>JAUNZM010000379.1:0-630850 GCA_033459285.1 Clamator glandarius | reverse complement strand
TGCAAATAACTATACATTAACTGACAAGTAACCCTATGTTAATCTAAAGAAAAAAGCAACTCAAAAGCACTCATTCTTTACCGATTCATGCAGCATTTCTTCTTTTGCTTCATTCCTCTGTGCAGACGGGGTGTTTTTCTGGAGTGAAAGCAATTAAATCTCAGAGAGAATGTGGTAATTTGTTTCTGCTTGGGAAGTGAGCACATTTGAAAAATCAGTTTGAATTGATCTAGGGGTTTTTCCATCTCCTCAGTGGAAAAAAACAAAACAGAATTAAAAGCCTGAAATGTTAAGAGACTCCATTACTTAGAAACTGCTGAGAATCATTATTATTATTTTTTGAAAGCAATGTTTCTTCTTGCAGTTTGGGGCAATAAGAAAAGAAACAAATATTGCGTTAACATGCAGCGGATTGTTGCATTTCATGGGACAATCCAATGTCTTTGCAATGTGTCATTTTTACTTCCAGTGAAACACAATGGGCATTTCAGCAGGACTACAAAAGTGAAAAATGATTGACCATTTATTCCCACAACCTCACATCCATTGACTACAGCGCCAAGAGCTCTTCCATTTAGATTAAGAGCCTTTGACTGATAACGTTATACTTCTCTACTATCATCAATTTCTTCCAAGACAATAAAATATGTTCATGTGGTAAATCAAAAAGACTACACAACGAGACAAATGTAGACGCATCTGCTTAGGTCCTTGAACAGTGGAAGAAGTACACACAGCCTAGGGTGCCCTAGGGTAATCTGATAATTATGTGAACTATATGAAGTATTTTGAATTTCTCACTAAGATTTTGGCATCTGCAGTGGCATTTTTCTGGCCAAATGTAAGCATCTATAATGCACAATATGCACTAGAGCTTGTTGTCTATAGCAAAAGCAACTTTATCACAAGATACAGCAGCTTAACACGTCTTTGTCACTGAAAGATTGACTGGGAGACAGGCAGACAATGAGCAAATAAGTGGAAGGAGACAGATGCTTTTGCCATTACTCACCTCAAGCAAAAATAGGTACTAAACAGAGTAGATAAATTGTCCTGTGTTATCTTTTGTTTAGAAAAGGTGCATGGGATCAGTCCTCAAATGCAAAAGCGAATGTCCAGCACTCTGGGACATGGATCCTGTCCCTACAGTCTTAACGTGGTTTTGGGAGGAGTCTAAACTGGCCTGGGGCTGTAGCAGTAATGGTCAAGAATTTTCACTACCAGTATTTTTAAAAGTAAAAATGAAGCAACATTCTTCATTAATGGCATAATCCCTTTGCTGGGTTCTAACAAATGTTCAGCCCGTTCTGCTATGATTGAAGTGTTGGCAGCACAAGTACTGACATTGGTAATAATACGTAGCCCTTTTGATTCCATTATAACAACTTAAACTACGTTCCATGGCATCATTTTGCTATGATGAAACAATTCATCTGAGAGATCAGTATATTTCTGAGATGATAACAACACTTTGCCAGGAAGGTGTAATTTAAATTCATACCTTTTAGGATACTCCTGACTAAGAAATTAAAAGACTAGGTAGGCTGCAATCGCAGCTAGGAGCAGTTTGTACTGGTCATTTCAGTGTTCCTGGTATTTATAATGATGCTTCTGGAAAGGATATAGTGTATCTCCTTCTTATCTCATTTACCAAAAAAAAAAACCCAACGTTTTTTCATCTTTCCTCTACTTTCAAGAGCTATCTGGGCTTTCTCTAGTAATTCAAGTACATCTCACTGATTCCTCCGGTACCATTCATTCTCCTTTTCCACAATACATGACCCTGGCTCTACCAAGGCAATAATGATTTTTGCTGCCTTCCAGCTGTTCTTGTTTGGTCTCAGGTGGCCTGGCTACCAGCCTGGACAGCAGTTTCCAATGTCTGTCGTAACACTTCTGTTTCTTTTGCCTTTAAGCTGGATTTGGAAATGTGGTATTTACTCAAGTTTGACTCTTGTGAAAAGAAGAGCCAATTAACATCTGCTCAGGAACAGCCAATCTAGGTCATTTCTTATATTCACCAAAGTAAAGGAGAAATTTTTATCTGTGCATTCAGTTTCTTTCAATACGTATGACTGAACAATAACGTTCAGTAGGACAAAGCCAGCAAAAAGCTGAAACCCTTTCTTAACCAGCACAAGAACAAGTGCAGTAGCTTCAAGACTTTCAGTTATTTTCCTGCCTTAAAACCCCTTTGTTTTCAAAAAAAAGCTAATACCTGTACCTTCCCATACAGAACAGTTTTCATTGTTCCAGTTTGCAAATAACTAAAGCTCCATTAGAGACAGTTACAGCAGCAGCGAGGCACTTCGCTCAATGTTACCGGTCCTGATGTTTCATTAATCTTGAGAGAATGTGCGGAATAAAACCAGACCAGAGTTAATCCATTAGGTACTGTGGCCCATTTTCAAGATGTTAATCTCTATTGTGTGTCTTACACATTGTAATTTCATACAAACAATTACCATCCTAAACCTCAAACTGATTTTCATATTTTACCAGAAATTTTTACAAATTTCTGAATCAAATAAATCCTTTTCAAAAATATCACTGCTTTTGAGGGGGGGTTGTTTTTCTTCAGAAAGAAATGTATGTGTTTATTGGATACCTTGTTTCTGACTGGAGCGAAGTAAAAAACCTGAGTTCTCAGAAGTCCTTTGTCCTCAGCAGATTGTAAGTTAAGCCTCTTACCTGTATTGAAAATATTCACCTTTGATTCTTCTTTGTGAACATGGAATCCCTGCAAAAAACAAAACTATGAATAGTTTTATTAATATGGATTTCCTTGGAGAGGGCTTAAGACAAGCCATAGCCCCTTTCTTCTGGTGGATAATGTGTAGCTGGTAGATCTGGAGGACACTAGAAGCCCCTTCACTTACATGAGGGACAAAACCACTTTTCAAGAGCATAAATGGATGCTCCACCAAGCACTTCAAGATTTAATCAGGGTGCCAAGCTGAAGCAGGATCACCACCGATGAGAACATATTGAAAATCCTTAATCAAGCTGTTATCTGAACAACATGCTGATTATTATCTGTGGATACATGATCTGAGACAACAACTAAATATATCTTCAAGGAAGAAAGGAACGTTCTAAGAAGTTTTGAAGTAAACGTTCACAACAAAGTATAAGTAATCATGATATTCTTATGTCAGTGCTCGTGACGGATTGCAAAGTTATCGCTGGTCTAGCCCAGCAAAGTTATATTTAGCTTTTATCACTGCAAAGGCACAAGACTGAACTGGTTTAAGCTGGTGTCCACAAGGACTCCAGGGTACTTTTTGGGTGCTCTGCTGAATGATCATCCTCCAGTTTGTGTTCATGCAAAGGCTGCATCTGGAGTACCAGGTATAGTTCTGGGCTTCCCAGGTCAAGAAAGACAAGGAACTGCTGGAAAGAGTCTAGAAGAGGGCTGATAAGATGATGAGGGGTTTGGAGCATCTCTCTTATGTAGAAAGGTTGAGACACCTGGGTCTGTTTAGCCTGGAGAAGACTGAGAGGAGATCTTATCAATGCTTCTAAATATCTAAAGAACAGGTGTCAAGAGGATGGGACCAGGCTCCTTTCAGTGGTGTCCATCAACAGGGTAAAGGGCAATGGACACAAACTGGATCACAGCAAGTTCTGCCTGAACATGGGGGAAAACTTCTCTGCCCTGAGGGTGACGGAGCACTGGATCAGGCTGCCCAAGTAGCCTGTGGAGTCTCCTTCTCTGGAGGTATTTGAAACGTGCCTGGACATATTCCTACGCAATCTGCTCAAGGTGACCCCTCTTTAGCACGAGAGCTGGACCAGAGGTCCCATCTAACCCTGACAATGCTGTGATTCTGCGATACAGGTCAGCTTTAAATGGTTCCTTTGCCTTTCAAGGCAGCCACATAAAGGATCCCACTGACCTTCAGAGATCAGTTATTTCATTTTATAACTTTTTTTCAATACGTGAGGTTTAGCAGTTCAGTAGCCAGAATTTCTTGAGTCAGTTCGCTTACAACTTGTTCTGAGATACCTGGCATGTTTCCAGGGTAAATAAATGAGATACATAGACATACAAATGGGGAACTGTTTTTTTCCCTTTGTCTTCTCCATCATCTACAGTAAGTTCTCAGTGTCTCATTATTTAAAATTCTAACAATTTTGAAGCTTTGGTATTTGAAATTCACATTTGTCATTCTTACAACAAAAAAGTAGAGAACTATTTTCTAGGCTTCCAACAGAACCAGCACATGTTTATTAATTCCTTGCTGTTTAGCATTTCGTGTGGCAATTGCAGATTTTCTGTTTCAGCATTTGAAGTTGGATTCCACATGAAGGTAAGAGCAAAATATTTTAACCAAACTTCAGCTGCCTTATGACAGATGAGATTTTGTCCCTTCAGACATAGAGATAGAAATTAACCATATATGGTCATCAGGATCTCCTTTCCACCCTTCCTTAATAGCTTTTCCATCAGGTAAAGTGACATCCTCCCAAAGTCCTGGTGCAGTGAGTTGGTGGCCTCTGGATTCAGTCCTACTTACACAATCACCAAATGCTCCCTTTCTCTCTCAGATAAACTTTTGCTGTCAAGGGAACTATGTTGGTTCGGAAAATAATATTTTGTTTGTGTTTGCCAAAACACCTGTTGAGCCAAGGTATGCCTCATTTCAGCTACTCCCTGAAAGACATCACTGACCCTTTCAGATCAAAATACTAAAACCACAGTAAAAGTTAAAGTGATTTGATTGGCACCTGGAGCTGAGTATAAATGCTAACCCATGCAGGTCATTTTCAGATAAGTGTTTAAAGAAGGTACTTGTATTTATTGATCTGTGCTTTTTGCAATGATCGCCAATCTTGGCTTAGGAAATTATGCAAATGCTATAAGGAAGACAAATACCACAGCGTGATAAACAGCCAATGTTTACAATCATTCCCTTTCTTTGAAAAAGTGTTTTGTTTCTGTCTTAGAAAAAATATACAGTAATGATCCAAAACAGTGTAATCTTGTTACACCACGAATGTTGAATACTGAAGTGTGCTTTAAGGGTCCAATCTATTTATATATGTTTGTGTATACATATGACAACACTTTTGCCAGTATGCTCTGAAGTGTAATGCTTAAGCAGTCTATAGTTTCTGTAACTCAGTTTTAAGTGTGCTACACAAGCAATGCTCAGAGATTTTGCAATGGAGCTATTTTAATTCAACGTTTGTAATAATGAAGTTGTATTAATGACACAATACGACTACTGAATTGTCCCATAAATAGATCTCTTTATTGGCTGTAACAGGGCAAATGGTAAAGTTTTCACATTTGGGTTCAGTTCAGAAGAGTGCCAGTCAGCTTGGATGCTTGGATGAGTATCTGAATGCTCTTGCGTTTGAAAATATAAGTGGAAATCTCAAAAGAATCTAAATACTTCCCACTCTAAACCAGGCCTGAAATATCTTGAGCACTGTCTTTGTTGTGGTGGTTTGATACTTAGATCTCTAGTCTCAGATAGAAAACAGAAGTGCAGAATCTTGTAAAAACCAGAAGAATGGAAAAAAGGTTAACCAAACATTTCAGAACACTCAAGAATATGTGACTGTTTGGAGGTCTGAGGTACATAACTTAGGATATTCATCATTTATCTCTAAAAGAACTATCTAAAGCTATTCTGTTTCAGAGATTTATCATCCTCTGTGCAGTATATTGTGATGCATATTTTTTATTTAAATATATTTGTATATAATTGTAAGTTATATGTAAGAATGGGGTCCATTATATCTACATTATAATTTTTTTTATTATGTTTTCAACCAATATTGTATTTACTACACGAAACCATGTTGGTGACCAAAAGGATAGTTCACTGATAGCATTCACTTTAGTGTTAGGAAGAAGGAAGGTAGAAGAAACGTGTATCAAGGTGGCACTACTGCCCTGTGTGCATTCTCCAGGGCTCCGTCTGTGCATTAACAGAAGTTCAGGCTCCACTGGGATGGCTCAAGATGAGCAAGACTCCCACTACAAATGTGGATGTTGCTCCCCAGGCTGTATGGTCATGCTCATCAAGCCTTGCTTTGCAGCCCTACCTGTCCATTCTCTGCAGGGACTCTGGTCAAACCTCTTTTCCCTGTTTTTCAGCCACACTCCAGATGCAGTGATAAGAGGAAACAGGCATAAACTGAAACACAGGAGGTGCCTTCTGAACACAAGGAAACACTTCTCTTCTTGTTCGGGTGACTGAGCACTGGAATAGGTTGTCCAAAGAGGTGGAATCTCAGTCCCTGAAGATATTCAAAAGCCATATGGACATGGTCCAAGGCAACATGCTGTAGGACCAAATGACCTCTATAGGTCCTTTCCAATCTCAGCAATTCTGTGACTCTGTGTGTGTGACACGATCCTTCTTTGAGGCTCTATCCAGTGCAGTATGAGGATATGCACTCAACACACAGGACACCCGTGAGTTAGGAAGTCCTGGGAAGTCATTTCCATCCAGACCATGATCTTCCAAGTCTTTTTCCCCAAGATAGATAAAACCCATTTCTGTCTCTAACAAAACTCTGTTTACTGGGAATTTACCCTGCATCTTCTTTGAAGCAAGGTCATGCCTTAGGGTGCTTAGTGTCATGAGACTTAAATAATAACTAAGAAAATATTCTTTAGCCTTGCAAAGATAAACCTTGACATTAATATCAATTCAACATAATGATCATCAATCTGAAGATTTTACATACCCTTCTTTCACAAAAAGGAGTAAGAACAGTATTGACAGAAACAACTTCATTGTTCTCCAGCCAGCTTGCAATCCAAATTCCTGTCATCAAAAGAGTTTTTTACATATACAAGAGAGAAACTACATAATATTGATTCTCACTTGATGTTGCAAGAATACTTTCTAAACCAGGAAATTTTCTGTGTATTCAGCATTTCTTCCTCTTTCTCATCTATATTCGTGCTGCCTTCTGTGATGTATGACATCTCACTCTTTTAAAAGATAAAAGATTTCATCTCTTGCTCATTTTAACTTCCTCTCCTTCCTGTACATCTGGTGATTTTTAGAAGCACACGAGAAAATTTTAAGCAAAAGAACTATAATTTTCCTTAAAAGTCTAAAAGACATTCATACCTAACTCATTTCTGGACAAAGTCTAGAAACCATGAGGAGCTCATTGTGTTCAATCAGTAGAAAATGAATAACTGATAGAATTCCAAATGTAAAATTCCATTAAGAGTTCAAGTGTCGACATAGGTGTAACATATGTCCCACATTACCGGCTTGTGTTTTACATCTATTGCAGGGCTTAGATTTTTTTTTAATTGTTGCCATTTTGTACAAACATAGCAAAATCTGTGGATTATGTAAATTGGGATGTTTTGTATTTAGTCACTGAGCAAAGTCAAAATTGAACTGGATAATCATGTCCAGATCTTTTTATTCCCTTTGTTTTCATGGCCATTCTTGATGTAGCGTATTCACTACATTATTCAACTCAGACCCTAGAGCAAATGTATGTGAGATGATAATTCATTTCTAAAGTGAATATAACGCTGTAATAGTTGACATACTATTTCAACAAAGAATTTCTACTTAAAGCATTATTCTTCCATCAGAATATATACAGTAAAAGGAGTCAAATATGAGCAAGGAAATGCAATGTAGATGTGTCTTTTCTGGTAATGTTATCAGTGAAACCAAAAATGCTGTGGTTTCATTTTGGCCCTCAAGTTGCAGAAGTACATTTTCAGTCCCTGTGGCAGCATCCATATGCATGTAAATGTAAAAGCAAAGCCTCCCTCATGATTTGAGTTCTCATTAAATTTCTTTTCTTTTTTTTTAATAAAGTAGTGATAGAAACCCTATATCCCTTTTCAATTCATAATGAACTAATATTTTTCTCATTTGAACTAAATTATAGTAGGTGGATTATTTTGTTAGAGAGCAAGGACTTTGGACCAGGACCCTTTACTAGTCTAAATGTTACCATCGCAAAGGGAATCCTGAGGGAAAACTGTACACAGTAAAGTGTTGGGTTCATTGAAAACTAATGAATTTCAAATGTTTTTGATGGAAAGTGGAACTTTTCAGTGGAAATTATGACCAAAATAATGCTATTTTTTCAAAGAACTATCAGCTGGTCTGCAGGCTAGAGCTGATCCAGCAGTATGTGTAGCATACTGTAGATACTAAATCTTGGCGGCAGAAATCTTTGTGCCTGGATTTATTGTTCTTGAGCAATACATTCCACGATGCTTTTTGACACTGGAGTTTATTTAATAGGATCAGTCCCAGACTCATTCTTTCAGACTCTCCTATTTCATTGCTCACAGTGGGTTCTTAGAAGTTCATTTTCTTACATGCGACTTCTTCATAAATATGAGGCAGAAAGGTCTCATTTTATTCACCATCTGTTTATACTCCTTCACTGTTCCTTTCCTACATTAACTTCCACATCTGGTTCCATACTTTCTATATCAGGCCAAGATTATGGCCACAGCCACTATCTTGATGATTCCCCCTCCATTTCGTGAATTCACCTACAGTAAAAATTGCCAGAGTAGCAATATGAAGTCTTTTGGGAAGCTCATTCCTTCTGGGTGCTTTGACTTCAAGATTCTCTCCACTTTTTCCAGGCTGAGCAGAATCCTAGAGTATAATGATGACTTCTAGGAGTTACCATGCTGATGCCTTCGCCGTGTCCTGCTTAGACTGCGGGGTGGCTGCCAAGCATCCATTGTAGGGATAGGTTTAAACACACAGATTTACTCACAGAATTCTGACTGTTTTCTCTGACTCATTTTGTGTCATTTCTGAGAATAAACAATTCTTACATGGCTATGATTTTCCACCCTTGAAAATTTGCATAGTAGACTAGAAATACGCATGCCTGTTATGCCATGACTGTCAAGTCACTGTTTTCCTCTTCCACCATTCCTTAAAGTTGGTTTGGATTCTTCTGACTTTGATCAAATGAGAGCATTAAATGTTGTGCAATTTGGCGGCTCATGGCTATTCTCAAATCTTTCCATTTCATCAGATTTTCATCCAAATTGTCATTTCCTAAAAGCTAAGCACTGCTCACTCAAATCAATTCTAACTCCTGCTCACTAGCCTGTGCCCTGGTCTGGCTCACTCCAGCGTCACTCACACTACCTGTGGAAAAAATACACTAGTATGAAACTGAGCTTAGAACATCGGGACGACGTCTGTGACTGAAGGCGGTCAGCTGCATCACCAGGACACCTGGAAATCAGAGCACAGTCTCTGCCCATTCACTTTTCATCTCCTGAGCGCCCTTCAAACATCTGAGAGTTGCAGACGTATTGCCTGAGCTCACTCTTTGAAGACAGATCACGGAGTTTCCAGTCTCATCACCGAGCAGCTCCACCACAAAGTGGTTGTTCCTGAGAAAATGTTACTTACTATTTTCTGGTTTAGATTTTCAATGTTAGTAATGTCATGCCACCCATACTTTTATAGGATAATTTAAAATGTGTTGTTTTAAAGATGGATGTTTTCTAGGAAGTTGCAAGCCGAGTAAGTTTAGTTGCTACTCAAAATATCCAGTATATACTTTCTAGGAGGTGTTTAGTCCTAGATTTCTAAACTTTCTCAGTTTCATTTTTAATGCCAAAAGACATTACCAGCCTTTTTGGCTTTAGTTGTGTCCAGGTGCCAGCCTTTCCAAAAGAACTGTCCATAGATGCTGCAACAAGGACTGCAAAGGTCCATGAGGACTTCAGAATATTTGGCTCCTTTTCAGTATCACGCACAAAATCGAACCACATTAGATCAAAAATTTGCTTTCACACATTGCAAGGTGTATTTTCCCCTCTCTGAGATGGTTTAGAGAGATGACACATGTATATATGATCTTCTAATCCCTCCACTCAAGGTGTGTTCGTAAAGTATAGCATGTTTCTTACTTTTTGGAGTTTATCATAGGAAAAGGAGGAGGAAAAGTAAATAACTGCTAATATAATACTATTTGCAATATCTAGGGAAGTAAGAAGGAAGGAGGGAAGTTCTCCTTCGCACACTTTCCTGGGTGGAAAAATGGCTGGCTGGCCGGGCCAAGAGATTGGTGGGAAATGGAGTTAAATCCAGCTGGAGGCCAGGGACAAGCAGGGTTCCCCAGGGCTCAGTGCTGGGTCCAGTCCTGTTTAATGTCTTTATCAACGACCCGGTTGAAGGCATCGAGTGCTCCCTTAGCAAGTTTGCAGATGACACCAAGCTGGGTGGAAGTGTGGATCTGCTGGAGGGTCGGGAGGCTCCAAAGGGACCTGAACAGGCTGGACTGCTGGGCTGAGACCAACGGCATGAGGTTTAACAAGGCCAAATGCCGGGTCCTGCACTTGGGGCACAACAACCCTGAGCAGAGCTACAGACTAGGAGAAACCTGGCTGGAAAGCTGCCAGGAGGAGAAGGACCTGGGGGTGCTGGTTGACAGCGACTGAACATGAGCCAGCAGTGGCCCAGGTGGCCAAGAAGGCCAATGGCATCTTGGCTTGGATCAGAAACAGCGTGACCAGCAGGGCCAGGGAGGTTCTTCTCCCTCTGTACTCGGCACTGGTGAGACCGCACCTCGAATCCTGTGTTCAGTTCTGGGCCCCTCACCACAAGAGGGATGTTGAGGCTCTGGAGAGAGTCCAGAGAAGAGCAACGAAGCTGGTGAAGGGGCTGGAGAACAAGAGGAGCGGCTGAGAGAGCTGGGGGTGTTTATCCTGGAGAAGAGGAGGCTGAGGGGAGACCTCATTGCTCTCTACAGCTACCTGAGGGGAGGTTGTGGAGAGGAGGGAGCTGGGCTCTTCTCCCAAGGGACAGGGGACAGGACGAGAGGGAATGGCCTCAAGCTCCACCAGGGGAGGTTTAGGCTGGACATTAGGAAAAAAATTTTCTCAGAAATGGTTATTGGTCCCTGGCAGAGGCTGCCCAGGGAGGGGGTTGAGTCCCCTTCCCTGGAGGGGTTTAAGGGATGGGTGGACGAGGTGCTGAGGGACATGGGTTCGTGATGGGAATGGTTGGATTCAATGATCTGGTGGGTCTTTTCCAACCTGGTTATTCTGTGATTCTTTGATCCATTTGCTCAAAGGTAGAAAAGCTGGTTTTGATCTTGAGAGCCTTTCATATTTGTCATTAGCAAAAACAATAGCTAGAAGAATAAGATGAGAATTAGTGGATTGATAGTTCTACATCCACTGGCACTCCTGGTCAAATGCTGCTGTTAATTACATTTCACCTGTGATTAACCTGTGATTTACCTGAACACCACATGCAGTGGCCAGATGAATACAGATGACTAAGTTAAGAGATCAGTTTCAAATACCTTTTTCTCTGTTTTCTGGTAGCAACCAATTTTTCTCTTACTCTAGCCTGGCAATGTTTTCAGTGATACTTAAACTATTTTAGGGACTGGGAATTTCTCAGAATTTCATAATAATCTGATATCTCAATGACAAGTTCAGTGAACTGAACTGCATTCTTCAGTTAGTTCTATACAATATCACATGGCAATTAAAGTTATAGATGTATTAATTTTTTAAGTACTTTTTAGCTATTCTCCTATTACTTTCTGTATCACATGGCAATTAAAGTTATAGATGTATTAATTTTTTAAGTACTTTTTAGCTATTCTCCTATTACTTTCTGTAGTGTTTTGAATGCCTCCTTAACACACCCAAGTGGAATTACTATGGAAATTCATGGAGAAATATTTTGATGTTACGTTGTGCGATAAAACCATACTCAAGTAATGTCTGGGTGTTACACTTCTGCAAGATGACCTCTTGTATTGTAATGGGACAGATTTTCACCATTTTTATTTAGGAAAATATTATATCCAAGAACTATGATATGTGATCTGAATTAAATTTTCTTTCTTATGGAAGATCCAACTAGCTTTGTTTTGTTGTTTTCTCTGAATATAAGTGTTTGTCTGGTGGAGTGACCCTGTGTTGCAGCCCCATCTGGGATGCGAGGGGTGGGGCCTGGGACCCCCTGTAAAGGTGGGGACTCCCCTCAGGTGATTAAGGTAAAAAAATAACACCAACAATTGATCTAAAAAATATTTATTCCCACAGGGAAAAGTCCTAGGGATACGAAAACGTCTGTTTCTGAGACCCTCAGTAGAAACAAAAACAGAGGTGAGGGGGAAGATGGGAAGGAGGGAAATAAAGAGGAAATAAAAGAAAAACAGTGAGGTTTCACCACACCAAGGCTCCAGCAGTGAAAATATCCTTCCAGGATGGTGGGCATGCAAATGACCCCTCTTCCAGAGTTTTATTTACAGTTTTTGGTGGGTCTGTACAGTGCTGCATCTAGGAAAGGTCTGGAACTGAGCTTGGGGCATCATTGGGCAGCAAGTGCAGCTGGGTTGCTTGCAAAAGAGAGCTGAGGTGCTGAAGGACACTCCCTCTGCTACAGTCTTAACCATGATTGAAGACAATCAAAACAAGTGATTAATGGCAGCCAAAAAGGATCCGTCTCTTACACACTGGGTGGATGCCAGATGCCCACCAATCTGCTCTGTTGCTCCCCATCCTCAACTGGACAGTGGAGAGAAAATACAATGAATGACTCGTGGGTTGAGATAAGGACAGGGAGGCGCATCGGGGCAAAGGGAAATTAATTTATTAATAACCACAACAGGGTTATGAGAAACTAAAAAAAAAAAAATTCCTAAAACATCTTCCCTCCTCCCTTTCCTTCTTTCTAGACTAAACTTCACTTCCAATTTTTCTCTGCATCTTCCTCCTGAGTGGCACTGGGGGATGGAGAATGATGATTTCAGTCAGTTCGTCACACAGTTTCTCTGCCATTCTTTCCTCCTCACACTCCTCCCCTGCTCCAGTGTTGGATCTCTCCCATGGGAGACAGGCCTTTACTAACTTCTCCAATGTGAGCCCTTCCCGTGGGCTGCAGCTGGATATCTGCTCCACCACAAACCTCCATGGGCTGCAAGGGGGACATCCTGCTTCACCAGGGTTTTCACCACAAGCTACAGGGAAATCTCTGCTCTGGTGCCTGGACCATCTCCTCTCCCTCCTTCCTCACTGACCTTGATGTCTGTCGGCCTGTTTCTCTCACATATTCTCCCTTCCAGTTGCTGTTTTGTAGCCTTTTTTCCCCTTCTTAAATACATTACCCCAGAGGTGCCACCATCAGTGCTGGTGGGCTCAGCCTTGGCCAGCAGTGGGTCCATCATCTAGCCAGTTGGCATTGTCTTTGCTGGACATGGGAGAATCTTCTAGCAGCTTCTCACAGGAGCCACACTTGCAGCCCTCCACCCCGCTACCAAATTCGTCCTTTGCAAACCCAATAGAGCTGGGTAAACTCAAGCCTGAGACACGGGTCTTTCACAGACTTGATAATTTTGAAAACTTTGTCATTTTAATGGACAAAATATATTTTGGTAAGTGGTACTTTTAAAGTGGTGTTGAGGTATTCTTAAAACCACTTAGCATTAGCTAAACTCTGCTTCTGTTTAAGTCAAAACATGTATTAATACCACCTCCAGCATGCTGAATTGAGCCAACAGCCCTCACTTTTCAACATTCTATCAGAGTTTACAAGCAAAAAGGTATCTTTGAAGAGACACAAACGTTGCCTGCTCTGCCAGCTCTTCTGCAGACTGCAAGTTAAGCAGGATTTTTTCTGATTTTTGCCACATAACCATAATCAAAATCCTTTGAAAGCCCTTTTTAACTCAATAACTTTATGCAACTCTGTTACTGCTGAAGCAGATTGTACAATTCTTAGTGGTGATGACAGAATTTAGCTCAGCAACCAAAGCTCAGTTTCCCATTATGCTGACAATCTGAAAAACAGTAATCTAGCACGCTCCTCCCCTTTAACAAAATTGTGTTTGTTCCCATTCAAGCAGATTAGCGCCAAGTATACACAGAAGAGATGATGTTTACTGATAAAAGTGTGACTGCATAAATGAGTCTGTTATTTTTCGCTGTGAACAGAATTCCTCATGGCATTAATAGGACCTGCTTGAACATCGTGGAATGAAACGGAGCGACACCAGCATTTTGTACTTATAAATGTTTGCTCGCTGTTTAAGAGCAACAGTAATATACCATAACTGATTGCTGAGTGTGTTATAAGTGCCATACTGTGCCAATCCAGCGATGATATAAAGTGTTACCTCCCTCTCCCAGCAGCCTGAGCGATTGGCTCAAGCTGGACGTACCTCCCTGTCCTAAAGCCTCAGAGGCGCATTGTGCAACTTCTCCACCAGACTCTAGACGTGGGCATCACATTCGTACACAATCCTCTCTGTACACAGTATTATTTTCCCAGTATTTGGTGCTGATGCATTTTGCAAAGAGTGGTGAAAAGAAAATCTCATAGTACAGTTTTCAAGAAGCAATAATGAAGCATTCTTGTATAATGCTATTTATCCTAAAATATCCTGACTTACACACACACACACAAACCGTCTCACACACTAAGAAACTCAAGTACCTCAGGGCTGTTATCAGTCAAAGTTGTTGTCATAGCATCGTCTCATGACTACACGTTGTATCGTGATACAATTTCTAGGGGTATTTTAGTCTCTTCCTTGAGGTATATTGCACTATTCAGAAGAACATATTGCCACGCTTTCTAGTTTTCAAGTCTAAGGGGTTTAAGCACACACTTTTAATCAGGAAAAGGAAAAAAAAATCAAATTAAGTGAGTTTTTAAAGAATTCAGAGCACAATTCCCCTTGTACCTAGCGCCCCTTGCACATCTGAGGCAGCCCCCTGCTGTATCAGACAATGGTACCCCCCTAAGCTGAATCCCACGGAGTACAATCCCAGCTCTGATGCACCAATAATGCCAGAGTTTATAGGTTCCAAGGATTTTCTCCCCCCCTCCTCTCGCGTTGTGCGTGCCAGGGGTCCCCAGCTTCCTGCCTCCAGCTGATAGTGGTGGGACGGCGGCGGGTCAGGGAGAAGGGGAGGCGAGCAGCCCCTCGGCGGCTCGGGGCGGGGGGCTGGCAGGGTCTGACAGCTGAAACAGATGATGCCGCACACCACCTATGTAAACAGAAATAAGCGCTGGGGCTGATGGAGCACAGAGATATGACCCTGCCCATAGAGCCGCTGAGTCTAGACTCCAGATGTGTTCTCACTGTTACCAGGCCAATTCAGATCCAACTGGTAAATATTTCTACCAGATGACAGTGGGCTCGGTTACAGAAATGAGGACAAAGGACAAAAATAGGCAGAAAAAAAGAAAATGAGTACTGGGCATTATTGCTGCTTAGAAAAATATTCTGCATAGTTTTAGAGATGTTAAGGGGCAATTATTTAAATAGATCGTATACATTCTTTTTTCTTACCACGCTCAGCTGAAAAAGTTCCAAGGCAAACTGAAGGCTATTTAGGCAAATTAGTTACTTAAAATGAACTGAAACAGAGGTCTGTAAAGGATAAAATAAAATTTATACTAGGACTTTTCCATGTGGACATAAAGAAATGAGGGAAAACCATAGTGTTGATAACCCCAGGCTGGTAAATACCAGTTTATTGGGAAGTGAGTGTTACGTGATTTATTTACAGAAATGAGTGATTATAGAACAAGAACACACTACAGAAACAAAATTTGGAAAAGAAACCCCTGTCTGATGGTGTTTCATCTCCCCAGATGTAGAATTGAGGCTCCTGGTCCATGTGACATTCAGAATGTCATAAAGGGTGTCAATTAAGCAGCAACCAGGCACCACTGATGCCATCAAGACTCTGACAAGTTTTAAGAGGTCACAGGTTTGCATCTGCCTCAGACAACTAGAATGAAGCAACAAGAGATCTGCGGTGATCTGGGCTCTTTTCTTATGTCTTTTTCCTCATATATAGCATCGTGTCACTTAACCAAAGACAAAAGTTCTGTCTTTGCGGAGAGTTTCAGTCCTGGGCAGTGTAGGCTGAGGGACAGTAAGCACAGGAGAATATCCAATAAAACTATATCCTTTACAAAGACACTTGTAATCAGCACAAATATTACATGCTCCTCTGTCTGAGTCCCATGTTTGCAAGATGACTGCCAATAAGCGATTCCAGCAGGAGATAAGTGAACAGAAGATACGTGATTTTAAATGGTCTTTGTTAATATTCCTCGAGAAGTGTAGGAGTCCTGCTTTTAAAATCTTGTGGTGAAGACTTCCTGAGATTAATTGGCTGGTTGATGTATAAGAAAAATATCACAGTATATAAACAGAGTAAAAATATGGTGTTTCAGCTATAAAAGGAAATTAATAAATAAAGGTATTTCTTTAAATTTTCTTTCACATAATCAGAAGTTTGTATGGCTGTTGTTATACTGTTTTGAAAACTATTTGTCAGAACAAAGGTGTTTCCTAGCATGTTGAATACTGAATGCATTGGTGAGAAGCGTATAACCTCTGCTGTGCATCGTAGTATTTTGGGGGTGTTTTTTCCTCAGCCCAGTAATTGGTATCCAAGCAGTTACTTTTATGACACACACACATATATGAGTAAGCAAAAGGGCACTCAGATCAGCAAAGTCTGGAGCCATGCTCGCTATAAAAGCAAAGTCAGAAATGGCTTAGCTATTATAATGATCACATTAAACAAGGAATAGCTTGGTTCCTCACTTTGGACTCATAAACCAGCAGCAGGAGCTTTGAACTGAAGAAGAAAGGCTACCCTAATCTAGATGCTCCTTGCTATGACCTTTTAAATAGTTAACCTTCTGGTTATGTTATAACTGCAACTTTTCTGTGCACACCTGTGAAGCTATTACATCGTGTTCAAGAGGCAGAGTGGGTTTACTTACTAATTGGCTCTCATCGCACTATATTCCTTTGCTTTTTCTCTTGCCTCTCATCTTCCCCTTGTGTTTGAGGAGCTTTAGCCAAACGTTAAATATTCCTAAGGAGAAGTTTGCAAGCGCTGGTACAAAATGGTTTGGCTGACTGCTCGGAGAATATCAGTGTGTACTCTCTAGTGAGCAGTAGTGTACTGTGAAATTGCTGCATTTAATTGGGTTACAGCTGCTGATCATTTTGCGCAGCTATACTGGGAGTTTACTAACAGATTCTCTGACTTAACACAGCTTTTTTTTTTTCCTTCTTGGACCTTTTCACCCATATACAGAGGAAAAGAAGTCTGAGAATATCTGCACTTAGACAGGTGAGAGACGGAGACTGTGCTTCTTTACAAAACCACTGCTTCGTTCTTCCATAAGGAACACATTTCTGGTATCTATTTACCCAATAGGTAGACACCAAGCTTTCTGGTACCAATATAAACAATATTAAAAATGAAGATAAATTAAACATATATGGCTGAAGTCACTGAAGGCATGAGAGTTGTAATTATTTTGGTGGAGAATAAAGAAGAGCACCGGGCAGACCCTACAAGGAAAAATAAAAACCAAACCCCCACAACTTTCTGCATCCTTCACCAGAGGATCCCTTCTCGTCCATCACTATCTATTCTCTACAGGATCTGCATCTAAGAACTGACCCCATCCTCCACCCCCTTCTCTCCTGAGAAGAGCTTTTTAGCCCGTGGATAGCTCTTTGATCTGCTGGCTTCCTGTAGTTCCTCACACCATGGTTATTCAGCAACTTCACCTCACTGACCAGGTCAGTGAACACACTTGAGGCAATACCACATAGTCCTGTCCGCAGAATATTAACCTGGAATAGACCTTCATCTCCCACAGCCTGTGTCTCAGAAAATCTGCTGACTTCCCAGCCTTCAGATCCATGAATCCTACAAGAATCACCTATTTTCAGCAGACTGGCCGTAGCTGAGGACCTTCATGTGCAACGAGCATCTGGCTTGAAGACTGGAATGCCACTTTCCATGTTTTCTGTATTAAGGGAAATGTTAAACGTTTTCAGTCACAAGTTTAGTTAACTCAATGATGTACACAAACCTTTTTGCTCGAGGAAAAAAAACCTGGAAAGGATGGGAGAAACAGAGATAGAACTCCATGAGACAATTTAAAGCTAAGAAAACCAAACTGGCACAAGTTGACATCTTAAGGTGCCATAAATGTCATACCAAGAACGTCCAAATTGACAAAATGGCTACAAATACGCTTACATCAAAAAGTGGTTATCCACATTTTTTCAAGAAACTTTTAACCTAAAATATGAAGGAAGTAAATTCCTTTCCAAGCTCCTATTGATAGCCACGGTGAATTAATTTTTTTAAAAACTGCCTGAAATACACTCATTGACTTTTTCTGTTCTGAACACCAGTATTATTATGGTATTTATGGTATTTGTTAATGTAGTGCTTCATAAGATGGTCTTTGCATCTTTTGATTCTTCTTAAAACAGTTACATTTTCTATGGGTTAAAAAATTGTTGAGAAAAGTTGAGAATCCTTGCTCCAGAAAATCCCCACTAGACTGATGGGTACGTCAGAAGGCAATTAATGGCTATATTCATCTAGATATTAAGTATGCAAAGGAGAATGCCTAAATCAGGAAGACATTTAATTTACAAAAAAAAAAAAAAAACAAAAAACAAGAAAACCCCACAACCTCTAAGTACAGAATTTCCAGAGGCAAAACACCAGCAGGAACATATAAAATGGGCCAATACAGGAAAGGAAGTTTCTTGGCAGCAGACAGGACGAGGTAGGAACTGAGTCCACTCCTAGTGAGAGTATGAAGGGAGCTTGAGCTCATCGAGGAACCAGCCAAATTCATTGTCCTGGTTCAGAGGAAAAAAAATACTCTTTGTTTCTGGAAAAAACTCATGCAGAGAAAGGATCCTGATCTCCAAAAAGCCTCCAAGAAGAGTCCAGCATGAATGATCCAGACCATGAAACTGTTGGCCTGTAGCAGAGAAATTATGATAAGAGTTGCAATTTTTGCTTTAATTTTGGAGGATTTTTACTGAATCAGTACAATTTTATGATGTATTTTTCAATTAGAACTCAGGTCTGCATGGGTAGCTCTACACCTAGAATTTACACAGCGCCAGGAAATGTTCCCAGAGGCTGGAAACTGATCATTTATGGCTTTAAATTGTCAAAACGGTCCCAGTACATTTCTAGCTCAGGCCAACAAGCCCCATCCCAGGCAATTCCTGGGCACAGTGCGGGAACAAGCACTGGCCAAAGACCACTCCAGTAGGCAGTTGGGAAGGGGCCATCCTCTTTGGAAGGTAGGAGAGTTGAACAGCGTGAATACCAATCGTTTCAATTCCAGTTTGCCTCAGTGCCAAAGAACCACACGATTAATTTGCAAGCATGGATATAGACTATGTATGTGCATGTGCTGTGTTTATCATGGAGTCCTAAAAGGGAAAATTATATAAAATGGCAATAACAGACCAGTCTGTAGGATTATGGAAACTATATAAGACCAGCAAGAGGTACAGTATTTTGTTTCAGGGCTAAAACATCAGTATCACAAGGAGAAAGAAATCCAAACGTTGACTGCTGGGATTCACATTTCAATTGTTTTTAGAGAATAGTTGAGTTTTACAGAATAGTTGAGGCTGGAAGGCACCTTTGGAGATTGCCTAGTCCAACAGCCATGGTCAAAGCAGAATCAAATACAGCAGGCTGCCCAGAACCATGTCCAGGCACTTTTGAATAGCTCCAAGGATGGAGATGCTGCAACTTCTTTGGGTAACCCATTCCACTGCTCAACAACCCTTCTATTGAAGAAGTGTTTCTTATATTTAAATTGAATTTACTTTATTTTGTCTGTGCCCATTGCTTCTCACCCTTTAACTGGACAACACTGAGAATCATCTGGCTCCAATCTGTTTCAGCTCTCTTAGCCTTTTTTCATATATCTCATGCTCCAACCCCTTCTTTCTGTTCCTGGCCTTTTACTGGACTCACTCCAGTATGTCCTTGTCTCCTTCGTACTGGGGAGCTCAGCAATGGACCCGGCACTCCAGATGTTACTCAAGTAACTTGAAACAACAGTCCCAATAGTTTCTGTCACAATAGTCTATACAAATCATGGAAACAAACTACTTATGTTTACAACTACGCTCTGTCTGGAGTTAAGTTAAGCTTGATTAGGGCCTGCATATTTAAAATTTGGTTTAGATTGAATCAAGTGGCATACAGGCATGGGTCTGGTTCATCTTTTCAGCAATGTTGACAAAGTCACTGCAGCATGTTCAGTATTTTAAAAGTATAAATATTTTTAAGCAAGTACATGGATTGCCTCTAGCAACATTAAGTATCATTTAGAAATAATCTGAAGGCTGAAAATTTGGTTCACTGACAACTTACGCTTCCTCTCAACATTTATTTGGCACATTTCATTAATAATGTCAGACTCACACGGCACCACTGGCACGTGGTAAGTGGAGGATATTATTTCTGAATTTCACGCTTGTAAGGCTCCGTCTTTACTATGGGAACCCCACAGGGTGCCCTGCAGCCCTCATATCCTAATAGACCAAATTATAAAATCTGCTTAGAGGTCACCATGACTCCTTTCCATCAGATTTTACCTTTCTTAGAGCCCCAGTTTTTTTTACCAGGGGTATATGGTGTGTGCACTGGTCTTTCCTGGTAAGAAACCAAAATGCAGAGGGAACACAACTCCAGCCTCCGGAGCTGGGAACTATAAATATGAGTCAACATGTGTGACACAAGCAATACCAGATTTTCAAACCCTCCTGTCCATTTGTCTAAATATTCTTCTTTGGCAATGCTGAAATATCCAGGGTTTCACTGGCAGAGGTGAACCTACCACCAGTAAGGAGATAAGATGCCTAGGACTGCAGGCGCCACGGAGTGTGTCTCGTGCTGCCCATGTGGCACTCAGAGCAGGGAAATGCTACAACTCCAGCAGTAAATGAAATAACATGCATCATTTTAAAGCACTGGCACATCCCTGGAACCAATTCGATCTGCTTGTAGTTGGCACCTCCCTTAGGCAATCCCCAGCCGTGGTCTAGAGCCAGGGATCGTTGTCAGGAGACAGTCCAGCCAAGGCTACAGAGCTCAGCTACGCGAACATCAGCCCTGGTCCCACTTTGTGCTCTAGTATAGACACAGAAAGTGTAGCAATATCCAGCCTTGTTCCATAATATCAGACATTTACATAATGGAAAACCTACAGAAAATGGCCTTTCCCCAAAAGCTAATGTTGATAATACAGAAAGCAGTGATGAAAGGTTGTAAGACACTTGTTATTAACCTTTTTTTTTTACAAAGTGCCCCATTTTTCTGAGATTTTGTGCAGCATTTAGCACAAATTGGACATGGTCCTAATTTGGCTACAGCAAAAATCATGCATATAGGTCTAACCAAACTCTTTACCTGGTCCGCTATTTTAATGGCAGTGTGTTTCAGATACCTATGAGTTTGCAACTTCAAAGGTTTTTTTCATTTTGAAAGCTAATCTGACATACAGGTGATACTGTAGGCACCGGAGTATATTATTGTTGTTGATTTTTCCCGAGCAACCTTCCCCACTTTTCTTGCAAATAAAGGCAGATATGAGGCTTTCAATTTATCGTGCACGTTACTTTTTTATTAACTGACATCTCCTAGGGTAATATAAGAAACCTTCCCGGTTTTCACCTCTGAAGTCCTGCAGAACAAAATAGCTATGCTTTTTAATAATTCTAAGTCACACTGATAGATTTGTCTCTTTCAAGTGACCATTCATTCATAGTCCTGTTCTACAAAATTGCTGAAACCCTTCCAGGTAATATCTTTCTTTCTCTCATTTCCCCATTAACTTTCCTTTTGTATTCCTGAAAAGTCTTCATGACATATGTCCTCAGGAACAACTTCATCACGCTGCAACTGCAGCTCCATATTAGCAGTCATCTTTGTACAAATTGAAACGTAGTTCCTGTACACAAGGAAGCTGTCAGAGACTAATGGCATCAGGTCATGGAAATTTGCTGAAAGATTAACAGAGAAATGACATGGAAGTTGCAGCCCAGACATTTAGTAACTGGCTTGACACCCAACAGTGATCTGGCTTAGAATCTGTGAATGTTTTATGTCTCACAAAATGCTCCTCCTGCCTCCGGTAAATATTTACTGTATTGTCATCAAGAAGCTTCCACAGAAATTGGACACTGTTGTTCTAGGAGCTCTGCAAACATGCAGGGTCCTGAACGGCTAAATAGGTGAAGAAGAGAAAAGGAAAAATAAGAGCACCAAAAGTACCCATTCCAAAGGGATGTATTCCAAAGGGTGATCGTTTGTCAGAACGAGGGAGAGGTCTCCTGGTTGTCTTTTCCGACAGCAGAGCTGCGTCTATCAGAGAGGCTGCCTTCTGAATGCAATTGGAAAACATCTTAAACAGATTTCAGTGACATGAGGATGGCTCCAGCCCATTGTATTAGCACCACATAACATTGTTGTCCTGCAGGATTTCTGGAGGATTCATTCATACACAGAAGCACTTTCAACAACACACATCATTTCATGCCCGCAAGTTTACAGTTAGTAGTGAAAAACTGATACAAATTGCTTAGCATTCAAAATCATAGTTAGAAGAAGTGGAACCTACTACTCTGATAAAACAAATAAATCTATCAAATGTTCAGGGATGTTTAAAAAAGAAAAAAGTGCTAATTTCCAGTCAAGTGTGATTAAAAGCCCTAAATATTTTGTCCATTTTATAAATACAGGTTTCTTCAATCACGTAAAATTCTGGTGACAAAAGTAACTTCTGTTTCAAACTAATAAAAAATTGAGTCTGCTAAAGAATTCTCAGTATAAGAAGGAGAATTGTCCTGTTGCTGTTCTCCCGCTAAACCGTCTATACTAGAGGTCAGATAAACTAAGTGCAGTCTGATGGAGAGCGAGACTTTATACTCTTTTACTGAAAATAATACATTTTTTCAACCGAAGCAGTAAAGCATTATCTTCCACATGATGTGCATTCATTGGAATCAGTTTATACAAACCCATCTATTAAAAACACATGTAAACCCAGGTCACACCCAGTATGTCGTTGCATACAACCCGCCAACAGCCTTAACATCTGCTTTTGCAACCTGCCTTTCGGTCGAGTTGTGTGCATGTGTGTCATTAGCTAATCCACAATATCAGTTTCCTGATCTGTGTACTGTTAAACACTCCAGAAGAGGTTTTGATTTGAAATTCAACAGTTGCAAAAACTATCATTTCCCGAAGCCCATAGGCAAAAGCAGTGTTCTGCTTTACTGACTGAACATTTCCTGCTGCATTCAAGAAACACTGACTCCAGCAGGGTGTGGTACACAATTGCTTTGTTAAAATAACTGTCTAATGTCCACCAAGTAAAGAAGAAAAGCTAAATTATTTCCTGAGACCTGCTTAAATCATTGCTTAATACATTAATAAACATATTTGCCCAAACTAACCATTAGAAACTGATGGTTTTTTTCTTTTTTATTGATTTGTTTTGTTTGACAAACCTTCCTTTTCCATTCTCTTCTAGAGAATCGAAGCTTTGACTACTGCATAATTGTATCTGCTGACAATCTGAGCGTTCACAAAATATAAGCAATCTCTAAATCCTTATGGACTGTCTCAGGGCTCCCTTCAAGACATCCCTGCTTTTCTTTCATTTAACTGGGGCTTGGTACAGGACTTCTTTGGAGTGGAGAACAAATTAATTCATGTAAGCCCATGTAGGGCCTCCTATTTTCCTGTGCTGACTAACAGCAGGTAGTAAAAAAATCCATACGTATTACTTTTTCCTCCTGTAAGTAAAGGTGTCGTAGCCTGCAACCACAGTGCATCAACTCAAATCCCTGCATTCTCAGAACAAGAAACTTGCATTTCACCACTCAGGGCACCAGTATAGCTCCACACACACTTTCCCCACGATGCAAAGTTAAAAATAATTAAATGAGACTGTACATTTTGAAGTTGCGAGGATTAAAGAAAAGCAGGATATCACAGGCATCTGAAAGAGAACAAGAGAGCAACGTGGCCTTTAGTCTTGTCTCTAAAAAGGTCAGTAAGACATCACCTGACACTTTTCCTGAGCTCTCAAAGTTGTGCCTAGTACACTGCCTTTCACGATGCAGGTAGTTACTGCAGTAGACACTGAAATACCATCAAAACCATCATGTTGCGTCTGACATGGGCAGATCTGGGATTTGACACTGACTGTAGCAAATAGTTTCTCGGGTTATCCCGTAGGTGCACCGCAAGCACACTTGTATAACATTTTAGCTCTTCTGGGAAGTGATTCTCCTACATGAGTGTCTGAATTTCTTTCATGGCACATTAGAGGGTATAATTTCCTTTGAAAGCCACAGTGGGTAAAAAGGTGTTTAAAACCTATTTCGCCTCTTATTGGCTAAGGATACTTGGGCACTTACTAAGAAACACTGAAAATGTTTTAGGCACGTAGATTATGTGCATTGGTCCAACCTTGAGCTACTTTCCTTTTTACAGAAGCCTTAAGGTGTTTTCCCTAAGTTCTCACTGTAATTTCCTGCAATAACAGTATTTTGGTAATAAAAGAAAGAGAGTCTAGATGTAATACCAATGACAAACAAGAAACTATATTATGCTGCACCCTCAAAGGAAGGGATAGCTCTTGTTACTCTAAGGCACGCTTCCAACAGAATGGGAAAGTAGAAAGTTGAAGATAAATGCATAAAGGTAGATTACTGCAGGAAGCTAAAATAACGAAAAACAGCTAAGAAGAGGAAGTCACCCTCCTTACAAATATAATGGAGAAAAAATAGAGAGATGGAGAAAGAACTGGAAAATGGATTAAATGTTTTGTACAGACAATTTTTTAATTCTCTGTGTATGTCTACGTAAGAGTCTATGGGATATAAATATGTCTAAACATTCTTGTTCCGTTCAGTGAATATGCAGTACTCCTAGGAAAGCCAGGAAGCTTTTAGAACCCTTTAAAATGAAGTTCATCTTATCCCTATATTTTCACTATATTCTCCTTCCTCAGCATCTTCATGGAGGGATCACTTTATTCTCTGGATTCTCAGGACTGCCTGGCAAGGCATCTCTGGACTTCTTCGTGCAGTGAAGATGTGATACTTCAGCACTCCCAGCACTCTGCGTCTGCCCACTTTGCCCTGAACAGAGGAGGAAGAAAGACTATTTGACTGAACACTGCAAGAGAGAAGACTAGAGGTCAAAATTGGAAGACAGAAGCATTTTCCTTAGGAGCACAGGATTTTTTTCCTGTGGAAATTATTTACAGGCTAGCATGATTTGCAATGCGAGCAATGCTGCTACAGATCCTACTGAGATAAACCATTATGAAAGGTCTCCGGCCCTAATAGATCTTGGTTTTTAACTTCAGATGTGACAGTCACTGTATGACTAGCTTTCTGTCCCAGGTGCACTTCTGCCAGAAGCAAGAAGCTCGAAATTCAGCTTGTAATAAATATAATCTATTACAATCGATGGATTTTGGAATTTTCACTTTAGATGTTATTTATAAAGATTAGAGGCTGTACATCATGGTTCATAGAAACAATATAGAAAAGGCAATTATTAGAGCTAATTAAAAATTCACACATCTGGGGTTATGGAAAAACACTTCAAGATAACTATTTATCTACCCAAGTTGATACCAGACACAGTGAGCATACGAGAAAGACAGATGGGTGCGATGTTCCTGGGAACATGTACACTGCTAGCTGGTAAAACGTTCGATGTATTTTGCTCATGTCTCTGGTTTTAGTTGGGAAAAAACAGCCCTCAGGTCCCAACACAGAATGACACAAAATGCAGCTTGTGCAAACGTAACATGTTGGTGCAATTGAGAAGACCTCCCATATGCTGAATTGAGTGCAGCGTGGCACCAGCCACTTGGGGCATTTGGTTAATGCATTTAATTTAGCACAGTAATTGCTGTATCAGACCAAACAAATTGTCAAGCTATTTCTATTCTCTGCTTAAGACTAGTTATTTCCCTTTCTTTTACCATGTACTATTTACTATTTTTATTTCCTTTTTTGCTCTCCTATGTTAAGGAAGTTGTCCGTGACTCTAGTAAAAATAAAAGTAGCCTCTCTGCCCCGTTCAGATGTACCAGAGCTCATTTCTGATTGCAGCATTACTCAGGCTGATGAGATCGAGTGGACTGTGGTCTGAGTAATCCTAAGGCCTTTCCACTCAATTTGCTTGACTTAACTTGCTTATTTTTAGAGTCAAATCAGCAGATACATTTTCCTACCACATTAGTCAAGCGAAAGGAAATGTTTCAAAGTAATAACTTATTTCATTATCCCATGAAAACACTTGTTTGACATATTTATGAACAGTTGAAGATACTAAGTAGTTCCGCAAGTGCTTCATAAGAAGGACAAATACATCAAGTCACCTATTTGAGCTCTCTATCTGTTTTGTATATTATCACTGTGAAAAATTATGGAAGTAACCCACAGCAAGTTACAGGTGGAGCAAAGATGGAAAAATAGAAAGTTCCTACTCTAGAGGCAGGAACCCAGTGAAAAAAATATTGCTAATACTTGAATCAAAATAACAGAATCACAGAATCACAGATAATGGGATAAAAAGAATTAATATAGAATCATTTCTGTTGGAAGGGACCTTAAAGATCATCTCATTCCAACCCCTCTGCCATAGGGGGAAGGAAGTTAATCCAATGTATGCTGACTGGGTTTCATACATCCATGGAAATATCTGCTTGTGTCTCTTCACCATAAAAGCAGGAGATATATGTGAACTTTAGGATGAGATCAGTCCATTACTCCTGTCTGATTTGACTACTGAGGGAGTTGTGACTAGCTCAGAAGCAGCTTCTATATGAGGAGCATTGACATTTGAGTAAGTGTATCCTACTAAATTTGTCAAACTATTCCTATGTTTTTGTAGGTTTCTCGGCAGAGGAAGTTTTACAGAAAAGCTTTGGAGAAGTAGAAGGAGAAGGAGGTAGTACTGTGGATGATTAAGGTTTTTTCCTTCAAAAGAAAACACAAACGAACTCAAATAAGGGCATTACAGCAGCTGGCATCAAGTGCTAACTAAGGTCAGAAATCAACATCTCACCAACAAATAAGAATGGAGTGGGGACAACCTGTGAAGGACTTTGATGATCAAGACAGTGATTGATTCTAAAGAAAAAGGGAAAGCACTGAATTTAGATATTATTTCCCTACCATAGTCAAAGAAAGAACCTATGCAAAAAAATCTTTACAGTAGAAGAGAGAGAACATATGTAAAAGGGTAAAACTGCATCTCTGAAGTGATGTTAGTATTAATTGAGATTAAAGATGCTGGAATCAATTGGGAATAAAGATGTAATGAAAAGTATCTGGACAAAAGTTTTCACAGTGTGAAACAAAAAGAAAGAACAGACCTTACGTACCTTGAAAATGCTCCAGGAAAGCATCCACAAGACCGAGCCATACCCCAGATGACAGAACATGGCGAGATGCCCAAGTGAAAAACAACATTGAATTATATCAGTGACTATCAGGGTAATGTTATAGTGATGAAGATTAAAAAAAAATAGGATGGGGAGGGACTTTTTACAAAGGCTTGTAGTGACAAGACAAGGGGCAAGGGTTATAATCTGGAGAGGGGAACATGTAGACATAGCATAATATAGGGGAACAAAAGACATAGCAAGCTGAGATTTTTCTCTTGGTAGAAAAGGAGAGAAATCTGAAGGAGAGCTCTGTCTGAGTCATCTGCAGAGAAACAGTAGTTGGGTTTGCATGTGTTAGTCAGAAATGCAATACAGAAGGAAAGGAGAATGAGAAGAGTGAGTTTTATTAAGGGATAATCAATGGGAAGAAACTATCAAAGGAAAGCCTCAAAGAACTATCAGAAATGTCAGAGGGAAAAACAACAGATGTTGACACCTTACAAGCCAGGGGATGGCAGGATTTTAAGAGGAGCATGGTTGGTTGTGTCAAAGACACCTGACAAGACTGAGAGAACAGGGTACAGAGTATGAGATCTGGCTAACAAGAGGTCATTTGAAATTTGACAAGAGTGATTTCAATTGAATCAAATTGGTCCATTCTAGGATTGGAGAAGAAAAATGGAGTGAGAGGACATGCCAGACACAGAAGTGAAATGCAAAGTGGAGCAGTAACTAGGAAAAAAATAAGGACAAGAGTGAATTGTTTTGAACAGAAGATATTAACACAAGGCTGAATTGTTTTGAATAAGAGATATTAACACAAGGTTCACAAGCAGAATAAGAGAGGAGGCATCACTACCTTTGTCCAAGAGAATACAGAATCGCAGAATTATTTAAGTTAGAAAACAACTTTAAGATCATTGAGTCCAACCAGAAACCTAGTACTGCCAAGTCCACCACTAAACCATGTCCCTAAGTGCCACAACAAACCATCTTTTAAACAGTTTCAGGGATGGTGCTCAGGAGGTGCCATAGACATAGCATAATAGTTGCAGGACCTGACCCTCAGCCTTGTTGAACCACCTACATCTGACCTCAGCCCATCTCTCCCTCTACTCCCATCACATTCCTTGCACCAAATTTCTTCAGTAATAATACCCATTTTGTTCATCATGGTACTTTATCACACTAACAACCTGGAAAAGGGCATCCCAGCATTCCATTGTCACATTTCCAGACTTTTCTTCCCAGGGAAAGAAAGGGCAATAGGGTACATTTACCCACAGACTGCCAGCACTCAATCATCATTAAACACGTCCCTCTTTTGTGGGTTATATGAATGTAACCAGCCCCTGTCCTCCTCCAAGCCAGCAGTGTCTATTCCGGTCAGCAAGCTTCTAGCTCTCTAGCCGCAGATGGTCCCTCTGGTAGCACGGCTACTGACTCTGATTTTTATTGATCAGCAGCAGACAAACCTCGCTGTGCATACAAACTCAACAGCTGCTATTTCTTGAGCAGTTCATAATTCATGTTTTCTAACTTGCTTTACCTATAGCACACGAAGAGATCTGCACTTAGCTTTTTGTCAAAAGCAGGTGAGAGGGCAACAGCACCGATGGCACTGGAAACCGTGAAAGGCAGAATTACATTGTGCAAGTGGACAGGTGGAAGAGCCGTGCTGAGGTAAGACCAGGAGCTGGTCAAAGCCAGCAAATTCTGAAATAACCTCTTGTACAGAATGAGAGGCCAAAAAGGAAACAGCACTTGAAGACTGAGTCATGCGAATGGCAAGCTGGGGAGTTGTTCCAAAGCTGAGGGTTGAATGAAGAGCTGAATCATGCAACACACAGCTGAGGCATTAGATGGGTCATGACTATGAAAGTTAATGCCAGTAATGATGCAGAGCAGAACATACGAAGGATGGAAGAACAAGCTGGGATGTAGATAGGTAGAATGAGATAGAGAGCAAAAGACATCAGCCTCTTACAGGAAGGGAAAACAGAGTCAAACACAGGGAAGGGTACAAGAGAGGGAACTTGATAGTATAAATCTATTAATAACATCCATCCTTTAGCTCTGTGTTTGAGATTTTGGGTCTGTATGTTACTAGTACTAAAACATAATGCTTTATACGATGGCACTTCATGCTATTTGCATATACATTCCAATTTATTTCAGTTCTCCCCCCAGAATATCAAGAATGAACACAGATTACTGTTTTCTGCCCTTCCACCATACTCAAGCATGACTGTAACGACACTGCCTCTTTTGATTTAGGTTCTATGTTTGTCAAGATTTTCTTTTTTATTTCATAAAGATAATAGATGCATTAAGCATCTATATTCCTGCATTTATTTCCATGTTACCTCTCTGATACCATTCTCTGCTCAGAGTTAACCTTCAGTACCCTTAGAACTGTCTGCTCTGTCAAAATAAGCCTGAATCTGCCCTAATTCAAGAGTACGGAAACTTGTTATCATTCTGATGGCTGCTCGGTGCCCTTTTTCAAAATGAACTATGGTTCTGGTTCCACTCCTGGTGGATGGTCCACATCTCCTAAGCACTATTAGAGCTGGCACTAATTGGCACCCTCATTCTCACTCTTAGTAGGCAGGTTAAGCGCCAGATTGTGCAATGAATTATTTTCCCGCTCCTGGGTGTTATCTACCTAGGTTAGAGGTGAAACAGAATACAGAGGCAGGTAAGGAAAGACCACATAATTGCTCCTTTTGCTGTACCTTCTCTGTGAGTCAGGTCACCAGGGCTTTTCGGATTAGCATTCTCCAAGGTAAATACAAAACAAAGTCACTTACGAGATGTCCTTGAAAAACTGTTTCTAGAGCATTTGTGTAATTCTGCAGTGACTGATAGCAGTCTGAATACTAACAAAATAACAGGTTGACAGAAACATTTTATTACCTAAATTGTGGATGAGAAGAAATCCTGCAAAAAGAAAGAGGGAACTTGTCATCCCACGCTTCAGTGGGATTCTCAGACATATTTGAATAGAAGCCGAGTGCTATGAATGTCAGATGGTGGGTCCCCCAGGCTCCCTGGCAACCTGCATGCGACTAAGAAAGAGGCAACAGCTTGCTTCAAGTATCCTTCGTAGAGATGACATAGTTAGATAAACCCAACAGGGAGCAGAGCACGTGGAGGGAGCAGTCTGGTAAGAGGAAACCATTCCCTGTGGGACCGGCTCCATATTGCCACATGAAATGTTCAAAACACTGCTAGCCAGAAAAGTTGAATTTATTGCTTAATGAGCAGAGGACCCGGAAAAGATCATTGACAACTGCAGTGTAAACACAGCCACTTAATAGGGTGTTACTGAATGCCAAGAGGAAATTAAAAAAATCTGTCCTACAAGTAGCACTTTCTACCATATAGAATATGATTGGAATAAATACAGAACACAGAAAGCAGCTGTAGAGAACAGATGAGATATTAGATAGAGTGGAAGGAAGAGAAGAACTTAAATCTAGAGGGCATTTATTTTAGACTGCCTTGAGTATAACAATTGTGAAAAAGAAATGATGAAGGAAGACGTGTTAGCATAACAGCAGCAGAGTGACAGAGGTAACACAAAATGACACTGTGACATTATTAAGAAGCTCAGCAACACACTCAACCTCCATCACAATGTCATCAGGACAGATGGCAACAATTGGCAAAGACAAGGCACAGCATGTCTGGAAAGCAGTAAGAGTCTATAGAAGAAAAAAAAAACAATATGAGCAGTTACAGAAAACACAAGAGTACTACAGGTTTTTCTAGAGGTAAAACAACAATTTACTCTAAGCTTATTTTTCACAACTGCCTGATGGATGTGACATAATTTCCTAATTTGTCAAAGCTTTGCAAAGAATCAGGACTTTCACGGAACTCAGTACTATCATTTATTATTCTTGTTAGTACCTATCAGATCTATTGTGAAGGACTGCATTCTGCTAGACATTTCCCTAAATCAGAATTAAAAACTGGTCACTGCAAAGTGAGCTCACAACTGAAACATAGCATGGAACAAAATATTTGGGTGCAGAAAGAAGGTGGGGGGAGGAAAGAGGCTTACCGTCTAAAAAAAGGTCATAGAGAAATCATAGAATCAGAGAATCACCAGGTTGGAAAAGACTTGTTAGATCATTGAGTCCAACCGTTCCTATCTGCCACTAAACCATGTCCCTGAGCACCTCATCCCCGCATCTTTTAAACCCCTCCAGGGAAGGTGACTCCATCACATCCCTGGGCAGCTTGTTCCAGTGTCCAGTGACCCTTTCTGTGAAAATTTTTTTCCTGATATCCAGTATGAACTTCCCCTGGCACAGCTTGAGACCAAATGACAGAAAGAAAAAAGAAAAGCTATAGAGAGTAAGGAAATAAGGTTATTTGTTCACAAAGATCTCACTTTTAAAGCTAAAGGATGAAAAGACAAGACACGTAAAATTATATCTGGTATCTATTAACAGAATAGGAAATAAAGAAACAGGAGAAGACAGGGAAAGCACTAAGAAAATCAACTATTAATTAACAGACAAAACACTGGTCCAGCCAGAGCTGGTGTAAGCTAAGCAGGACACACAAAACTTTTCTTCCTGCATCAGCAGTGTCTGCCATGCAGTCCACTCTGTTGCTGAGCAATACCACCAAAAGGCAAGTCTCCACAGGCTGATCACCCACTGGAGGAGAAAGTTAATCTCTTCTGGCTAACTAAGCTCCTGGAGAAAACTTAATAAACCCTACAGCCAATAGGGCAGTGGCTGCAATAGGTTTGACGAAAGAAATCTTTACTAGCCAATAATTAGAATTACATAGACTTTGGCAAGCCACGTGATGGTCAGGAAGGGCTACCCACTTTTTATTTTTCTTAGCAGAAATCCACATAAATTATTTCTGCCTGCATGTTTTTGCACAAAGACACATTCTGAACATGAGTGGAGGGAAATTTGCAGAAAGGTAGAGAGCAGCAATACACAAAAAAAGCAATGTGAGAAGCTGCATGTGGCACCAGGCTCTGCTGTTCAATTCCATGTGTGTTGGGTATTTGCTTGACCCTTCGCAGCTGTTGTGTACTTCCTGATCCCCCGGATGATATGAGCCCCTTGCCTGATCAGCTTCCAGATGCTCTACTGTTCCCAATTCCTCCTGATCGTAAGTCTCAACGCCAACTCAGTTCCAGCTGCCACAACTCTCATCCTTCCTCGCCGAAGAGCTCTCTACCCAACAGTTCCCCCAAATGCCATAACCTGCCTGACCCTCCCCAGCTGTTGCAATCCTCCTGATCCCACGCTGCAAAACCTCTTTGATTTGTCCCCTTTCCAGCTGCTCTGCCCATTACCACTGAAGGCTGCGGTCCAGATCCTCTCTCCTTGAGGTGTCCTACAAGTGCAAAAATTTACCAGTGGAGCTCACAGATACTTTGGTGAAAGTCTTTACAACTTTTCGGTAAGATTTCAGACAAACCTTCCTTCTGCGGTAGATTAACAAGTAAAAATCTAATTTCATGTTGATTTATCAGCTTCTAGGATATTATATAAATGTGCAGTTAAAAGGTACTATATTGTATAACACTATGTCAATATTATATTTCAATAATTGTATATTATACAGCCAATATATAATGTTAGTATTAGAAGAGGAATAAAAACATAAATGAATGAAATCTATTATGCAGAATATAATGCAGCTGATATATTCAGGATTTTCTTTTAGATATGGAAGTGAAAGGACACTCTGCTGATGCTCCTTTTACTTTACTTAAGAGTTGTCCCCAAAACACAGACCTAATTTAATTACCCCTGGGCTTCTTTATCCCATTCTAACAGTATATTTCAAATCCTTCCTAACTTGTGTCTACTTCACATTGTAAAACCAATGCAAAGAAGCACTGGCATAAAGATCCAGAGGTCCAAAGTTCGACATTAGGGTTCAGATTTTTTTTGCATACAGATTATTACAAGCCAAGAAAAAAAATCACTGAATTTTTTTAAAAAATTATTAAATACATTAGGAGAACAACTGCATTATTTACATGATTTTGGTATCTGTTGAATATACATTAAATTGTTCACAAATCACAGTTTGATACTGTTCCACATGGATCATTTTCTCCAGAACTGCAAAAGAGCTTGTTATACTCCATTTGTTATATTCTTCTTCTTAAAATATTCAGATATTTATTTAGAGGGAGAAGGAAAAAAAACAAAACGATACAAAACATATGACATCACTGCTCCTTTAGCTCAAATAATCTATATTTAGTATATGGAAAAAGCATCTGCTTTTTGATATTAGTCTAAATCAGTCAGCTGTGCCCAAAGAAAAAGAGCAATCAAAATAATAAGATCATCAGATTTTCAGTACTGGGACTACTCCACCTCTATCCACAATTTCCCTACCACCCCATATACACCATTAAAGGCATTTTGATAGTTTTATTAGCTGTCTTGCCATGCTGCTTCTCATTCCACATCCATCTTATTGCCCTCAACCACACACTTTGGGTAAATAAGCACTAGGACTGGCTGGTCTCCAGCTGGGTGTGTAGAGATTCACCACCATGTATGACCCACAACAGCAGCTACAGGTGTCAGAAGTACCTGTTTAGATAAAGGCATCATGAATCAGTCCACAGCCTTACAAGCCTGTCTACACCATCATCTAGACTTCACGCACATCAGAGATTTGGATACATGGAGTTACGTTGCCTGAAACTATGATGAAGAATTTTAACAAGAGCTTTAGATAACTCAAGACATGAGGAACTCTCAGATCTGAAAAACTGATTTTCTATGATATGAAGGAAATATAGAAAAATATCTCTCACTCTTTTAAACGGATTTTTGTTTTATTTGGTTTGGGAAGCACAGACCTGCTAATGATGCTGCACATCAGTCTCTATATGTGGTAAGGGACTGTTTATGTCTTCTTTTAAAGAAGACAGCGTAATCCAGAAACCATGTAATTCATTCTGCCTTCATGCTGAAATCAAATAAGAATAAGCTTAACTCAGAAGGATCCCCTTCTATTGCAAAAACATCTCCTAATTTCACAAATCTACAGAACTGTTGTTAATCTCAGACATTTCTGAAGTTCCTCCATTTCTGTTCAGCCATCGGCACAAGCCAGGTAAGAAAACAGAACAGGAAACTGGAAAACGAAAATGTCAGCAAAACATTTTCAGCAGTCAGACACAGTTAGGTTTTCTTCCAAACTAACAAATTAGGTTGTTGCTCTATACAGTCAAATTTGCAGCAAACTAAAAATAACTTGATGAAGGGGGTTTTTTGTATGTTTGGGCCTTTTTTTCATTAAGATGCCAGGCTAAGACAAATTGTATTCTTGATATAATGGAGTGAAACAGCTAAGGAAGGCAGCAATGCCTCAGTGTTGATTTAGAGAGGCAAATATAGGGGAATGTGAACACAGCTAATTTATCTCTTTCAGGAAAGAGACTTTAGACACTTATCATGTCCGCCCAAATTCAAATACAACGTTTTCTACCTTATTCCTCAATAAGTAAAAGGGCTAGCAGCTAAATGGTTTCATTTAACCTTTAACATCTCTATTATATAAGATAAAAACTTCTTCTGAGAAGAAGTCTTATATGGACAGTGAAGGACGGGCAAAAAGGTGAGGGTGGGGATGCAAAGAGATGGCACAGGTTCTCCTCACAGCTGGCAGGTTAAATGACTGACACAGGCTTGGAAGCCTCTATTAGCAGCAGTCCTGCTGATGGTATTTTACAGATACAGGAATATGAGGAGAAGAGCAGCTCAAACATTTTGAGCACATGCAGGAAAATGAACTGGAGTCAAGAGTTAGGAAACTTTCCATTTATGTATCTGTGTGTGTGTAAGAGAGATCTAAAGTAAATTGTATCTCCACATCTCAATTTCCCATTCATAAAAGAGAAAGGATTGGGTAATTTATATTCCTTTCACAAGATGTATAATTCCTAATGCATAAATATTTGTCATCACCTTTCTTAGTGTATTTGTTGTGCATAAAACTGAAAAGGATTGTTCACTTCGTTAATAGAATGTGTTTCTATGGCTTTAAGCACTCCATCAATTTTAATCTCAGTTTCTATATTTGAGTAATGGATGAATATTTCTTTTCTGGTGAAGTGCAATGCCTTTCATTTCTGTCTTTTCCCATCCTCTATGTGCAGACAACTTACACTGAGTCCCTTGAGGTCAGAAGAGACCCGAAAGCCAGGCTGATTTGTTAGGCCCCAAGGCTTGGCCTCAGGCACAAGTGTGAACAGTCTGAGAGCTTCATTTTCATCCTCAGTGCATATGTAAGCTCTGTTATTCTTAATGGAAGTGAAGCACATACACTGAAAGACCAGATAGTTTCTTTTGTTGTTTCTCTGTTAAAGAATATCATAAATACAGAGTAAAATTCTCCACCCAGACTCAGTCCAGTACATGTTTTGCAGAGGAACAGCTTGGGATCTAACTTCTAAAATGAGAATTATGATGTGTTCTTTAATGGAAATATGCCAGTAATGAAATCTTCTTCAAAGCCCTGAGCAGTGAGAGTGGATGGTTCAAAGAGAACCACGGGAGCCAGCTCATGGCAAGGTAGGTGCCATTCGTGTTGCCACAGTGAAGTTGTTCAGCGCAAGAGAGAGAAGGAAATACGGTTGTTCATGTCTCAGGAAGAATCACTCAGAATTGGAATCAGCTCCCTTAACAGAGCACCCTTAGGCTCAAGGATACATGACAAAGGAGATGTAGCTTTCAGTTCTGTACAACCAGGTGAGACTAACTTAGCACGGCTAGTTTGCCACGAAAAGGAAGGAATTTATACAAATTATTACAGGTTACCAAAAGTCACATTCAGAACCTGATTTGCAGTCCTTTAAGGTCAAATTCCTGATGCCTCCTGGTGCAAATATCCATATTCCATTTCTGCAAACTTTAATGAAAGCCCTAAGTTTATGTCTGAAATACATTCACAAGGATATCAGTAGTGTTACTGCCTCAGTTCAAATCATCCTTCGCAGTTTATTTTGCCTCACACTCTCTTTTGCCTATTTTAAAGCATATAGTTTCACATGCCACATCACAAGATGACTGGAGCAGCAACTGGCTCTGCTGGTGAGTCACTGGAGATGGGATAAGGAAAGCTAAACAGGGTGGCAGCTCCTCTGAAGTAAGGACAGCTACCAGCCAGATGCTGGGACACACGTATTTACTGCTAGTGATTAAAGGGAAGGAAGGGAAGAGAGCTTGTGGTTTGACTGGGAGGTGAGATCTTCTAGTGAGGAGAATTCCATTAGAAACTGGATTTAGTAGTTTTATAAGAGCTTGGGTATCAAAACAATGATAATAAAAACATCTCATTTCACTGACAGGATTTTAATAATTTAAGAGCATGTGGAGAGACAATGAGGCAGACAGAAGGGCTACATTTGTATACAAGGGACTAAACTTTGTGGCTTTATGAAAGTTTCGTCCGTCTCTAACCAAGTATTGCAGAAGAAAATTCCAGCATTTTCCAGTAATTAGTATGTACAGATAAGCTACACAAGTGATTTCTTTGCATCTTTTCAGGAAGAAAGACGTTTACCAAAGGACAGGGAAGTCGTATATGAGTTTAGAAAGATTATTATTGTTGTTATTACTGTTGCTACTGCTGTTTTTATTATTATCTAGATTTTGCCCCCCATGTGAATCCCCCCATCTCGTCTGGATGATTAACTCACGTTTGGCCTACACTCCTCTGGTTAGAATAGCCTTCCCCTTTGTATATTCAGAACAAGTTTCACGAGAAGTATCTTGGAAACATCTGCCTTCATTATAATTATATTTCTATTTCAGCTGCACCAAGCTATTTACAGATGAGCCTGTTCATAAAGAGCTTTATAATTAAGCAAACAGAAATATCTTTTTATAGGATGCAGATCTAGGGGTGATAATCACACACAAAATACACAGCAACAGTTGCAAATAGAGTGTTTAATGCTAGTTATATAGTTAGTGATGTGCTCAATAAAGCCTGACATGCCTTTGTTCCTAAATGTAAGAAAATATGGTCTTCGCTACACAACTGTGTAAACTGCCTTTTTTGTGTACAAAAGGCCATATATTTCAGTGGGGATTGCTTGAAAGCCATCATGAAAACAAGCCCTCGTGTCTCTTGTGTGACACGATTTGAGGTGGAAAAAGGAGCTGACAGCATATATGTGAATTTCAGAAGTGCAACGTCATCCTTATGTATGAGATGTAACCTGACACTTCCACTGATGGACATCAGAAGCTGGAGAAGTGAAATGAGCAGGTGCTGGGAGAAAAAAAAAAAACAAAAACAAAAACAAAGCAAAAATACCCCATTCTATTATTTAAAGAAATTACTGTCTAAATTACTGTCCAAGGTCTTTTCACAGCATGATGATATCTCCAGATATCCAACCTTATCTCTTCTGAACATCTTTGTCACTTGCATTTTTGAAGATTGCAAACTTGCTCTTTTGCAGAGCTTCTGAATTTTTATAACAAATTGTAATCCAACAAGTGGGTTTGTAAACTGAACTGCTGTGATGCACCATATGAAACCCAAGCATGAGCAACATGCCAGAGACAAACACACAAAGATTAAATTAAACTACATATGATACCTTTTTTCAAAAACAAGGGTTTGTTTGTAGGAATTTCTATGGTGGTAGATTTTTTCCCCCCTTTCTTCACATTTAAATCAGACAAAATAGATGTCTGAAAGAAGAAAGTAAAGAGCAGGCTCCTATATATATAACCTAAGAAAACCCCTATGAACAGAAGTGATATGAATAAAACAACACCTTTGCAAAAACCATGCAGAATCACTTTAATATAGTCCAGGTAAACAAAATAGTCTAATTTGGTTTAGAAGTTGATATTAATTTATGGGGGTTTTATGCATTTGAACAGATTGTAAATATTCTGCTGAGATATTCCTAGAAGGATTTGAAAGGGAAATATGTGGGAAATGTCAGTATTTGTCAATGCCCTTTAGTGTGAGTTCTTACAAGAGTAGTTCATGCTTTATACTTCAGGTTGGTTTTACACATTCAACACGGGCGCGTTACCTGTATGGAGGACTTCTCCTTTGTGTGTTGACTATTCAGAGAGTACAGAGTATACAGAGTGCCTGGAGGCACAGCTACAAGTGGGCAATGCAAATACTCTTTCACTCAACTGTACCACCTCTAAAGCAGTTTCTTCATTGCTGCACCACGGATTTCAGAAACTGTTAAGTAGTTCTTATAATCATGTTAGACAAACAGTTTTAAACTCAATGATGGGACCACAAAGGTGTTCTGATGCCCAATTTGTACTGTTGTTTAATTTGAAAGGGTCTCCCGGTAAACATCCAAAAATTACTTCATTACACTCCTTGAAACCAAAGCCCTGACAGCTGTTAAGCACTGGGTAGGTTATGATATTCCCTTCTTTATCCCTTCATGCCAACCACTATTTCATTCTCATTTCCCCAGGCTTCTCCTTCTGAATCCACCCATTGCCTCTTGCCTTGTATTTCGACTGCAAGCTCTTGGAGAAAGAGATCTTTCTATTCTTTCCGTGCAGTGAAGCATAAATGGAGTCAAGAACTGTCACTCTTCGGTACCACAACACTACAAATAACAAACAGGGCAATATTTCTTCATCCACAGAACTGCACAGAGCAAGGGACACGAATAGAGAAACATATTATGCAAAACAAGAATATTGTTTCTCTATTATGTTTTCACGCACTAGAAGCAAGCATGTCCTTTCAGTATCACACAGTTTCTGGTTTAAATTACAAGGGAGAAAGAGCTGTGTCTCAGGGAGGATACAAGATGTATGTTGCCTACAATGTGGAGAGTAATATCTCAGAGAAAATAATGCCTTAAGGGATCGGTGCTATTAAACTTGTGACAGAGGCCATATCTCAGATAAGACTAGGCAAGAACCCCACAATCTCCTGATGACCAACGTGATCAATCCTTGAAGCCTGGCTGAGAGTGTGACACTTAATTAAGATGTGGGAATGTGTGAAATTTGGCATCCCTGAAATCTCAAGTCTCACACACAGAAAACAAAAAGCATCGTTGCTGTCTGTTCCAGGTTTGTTCCAGTTGTAGCTTCCTAGCACCACTGCTTCTTGCCAGACAGACCCCGAATGAACTAATAGTTCTAAAATCTGAGCTACATTTAATTAACTTAGTCTGAAGTTTGTGAGGCTAAGAACATGGTCCTAGGATTTGTGTGAAATTCCCAGCTGGATAAAGTGTGGAAGAAGAAATGTTAAATAAGAAATTAAAATTGAAATTATTGATGGTTTCCATCATCTCTCCCAGTCTGAAGTTGGAAGCAATGTAAATGCAGAACATCTGATTCTTCAAGTCTTTACTCCCAGAAGTACTGGTTCTGGGTTAAGAACTCACTTTCTGGCTCACTCCCAGCTTGCTATCAACTCAGATTACTGCACCGTTTCAGACTAAAATCCAACTCAACAGAAGAATGTTAAATGCTAGAAAAGTGGGAATTGTAACGGAGTAGCTTTCTGTCCGTTCTTTTTGATTGCGGCTGACAGTTGCATTTACATAAGTGCTGGTGAGCATGAATTACTGGTGACTACTGGATAGCCTTTCCAGCTGAATAAGTACCACAGAGAGCCCTGTGCATGTCAGGTATGCTAAAAATTCCGTCATAATCAAAAGGTGGAAATGAAAACTTGTTGCTATTTAGCCTGAAATGTTGGTTCAGTGTGTGGGAGGCACAAGTGTCGATACCATAATTCAGTGCTGTTCCAGGGCCAGCAACACGGCAAGAGGTTTTAGGTGTTGTCATGTTCTCACGTGTCAGATCATCTGCTTCATGTTGCCCTTATGATGTGGTCAGAGTCTTCTTATAGAACTCTTTGATGCAACTCAGTGCGGTCTGGATGAAAGAATAACTTGTAGTAGACAAATATAAAGCCTCTTAACTAGGGTTGTGATGTGTTCTGTGTGGGACATGTTTCATCAGCATATTCATAGCATGCGCCTCTGACAGATCCGAGTTTGATTCGCAAGGTGTGAAAGTGTCAAGCTATCATCAAGTTCCATTTTCCCATGCATCAAGTTTCTCATGTTTATCAGGAGAGGAGAGCCATAAAGCTTCTCAGAATGGGTATCTCCAACTGTGACTGCCAAAAGAAAAAAGATGAGAGTTGTAGCTGCCTCTATCAGCATCCTTCGTAGCCAAACAAGAGGTTTTCACTTCTTTCTTCATGCAAGAAGAACCTGGCAATGTAGCACTGCTCCCAATTTCTTGTTGTCAGTATCAGAAGGAAAGGAATCTAGTCTTTCCATATCTCTTGGAATGACAGAAAATCCTTATGACAGAAAAAAAGGCATGGAAGGAATTGGACAATGCATGTTGTTCACAGTCTATCATCCACATTCTTAATGTGCTGTGTGTGGTCTCCAATATCTGAACTCTGGGAATAAGAGTAATATTGCAAAAATATTATTTTTTATTATATCTAATTCATGGAATGTTGGGAGGACAGTTTTTAAACTATCTTCACCAGAGAAAAATGAGCTAATTAAGGCTTCAACAGCAGACTTGGAGAAGGTGAGAAGCAGAGAGAGTTAGAATCTGAGAATGAAAGATAGGCAAGTCCAAATAACTCTTAAAATCAGATTTGGCTTATGAGCTGTCAAAACTATGTTGCCATTGGCTAAGAAAAAAATATGAGTTATCAAAATATGCTGCTCTCTATCTAAGGTAACATTATTTTAAAACCAAGAGAGAGGGAGGAAGAAAAGGGCAGAAATGCTGTCATCTTGAAAGGGAAGGATGAACTCATTAGGGAAGTCCATCAGGCTCCTGAGCTACATTTAAATCTAGATCCTGAAAAGGTCCGGCCTTCAGACCATAAGATAAACAGAGATCTGTTGAGATGCAGCTTAAGACAAAGGGAGCTAAAAAATAAGAATAGATCTTATTATGGGTATATTCTATGACTGAACTGATGTTTTATTTACTTTTTGTAAATGTCTTTCCAACCTCTCGCTTAAGATCTTACGGCATTGCCTGGATACAATAAGCTTGTACTGTTTTCACTCTTAAGTATGCCCAGTTTAATAGGCAAGTCCACATAAAACTGAAAAATAGGGTCCATTGTAATAAATGATGACTGCAGGCAGTATTCAGCTAAGCTGAGATGTCCACAGAATAGGTCAGTGCAGTAGAAGGCAAGGGAGTGATACCTTGTGGGCTAAAATGCCCGCTCCCCTCTGATATTCGGAGCTCCAGGCTTTTGAGAATAACCGTGCAGCGATGAAACTGCAGGGAGGCAATCCATCTGCTCCCATGCATCCCAGCTTCCCCACTCCGCTGCCCCAGCTCCCTCCCTGGCAGTCCCATAGCACGACAGCAGTCAGTCTCCAACCCTTGCTCCACACCAGGGTCAAAAAGCTGGAGAGCCTGTTTGTTTTCCCACCCGGAGCCCAGTGAACCCCATACACGAGCAGCTCACGAGTCAGGGGCAGCCAGAATACCAGTGACATCAAGACACAGCAAGCTGTGAGCTTAGACGACGAGGGAGAAGTTGCAACAAGCTGGGCAAAATAGCTTTCCTGGACTGCATTAGCCAGTATCCGTTGTGAACGAATTGATGAATAACAGCTGCATCTGTACTGTAGAAAATAAAATCCTATTTTATCTATATATATTTGTTTTAAAAGAGCAGAAGGCTATTCAAAGCCGAGTCAATAGTGGCATTACTGGAACTCATTTGGAATGGACGATGTTTGGCCTATTGTGTTAAATTCCTGAGGGTTTGCCTATTTTTGTATCAGATTACAGCTTTATTAGGTACAACTGTTTTTACATTGCATTTTTGTGATTAATGATGCTAAAAGGATTTTGGCATTTCCAATGTTGTACACAAACCTAATGGGCAAAATCTTCTGTAAACTTCTTCTAAGCTCTTGGCAAACTTTCCTCGGGAGCAAATATTAACTCCAGATAGTGTTTATTAGCTTTTATAAAATAATCACTGTAATAGTGGCATGTAATTGCTGGAGGTAAAAGAACATTCAGGCCAAGAATTAATCAAGTTTGAGCTCCTTAATAGAAGCAGGTCAGGAACAATTTATTTCTTGCCCATTTGTATTTAAAATAATATAATTTTCCTCTGATTTCTTGTCATGTTTCAAGAGTGATTTCATACACAATGTTCCCTGAATAGACTGTGTTCTTAACTAAAGATGGATCTGAATAGGACCCACTTTGTCCTCTGACAAAGTACGGAGGCGTTTGGACTTTAGGCCTTAGTTTGCACATTACGTGGGGTAAAATGAGCAAAACATTCAGATCTGGATCCAAATCCACTGCCTTTTTAACCCCTGAGTCTGAATGTTTCTGCAGGCAGGTTTTTATTTCAGGATGTTCTGTCAGCATCAGACAAATGGGAATCAAATACTGTTCTTCAAAGAGCTCAGAGGCAGTATGCTAGGCTCATTAAGCTTTTGCTTGTAATCAGTTATAGGTTACAGCTGATCAAAAAAAAAATCAGAGCAGGAGGAATGCAATTATGACATCTTGCATTCAATAACTTTCATGTCATAGGCATAAAAGTCTCTTGCAATTGCTCTCTAGAACGTCAGTGAAGTCTTCCTATTGAACTACTGTGTGTCAGGTAATTCCTTGAGCAGAAACAGCGCAGAAACCTTCTTTTGGGAGGAAACACGAAGAGTGGATAAGGCACAAACATAGACGTAGCTGTATGTCGTGAATATAGATTTATCTAAAACAACACTGGAAGTACCACCAATAAATAAGGACGTAGCCTGAGTTCAGTCCAGTGTGAACACCGTGGCACAGCCTCACAATTTGCCAGACTAGGTAAGTTAGATTTATCACTTAGGTTGATGTTATCTCAGGCACCTCTGATTCCTCCTCTGTCTGGAGTGAAGCTGTTGGTCATGCATTTTCTTTGAATTAAAAGCCATAGTGCAGGAGGCACATCAGAGACATGATCTCTCAGACATGTCAAGCTGCACCAAGGGATCCAAAAACAGGTTCAACACAGGAGGTGAGTTCTACTTATCAGCTTATCTGACATCTCTGCAAAACCAAACATGCCCAGGACCTTCTTTTAGCACTGAAGACAACAAACTTGGGTTAGTCTGTGTCCATATTCAGCTCTCTCACCCTCCAAAGCAAGGTGACTGCACTTCCACCCAGCTTGGTTGCAGATGACACCAAGCTGGGTGGAAGTGTGGATCTGCTGGAGGGTCAGGAGGCTCCAAAGGGACCTGAACAGGCTGGACTGCTGGGCTGAGACCAACGGCAGGAGGTTTAACAAGGCCAAATGCCGGGTCCTGCACTTGGGGCACAACAACCCTAAGCAGAGGTACAAACTAGGAGAAGCCTGGCTGGAAAGCTGCCAGGAGGAGAAGGACCTGGGGGTGCTGGTTGACAACCAACTGAACATGAGCCAGCAGTGGCCCAGGTGGCCAAGAAGGCCAATAGCATCTTGGCTTGGATCAGAAACGGTGTGACCAGCAGGTCCAGGGAGGTTCTTCTCCCTCTGTACTCGGCACTGGTGAGACCGCACCTCGAGTCCTGTGTTCAGTTCTGGGCCCCTCACCACAAGAGGGATGTTGAGGCTCTGGAGCGAGTCCAGAGAAGAGCAACAAAGCTGGTGAAGGGGCTGGAGAACAAATCTTATGAGGAGCAGCTGAGAGAGCTGGGGGTGTTTATCCTGGAGAAGAGGAGGCTGAGGGGAGACCTCATTGCTCTCTACAACTACCTGAAAGGAGGTTGTGGAGAGGAGGGAGCTGGGCTCTTTTCCCAAGGGACAGGGGACAGGACGAGAGGGAATGGCCTCAAGCTCCGCCAGGGGAGATTTAGGCTTGAGATTAGGTAAAAATTCTTCCCGGAGAGGGTGGTTAGACATTGGAACGGTCTGCCCAGGGAGGTGGTTGGGTCGCCGTCCCTGGAGGTGTTTAAGGTGAGGGTGGATGAGGTACTTAGGAGCATGATTTAGGGATTGGTGGGAATGGTTGGACTCGATGATCCAGTGGGTCTCTTCCAACCTGGTTATTCTGTGATTCTGTAAAACACAGTCTGGGTAAAGGCAATTCCCCATTCCTGTCTGGATATTGTCTGGGATCATGCCAGCTAGCTCAGGCAAATGCCGTACCTGTGATCAGGCTAACAATGTGACAGCATGGATAACTGAGTTCTGGTACCTGGCAGTGTACTCTGAAGCTTTCTAATATGCTAGGAACAGAGACAAAGGAGCTTCATGTCTACTAGCCCATAAGGGACATTTTTGTCAGTTCGTTCTGGGAAAGACAGACACCCTTAGTCACAGGACATTCTGGGAATCTGCCATTCTCCTGCTTATAAGAAAAGTGAGAGACTTGCCATTGAAGTTTTAAGGCAGTGCTCTGCCTGGATAAGCAGGAATCAAAAGCACAATAACCCCACTACAGAAATTTATTCATTCTGTGGTGCTAGAATTCATATTCCTATGCAAAACAGCTCATGGGAGCTAGTTCACTCTCCTTTTATAATCTGTTGAACAATAGCCATCAATCATATTTAATGTATATAAACACCTCTGCACAAAATCTTAGGGGATTCTAATTCAAATAAAACCATTAACTATATGCTTTGAAACTCTTTTTTAAAAAAAAATCATAGGATTCACCTTTAGATTTGTCTTAATCAAATCAAAGCTATTTTAATGTTATTATTTTCCTAACCCTAACCTTCTAGTGTATACTGCGAAATCACAATACCATACAGAAGAACGCTGTAAATGGATAATGACTCACAGTTGTTCTGCATTACATCATGGAAAGGAGTGTTTCCCACTTCTCATTACTGGAGCTTCACTTAGAAAACCTGCCATTTCTGTGCCTCGTGGGGCTCCCCAAGTCCACGGGTGTTAGAAACTTCTATTTATCTAAATCACTTGGGCTATCAGCTGTGGAAAAGGTAGTATTAAAAGTAAATATGTAAGCCTGTCCAGACTGGACCTCATCCAGCTCCGTGCAAACCCATGCAGGTGTCTCTGAACGACGATCTCCAGGGCTCCAAGGGGATACAGAGCAGAAAATCCCATGCTGACCCTGTCCGAAGACAGCACAGGCTGCAGATTACTTGGTTTGTATGGGCTACATATCTAATGATTGACCTGCAAGATACAGCTCACTGAATAAAATATAGTGCTCATTTTAATAAAGTTTTTTACTAGATGGTCATTTTGGAGGACTAAACATGGGCACCTAACTGCTATTCAAAAGCACAGTCAAGAAGTTACAACTTACACAGAAGAATAATTCCCAGGAACTATTCATGAAAATAGAGATCTCTGGCTTTTACCTGGATTCAAAATTCTAATATAAAACTCAGTTCTACAGATCGATTAAGAGCCTGTTGATTCACATTTACAACTCAGTTTCCCCGCAGACAGAAGAACTGTGGAGTTACAAAACCAAGCTGAATTCTGGGCTGCAAATGAAACGCCAACTGAGATAAACCTGGTTTTGGTTGGGAGTCCCAGCACAAGCGAAGTTTATAGAGGCCATATAGCTAGAATGAGGAAAGACAGCAAAACTCTCAGTGCTGTTCAGTGGCATTTACAAGAGTCCACAATAACTCAATTATTTCCAGCGTTCCACAGAAAAATCTTTAATGGGCTTGTGAAGAAACAAAAGGAGTTTTCTCACTCCTCTTCACAAATTGATTAACCATAACTGCGGCATAAGCAAGGAATTTACCATCAGAGAAATGAAAAAAAGCAAGAGAGAAAAGGGGCCTTCCCTCTGCAGCATCGGGACCACAGCGAGCGGCAGCACTGACAGGGATCCCGAGCTCTCACTTTGCCATATATATCATCATTCAAAGTAAAAAGTTCAGATTCATACTAGATTATGGCCCTCATGAGAACAAATGCCATAGGTCTTTATTGCTGTGCAATTTTATATTATGTATATAAAGAAACAGCGCTTGCTGCACAGCTGAGTAAAGTGAAAATTTCTTACTAGAAAATCCATTTAATCTTGTGTTTGGTAGGACATGACAAATATCATTCATGAATGAAAGAGAGGGGAGAAATACAATGACAATGACAACATGAGGTATTAACTTGAAGAGACATTCATCAAAAAATTACAGTTTTCATCCATTCCTGGTCACTTATTGTAAGCTTGTGGAAAAAAATATCTTTTAGAATGAAAATACATGTCTCAGGAGTAAACATGGCTTTCTGGCTGGAACAGGCTGCGCAGAAGGAGGCACAGAGATGTAACCCAGAAATACACACCAGACTCGATAAAGTTTGCTTCGTGTGTAAAGGCACGAACCACACGGAATGTGAAGGTTTCCTCTAAGCCTGGGACCATCCCTGAGACCATTTTGGGGGGATCCTAGAAAAGAGTTATACCTGCTGGTGTGCGTTCATCTGCGTCTTCACCATAGCCCGTAAATTATGTGAATTAAAAAACCCTAACTTGATTTCCAGGCCCTGAGGAATCTGATCTGGACTTTTTGACAGCACATCAAGCCAAGCGGACTCGCGTGTTGAGATGCACACGCACACACACACATTGAAGCCACAATCCTGGGACCGTTCCAGTTCCCTTTCACCACTCGCCAGCACTGGCGTTTGTCACCTCTGCAGCGATGGTGGCAGCCACAAGGGTTTCAGATGCACCCTGAAGTACAGGATGAAAATCTGCCTATAATTTTATCATCGCTCTGGAAGCATATTGTTATGCCAGCGTGACACTTCTACCAGCAAGCAAATACACTTTACCAAACCTTTTCCTAACTGCGTATTATCTACATCGCACTGAACATTTTCCTGATGATTAAGAATCAAAGTCCTTGCCACAAATGTTTTGTAGCTTAAATGAAAAACACAGACTCAAGGCAGATTATGAGTTGCAAGGAGTAAGGCAGTAGGCAATAAAAAATTGCCTACACAGCTCTTCAGGTTTAGCACATTTTAGAGAATGACAAAAATCAAGATTTCCTAAAGAAAAAGGGAGAAAAATCCTACCTATCAAAGCTGCAATAGGAAAGCATTCTAGAATCTTCCATGTTTCTCAGTTATATTCTTTTTGGGTCTATTTTCATCCACTTTTTGCAGAGCTTTCAGCCTGCGACTGAACTGAAACCAGCCAATCTCTCTTTCTGGTTCATGTATATTAGCTCAATGCTGTTAGGTTTGTTTCTCCAAAACAGCAGGGTGCTGGGATTTTTTAAAGGTTTCCACAGAAATTAAGAGGAGAGGGATATAATACCTTCAACTCAAATTTATTTCTTTTAATTCATTTTATATGCACTTGGGGCCTAAATAACTCAAGAGTAATTACTGAAAAGTAGCCTATTGTGTGACTTGCACCCCTTTGTGAGCAACTATTGCCTTAACTCCAGATGCAGAGTATTTTGTAACATGACTACGCTCCATACTCCCTTTGTGGAGTGTACAGAGAAGCAGTGGATCCATTTTTTACTTGCATGCCAGAATAACTAACCATATGTGTACAGCTACCCATGTACATAAAGGCCAGCGATCAATTACTGCTGCCAGGAGTCAGAACAAACCAGGAGACAGACCTAGCACCTCACAACTGTCTCTCTAAATAGTAGTGCCCCCTGAGCCTACCCCTAGAACAGATTAAAGTTACTCCTGACAGCACAACGTAGTCCTTAATATTTTGACTAATAAGTGCCAGCCTCTGGGAATTCAGCCTCAAATAACAATAGTAACGACAAGCAAGAAGTTTAAAGTATTCATTCAAGTCTCTGGTCTTTGTCCGAATCATTACCCCCCCTAGGGTGGCTTGAAAACTCTAATACACAGAGTTTACTTTGCGCAGGGCAAACAAAGTATCTCACGCAAAAAAAAAAAATCTGTCGGCTGCACAATATGAGGTTATATCAGTCTCATAGGTCTCCAGGGCCTGTGTGAAATACAAATGAATGTGCAAGTGTTATCAGAATAAAAGGGCAGAAATGAGGAAAATCTGGAACCAGAGAGCCACGTTTCCCTCAGCTAGATAACTACATCTCTCCTCTCCTCATTTTTCCTCTCCAGTACAAGCATCTGGGAAAAAAATGAATAAGGTGTGTGGGGAGAGGAGTCATAGCTGAAACTTTTTTCTTTGCTTCAATAAGCTGGAAATCTCAGGATCTTTAACAGCTGAGGGTTTTTTTCCGCCTCAGTCCAAAGAAAGGGGACTGGACTTTTTCCTTTTGTCAGCATAAAGATTATTATTTTTTCATACAGAGACCAACACTTCTTTCTCTTAGAAGTTTTCTTTCAACAGAAAACATTTGTCACGACATTAGATTTCAGATGAAAGCATTAAAGCAGTACTGTTCTGGGATGGCTTATGTTTTGGTTTTCGATGTACTTATTAAGAAAATATAATTCTGAAACTACATTGCATTGTGTAATGTCGATAGACACACATCTGGCTGAACACACATACACTTCAATGTAGTTTAGGATTACATGTTCTTTTTATATGTTCTTTCAATACATTGAAATATATACAAAAGACATCAGTATTACACAACCTGCAACTCGGAAAACAGCAAACCACAGAATTAGCACTGTCCATGAAACCTTAACTCACTCCCCTTTGGGAATATACATCATGAGGCAGTATAAGATGGTATAACTGCACCTCATCCTATCTTTGCACGGGACCCTGGTTCATTCTTCTCACTCTCCTTGCCTACTTCTTTCAATATGTGACGGCATGAAGTCATGTGCTGAGTGTAGGATTAATAATTCCCTTCTAGGCATTATGTCCAGCCTGTCACCACAGTAACAGAATTTTTCACAAACATTTAAAACATCATCATCATCATCACTCTGTATATAAAGGGCATTGTATTAATAATAATATGTGATATGTATACTGTACACAGTATGTAATATTACTATATTCATAATTATAATTTACAAGTTAGGAATAAATGAAAGATTGAAGCTAAAATTTTCTATTTAGAAGAGTTTGCCAGCTGAAGGCCCTAGTTTGAGACCTTTAGAACCAGATGTCTCAGAATAATTGATGTTTTGGAGACTTTCGTGTATTCAAACAGAGCAACAATTAGTATTAGTTATACCTGTTAGCAGTCAACATTCCAGTAAAGCCGTAACAGCATCCTGTGTTAAGCTCCCTATAAATAAGGAAAGCTCAGTTAGGGGCCAAGAGTAAAACTGTAGGTTTAAATAATGTTTGCTTAGTCACAAAAGAACTCTGTGGAGAGCTCTAATCACAGAGTGAAACTACATGGCACTCCACCTCTTGAGCCAGAAAGCTGTTCGTCTTCCCTGCAGCTCCCCTGCTCTTTGTCCACGCACACTTACAAGACAAGGTCTTTCAGAGAATGTTCTTTACTAAATACCTTTCAAGCAAGTGCATACTCTGTCTGATCCACTAAATAAATCAGTGATGCTGAAGTAAAAATGGAAAAAAAATAAAATAAAAAAATCACATACTTGTTTAAGTGAAGACCCAGGGGGCAGTGTTTTTAATATAAAAGGTACAAAAAGTTTGTTATTAAATATTATCCATCATACCATATCAGTTTTGGAAAAAAGAAAATCGACTGTGGCAGACAAGATTTCCATTATAAACATTTTTTCTGTAATACTCTGAAATTTGGGTATTTTAGAACACGAGAACCAAAATTTCTGTTTGAAAATTTGTAGCTTTGACAAGACAGGCAATTGATTTCCAGTCAGCCGTGTTACTGGCTGCCATAATTAACATATGGAAAGAGATTGAATTAAAGTTATGTAGATGAACTTAAAAATGATATTTTCTTCCTTTTCAGTCCTTCTATTCATGGTGCTAACATTCTTCCTCTCTATCTCCTGTCCCACAGATAAAATTACAGCCAATAAGTTGGCATATAAAACTTACCTGGTTATCAATCAGGTCTTTGCAAATCCACAGTACCAGCCTTTTTCCTTTAATCCAAAAGTAACCAAGCATTACAGTAAATATCTAATGTCTATGCAAATGTTAGACACATTTTACAAGGACATCGCAGAAACGAGGAACATGTACTTTCAGCAAGACTGAGCTAGTATCAAACTTCTGGAGGAAAATGTCTCCTCTCTCTCACAGAATCATAGAATCATTCAGATCAGAAAAGACCTTTAAGAAGAAAGGTCATCAGTATCTCACTGCGATACCAATGTTTCCAATGTTCCTTAGGGCTTTGTAGCTCATCTTCCCAGTGAATAAGAACTAAAAAGTCAGGGACGGTCTGCGACTACTCTAGCTAACATATTTATTTCCACATATAGAGGAACCCTGAAAAAGTAGTGACTGAATTTATAATAGGGGCTGTGCATGTCTTCTTTCAGAGTTCTTTGTCCAACACCAAAGCCTGGTTGGCAGCCAGCAGCTTTCCCTGAAAACATTAGGGCACCGGAGCAGCATAGAGCAAATGTCTATTTTGCTCCTGTAAGTCCTGCTAATAAAGTGTTGTGCTTCATGGATGTCTTCTCAAGACTGAACATTTGCTCAAACTCAGAAAGATAACTTAGTAGCCTATGTATAACCGCACCACCTAATGATTTCTGCAAGAGCCACATGCTCCAGCACTGGTACTATCAAATTAAAATCACTTCAAAATACTTGAATAGTGATGCTAATCTATGTGATCTATTGTACAACTTACAGTTTCCAAAGCAGAATGCTGTGAGAAACTGTGTCAAAGGCTTTACTGAAGGTCAAGAAGATACATCCACAGCCTTTCCCTCATCCAGTAGGTGAGTCACTTTGTCATAGAACCTGCATGAACCTGCAGCAGTTGCAGGCAGCTATTTAAGGCAAGCTGATGGGGCCAGGGCCATGGCAAGTGCAGGATTGTCGCTGCCTCATCCCCAGTTACTGCATTCCTGTGCTCAGGACCGAGTCACTCACAGTACTTCTTATGAGTAAAGCTGTCACGGGTTTGACTTTTTTGTCTCTTTATCTCTGTTTGGCATCTTCCTGGACACAGATCTCAATTATTCCCCCTGCATTTGTGCATTATTTTAAATATTTAGAGTTTGTTTAGTTTTAGCTTAAAGTTTTGAATCCAAAAATTCATTGAAAATGTCTTCAGGTAAGTAGTTAAGAGCCAGAACCTTTAGATCTGGTGATCTAAAGTGCGTATTACGTTTCTTCTTCCCTGACTAGGAATAAGACCGAACGCATAATTATGTCATACCATCAAGCCAGAACAAAGTTACCTGAACTAATATTGCTCCAAGCTGTAATTTCCCTCAGTGCAGCATGGCACTAGAAAGGAATCTGTGAGGAGGGAGCTGGGCTCTTCTCCCAAGGACAGGGGACAGAACGAGAGGGAATGGCCTCAAGCTCCACCAGGGGAGGTTCATTAAGAAAACATTTTTCACAGAAAGGGTCTTTGGGCACCGGCAGAGGCTGCCCAGGGAGGGGGTTGAGTCACCTTCCCTGGAGGGGTTTAAGGGACGGGTGGATGAGGTGCTGAGGGACATGGGTAGTGATTGATGGGGATGGTTGGACTCAATGATCCGGTGGGTCTCTTCCAACCTGGTGATTCTATGATTCATCAAAAAGAAGCAGAACAGAATCAGTACCTGCTAATCCTGACCAGCACTGCACCAACTTTGCTGCACTACATGCAATAGTTCAGCTATCCCTTATCCACCCAACCCTGTCTGCACCATGGCCCAGTTGGGAGTGTGAGCTTATAGTGCCATGCAGTGAAATCTTCTTCACTCAGATGTCACGGAGTTGTTCTATCTAGTCTGAGATAAGAAAAACCATCATCGCTATTCAGCCTGGCCACCAGGCACTGGTGGCTGTTATGATGTCAGGGTCGCTCTTCACCCTACAGCTGAGCACCACAAGGACAGAATGTGGTCCCAGGGCAGTGACTGCTCATGCTGTAGGGGCTAGAAGAGCTCTGTTGGCAATACAAGATCTAGAAGACATTCATTTATCTCTGTGACCATGGGACTCGGCACTTGAAGACTGGTGATCTGTATGGAATGCTATCAGAGACATGTGGGCTCCTGCCCTGTGCAGGCACACAGCTTTTGGATTGTTCTTCTTCAGTTAACTCACAACCCCTTACTTCCTCTGGCAACACGAACATACCTTCATCTGTGGTATAGACTGTATCAGACGCATGCCAGTACTCTATAGTATACGGAAATATTAAATGTGGATCTGCATTTTTCTACTATTTTTCTGTGTCATCTCCCTCACTCACATTCTGTTGTCATCTACATTCTCTACACTCTGTTTTCACAACTCATTTTCACCTTCCCACATGAAGGATATCTCTGGCAGGGGACATTTCTATTGGAAGTAATCTAAACATTTTAGTTTGTGCTTACAACTCTGAAAGTGGCAGCAGCCTTAGAGCGATGTGGAGATGCACACACTCCTGCGTGGCCTTGAAAACCCAATGTATTGTACACAGGACCTACAGCCCCTTGAATTTCCCATGTGCACACTCCTGCCGTTCTCTACATTCCTGTTTGCCCATAAAACGTGAACTTCTCTTTGGTTCCGCAGAGCAAACTTGAAATGCAAATGAAAGGCTAGAAGAGGGCCAAGGTCTGTCTACAGATGATTCAATGGAGGCTTCAAGGAAGAGACTTGCCCTATTTTAAGACAGGAGAGAAGCAAAAACCTCACTGAGTATTGCCACGTGTTTTGATCCAGGAACCAGCTTTAATCCTATTGTGGCACTACTTTGCAAGTTTTCCTTTGATTTTATTTTTTAAAACAAACGAAAAAAAAAAGGCAAGTAGGGAGAGATGTAGAAGAGACTTGGGTTCGGCAGTAAGAAGGGCTGCTGGGGAAATCCAGCAACTTGCAGTGCACGCTTAATAAAAAGGTTTCTTAAGAAAAAGAGAAGTCTCTGTACTCTGTGTGGGCATTTCTCGCAAGGGTCTTGAAAGCAACCTTGGCAGATGAAGTGCAAACTCACATGGGAGACTCAGTAGATGGCTCTCCTCCCCCTAAGTCAATGCCAGGGCTCAGCTTTGGGCTAGAAGCCATTCTTCTGAGCATAAAGGGGTGAAATCTCTTCTATAAGATATAGGATTTAACATATTTATACACACAGAAATATACACATATATTCAAGTAGTAAATATGTATAAAACTTGAACAGTCTAGGACCCAACTGACTTGGAGTCTACTTTTCTCCATATGTCCCAGTGTGACCCATTTCCTCCTAAATCCAGCCGTGGCAGTTGGAGTGACAGATGCTGTGGGTCCTGGCATGGACCAGAGGAGCAGACAACAGGCTATTGCAATATGAAATTGCCTTGGAGTATGACGAGCGTCTGTTAAACATTCCTGCTTGCTCAGGACAAGGCAAATTCAGTTCTTTAGTTGCCCTGCCTGGATAACTTCTTCTGTTTGAAAATATAAAATCATCCCCTTGTTCTACCCAGGAGATGATTGCAATGTTTGGATAGATAATTCCTGTATTTATGCAGAATTTGTAAATTCTTATAAGATCTTTAGAAACAGAAGTCCACAATAAGTGTTTACCATTAATATGTGCAGAGAAAATAACACATTTGAATCTAGCTTAGTTGGTCCTCATGTCAATGATATTAATTTATACTGCAGTTCCTTCATCATGGATCTTCCATATATTTTACTCTGCTGATCATTTTCTGAAGCACTTGCTTCAGAAATATATTTCGCATACCACTCTGCTATCTTTCAAATCAGAGTTTGGAAGAAAATTGCAAAGTGAAATGATAAATAATCTGAAGAGGGAAAAGTAAGAAGATCTAGAAAATAAAGAAGTGTTGGAACAGATATTAGAATTTTCCATTGCAAATTATCACCACTAACCGGCTGTCTGGGAAGCACTCCAACCTGATGTTGGGTTCTCTTTGATAACGTGGTGTTTCTAAGCAACATTTCTAGTCAGACCATGTGTATGAGTGGTCAGCCACCACTCTGCAACTTCAAAACAAGAATTTCTTTTGTTAGATGTAGATCCAATTTGCTGTTTGGTTTTCATATGAAAAATACAGCAGGCTTTTTAAGATAGTTGGGGGGGGTCGTTTGTGGGGTTTTTTCCAAAAAAATGAAGCGGTGCTAAATATTGTAACATGTTTCAACACATATAGCAGCATGGCTAATTTATTCAATGCTACATTAATGAACCCCTCTTTTGTTCTTAAGCTAAGCAGATGGGTATTCAGGTAGCATGTGTTAAATTTGTCAAGAATTTATGTTCTAATTCCATTCACATAAGCAGCCAAAGGCACTTCTTACATAGGAATGACAGCAATAACAATTAGCTGGTCTCTTCACTCAATATGTTTCCACTATAATCCCAGATGAAATGCTCTTCAGGACTTGGACCTACTGAACCACAGTTTCTAAAGTTCATTCCTTCCAAACCTGGTATGTGAAAAAGATGTGAATTCCATGGACTTCCCATGCAGCTTGGATCTATGCTTCGCAGGCACCCAAGTGCAAAGTACATATAACAATTAAGTAATTCACAAATTAATTCAGAAACTGTTCCTATCTCACCTCAAAATATTTTTAGTTTGATGTGTAGGGATTCATATCACTGGTAAATAAAGAACAGGCATGTTCCTGTGAAGTGAGAGATAACAAGATCTGCAACAGACGGGATCTGTCACTGACACTAGAAGGGAACCGGACCTGCTCTTGGCTGATGGGCATTGGGCTGGGGTCCTGAAGGCTGCTGGCAGGAACGGGGATGCAGTGGAGCCACAGGAGATCACTGCGTGCAGTGGAGTTAGGAACCATTCTCTGTGGTCGTGCTTACATCTCAAAGTGACTGACTTCAGATCGCTGGCAAGGACCGTTGCATTCCACACTCAGGCAGAAAATATTTTAGACTTCTATAAAATCATCCTATCAAAATGAATATATTTTATCAACTCAGATCTGGAATATATGCATCCTACTGGTGCTAATTATAATGAGACATATGGTTAAACAGCATTTCAGATGGAGACAGTTTGGGGAATTTCTCTATCTATGATTTCTTCTTGACACTGGAATCTTTCTTACAGACATCTGTCAAGATGCATGTTCCAGCAGGAATGTGGCACACTCAGCTCCTTTTTCTGATCCTTTGCTTCCATGTTGACATAAAACCCACAGTAGGTGACAGAAAAGTTGCTTGCACCTGGCTCATGGCTAAAAATAGTGAGCCATTAAACTTTGATGATCCTCCATTTAAGTGGAGCACACTTGGATAAAAGATGGCAACTATCCAGAGCAAATGGTTATTTCAAGACTGATTCCCTGGTAAGATAGTAATTGAACGACAGATTGGTTACCAAGAAACAGATCATCTGATACACCTTATCTAAAGATCACCTGAGACATAGGAAAGGGACTCACAGAAGTTGTTTCCTCTGAGGTCACTTCAGAGAAAAGAAAGAGGGGGTAGATAGAACTGAAACTCAGTGGTTCAGACCTGAAACTGGAGAAACGTCATGGACAACCCAAAAACCTCAGACTCAAGGACAGAAACCACCCAAGGTAAAGAGGGAAGTGAACGTGCAAATGTTTTGTCCACAGATGTGTACTTCTAATGCTGAAGTAAGACGCGATGGGTTTTGCTACCTATCTGTTCACCTCAGCTGTCTTTGAGAGGAGAAACTGCAAGTTTATGTTGACCATAATGTGGAGTTCTGGGAAAAGATAAGTGTGGAGAAGTGGGGAGGAGGTGGTGGGCTGTAGGAGTCTTGCTTTTCTGAAACAATAGCAGATAAAAAACATAGCAAAGAAGTCTGCCAGAAAGAGAGGCTAAAGCTTACTGAGACACGAGAAAGCTTAAAACATTTAGATATCTTGTAATATTACCCAAACACAGCAGCTTGGAGTGTACAAAGAGAACTGAATTTTATCAAGGCTGTGACACACACAGTCCTAGAAAAATTAATTCACACAGCCTGGGGCTGTATGTTCCTTTGTCAGCACATTGGCTCCCCTTGTTACAGTCACGAGAGAAATTCTGTCACGCACTCCCTCTCACAACAGGCCTGGATCTTAGCTCCTTATGTGGATTGTGCCAGGGCAGGATACCTGCAGGGGCCTTTTTGACTTTCTCAGAAGCACCCACTAAGGACCTAAGAAGCCTGTGGACTCCCTGAGTGCCGCAGAGAAACCATCAAATGCATCTTGTGGCGTTTCACAGCCACATGGAAACATGACCAGATATTTCAGAGGGTGGTGTAAACGGAGTTAACTCCAGCTGGAGGCCAGTGACAAGCAGGGTTCCCCAGGACTCAGTGCTGGGTCCAGTCCTGTTCAGTGTCTTTATCAACGACCTGGATGAAGGCATCGAGTGCTCCCTTAGCAAGTTTGCAGATGACACCAAGCTGGGTGGAAGTGTGGATCTGCTGGAGGGTCGGGAGGCTCCAAAGGGACCTGAACAGGCTGGACTGCTGGGCTGAGACCAACGGCATGAGGTTTAACAAGGCCAAATGCCGGGTCCTGCACTTGGGGCACAACAACCCTAAGCAGAGGTACAGACTAGGAGAAACCTGGCTGGAAACTGCCAGGAGGAGAAGGACCTGGGGGTGCTGGTTGACAGCGACTGAACATGAGCCAGCAGTGGCCCAGGTGGCCAAGAAGGCCAATGGCATCTTGGCTTGTATCAGGAACGGTGTGACCAGCAGGTCCAGGGAGGTTCTTCCCTCTCTGTACTTGGCACTGGTGAGACCGCACCTCGAATCCTGTGTTCAGTGCTGGGCCCCTCACCACAAGAGGGATGTTGAGGCTCTGGAGCGAGTCCAGAGAAGGGCAACGAAGCTGGTGAAGGGGCTGGAGAACAAATCTTATGAGGAGCGACTGAGAGAGCTGGGGCTGTTTATCCTGGAGAAGAGGAGGCTGAGGGGAGACCTCATTGCTCTCTACAACTACCTGAAGGGAGGTTGTGGAGAGGGGGGAGCTGGGCTCTTCTCCCAAGTGACAGGGGACAGGACGAGAGGGAATGGCCTCAAGCTCCGCCAGGGGAGATTTAGGCTTGAGATTAGGAAAAAGTTCTTCATGGAGAGGGTGGTTAGGGATTGGAACAGTCTGCCCAGGGAGGTGGTTGAGTCACTGTCCCTGGAGGTGTTTAAGGTGAGGGTGGATGAGGTACTTAGGAGCATGATTTAGGGATTGGTGGGAATGTTTGGACTCGATGATCCAGTGGGTCTCTTCCAACCTGGTTATTCTGTGATTCTGTGATTCGGGGGCACAGGCACCATCCCTCCCTCAACCTGGCTGCATGCACTGGGGGCACCTCTCACCACAGCTCTGGTGGAACAACATTTGATGGCTTTCTCTGCCAGTGCTGGCTGAGGCATTTTTAACTCAGTACCACTGGGATTCCCCATGTTTTCAGGGAGAAAGTTCCCTCTGGAGACTCACTGAAACCATTGAAGTTCTGCGTCATACAGTCAACGTGTCTATCTTTCAGCATGCAGCACGAGCAGAACTTAGATGACACAGCTCATAACACAGAACCTGCATTTAAATTCCTGAAATAAAAAAAAAAATGAGTCTCAGTTTAATTATATCCAATTGGAATGACTACAAACACAGGCCTTGGAAAATAAAAGTGGAGCTTAAGCAACAAAACTCATCGAAGAGATTCATCTGTAGAAATTTTCCGACAGAGACAGAATGAATTAACAGTTAAATGTAGAGCTTAAGGAAGTATTCCCAGAAAACAATTAATCTATATAAGTTAATCTTTACTTTTCCTTTTATAGCTGGTGCTGAGTTTTATGAATTGTAGCATTTGCCCACAAATATGTTTGTCACCAAATGTTGTGAAGAGGTCTGTGTGACACGGAGTCCCTGTGACTGACTTGGAAAACAGCAGCTCAAGATTCAAACCAAAGGTCCATCTAACACGGTGTCTTTAAATAGCAGCAAAAACAGACAGCTAAAGCAAGTGTAAGTGCTAGGAAAACAATACAATATTTTGTCTACTATATCATTCCAGCTTCTAGTGCTGTGTAGATAAGTGACATCATAAGCCAGACGTTGTAACTTTGTGGTAGGTACTGTTTGATTTTTCTGCTTGTGATTTTAACTGGTCAGTACATCTGTGGCTCAGACCACGGGCTCGTTTAATTTCCTTCCCTCATGAGCATTTCCATGCTTTCTACCATGCAGGCCACTACACTTGAAGTAATTTTTACTTATTACTCCATTTCATTCTCCCCATCTTAAAACTCAGCTCCAGGAAACCTCTGGGAAAGTATTAATGAAAAGATTAATGAATGTATCTTTCAAAATTCTGTGTGTGCTCTAAAGCTTGATCCAAAAATCCCACTGCTGACTGAGCAGAAACCTACATTGGTGTGAGTCAGATACATGCTGCTTCCAATGCGAGTTTGTTCTGAGAGATGCCAGTAAGTCTCAGGGCATTTTAAAACTCAAAAGTCATGTAAATTGCAGTTGAACATTACATCCTATATTACTGGAGGTTCGTTCCCTGATCTAATTAAAGCAATAGTGTTTTCATTGCAAATACAGACTGTTTGGAATTTGACAATGACATTTGGAATGATTATTACACAATGTGCATCAAAATATTTTTGCCAGTTAACATGCTTGGTGAATATTCACAGTCAGAACAGAGTTTAATATTATAGAAGCAATAAACATTAGAGTCTCTTTTGACAACTACCATCATTCTCATCAGTCCATGATTATGCCACTGAATACTGTGTAAGAAGTAGCAGAATCATCAAAGCTCCAAGAAGTCATTCAAACCTCTTTGGTAAACTTGCCTTTGAGCCTGCAAATATGAAATAAAGAGTTCAGCTTTCTATACCATGAATGACACCTAAACTTTAAATTCACCAGATGGATCAGACTCTTAAAAGACACTCTTTCCTCTCTTTACAAAATGAGGTGAAAGGATAAATAACCTATGTCCCAACTTATCAGTCAGACAGGACTACAATTTGTCATTCCCTTTTTTTACTTTCTCCAAAATTTCTTTATCAGATACCATCGGATAAAGCCATCCTTATTGGAAGCCTTTTCATTTTCACCCCAGACACCTGTTCAAGTCTGAACACAAAGGCAGTTTTTATGTCTACAACCTTTGCACATACACCCCAGCATGCACTTCAAGACAGTATCCCAAGTACTAGTTCTTTCTGTTGGATCCCATAGTTCCTTCGAAGCTTTCTTATTTTAAGGTAGACTGCCCATCCCGATTACCCTTCCCTGCTCTACTCAGTCTCCACTGTGTTGTTTTCCTTCTCTATCCAGGACCAGTTAGGGTGTAAGCCCTAACTTCACAGCCTGTTATGGGGAGCTTCTTGAGGAAGCCAACATGCCAGCTAGTCTACCCTCAGATTTTACATCCTTCCAGTGAGAAACCTTCAGGCAAGCCTTCCTCTTATTCTCCTGCCCCAAGCCTTCTCCTGCACTCAAGCATCCCATTCTGTTCTTCTCCTTAGTTCAGTTTTAAAAAGTTCATTACTCCTCCATTCTTTCCCATCCTGCTCTCCCAGCTCTCAGCTTTTGCCAAAATATCTTCTGATGTTCCCACAGGGTCCCCTTGCCAGTTAACTGACTTCTCCAAAGAATCTCTGCAAGCCCGTGACCCCTCACGCCCCTCTTTTTCCAATTATTAGATTCAAACCTTACTAATCAGTTCCAGTTGAGGTGCAAATACTCAACCACAGGAAATTACACTTTGGTTTATTTGGCATTCTCCTGACAAATGCTTCCCTACTTCACAGGATTGTACAGGGTGGGTCCATCCAAGATCAGAACACGCTCTGAAGTCTTGGTTTGATTACCCAAAATATTTCAGAGTGCAGAATCAAATTTTATTCCTAAAATGTTCCTATTATCTAAGAAGTCGGGACATACTTTATTTGAATGTTCCACCTTGGTGATTAAGGGATGTGTTCTAAACGCCTTGTGAGAGATACGTGGAGCTCCTTACTTGCACGCAGTCAGTTAAAGCATAAGTGAGGCTCAGCACCTTGGGGCTCTCTTTGCAGGGATGAGGTGGTATGTGCCCTGACAGCACCTTTGCAGACTGAATTGCTTTTCTTGCATGGCATTTTTTTTTTTTTCAAAAATAACTTCATTGCATGCTTGGCCCTTCGATGCTCTTAGCGCTAAGCACATAAATAGTTTAACCAATGCGAAAGAAATCATCTGCATGCCTGCACATGTGGTTAAATGCTTTGGTGGAGCAGGCCAGAATGCCAAACACGTTGTTGAATCAAGCAATGAGTCTGTATATAAACAAGATCTTTACAAACTGACACAAACACAGCTATCCATTTCTGTAAGAATCGCATAACTGAGTTCAGCCCTGGCCAGAATGCATTGACACTAGTAAGAGAAGGCCAGCAGCAAGTTTAGATTTCCTTCTTTTTTGATGTAAGGGCTTAGGTAAAACTCCATAGTTCTAATTCTATTAGTTACAGAATATTTTCACCATTTGTTATACGATCTCATGTGATGATTTATGGTATGGACAATATGCAAAAACTTTCAAAATATTTAGATTTCAATTTTTATCAAGCCTTGATTGATTTCATGAAGGATGATGTTTGTGTTATTGGCCACTGGAGCCCAGCTAAGAACTTCGGAACGTTATCCTGCCCTGCCCCAGCAAGTAATGAACTCTTTTCTAGTCTGTAAAATGTTGATGTTTTGTGGTTTCCTGGAAGGGAGATAGCAACTAGCAGCATCTGCTCCCACTGAACATGATGTCAGGGTTGTTGGTTTGTATCAGAGATTGCAGTACCAGCCCCCCTGCAGGCATTCGTGCAAAATTAGGGGAGCGACTATTTCTTACTTTATTTTATTTTACCACCATGTCTGCGCCACTGTAAGTAATCTCCAGCCTCCAGCTGGTATAGCTCCAATAATAGTCATTCTATTAGCCACAACTCCATGCACCAGGACAAGTAGCAGTGATGCTTTTATAGCATCAAAAGTAAACAGGGATTTACACATGCTATTTCAATCTTGATTCTGTTCCAGTTTTTTTAGAAGTTTAATTACTTTTAATAGTTGCTGTGAATTTTTGTTAGAATTTATAGCACTTCCTTCTTTGCTCTTGCTTCTATGTCGAAACATGTCACAAGCCATCGCAACTGGGGTTAAACTAATCCTCCCCAAAGCCTCCTGGCAGAATTGCTAAAGGTTTGATTTCGTACTTTAATCAATCATTTATTCTGCACTTTGAGAGATTTCTATGAAGACAGAGCTTCCACTGATTGCAATAGATGCACATAAATGGGATTATTTGCACAAGTTAAGAAAGCTGATAAAAAGGTAGAAGTAACTATTTATTTTTGTAGATGGCTTCCGAAATACTCCAGCTTCTCTGGCATTCAACTTTTATCAACAAGTGGAGGATTTGCATGTCTCAAACCTGACAGTGTTAATGAGAACGATCTCTGCAAACATACTACATGTAGCTGGGAAAGGAAGAGACTCCAATGCTCTTGCCTGTTAACATTCCCCTTTGTTTCTGCCCTTTCCAGCTCAAACGCTTTCGAGCTGTTTTGCTGGCAGCTTTAGCAGCATTAATGCATTCCAAACTAGAAAAGTTTCTACTTTAATATCTTACAACTAGCTCAATATGTACTGACCTCAAACCCAGGATAGCAGTAATTTGATATTGCAGCTCATTATTGTTACTCCCAGCAAGTTTCCCCCTGAAAGTGTCTGATGCTTCCCCCTCCCTCTCACATGCACCCTCTTACCCTCCATTCAGAATTTGTTTTTAATTGTTCAGGAGAGAAAATTCAGACTGTGAGCCAACAATATATTTCCAGGGGGTACAAGATATTAATAGAGCTACATCATGGGCCCATATATTGTAATAAACTGTGCTGTAATTTGTTTACCCACTGTAGTCAGTAACTAACATTCAGATAAATGGAGTTGGCGCCTGCAAGATTTATGATATACTTCTGTGCTTAGCAATGTTTAATCAGGGAGTTAAAATATTACAGTGTAAAATCCTTTACAAGCATGCACAAACAGAGAACTACCATTAGAGGCTTGGCAGACACACTCGGTGTCAAATAGTACCTCCAGACACTCTCAAAACACAAAGAGGAATATTCAAAGCAGCTACTAACTGACTAGCATTATTTGAGAACCACGTCAGAGCTCATTTTTTTAGGGGGACTTGCTTTTGAAGTGACAGAATGATAGGCAGGGACAAGTGGGCTTGTCTGCAGAGCCCATCAAGCTGAAAGAAATTGGGGTGGGTGGAAAGAGTGGGGGGGCAGGGGGGGAAGGGAGGTGATTTTTGGTCAAAAAGGTGGTAGATGCCTGTCACAGAGCTTAGTGTGTTTGGATAAGACAGGCGAGCATGTGGGGGGATCAGCATGAAGCATCACACCTGGAGGAAAAGACAACTAGCTCCAGCCTCAGTGCCATAAGCCTGGCTCCACGAAGTCTAGCCAACATCTGGAATGGATATCAAGAGACACAGAGCAGCCCTGACTGGCGCTCCACTCTACCTTTGTACTTTTCACTGCAAATTGAAAAGCAAAACAGACATCAAGGATATATTTATATAACTGTCTTCAAGCTGCATTTTCTACTCCCATCTGCTGCACATGATAAGTTTCAAGTGTTTTCTAATAAAAAAGGGATTTTTTTTTTCCTCCTTGTTCGGTATACACACTGACCTTTTTTTTTTATTCACAGTTTTAAAGGAACAGTAAATATTTTACAGCCAGAGGAAGTGTCAGTACCGTAAGACTTTCTACTATTGACATTATTTAACCACGCTGGCTATCGAGCCAAATGTGAGTTTGTGCGTGTGCAGATGTGGACACTTACGCGAGTGTGTAAATGAGCTCACTCCTATCCATTTGTATGTGCAGACGCGCTTTGGAGAGGAACGCTCCGGCATGTTTTTTCCTTTATTTTCACATCATGTTGTTGTTATGTCGCTCGAAGAGGGAGGGCAGTCCTGTACGTACAAACAGGAGACCCTGTGGTAAACCGCTCTCCGGGAGGGCACACCGAAGGAATGCAGCCGCTACAGCAGAGAGGCTCTGGTTTTTCTCTCTCTCTTCCCACTATGAAGCTGATGAGACCAGATCAGCTTTCTAGTCAGCTTGATTAATTATGGGGAAAGTAACCAGAATGAGAAATGGTTACATTTGACTGTGAAAGTAATAACTTCACCCTTGGACCTACAGGGTACCAAAATCAGGTTGGATGTACGTGGGTTTCAGCCGAGACGCAGGGAGCACAGCCTGATGCACTGCTCAGAAAAACCTGGCTGGATTCAGGTATTCCAAAATCCATCCTGAGTCACACGGGAAAGGACATGTACGAGTAGCCATGAGAAAGTACAGGGAGAAGACTTCAACCCATGAGAAAGAGTAGGAATCAGAGGTACTCATCCAGCCCTAAGAAATACCTTCTCATCAGCAGAGAGCAGCGAGCCTCATCCCCTTCCACCTCATTTACTGATATAAACTAGAGATGGCTGCGTTTGTTGGAGTTACACTGGTACAAAATGTTCAGAAAAAATGCTTTCTGTATCCACCAGTGAAAAGTTTCACCAACAGTAATATCAGGAATAACAATCCTGTAGAAACAGGCTGGAACATCAAAACTGTTATGTGCTATTACTTGTTGCTCTCATGAGAAAGGAGAATCATATTGGAAAGAGCTCCAGTTTCTCTCCTTCATATTGTAAAGTACAATTTTCAGCTGTTCTGGTGCTGTGAGCAGGAGATGGGGATATAAAACCTGCAGTTCTGTTGTGGCTGCACCAATTAACCTTTTAAACCTAAAGAATTAGTAACATCTCCAAGCACTCTGTTGTAAAATATATATAATTGACCCGTTACAGGAAGAACGTGAGGCTTAAATAATGGTCCTAATAAAGATAATCCTGAATTTTGTGTTGGAAATTTATTGCTGTGTTATAGCCGCTCACTGGAACAGAAATATTTTTCTTTTCTCCATGGGAAACGGTACCTTTTTTTCCGTAAGAGAGCCTTAAAGGAAAAAGATGTTCTCTTTTAAGAAAGTTTTATTTTTGTAATAAAAATATTTTCAAAAGTGAAAAATATTGTTTTCACCTCTCATTTCTCATATGAAAAAGCCCATCATTCCTAATTAGCTCTACTTGCAATATGCTTCAACTGTTTCAATGAAAAAGCTCCGTATAAGAGCAAATACTGTATTTATAGCATAACAAGTAGTCATACACCCTATGTTGTGAGACCTCGTGAATTTCAAAAGAACTAAGAGATGTTCTTAGCTGAACTTTTCTAAAGAAATGTCAAATGGAGTGCAATTTGAGGAGTGGATCATTTCATAACATCTATTGAAAATCGTTCTCTGTTAGCTAACGAAGCATATTTGTCCTCTTCCATAACATGCAGGCAAATACAAATATCTGTTTTTCATTTGCTGCTGTGTTATCAGTGGCAATTATTTCATTAAGTGGTTCGGGTTTGTTTGGTTTTGGTTTTTTTCAATCAAAAGCCTGTAACTTCATTGAACTTCCCTAGTTTTATTTGGAAAAAAGGGTGACACAAGCTCTGTTGGTAAAGTGATGAGGAATCACAAAGAGGAGAAGCCTTTTCTCCATCTGAAACCAGTCATTCTGTATGAATCAGGCAAATTACACAGGCAAAAAAAAGAAAAAAAAATCGCTTTCTCTCTTATTTCTGAAAATATTGTTTCTCTTTGAAAGCTCACCAGCAAACTTCAGGCATCTTCCCAATGTAATATTAAGGTTCACTGCTTCCAACGCTGTGGTCCGAACTGAAGGTATCACAGCAAAACCAGCACGTGACAAAAGATTTGCACACACTTTTAATATGGAAACTCTGTGGAAAGAAACTCTGGGCCAGTTCTCAGAGGGGGAGGCAGGTCTTTGCTCAGGAGCTTGCAGGGCTTGTAGATGGGGCTTTAAACTAGATATGAAGGGGGAGGAGGGCAACATCAAGCCAGCCTGCAACAAGAGGTGGGAAGATAGGCGCCAGGACACTTCTCTAAAACACCTTGTAGGTAATAAAAGGTCCACTGGGAAGGTGATGCAACCGTAGCCCAGCTGAAGTGCCTTTACACTAATGCACAAAGCTTGGGTAACAAGCAGAAGGAGCTGGAAGTTACCGTGCTACTAGAAAGATACGATCTAGTTGCCATCACTGAAACGTGGTAGGATGAATCCTATGACTGGAGTGTGGCTATCAACAGCTACAGGCTGTTCAGAAGGGACAGACTGGGATGGGGGGGGTGGAGGTGTTGCCCTGTATCTCAGGAACAGGATAGAATGTGAAAAGCTCTCGTTGAATAGTAGCCACAAACAGGTTGAGAGCTTGTGGTTCAGAATTAAAGACAGAGGCACCAATGATGTGGTTGGTGTATACTGCAGGCCACCTGATCAAGGAGAACCAACTAAAGAAGTCTTCCTCCTCCAGCTACAGGAAGCTTCACGCTCACAAGCTCTCATCCTACTTGGGGACTTGAACCACCCCGAAATATGCTGGAAAATTCGCACAGCAGCTGTAGGCAATCCAGGAGACTCCTAGAGTGCATTGAGGACAACTTCTTAGTCCCCCACCCTAGGAGATGCAATACTGGACCTTCTGGTCACCAATACAAGTGGTCGTCTAATACCATCAGTGGTATTAGGACTGGAGGCAGCCTGGGCTGCAGTGATCATGCACTGGTGGAGTTCAAGGTCCAGAGGGATACTGGACAGGTGAGGAGTACTAAAATTTCAGGAAAGTAGACTTTCAGCTATTCAAGGAATTACTCAGTAGGATCCCCTAGGACGTGGTCCTCCAAGACAAGGGAGCAGAACAGAGCTGGAAAATATTCAGACACTTTTCATAAAGTGCAAGAGCGCTCAATCCATCTGTCTAGTAAACTGATCTAGTGGGATGTCCATGGCAGGGGGTTTGGAACTAGATGATCTTTAAGGTCCCTTCCAACCCAAATTATTCTATGATTCTTTAAGACTATTCCACAGCAGTTCTGGAGATGTGTTTTCTCCTGCATATCCATTCAAACTAAAAGTTCCACGACTTTGCTTTCTGGAGAGTAAAACACTTATGGTTGCCGTTTAGTAGAGGGATCATAGCTCAAAGGAAAAGCATTCAGGTGGGGCAGAGGGAAACATCAACATTTTGTAACACACACACCCCCCCGACTCATTTACAGATAAACACCAGATAGCCGTACAAGTGACAACCTGATGTGTTTGCAAGACTAAGAAGGAAATAGAATTGAACGAATCTGAAGAAAAAGGAATATGTTTCCAAATTTTAAAATTCTTGAGTTTACTTAACAATGAATGTTTATATAGTAACTTAGAATATGCTCAATATTATGTATCAATCCTGTAGGTGTATTTGTTCTGTCTCATTTGTTAAATTCGAAGGTAAGGAGTTGTTCATTAAGAGGGCCCAAGGAAAACTGAGTCATCTGTGCGGGTTCTAGTGAGAGGGATCTGCAGCAGACCATGCTACCAAGTAATCTTGTACATGGACAGTAATTAAATTAGCACTCTGTAGAGCTAGACATCCCATGCTGAAGGACACTGCCCACAAATTCAATATCAAGACTACATTAAACCCCTGAAATGTGCTGAGTGAGGTTCAGTTTCTGAGCTTGTTCCTCCCTCAGATCTCCTGTGCTGTATTTCTCAAACAGGGAACATACTCGTTCTCTCTGTTTACCAGTATCTGCCTGATAAAGTAGAACTGAAAACACTGCGTTATACTGGAACGTGAAGAAGTTCGGAGTTCAAAACAATTGCTTGCTACAAAAATAAAGGAAGGCCTTTCCTATGAAATCTGTGAACTCAAAGCAGGGATACAGAACTAGTCATTGCCAATAACTTTAACTTCATTTATCTATATTTGGCAAAAATTGTGCTGCAGCTGGAGATGAAATGCTGAGCTAAATAGCTGCAGCGACGTGAGCTCCAAAACAGCAATTACTAAGCTGTGCTGCCTTGTGTAAGATTTTACTTTTATTTATTGTATTTAAAGCAACTCTAGCTATGTACAGTACAAGAAGAACAGCCTGATCAAATAATGCCTGATTGGAAGGCATCTCAGATCCACTGTCAATACAGTTAAGTGTTTAGCAAGGCAAACACTTCTTTCATTAAGCCAGATTAAGCTGGTAGGCATGGTAGTTTTTCCATTCCACATACCTTTTTATTGTCTCCAATTGTAAGGAATAACTCATTTTAAACCTAACTCGGCTTATGACAAATCCTGAATGTATTAAATTTATTTTTATTTATTATTAGAAAAGCTATTTATAGTTTTAAAAGACTGAAGAAAAGGAGCACGCAATCCCAGTTCACTGTTGTAGTGAAAACCTCCATCTCCAAGGGCTCAGTTGTTTAAAACTTCTTAACAGTTACGAGAACAAAAAAACCCCACAACATATTAATAAAGCTGTTAGGGGAACTACTTACCAACATGATTTCTATCATCTACACTTTTTAAAAAGAGGACAAGCAAGTTGGGGGTTTTTTTCTGCAGTATCCTCTCTTCCTGGTGGAAGTCTCTGTTCTCAAGTGTGAAGCCCAAGTAACTGTAATTAAGGGTCTTCTCCAGTACTATCTAACTCCACGTGTGTGTCTGCTATTGATTGAAGCTTCACAGTTTCTTCCATCTCAAGCACAAAGAAGAGATACAAAAATATTGAGCAAGTTCCTACATGCATAAACAACTTCATCTAGGGAAATGTTGACATTTCTGAGAAAGGAGAAAACAAAGTGACATGCGAGTATTCTGCTAGTTGTTCTACAAAATGGATGCTGATGCCATAAATCTAGCTCATTCCCAAAAAAGTAATGTGACTGAAATATTACTACAGTGCCAGAAAGGCTGACTAATTGCCTAGATTCCAAAGGTGACATAATTTTTCCAAGATGACATAGTATTATTTGTAGTATTCAGTCCCTCAAATACGGGACTTTGTCCTCATTTGCCGTATTCCCAGATTAACTCTCTTTCACTTTACTCTTTCACTTTACTTCCACAACCAGAAATCCTGACACAAAAAAAAGGAAAAAATCCATTTCCTTCTTGCATTTTCTTGGTCATTCGTGAGCTTTTTAAACTCAAATGAGCACGAACTTTTAACTATCTCAGTCATTTCCTAGATGCAGACAGCAGCACTTCTTTGGGACATACAGCTTTTCAGCAGCTGGTTCCCAAACACTTAGGGCTAATGGATCATTGTTGTCATTCAGAATGATCAAAATTACTCTGCACTCTTATGATCTAGCTTCTACTTGAAGGTAATACTGAAAATAATTTTTAACGGAGATCCAGATTTCACTGGCAGACCATCTCCCGTGACTTCCAATTCACCAATGGTGAATACAAAACTACTTACCTATTGCACACAGAGCTGGTATCATTTGTTTCCCATCATCTACGCACTGGAAATAGCTATGTCAGAGGAAGAAGACACCTAGATAACAGTAGGCCACATTGCTTAAATTTCTTACCAGCTTCATCTAAGGGGAAGCAGTGTTAGACCAACCGTATCCTGGGTTGGATCAAATGAAACATGTCCAGCAGGTCAAGGGAAGTGATTCTGCCCCTCTGTTCCTCTCTTGTGAGACCTTGTCTAGAGTCCCGTGTCCAGATCTGGAATCCTCAACATAAGAAGGAGATGGAGTTGTTGGAATGGGTCCAGAGGAGGCTACAAAGATGATCCGAGGGCTGGAGCATCTTCCCTATGAGGACAGGCTGAGAGAGTTGGGGTTGTTCAGCCTGGAGAAGAAAAGGCTCTGAGGAGATCCTATAGCGACCTTCCAGTACCTGAAAAGAGCTACAAGAAAGCTGATGAGGGACTATTCATAAAGACTGTCCATAATCATACAGGTGATAGGACGAGGGGCAACAGGTATAAACTGGAGAGGAACAGATTTAGACTAGACATTAGGAAGAATTTCTTCACCATGAGGGTGGTGAGACACTGGAACAGATTGCCAAGGGAAGTTGTGGATGCCCCATCCTTGGAGGGGTTCAAAGTCAGGCTGGATGGAGCCTTGGGCAGCCTAATCTGGTGGGATTTCCCTGCCCATGGCAGGGGAGTTGGTACTAGGTGACCTAGCTGGCTGCTTTTACGCTCTAAGATGCTTTTCCGTTTATTTCAAGACACTGAAACCTCTTGGGAGAGGTAGAAGTGGGAGACTTGCTTCTTGTCACCTTCTCTCAACTTCTGAGCCTGACTCATAGTGCAGCACTTTGCCTACAGAGATGCCTTATGCTCAGACTTTGTGATTCCAGCCCGGCAAGGGGAAGCAAGGCCAGGGAAGGAATACAGGTCCTGTATGAATCCAGAATTCTTGATGGAATTTATCCATCTTTCATTGCTGGATACAGTCCATCTAAACTTGGCTTCTCTCTTTATTTCTTTATCCACACTATGTGTCACTCTTGCAGTTCGACAGGCACAACGTAGAAACATTTCAACATGTTAACCTACAACTGCATTGCCATTAAAGTCATGTACAAACTACAATTGTTCTCATATTACTTGTTACTAGAGGAGACCTTTCAGGGAAATGAGGAATTGCTAAGCACGTGCATCTAGTGTCTGTTTAAGTCACTAGGCCAGCTCTGTTGTACTGGCTGAGAAACTAAGACATAAGACCCTTTATGCTTCTGATATTCCAGTAGATCAGTGATCAGTTGCTCTTCACATCCAGGTCCATGCACCCTGAAAGGCATGGAAACCATATCATGGTTTCCTCTGCCTTTGCAAAGTTGCTAAGAGAAGGCAGAGCTAAACATTTCAACAGCCATCACTTTAAACTCAGTAAAAACCAAATGAGCTGGAGCATTCCAGCATCATTGCTCGTGCTTTTAAAGCACAGCCCCAGTTTTCCACTTTTACATCAGAAAGTTCATACTCACATCAACTTCCTACTAAAAGAGAGAGACTGCACACATACTTCCAGAGTAATCCAGCTTGTTCTAGAGGCTGCTAGAGATTAACTGACTGGGTGTTACTCATGTTGACACTCTGATGTACGGCTCTCTGCTTCCACTTTAATATCTCATGGCCATTGCACATGTTGAATGTTGTTTGAGCTGTGACACTTCAACATAACATGAAGCAGGAATTACAGCAACGTATAATTTACAATAGAAAGTCTAAGTTTTACTTTCATGTGTAGAATTCTTCCTTTTAAAGTAAAGCTTCCTTGCCCATTCGTCACACACCACTAATCACCACCACTTAGGCATCTTAAAGAAAATGCTGCACCACGTATGGGGAAAGCTGACAGGGCAAACAACTGAAACTGAACACATCTGTACAAAACGTGAAGAAACTGCAGGACTGTTATACAAGCAGTAATTATGGCAGCCACATTTCTTTTCTAAAAATGGAATCATTCCCCTGGCACTTACAACAGTTTGGTATTTACACACCTCCACAAGTCTTCAAGACACCCTTCCTGAGCGATTCTGAGGCCTGGGCAGAGGTTCTGTTGTTTTGGAAAGATGGACAGCTAGTCAAGCACATGACAAAATAACAGCCTGACTAATTCCCTGGGTCCTGCAGGATAACAACAGTGAGGAATCTTCTCCTTGCTAACAAGGTTGTGCTCTGTTTAGGAAGATCTACGTGCACACACATCACTGATTGCATTTCCTTTTGCATTCAGTTCTGGTCTTGATTATCCAGTTGACTTCCCTTTATATTTTATATTCCATTCTTAGCTATTAAATAGAAAAAACTATGGTGTTGAAACTTGTGTTAATGTATATAATTATTATGGTAGTGGAAGCATTTTTCTATTTTTCAAATTCCTGATACATGTTGGCTGCACTTTGTCTACTGTACAGTTTTCCCTCTCTTGGCTACAGTGTCCCCTCTTCTGTTCCCAGTTCCTCTGCAGCAGACTGGACATAAAAGTCTATGTGATTTCCACAACCAGGCAGATACAGACACAAGAAAACACTAAGCCTGCTAAAATATGGAGCTTCTTTTGGAGTGGAAAACATTTCAGCTGAAAGTCAAGGAGTAAGACAAAGGCAGCCCTTGGTTTTTCCCAATCCTGCCTCAAGCAGATACCCTGCTTTGCCCTCTTAGAGACACACAGCCTCCCATGGGGCTCTGACATCCTATTCTCCTAAGGTATCTGCAGTGCATGTAAATTATTGTCACAGCAGTAAGGTAATTCCTATTTCCACACTCTTCTAATCTGCCTCTGCCTCATGTTCACTTCAGCTCTTTATGCTGATTTTGAGACAGCAATTCTCTCCTTCTAATGCCAGCTGAGGGCCAGGCTCCACCATCCTCTGAGCTTATCGTTTATCATCTCTGTGAAGCCCCTGATCTTTTTGTTTATAGCACAGAATTCACTTTCCGCCTTGAAAAGAATGACTTTGCTCTGCACACAGGAACATCCTGCCTATTTTCACCAAGCATAACATATTGCTGCCATTCCAGCGTGACTCTATGGTAAACGATTGCTCAGACACAAGACAGTGTGAAACCTCATGCTAATGTGCAAAAGAAGAAGCTAAAGCCTGTCTGTGCCTTTCACAAGGATGTACATTATTGATAGCTTGCAACCTTTAAAAGCTCCAGCCTAATCATATTGGGCATCATGAATTGTACTTTCAGACAAGGAAATAACTGAGTAGCTCATATTCTCTGATAGCAACCGTTGTCTGAAGGGAAACTATTGCCCTAACCTTTCTAAATAAGAAAAAAACCCATGAAGAACAATTTATGAGGCTTATACTAGACTCAAGGCCCTTGGTTTTTATTTGTTTGTTTGGTCTGTTGGAATTTTTGTTTGTTATGGAGAAATTTTCTTTATAGAGAGCGCAATATTGTTAAAAACAAAAGATAAACTGTTTTCGGTAGATCCGGCCTAAGTATCATTCAACTACTGTTACTTATTAGGTCAGAAATAAAACTTACTCTATTATTAAATCCATATTCTACCGCAAATACCTTGCTATTAAGTGAGCACATTTCTTCATATCGCAGATAGGAGCTCAGGAGAGACAATAGTGAAGGATAATAAGAGTGGAATCTCATTTATCCTAAACCATTGCATAAAATTAGGTTGTAATTTTCCTCTGCATTTTGAACTGGTTTCCTTTAAATTCCCAAGAGGAGCCAGGTGAATCAAGAAAGCACGAGAATGAAGATTAAACAGATTTCCTTTCCTAAACTTGCACTCAGGTGAAGGATTCCAAAAAACAGTTGTTCTAACTGCACTTGTTGGAGAGAAAGAAGAAAAAATCAGAGACATTGCCTTTTCATTTATAGATTAGCAACTTAATTACAAGTCTGCCCAAGTGGCTGCCTTCATTTGACAAAGATTCATGAAAGAAGGAATAAAATGGAAAGTGAAGGGATGAAGATCTTGGATAATCCAGCTTATTCTGCCAAAGCCAACAGTGCCAAAGATGCAGTTTAGGGCGCATAGTTTCCAATTTTTTATTTCCTGTATTTTCACACATTGCCTATGAAAGCAGCCATTACTAGCAACTCGATAGGTTCTGTGGGCTGATTACATGATAAATCGAGATCAGGTGAAATAATATGCAGCGTTTGCCAAAAAGTATAATTTCAATGATCCTGAAATTATTCCTGGATTTGCACTGGATGAGTGGAATAAGGATTTGAGAGCCAGATGCTGATAGTGCTACTGTCACTCTGGTTTTGCACCATGTTCTAGTATTTACGGCTCTGCCGAGACGTATGAGACTAGTTCAGTTCTGTCCTCCACTAAACACAATTTGAACCCAAACCACTTTTCTACAAAGATAATGCCCTAGACATTGAACTAGGCAGAGTATTCAGCCTCTCTTTACTGTTATCTTAATATTCCTTGAGTTGACAAGAAAATAGCCCAGAAGCCTAATGGCTACTAAGCTCGCAGGAGATTCAGGCGCTGTCTTGAACCAGATATAAGATGACCTGAATGTGGTTTTTGCATTTTTCAAGCACACAACTTAAGAGTCTGTCAATCAACCTAAGCTCTAGCTTCTTCAACCTGCTTCTGGTGGTGTTCCACAGTAATTGGTTATTTGTCAATCCAGTGAGCAAATCATGGTTTAGCCCAGTGGTTAAGGCATCGCCCTAAGAAACATGACAAGTGGCTTCTCATCCTCCTCCACCGATTAAGTCACACATGTGACTCAAACAGCAATGACTTAGGATCATTTTTACCTTGGTATCTTAAGCAGATGGCTCACGTTTTCTGTAATACTATAAGTAAGACCCTGGGATTCAATGTCAATTAGGAGAAAAGGGGGACTGTCTCCCATGGTAAATAAATGTTCAATGCTCCAGACAGACAAAGTGTGGGAGGAGGAAGATGAGTTAAAAAGAGGTAATCGTGGAAAGTGACCCTGTCTCAGGTCAAATGGAAAATAGCGTTAAAAGTGGGATTAAAATTCAACCTCCTGGCAGACAGAGTGCAGCCTCGGTTAACAGACGGCCTTGCTGGCCCTCACTTCATTTGTTGCTGGTTTTCCTAACCTGTCAGGACACGTTCATCAAGCCACTCCATGTCAACTGGTTTTAGAAACTAAATGCGGGTTGACAAATTTCCCTGAGCTCCATTTCTGGGCGGTGGAGACCTCTCTTCCTCTCATCCTGAGACAGGCTCTGACATAGCTGAGGTAAAACATCCCCATAAATTGCACAGCATTTGACTACAAGAGGGACTTCAGGGGATAAAACTAGACTGGCATGACTACTTTTCAGATGCACAAACTAGGCAGGAGGAACCTCTACAGCCCAGATACCCTGTCCAGACACTGTATCTTACAGAGGCATCATGATAGTTACTGCACATTCCAAAATCCTCTGAAAAAGGTATTAAGTACACATCATTTTCACCACTTTTGCAGACATATTCTGATTCACTTATCAACTGCTCTTACTCTTCAGCTATTAACAAACCCATTGTACACTATTACCAAAGTCTGAGCTACCCCACAGCACAGAAAGCATCCCTAACAGCTGGCTTTTTTAATGGCATCCAAGACAAAGAATAGGAAATGTTTCAGTGATGCTGACCAAAAAGATGTGCCATCTCTTCATAAATAAGAGAAAGGGAAAAGCACTCCACAACTGAGCACACTCACCAGCTGGAACAGAAGGAGAGGCAGCAAGCAGGTGCAAAACAGCCATTTCGGGGCTCTAGCTAGTTTTCTCTGTATTCCATAGGACCAACACCAGAACAGCTTTCTGTGAAAAGAGACAAATCTAGACTGAGTCCAGAAGTGACTAGTCAGTGAAAAGGGACAGTATCCAAACTCCTGCATTTTTAAGGATTAGGCCCCTCGCACACACTCTGGTTTTCAATATTGTTCTCTGCAATAAAAAGTGCGATTGTTTTCTGACCAGGACGCCAGCTGCTTCCTGTTCATGCTACTAATCCATAACACTGCCATTGTACCAAATCAAGGGATCCTCACTCTGATCATCAGCCAGCAGAACAAATGCACTATATTAAGGAAATCCTCATAAAAAGCTACAGCTTCGATTGGTGTGAGTCAGCCCAGACACACTGACTTAAGTAACTTTTTACTCCTGCCTAGGACTTAATCTGTGCTGAAATTTATCTTTCACTAATCTTTAACTACTGTGTTGTGCACTTACACATAGGAAACACTGTTTTGTAAGTCACACACACCGTATGGGCCCCACTGGTCACACCGGTTGTGTCCTCACAGGTGCACAAAACATGCACAAACAGCACAAAGCTCCCTGTGGCATGAAGTGAGTTTTGCTCCCCTTTGCCATAAAGAAGCATCCTCCAACCTGCTGCAACCCTTGCTGCAAGCAACCCCTCACCGCCCAAGAGGCGACCTTCCCCAAGAAGCCACTGCCCTGCTCCGCACAACTCAGATCTGCTGTTACCATGGTTAATATTTCTGACTTGATTGGCACCACTAGTAATTGAACCGCAGCCTCTCGAGTGCAGCAAGCTCTCTTCATTAGCCCCTATTGTGTTAGGACACTGCATCAACCCTCAGTATTTTTCTGTGTTAAGAGGAAAAAATATCATCCACAAATACAAAGTTATGTTGCCATACAGGATCACGTGGTTTTGCTCTTGGATTAATTTTATGAAATTAAATACATTATCACACATAAATTTTATTGATATCAAGACCAGTGCAATACGGGGGGAAGCGCCTTCATTTTAACTGCATAATGTTATGTGTATTTAAAACATGAAATAATTCAGTATCAGCTTTATAAGAAGAGTTTTGGTTTCACCGCGATATGAGCAAAATATTTACAATCTTCTTTCCCCTTTTTTTCCACTTTAAACAGAATTATACTTTATATGAAGACACTGGTTTTAATCTATATGTGACAGAATGCTCTATAGGTGAAGAAAAGAATCATATATGAACAGCACAGATAAGCTTCACATTGCAGCTTTCAACTACCTGTAGAGATGAAGTTTTTATATATTTTATTTACCTTTTAGCAGATATTTTGGATGACCCGACAGTATACTTAAGTTAATTAGACCAATCAGAAGTTACTATGTAAATCTTGATGATTTCAAGCTGAGAGGTTTAATAGCGGTAGCCAAAAAGCAAGAAATATTTGGCATGCTGTTCCCATAAAGTCTTCAACAAATGAGTAACCTCTGACAACAGCGAGATGGCCGCACCAGCAAGGTGTTCCAGGCTGATCCTTTCGTGCATCCTACCACAATTTTACTGTGATAAATACCCTCCTGGTTTTATCTTTGCAAAAATGCTCACGTTTTCTCTATTTTACTCCTTTTCCCCTTTCCTTTTGGAATGCTGCATTAGAGTGTCCTGAGAACTATTCCCTACAAAGATTCCTACTCCTGGGGAAAAAGGAAAAAAATAAAAGAGGAAAGGAAGATAAGAGAAACACAAGTGGCAAAGGAGAAAATTCTGCTTTACTCCATCAGTCTGTCTTGGCATTGTGAGATGGACCTGGGAAGACAAGGAGTTTGCAGGGCTTCAGGAATGCAAGTTTGAGAAACGTGGATGAGAAAGAGAGCAAGAGACATTGAGATACTGACAGCAGACAAACTGTTTCTCATTGTAGATTGCTACTGAGTAGAGTAAGCTGTTCTTCACACTCTCGGTGCCAAGGATCTTGCCTTTCCACAATGTCTACTCTGTGTTGAAAATGCAATAATATATTCCCTATTTCTTCAGTTTCCAGCCTCAGCTGAGTCCACTGTATTATGTGGAGCCAGGCAACCCACCCAAACCAGCATGTGCATTAGCAGGGGTGCATTTACACAACACAGCAGTGAGAAAGAGGAGCACTGCGAGGCACACATCCCTAGCTCTGCAGGACGGCTGGACCTGCCAGGGATTCTGATTTGTCTCAGCTCTGTCTGAGAATTGCCAGTGCTTGGCACATCAGAAAAATCTAGTTGTGCCTCATTGTATAAAATTACCATTGAAGCACCCAAAATGTGTGGTGCTGCATTTTTAGGTGTTTTTTCTACAGCACACAGATAATAATGCTTATCTTTCCATTTATCATTGTAAAGCTTACTTGTATTTGCAAGGCTCTCAGCTGACAGAGTTGCCAGAAGAAAGTCCATGGCACTGAGAAAAATCCATAAGTGGTGTGTGCCTGCTGCTGGGACAGTGTATGAGGAGCACTGTGAGTGACAAACCCAAACTATCTGTGAAATGAAGAATTAACTGAACCTGCTTTGCTCTGAGCAAGCCCATGCTGATTCTCTGATGTCTAATATGCTGGTTGAGTTGACTTAGAGAGGTTCTGAGGACATATTCTACATCCCCTTCCCCGTGTCAAGTTCAGATTAGGTTGTCCAATAACTTTTAAAGTCATTAGAGAGAGGACTGGCGAGCAGAAAATAACAAAAGGCTCACGAGAGGGAATGGCCTCAAGTTGCTCCAGGGGAGGTTCAGGCTGGACATTAGGAAAAAAATTTTCACAGAAAGGGTCATTGGTCCCTGGCAGAGGCTGCCCAGGGAGGGGGTTGAGTCACCTTCCCTGGAGGGGTTTAAGGGACGGATGGACAAGGTGCTGAGGGACATGGGTTAGTGTTTGATAGCAATGGTTGGACTTGATGAGCCGGTGGGTCTTTTCCAACCTGTTGATTCTATGATTCTATGATTTCTTAAGAAAACAAGGCTAAAACTAATTATTGATCATCTGTCTCATCCAGCAATCTCAGCCTATGCCATTCAATAGATGAGGCAGGCACCTTTTGGAAAACCCCTCAACGTGACCGTGTAATAGCTTCCACGGTCCATGTGCCAGTGAACATGCCTGTAGGCATCCAAGGGATGTAGCTGGCGCAATACTGACACACTCACACTTCAGAGTACCACATTCCACAACTACGTTTTTTTTAAGTTTAATCTTCCCTTAATTTATCCCATATCAGGCCTTCTAATACTCATTCTGCATGTTTAGGTTGAACCGGTGAGGTGATGCGCCAGCCCACACTCAGTGCTGAGTCCTATATTACCAGAGGATGGACACACACAATCCTGCAGCTTCCCGAGTTCTTTCTACCCTTTCACAGACTCACCACCGTGTGGGATATGGAGTGTTAAGTACCCCACAACTGGTCCTCTCTGGCTGCGTTCACTATGCACCCTTTGTTTCACAATTTACACAGTTCTCTTTGAGCCCCTTCTGGGACGACTGCGAGCAAGACTCATGTACAACCAGACTGGTTATTTTCATGCCCGTCAGCTTTCATTCTTTTTGTTGGCCAACATGCCTGCTACATAAATAATCATGGTTTAAGAATAGACCTAAATTCTATTCCTCTGTTTGACATACTGAACTAACTGCAAATATTCTCAGTGCAGCTTTTTAGAGCAGTTTGTAAACACAAAACCCAGATATGACTCAGAAAGGACACTCTCATATAAATATAAAAACACATAATTCAAAGTATAATGTTAAGTCTCAGTAATTCACACCCATTTGAACTTTATGATTTGATGTCAACAACCCTGACCTGACAAATACTACTGCGTAAATTCGTATAAAATTGAGTACATTACAGGATCTTAAAATCACAGTCACATTATAATAATAGCAGTGGACTTCTCCCTTGAGCCCAGTACACACACAGATTTTCTAAAGCACCTAAGGAATGTAGGTGCATAAGCACTACTGAAGGTCAGAGGGATTTCCATGGCTAAATCCCTAAGGCATTTTGGAATCGGTCTCTTGCAATTACTAATTCAGGTACAAAATACAGTTATTGACTTGGTTATTTTAATGCTCACCTTGGATAGAACTGCAGGCTGCATCTGGACTGGTCCTGGGTCACACCTGCCCACGTACCTTTCCAGTGAGGCAATACGTGTAGGTTGAGTCATCTCTAATGGGAGAATGAGCACCTGAGCCTGGCTGTGGCTATCTTTTTTTCTTATCCATGATTCTATTCTCTCGTTTTCTTCTGATGTTCAGCATCTCCCATTCTCAAGTTAATTTTCTTCATGTACATTCTGATATATGCAGGGTCCTTCTTGGCCACACGCTCTCTTCTCTCTGCATCACTGGGCTGAATTCAGAAAGGATTAGTGACTTAGCGGCCTGCCTCTCCAACCTATAGGTATGATGATGATGACAACACGTGGGTTAACTTCTTGAGTTTTGATAGAACAGCAGCAAAATTAATGGGGTATGGTCAGACAATTACACCAGGAAAGCTTCTGGAGTGAGAAGTGTGCCTCTGTTCTGCTCTTGTGAGACCCCACCTGGAGGATTGTGTCCAGTTCTGGAATCCTCAACATGAGAAGGAGAAGGAGCTGTTGGAGTGGGCCCAGAGGAGGCTACAAGGATTATCAGGGGGCTGGAGCACCTTCCATATGAGGACAGGCTGAAAGGTTGTTCAGCCTGGAGAAGAAAAGGCTCCGAGGAGATCCTATAGCAACATTTCAGTGCCTGAAGGGTCTACAAGAAAGCTGGGGAGTGACTTTTTACAAAGGCTTGAAGTGATAGGACGAGGGACAAAGGCTTTAAATCGGAGATGGGAAGATTTAGGCTAGACATTAGGAGGAATTTCCTCTCATTGAGGGTGGGGAGGCCCTGGCCCACGTTTCCCAGGGAAGCTGTGGCTGCCCCATCCCTGGAGGGGTTCAAGGCCAGGTTGGATGGGGCTTGGGCAGCCTGGTCCTGTGGGAGGTGTCCCTGCCCATGGCAGGGGGGTTGGAACTAAATGATCTTTGAGGTCCATTCCAACTCCAACCATTCTAAGATTCTATGGTACCATAATACTGTCAGAGGCAAGAGTCCTAGCCAGGCAACCCTATGTTCTCTGTAACCTCCCAGCATCCAGACTTCCCTTCCCTTCCATTTTGAAACACAGAAGTGGGATGCTACTCTGGATGGTCCTGCTGAATCTGCTGATCAGCAGTGCCTGCTGCATTTCATAGAATCACAGAATCATAAAATCACAGAATCATAGAATAGCTTGGGTTGGAAGGGACTTTAAAGATCATCTAGTTCCAACCACAGGCAGGGACACCTCCCAGTGGATCAGGTGCCCAAGCCCCATCCAACCTGGCCTTGAACCCCTCCAGGGACGATGCAGCCACAGCTTCTCTGGGAAACCTGGGCCAGGGCCTCATCATGGTGAAGAAATTCTTCCTTATATCAAGCCTCAATCTTCCCCTCTCCAGTTTATACCTGTTGCCCCTCATCCTATCACCACAAGCCTTTATGAATAGTCTTCCCCAGCTTTCTCGCAGGCCCCTTTCAGGTACTGAAATGTTGCTATAGGATCTCCTCAGAGCCTTCTCTTCTCCAGGCTGAACAACCCCAACTCTCTCAGCCTGTCCTCAGATGGGAGGTGCTCCAGCCCTCGGATCATCCTTGCAGCCCTCCTCCTTCATTTGAACCTCTACCCAATACAACACAATATCCGTCAGTGAACAAACAAGTTGTTCAGATGTCACATGAGGGAATTTTGTGTCTGCATTCCTGCAAGGGCAACCTTCAAGTGCTTGGGGAGAAACCCCAGCAGGAGACCTCACGTGAGGTCTTCTCTCCATGAGCCCCCGAGAGACGGCAGGCGTGGATAGCACATTGCTCTGCAGAGGGGCTCCACGAGGAGTTGTGTGCAGGTCAGCAGCTGCTCGGACACACAGCTTGGTGTTAAGCTTCGGATCCCAGTGGAAGAAAATGGTCACTGTTACCCTCCAGAAATGTGAGGAACAAGTGCAGCTGAGTCCAGGTGCGTGAGTGCTGCTCACTGCACCGACACTGAACAGGCTTTGAAATTATTCAGACAAAAAAAACAAAAGTAAAAAGGTACTTTGGTAAAATAGGATCTTAGTATTTGGGCCCAGACTCCCAAAATATTGGCCATGTGAGGATCAAGGCCTCAGTGTGTATTCAAGCTCCTTCACCACTGGAAAGCAGTGAGATTTAATTATTTTGTGGCTGGAAGATACATGCCAGTCCCTATAGGAAACTGCAAGTAGTGTTGCTAAAGATTAGCCTTATTTGGGTTTGTTTTCTTCTACACGGAGAAACCAAGCTGCTGAATCATTATTAATAATTGTTTATATAACTGTAATGCCTTAAGCAACCCTCCAGGACACAGAGTGAAAGGGATAAAGCCTGAGCAATAGCTCCAGCAGAACAAGGAGCATTTTGTTTCCTCTTGCACCTGCAGTTGTGCTGCTCCTCGTTCCTCAGGTCCGGAACCGTACGCTACGTGGGGCGCTGCTGAGGAAGCCCTGATACCATCCGCTGGTCTGCTCCCAAAACCCAGTCACCCCGCAGCTCCAGAACTCCCCAAGGGACCTGACAAAGAAAATAAAGCAAGTCTGGCTTGCACTCAGCTACGATAGTCAATCCAGATCATTCCCCAGCTTTGGTATCAGGCACCACGCAGCTCCCACTCACCTCTGCGGGAGGGAACTGGCCCTGTGCGTCGCCCAATCTATCAACATGATACATTAAGTCTGTCTGGAAGATAAACAAGGGGACATATTGCAGTGACATACGAACTCTTTTCAAGTTGTGCATCCTAGGAGATAGATTACACGATGAACATGTGCAGCATGCCCTTCCCAGCTCATGCTCCTGCGCTGAGCTGCGATGTCCTTCCTGAGGACAAGCTGCATTTTATCCCATGGATAAAGCTGGCTTCCCTTTCAGGGGGAGCCTCTCAGAACTCGTTTGCTTGGATATTTGACAAGTGCTTAATGAGAAGAAATTTATCACCCTTTGCCTGATGAGATTGTGTTGTCATTCTGTTGGGGGAGGGGTGAAGGAGTACATTTCTGTTTGGAGAAATGGAGAAGAAAAGTACCTAACCCTACGATGTAAAACTGCCCCTAATCCTGCCTGCTTCCACCAAAGCTGATTGCAAAGGCTGCTTGAATCCGCCTCCTTCCATGCTTCCCCTCTAATTCACCATCACTTGAGGGAGAAGCAAGAGCAGCCAACACACAGTAATATGTTAAAGGCATTAGTAATATTGTGATAAACAAGTCAGCAGCAATTCAACACCTCCAAACACAGAACGGCAGATGGGTGCCTGTTGAAACACAGCTTAAAGAACAATTTCTGGACTTGCTAGCCCCATGCAAAGTACCGAGGTAGAGAATCTCCAGGAGCCTAAAAGATAAGAATGACAACTCCCCTCTCCCAGCTGAATTAATCTGGGGACCTTTGCGCTCCTTCTGACTCAAAAAACTTCCACTTCAAATGTAACTGATGTTAGAGTTATTATTAAATCTGCATGTACCTTGACTGCATTATGGCTGAAAACACTTTATTTGAAGATAGCAGTCTTTTAATATCTTCTCAAATGATCTGTTCTCCCGTCGTCACTGATATGTTGTCATATGCTCAAAATTCATTACAAATATTGATGTTAAGCTTCAGTCATCTGGCTGGAGAAAACAGGATGGCATGGGAGTTTTGAAGAGAAAAATTCACACAAACCATGGTCCTTTTGATAAATATATTAATATATGGGCAGTACACCTATAAACCAGAGAGCTGTACTCAAAAGGAGGCTAGCACTGGCTATATATTTAGACTATGTCAAATATGAATTAAGTAGAATTAAAATGCTAGGTGCTATAATCCAGCCACTTCCAAACACATCATTTGCTCTGAAGCCACACTGAGCTTGTACCTGACCTGATCAGTCCCAGGAAGAGGGAGAGACCCCTGTCCTGACACCCTCCACTCACGCCAATGCTGCCATGGGGGTGCCCACAGCTGCCCTGTGCTCTGTTCTCCCCCAGGCTGGGTTCTTGCTAGGAAGGACTTTTGGGCTGGTGGCTTAGGCAGTGGGTCAGCCGTGTGTTATCACCAGGTACAGGGCGTACCCTCCGTTAGAGGGACCCTGCTTGCAGTTCAAGTGTGGACAACTCATACCAATGCTTGAGCATAAACTCCCAGCTTGGGTTAGTTTACCAGCATAGATGCATCTCCTGCTTCACATCTGCACCCAGGGAGAGATGAACTCAAGGTATCCACTGCTGGTCTGGGCTGCCAACACAAGGTCTCACCAGCATCCCAGGAGAAAGAACTCGGATCCACTTTATGGCCCTAAACACACTCTCTCGTGGTGCTCAGAAAAGCTTGTCTGGCTGTAACGATGTGACTGGTAAGCCAAAATTTGGAAACTGGCTTTGACTAAGACTGACTGAGTTGTCGTACTTTAAAGTCTATATCAAAGCACTCCAAAACCGGGAAGAGTAATGGGCTCTCCGCATAATGGCAATAGACATCAGAGCAGCCTAAAGGATTAATGAAACAGAAGGCACAATTTTGTTACTTTGATGCTCGGCTTCCCATGCAGCCTTTTAAATTGGCGTCCTCCAAATCTGCACACGCTCCCTTTTGCACAGAACCACAATGCACACAAAGAGGAACACGCGATGCAATTTGGAGAGACAATATTAGGCTGGAGAATTTTGGACTATTTCTCTTACAGATGCAATCAATGCCAGTTTTGTGTATCTTTCTACCTGCACCAACACAATAATTACCAGACTACAGCATTCTGCAGTAATGATCATTAACTGCAGTAGCAATATTGCAGGCTCTAGGGCCTTATTGTAATCTTCCTCATTTCAGTGTTAAACTACTCTAACTTCATTAGCTTCACTGGAGATTCTCCACTTTACACCTACATAATTGAGAGCAGAATCAAGCCTCCACTGCTGTGGAAAATACTGTGTAGTGCAGCACTTTTCAAATAAAATGTAATTAACATGAAATTCTAGATCCATATTGCAATTTGCAGAATGATCACTGTGGGTGCAGCATGACTTCCAACTCCCTCTCTCATCTTAATTTAGTTAGAAATAGGAGTGCCTGTGTAATATTTTCTCCATAGCAGCAAACAGAGGCATATTTCTTTTTCTTTTCCTATTGTTATTTTTTTCTCTTTATAAATCTTTGTCAACAAAGGATTACTGGCTCACCTGAGAGAGGGAGTTAAAGTCAGATACTCACCCATAATTAGGGAAACTTGGAATCCTTGACAGTGAACACCTGGCTTCTCATTACTACCTGAATTTTATACTTCCAAGCGTTAATCTCTCCTCAGGGTTTGCCATGCAGTTTCGTTCTAGTATTCAATGAAACCATCAGGTTTTCCAGGCACTGACACCTTTGAAATGTTTTCCACATGGGAACCAATATGAAACATGTGTGATTATTACCGATTTCTCTGTGTTGATTTCTATTATGGTAGTGCCCTGGAAAAATAGTACAGACAGCAGTAATAAAATCTTTAGTTGGATGACTTTATACCAGCAGGAAGAGTCGTGTTTAACAGGGGCTGGTTTGGCTGGAGGGGCTGCTACGATGAATGGTGCTAGCATGATGATAGTTTGGTTTAAAGGATTCGAAGAACTTCTTGCGCAGTTTTTAGCCTTGAGAGCAAGTCCTACCAGCACCTCTTTCCTCTTAAAAGCCAGCACAGCACCATTCCTCACAGGTCTGTATGAAATACCGTGGTGTGGCTGGAAGCTGGGAGCAGTCAGAGGGTGAGCTCCCAGCTAAGGCTGCAGGGTTACAGCCTGGGCAGATTACTATGATTTCCTTTACTTTACTGAGTGCAGAGTTTTCTTAACTTCCCCACCTTTACCAGCCCCATGGGCAGGAAAGTTTTCTCATTCTTATGAGATCAAATGTGCTGAGAACTTTGTACTTCTACTCCAGGCACTGGAATACCCAGGCAAAGGAATATCTTTGGGGTTTATCTTCTGTTAACTTACTATACTGTGCCTGAATTAGAGTTGTTTAAAGCGCTCCAGGCCCAAATCTCTTATTCACTAACACAAGGCTGTAGGGGTAATAAGAAATCAAAATAATCTGAAAGAAGAACAGCAAAGAGATCCCATGGAGCTAAAACTCACTCACAAGTGGGTTTTACACAATAGTTCATTTGGTTTCTGGCAGCCCCAGGTGTCACTGAGAAAGACAGCCAGGTTGGTTTACCTCTATCAAGTCCAAGCCCTGACGTGCTTAATAATTTTTAAAGTTTTTAGTTAATACAGGAAAAGCAGACTATGAAATTGTTTAAGGAGCAATTAGCATGGTCAGTGAACAAAAATATGCAAGACTTGTCTGGGATCTGAAGGTGAAAAAAAGTCAAGCAGAGGAAGATTGTGTGACTGCTCTAAGCCAAATTAGAGTATCCAAATTAGCAGGATTTTGCTGATAGAAGAGCAATAGTGATTGAATCCCAGAAGAAAAAAACATAGAAGACAACTGAGAAAACCCAAATTAACCTATGGTGGGCTTTATATCTGAAAAGATTAAATGAATGAAGAATGCAAAATTCAATTAAAATATCAGAAAATCAAAGGTGTTGATCAAATTGGTCTTCATCTTGCTCTCCAGTGATAAAAAGTGGAAAACTCAGGTGCCTGCTGCATTTCCCTTACATGTTTCAACTCAGACTCTAGTGTTTTATGTGTCATAGATGCTAAAAAAACCTGAGCATCAGTATGTTCCAGCAGAAGAAGAGAGTTTGTTCTTCCTAGATGGATAAAGTAAGTTTCAAGTCCACATTTGCCAGAACTCAGTCTCTGTTAATATCAGCCATAGTCCAGATCTCACCACTGCCAGAGGACACCTGACAAATTTTCTCTGGAGAAGGAGATTTTCTTTCTTTCATTGCATGATCATGATTTGAGTTCTGGGCACAGTCCTAGGAGACATCAATGCATCTGCTTTAAAAAGGCTACATAATCATGCTATCAGAACTGGAATGCAAGCATGTTTCACCAGCTTCATCGAGGTCCTAAATGCATAGCATTTCCCAAATTACTTGGGGATAATAAATATTCCTTATTGGTCTCCTGGTCACTTGGGGAGGAGATGCAGAGCATTGCCTCCTACTCAGAAGAGCTCAGGGGATGGAAATACTCTATATTCATAAAGACATGCTTCAAATTATCCTTTTTTTTAAAAAAAAAATCCCAAAATGTGCCATAGGGCCAGTGCACATTACATAAGCAATGTAAGGGAAAGTTTAACCCAGATGCTTCTTCAGGGTCCATTGACTGTTTTTCAGTCTCCATTATTGTTTCAACTCCTGCATCACCCCCTTTGCCTCAATTCCCTCTGGTCTGTTTTCTCTCTGTCTCTGATTTTATGCAAATGTGGGTTATCTGATGGTTATAGAACTGAGAAGATAATAATTCAACAGTCTTGCTCTAGAGCATTAGCCCCAAGCACAGTGGATCAGTACCTACTCTGCTGTGAGCATTTCTGGGCACTTAGCTGCACGTTCTGCAATTCTTGTCTTCCTTCCTTCAGTTCCCACAATGCCTCTTCCATTTATTTATGTCAAGAACGAATTGCCTCATAAGGCCGTAGGGCAGGCTCATGCAGCAGCCCAGCTCTGTGGCAACAGTGACTTGCATTGCGGATGTGTTCTCCGACACGGGAGTGACATGATGCCAGCTTCCCAGCAAGCAGTCTTCATATATTTAGTTGTATCTGCACGTAGCTAGTTGTGCCTGTCATCTGATATTTCTAAGAGCCCCCATTTCTTCTCAAATCAGCTTCTCTCATCATAGGCACTATTGTTCTCAGTTTTCTGTTAAGGAAAACATCTGCAGAGGAGGTGATGAATGACGTTGCAGTGGTGCCTCCTGCGATGAGCTGGTGAATCTGCCCCAGTATAACCGGCAAATTCTGGTCACTGATGAAGTAACATGGAAAATTGCTGGGCTGCAAAATGTTTCCATGAATCCACTTCAGCTGTTCTCACAAGATAAGGGACCCTGAGGAACTGCTTTGACCAACTTGGGTCAAGAGATTGACTGATGAACCAGCTTTAACTGCCAAGAGGAATGAGAAACAGAGAAATCCCAAGAAGCATTTTAGAGACACGCAAAAAAGTAGTGAGGGAGAATCATCACAAAACTCACAGGACAAAGAAACACACACATTCATGTGCTGGGGAGATCCTGACAGGTAAAGGATCAGCTCAAGACATGGAAACATCGCCTTACTTAGAAAACAGCAAAAGACATATTTGAAAGGAGCCAAAGTACCTGTTTCCAGATTAACTGATGTGCCAGAGGAATATGGAAAAGGCAAAGAAACACATACAGGATTTATCATGTTTATCTTCTGCTGGTAAGAGCAAAGGAGTTCAGAAAATCTGAACAGAGCCCTCTGAGAAAGCATTAATAACTATATCCATGCCCTCCTGAACACTTAAAATGTAAAACAGCATGCTTGCATTCTTGCCAGGAGTGATTTCTAGGAAAGCATATTTACATTTAGGAACTCTAAAGAGTTGGTGTTTTGTTTAGTGGAAGGAACAAAAACAAATGTTGTTTTGGATGAGTACAAATGTTTCATTTTGTGGGCTGTTTTTTTTTTAAATTCAGTCAACAACAACAAATACTTTATGTCTAGATCCCTGATGAGTCAGGGCTACACACAGGAAAACAAAACCCATAGATTTATGTTGTCTTCTCTCACACTGGAGAAACCCAAGGGGGAACTATGTTTGACAGGGGAAAAGAAAAAAAACACGAAATAATTCTGTTTTTAAAATCTCTAAGAGGATTAAAGTGATGGGGAACAAATGACTAAAACCTCAGAAACTAAGGACTTCCATCTTTAGGTGTGTTGGCGCTTCTATTATGAGTCCCCACTTCAAATATAACTACAGAGAAGAAATTGATTTTCTGTTTTTATGACTTCTTAAAGGCACATTAATGTTCTGCATAACCGAGTATTTGCACAGTACCTTTATTATGTGGAATACCATTAATTTCAATGGGAGATTGTGTAGTGCGGTAACGATGTCATTAAGCAGGGCTGTTAAACTCATTGGGCTATATACCATCCTGAGTTATACCCGCGCGCCCCGCTCTCCCCGATCAGCATGCCCTCTCCCACACCTCCCTACCTGAGCCGTACAGCGTGTCCCTGCTTCCCCCAGCTAGCAGGGGCCAAAGACTAAAGTGCTGCAGCTGCAGCTAATGACTAACACTTTTGAGACACAGCCAGCTGCACAAGAACAAGGTTTGTCCAAAAGACACTCAAAGGCCTTTGCTTTACAGTGGCTGCACCATGGGGTGGAATGGCTTCATTTATCGCTTTATCCTCAAGTGTCGCAGATCTCATCTCACGACACCTTTACAAAGAAGAAACAGAGCAACTTAATTTCCTGGAGCAGAAGTGATGCACACACAGGAGATATGGTCTACACGCAGCAAACTCCTCCAGCAGCCAGAGCCCCGAACAGCATCACGGCTAGAGGCTCCTTTCCAGACCCGTTACTGCTGCTGGCAGCAGGGACATCAATATATGACATGTTTTATAGGGGACTATTTCCATTTCAGTCCACGGGTAATAACTTGCATACTCAAGGATTTGCAAGACTTTGTCCTTTTAATGCTTAGGGATTAAACTCCATCTTCAGAAAAAGCCTGAAACAATGGGTGTGCTGAGCCAAGTGAAGGCGGCACATTCTCCTTTCCTTCCTACCCTACCCGTATCTTGAAGAGAACTTGCTGTATGTATAGACCGGGGAACAAGAAGGTGGAGTGCAGCCCTGCGGAAGAGGAGCTGGGGACTTTGGTTGGTGATAAACTCAACCTGAGTCACTACCGTGCAGCCAAAAGGGTCAGCCACACAGCTGGGGGGCAGCAGGCACAGTACGGTTAACTGGTCAAAAGAAGTGAGTGTCCCACTGTGTTCAGCGTTGCTGTAGCCTCACCTCAAGCACTGCACGCAGTTTTGGGGTCCACAGTGCAAGGAGGATATAAACATTTTAGAATGTGCCCTAAGGAAGGCAACAAAGATGGTGAAAGGACAATAGGGCACGACTTGAGGAGTGGCTGAAGTTCCTAAGTTGTTCAGCTTAGAGGAGACTGAGGGGTATCCTCAATTCTGTCTACAACCTCCCCAAAAGGGGGAGAGAGGGAGGTGCTGATCACTTCGGCTTGGAGTCTGGTGATAGGACATGAAGGAATGTTTAAACCTTTGTCAGGGGAAGTTCAGATTGGATATGAAGAAAATGTCCTTCACTGAGAGGGTGGTCAGGCACTGGAACAAGCTCCCCAGGGAACTGGTCATGGCCCCAAGCCTGTTGGATGCACAAGCAGTGCTTGGACAACGCTTTTAGATACGTGATTTAACTTTTAGGTTGCTCTGTGTGTAATCTAGAGTTGGAATCTATTATCCACTCAATCGTGGGTCTCTTCCAACTAAGGACATTTTATAATCCTATGAAAATCCAGCCCCATCCTCAGCATTTCTCCTGGCCTTGAGGCAGCACGGCAGAATGGACCAGGAGCCAGCAAGGGCCTTGGATGAAGGAAGCTCTCACTTTCCATCTTCACATCACAGCTTGCAGCCCAAAGCATCTCTTTGACTTTAACCTCTGTCCTTTTGCTCTCTTTCCCAGTCTTGGACTTTTCTTTTGAATGGTTTATTCTGCTTCATTGAATTTGAGGAGATGTTTGTCAATTTTCAGCAGAACCAACATCAAGCTTTTTATTTTTCTTTTTTTTTCTTGGTATCTCATTTGGATTGCAGTTATACTGATTGACAACTGCACTACTACTGCATTGAATTGCTGCCCAAATCAGTAATCTACTTTGGTGTCTTAATTAACTAGAGTCAAATTTGAATTGAATTGCTTTTCTTAGAGATCTTTTAGGGTGGCTGTCAATCCAAAGGTAAAGACTTTTGTAAAATTGCTGCTGCTTTTTATTTTGTACAATTGCTTTAGATAAAGATATTTTTCTTCGTACCTCTCAGTGCTTACATTTCTTATTTCAGATTCCCTTCTATTTCCTTTTTTCATTTTTAATATATTCTTTTCTCCCTCTTATTTTTTAATTAGCCTTCTATTTGAATTTAATTATTTTCTTCTCTTTCAGCTAACTCCTGTCTTACACAGCACACTATCTCACCACTGCCTTCAATAAAGCTCTGTCTCTCAGCTTCACCTGCCTCTTTCAAGTCTCAACTCTCTAATTTATTTTTTGCATTTTTAATCCCCTCCCCAATAATTCTTTTTTAACTCATGAGTTTCCCTTCCAGCCAGAGAGCCTTGGTTTCTCTGCTTTTGCTTCCTTTACATGAATGCAACGCTGAAGGTCCCAAAAAAGTAGCACCAGATCTGTCCCCTTCCAGTGTAGAGAAGAAGTGGGCACATAAAGAAAATCCAGTAAAGAAAAGTGGATGCTTTCCTGGACAAAACTGGGATGTTTCCTTATGAACAGACAGGGAAACAACTGTTCAAAGTATGACAGATAGCGGGACAATTTGTCACATTCGTAACCTCAGGAAGGTGCAAGCGCACTGCAATTAAAAGTTAATAAATACTCCTAGCCTTTATCTATTCCCTACCAACACCTAACTCCCTGCTCCTCTTCTTCCTACAAAATTCACATATGCCACCTCTCTTGGGCACAGACCCTGATCTTGTTTTTACTGCTTTTACACTGGCTTCACTGCACTAATTTCTGTTTCATTTCTCTTGAGCTACCCAAGCTAAAGCAAGAGCAGACTCAGGCTCTTGTTGTGTTGGGATTTTCTTCTCTTTTCCTTTTCCTTTTTAAATTTGATGTCCCAGCTGATCATAAACAGCTGGATTTTTTCATTTCAGGAGTAGCTTAAGTCTGCTCTCCCCAGCAGCATAGAGCAGTTATCAGTTAATGAGATGACTTGTACCCCTGTCCACACTTGCATCACTACGGCTGCTTAAATAAACTGATTTGCTGCAACTGAGGATTAAACCGTCTCTTTCAATCCTGCATGCACTGCAGCACAAGCTACTCACTCCAGCAGCCACAGAAGCAATTGCAGTCCTGGGGAAGTCAAGATGAGCACAAACCCTTGTGCATTAAAGGTAAAGCAACTTCAGCAGTGGAAAAATGAAGAAAGGAACACATCCTGTGCCTGATGTTCAGATGCTGCTGAAATCCTCTCCCTGCTTTTTTCCAAATGTGCACTTTCTTTTGCATTTTCACACTCCTTTTTAATCCACCCACACTTTGTTTTTGAAAGGTGCACTGTGAAGGTGCACTGGGTTCATAAGGGCACTCTAACATTCATCTCTGTAGACTTCACCATTCCATAGCCATGCACATAGAGTACAGAAAACACTCCAGGAAAACTAGAAAACTCCTAGTGTTAGAAAAGATCTTCGGGGCTTCATACTTCCAGGGTGAGGTAACAACTTTGGTACCTTGAAGCCTGAAGAAGAGCTACTTTTTAATAATGCTACATTTGCTGACTCCACAAATTTGAGGATACGGTTCCAGAGCGTAGGTCCCATGCTGAAGGATATTCAGCTATAAATGACAATCTGGTCATTTAAACTGGGGAACTGAAGATAATTACATACATCTTTTGGGTTTTTATTGATTACAGAAACATCACAACCTAACTATCCCATCCCTAACCAGGCTCAGATGTCCCCTCTTGTTGCTACACAACCCACATTAACAAAGATGCCTTGAATCGGAACTGGGGATCTGCTTATCAATGCAAAGTTCTGCTTTGTTCAGAGAATCTAAACTGGTTGCTCCATTTCCATGTTACAGAGACAAAATTAATAACATTTCTTCACATGTGGAGGCAGCATTTACACTGAGGTGATTACACTTGCCAAAATAAGCAAAAGTCTCAATTGCTGAATATTTTTTCTGTTATCCGCTATTACTCCTTTCTCTGCAAAAATTCTGTTTCAGGCTTCTTCGACTTATTACAGTGGAAAGCTGAGACACCATTCTTAAAAGCAACTTTATGTAGAACCAAGACGCACTGTGCAGACACCTGCCACCAGACATACCCCCATCTCCGCTCAACCCTGACAGGTATTCATACCGATGCAAAATGACTGTATTATACTCCCATTCTGGTTTATGGTAACTGAGGTCCATCAGCTAATCAATTGTGTGAGGCGCCAAAATAGCACTGAAGAGACACATAAACCTCATAAACTACTTTCCCATCCCTTCCACGTTACACTCGTATGAGACCTACACAAAAGCAGCAAGTCTTCAGGCTTAGAAAGGATTCAAAATAAAACTCGCACCAAAACAAAAACCCCATTGTGTATATTCTGATTAATTTTTGAGTGCACCTGAAGCAATTACTAGGTAGTAATGATATTCTTCATAAAGCCTGTCCCTTAATGTGCACCATAATTAGAGGAAACTTGGATCCCAACAGACGTGGTCTCCAAAGACTTGAGGGACTGCAGGGGGGGTTGTGAAAGGGAGAGGGCTAAGGCCACAAATATAACCAAGGCACCCCTGCTGACCCCTCTCAGCACAGACCAGTGCAAATACATGGTCTGAAAATTAACCCAGCTAGGAAGGAAACATCCCACAGGGAGAATCAATACCCGGCAAAGGATAATGGGAACCCTGTGCAAGCAGCTGTGATCTGCTCTCTGAACATTAGCACCTGTCGGGCAAGAGCAATTGATGCTGGTCAATGGGCAGCTCTTCTTACAGCTCAATTCACACACAGATTGTTAGCTGGAACCAACACGGGTGGCAACCGTGCTGCCAAATGGTGTCCCTTTCTTCCTAAAGGGGAACAAACAATGACTTCCTCAAATAACTGGCACTGCTCTTTTTAATCTCTTCTCCTCCCTTTTTGCATCTCACAAGGACAATCCATAGAACCCACAGCTAGAAACAGAGTTCTTCAGTTTGATTTCAGAATGTCCTCTGCCACGGAGTTTGGGAATTTCAGCCGTAACAAGGAATTTGAGCTTAAGCACTTCCGTTGATACCATGTTTGTCTTACACTTTCTGATCATCATTAAAAAGCCTTATTTATTACCCTTTCAAGGGCAGTGGAAGAGCAAAACTGGAGATGTTCAGAGCAGGGTGGAATTTGATTTATTCTCCTCGAGATGGAGAAATTTTGCAGACAGTAACATTTATGCCTGTCTATAGCTGTCTAAGTTGCATCACTGCAGACCATTCTTACCACAGCCTTTGTACATGTCACACTGCAATGTAATAAAAAGAGAAAAAATGGATATAAGTGAAGAGTCGTGATGCTTTCACGGAGTCCACTGGGCAGAATGAGGAATCAGCCTGGTGTAGTCAGCAGTAGGTCCTGAGGATATTTCTTTCACTCACAAGGACCTTGTTTCTGGTGCAAGCAGTAGTAAACAATAACAAAGTCTGGAGATTTTTTTTAGAAATTTGAAGTACGCCTTTTTGACCCGTGACCCTACGACTCCTAATATTCTCTAAGTTCTGTTGTACTTCAGTACCCAGAGCTACTGTGAAGCACACACATGAAGCTGAACTCTGAAGAGATTTAAGCTTCGTTCCTTTGAATGCCATGCGAATACTCACATGCTCAAAATTAAGTGTGCTTCATTAGGCTGGGGGCTGTGAATCTGCTCTAAATACTAAAAGCTAGAAGAATGACTCCAGAAGTTTGCAAGAAATTACAGTGCCAGTAAGAATTACTCCAGATCTTGTGGTTCCTAGTTCCGTGCTCTCAGCAGGAGGATATCCAGTTTCCCACCACAGAACCCGGTGGCTTTAGCAAACACAGAAATGCAGATGGAGCTTACTGAGATGCCAGTGATGGCTCTGAAAGGTAGACAGCTGAGCAGCATACTGGAAAATGACCAGATATATTTAAACTGGCACAATCCAGTTCGCTACATTCTGAACAGACGCCAAAAGTTCAGGGGCACTGCGAGCACATCTTACATAAGGGACACACGTTTCTGCCATCTACGCCCAGTACCGAGCACAGCTGAGCGGAGAGCCGGGAGCAGAGGGCAGAGGATATCCTAGAGTGTTCTTTCAAACTTGACACAGATTTCCATTTTGTCACGTTCTTAGCATGTGTGTTTATTTTCCTTGAATATTCAAGCATTTGGAGCTTTACAGTTGCCAGAGCTTATGAAAAGTGCATATTTAGCTCAAAGAGTTCCCAGATGTGAATTTCAAAATGACACTGTGTTGATTAGCTATAGAAGGCAGCCAGTCAAAGAGCAGAAACAACAACATGTGACTTGGCATCCTCCAGCCAGCCAGAAAATAGTCACCCATTGAATTTTTCATTATTTTTTCCAAAATCTGGGAATACAGCAAAAGTTGAAGGCACAAATAAATGTTTCTGTTTCCTGCTCCACACCTAATGTCTTACCCTATCAACACTGCTGTTTCACCTCCTCTTGCTGAGAAAGGTCTGGAGAAGACCTGTGGGTCCTCAGCCTCCAAGGTTCCCCCATCACTGAAGTTATCCTGCCATGGAGACACCTGGGGCTCTGCCTCACCTCTAGGGGAGAAAATGAAATTAGGCTATAATGCATTTACTTTCTCTTAATGTTATGCATTGTTTCCAGCTGATCATTCATCACCAGAGCTCGCCCCTCTGAATGATGCATGAGGGGCAGCTGTTCCTGGGTCTTGGCTCCAGAGCCACACACACCACAGAAGGCAAACCCAGGCTGCTTGGGGGAGACCGTGAGCACCTGAAGAGCTCTGAGGCCTCTTCAGCTTCTTTTTTCCAAATGAAGGTAAGGCCACAATGCACCCTGACAGTGCAAGGGGCAAAGCAGTGGGTGAGTTACCCAGAGAGATAAAAGGTGCTTCAAGATACACAATGGGCAGCCTTCTAGGATAGGTCGTAGTCTGATCAACTGGAAACACTGGGATTCAACATCCTGCACAGGATTCTTCCAGCTTCCACAAAAGGCATGCATAAAACATACAAAATGTCATTGAAATATTGATATATTTTGCAAATCTTATTTGCTTCGTGCCCTATTTTTCAGGGAAAGGTCTATAATTAAACTGAAGGCACCGCAAAGGACACAGGAAAGCCGGTTTTCACATCCATTCCTGATTCGCTCCCGAGTCCTGACTTTGTATAACAAGCTGTATGTCTCATACCTTCGTGCACAGCATGTGTAGCACTTTCTACTGCAGACAGAACGAAGCCTCTGCGAATGAGGCTTCCCAGCTTTAAATTAACAGTAATGTAGAAATAACATCCTCCCTCCTTGTTTACTACTGCCTGAGCTGAAGGAGGAAGATATAAGAGAGGACGTAAAAACAGACTCGAAGAGAACAGTTGGTAATATTATAGTAATTAATATTACAAACTGGCTATTTTTTTCAAATACAATTTTGCCTTAGGAAAACAGGACACCAGCAGTAGAAATGAAGTGGCAGTTTCTGCGCCATGTGGGGAACTTGCACAAAATCAGGAACATATCTTATGCCTTATCCCTCTCTCTTGTGCTCTTACCCCTTTAAAAAACAAACAAACAAAAAGATAAATTGCTTCCAGGATGACATTCTAGTAGCAATTTTAGGATATCCCTGGACCCCAGCAATAACACTGAAGAAAGAGAGGTGCTGCTCTCTCAAGCTAAACACGAAATATACAATTTAATTGCCAAAATCTGATGTTATTCTTAAATAAACAGCACTCATGTTCAGAATGCAAGAGAAAATGATACTTATAAATTGAGTTTCAAACTCTTTAAACCCACCTTGGTTGAAAAAAGCGTCACAGACTGATATTTCAAAAAATAGGGAAGACTAAATCTACAGCCCAGGTCTGGAATTCATGCATCACTCCCTTCTTAAAGGAACAGTAGTTTACACCAATGGAGTATGGGAATTTTATCTTTTTCTAACCATATGGCTTTTGCGTTCTCTGTTCTTTATCCTATTTGGATGGTGCTTTCTCTCAGCCTTGGGCTGACCTTTCACTCATCCCACCACAGGCTCCCTCCACAAAGCATTCAAGGGTATTTATACCGCAATGGTTGTTTATACAGAAGTGGGCAAGGGAAACACAGTTGTTTGTAAATGCAGGAGGACAATTTAAAATAGAACGAATTTCAGCTGCAGTGCAGGAATTCTTTACCGTGCCTCCATAAAAGACGTACAAGCCACTTACTCTGCAGAGAACAAGGTTACAAGTCGTACATCAAGCATACACTGGAATTACATGGTTTGTGGTTGACCTCTCCGGTGCCAGAGCCAAACTCTGCTCTCAATCCCTGGAGACAATGGGCTCGTGTTCTTACAAGGTTGCAGAATCTGGCTTTAAATCAGTAAGCAGGCACACCAGACAAAACACAACAGGCCTCTGCAGACATATGTCCTTCATCAGATGATACTTGCACATGGAAATCATTTTTAGTTGCTGAAGAAAGCCTTTTGTTGTCTCCAGGAATACCAGTACTATGTCCAGGCAACCAAACAGCGAGTAGCTCCCTGGAAGAGGGAGAGCATTTCTCAGGGGCAGAGGCAATGTGTCTAGCCACCTTTTTTCCCATTAACAACAGTTTAGTGCAGTTCAACCTCCTCATCACATAGACATGTGGCATCAACTCTGTGCCCAGAGAATTAATTATGCAGATCTCTGCTTCAGAGAGTTGAGCTCAATGATCCTTATGGGTCCCTTCCAACTCAAGATATTCTATGATTCCGTACACTCCCTCTTGCTTCAGATAACATTTTCCAATGACAAAAGTGCAAAAGGAAGAAACATCAAAGCATTATTCATTCAATAAACAAGCTGCTATAGGATTCTTTCCTTTGAAATAAAAACCTCTGTTAATTGTCTCAGGCTCCTATTTCTCTAATAAAGATCACTTCCAACTATATGGCAAGAGAAGACCAAACTTGTACAGAACACGAGGATTCTTGAAAATGAAACAAGGGCGGTTCCTTCAAGAACAGTGTAGCTGTAATACAAAGCCTCTCCTCTTCTCAGTACCCTTCAGATTTCAGCTGTGTGCAGAACATGATACTATTATCTGTAGGGGAAAAAAACAAAGAGACAAAGAGAGTTGGTTGTCTGGAACAAATTTCTGCTGCTAAAGGTGAAGCACAACAGAGCTCAGAATCTGTTAGTGTTGGGTACATTGCGTATGCCCATGCTGGTCACTCTCTGGGAAATTGCTATTTTTCTCCAGCAGTTGTTTCAGTCCTCTATCCTGTATCCCCAGCACCGAAGATCTGATTCAAGCTGCAGGCCACCAGATTCAAACACATCAGATTTTAAGTCCTCATCCCTCATCACTCTGTTTCTCCACGCATCCAGTGAAGGTTGGAGATTCTCCTTAGCCTTCCTTTTGCTGTTAATGTGTTTATAGAAACATTTATTTATTTCCTTTTACTTCAGTACCAGATTAAGTCTGTTTGGGCTTTGGCCCTTCTAACTTTCTCCCTGCGTGACCTCACAATATCTTTGTAGCCTTCCTGAGTTGCTTGCCTCTTCTTCCCCCTTTATTCCCTGAGTTACAGCTAAAGCTCTATGTTCAGGTGGGCCAGTCTTCTTCCCCGCCAGCTCGTCGTTCAGCACATGGAGACAGCCTTTTCTTACGCCTTTAACAATTCCTTCTTGAAGAATGTCCAGCCTTCCTGGACTCCTTTGTCCTCCAGGGCTGCCTCCCAGGGGCTTCTGTCAACCAGGCTCCTAGAAAGGCCAAAACCTGCCCTCTGAAAGACCAAGGTGGCAATTCTGCTGACCTCCCTCCTCTCTTCTCCAAGAATCAGTCGCGATAGCTCTGCCCGAGACGGCCTCCAACCATCACGCCACCTGCAAGTCCTTTTCTGTTCACAAACATCTTCTCCCGTCAGCAAACCGACTGTGTCAGCAAACTAAAGCAACCAGCCTCTGTGCCCAGGATTGACCCCATTTCCAGTGCTCTCGGGTGAGCTAAGAGAGATCCCACAGGTGTTACCTCAACTGAAAACTGATGAAGAAAAAGAAGAGAGAAAAATACTGCTGTGTGTGTAATGGATGTGAATGGAAATTCTTTGAACCAATACTGCATGGCAAATAGTTGTGGACTTGGAGCATTTTTCTGTGATGCTTAACAAACCTTACAACAAGCTAAAAAACTGAAAGGTTGTTTTTTCTTACAGTAACGTTCACTGCAATTTTTTCCTTTGAAATGATTACTTTTCTGTTCACACAGTGAAGGGCACTTTCTCACCCTTGCTGCACACAGTAAATGTTTGAGACAGAACTGAAATAATTCATTCAAACAGTGGCATATCTTGGAAGAAAATCCAGCTGCATGAAGGCAGGCTAGAAAGGGAATGATTTTGCAGGTGCTGTTGTTCACTCTCTGGAATATCATCTATCTTTATGAAGAACTTGTCCTAGAATAAATCCAGACTCTTTTCCACATCACTGGTAGGCGTCTGTGCATATGCTGATATCCAGACCATCCTCTGGATGTTCAGTCATTGGCAGAGATGTCCATGTGCTGTGGCTGTTTTAAAGACCACTAACTCCCGCAGGAGAACTCACCCACTGCCCACTGACCTACAGCCCAGCTCACTATGGGAGACAAAACCTCAGCGCTGCAAACAGATGGTGAAACTCCTTCAGCTCCACTCTGCCACTGTGCGTGAGCTTTCTGTATAAGTGGCAAAGAACACTGCAAAGCAGAGGTCAGATTAAATGACTTCCTAAGGTCGCTTCAAACCTGATTTTTCCTATGATCCTATGACAGGTGGCAATGTGGTACATGAGACAGAAGCCGCTCCTGCCACATAAAACTGAGGATTTACTGTCTATTATTACCAAGCTGTTGTTACAGTTCTGCCATCTGATGGGAGGTGCTGCAAGAAATAACATTCTGATCATGTGAATTGATGGACTCGAATGTGCTTTTCCAAATAAAATACTGGTTTGTTTTTATTTACGACTTAAAAACTTCTAAATTATAAGTAATATAATTCGTTATATAGGACGGCATGACAAAATCTAGTGAAGAGTGCGTGAGCTAAAATAAAAGCTAAGCAAGTCTCTGACAATTTAGCAGTGTCTGCACACTGTGCTACATCCTTCCAGCAGAATCCTGCACACGAAGATAGAGTGTGAAGTGCCTTTTCTAGGGCTTTACAGCAACCAGGGCTGCGCTGCCAGGAACAGTGCAGCTCTCAGCCACGTTCAGCAGTTGTGCAACAGTGATTTGGAGCAATATCGGAACGGGACCCCCCTCTACGACAAATATAGGGCTGACAAAGTTCTGGAAGGAGCCAACACTTAACAACAGACACAGTGCGTGCCGCAAGGGAACGTTGCTTGGAGCGTAACGTAAGATAAGATTACACTCATACAGCGTCGCTGTTTGCAGGAAAAGCGATGTTACCCCTCCGGTACAGGCACATTCACACATTGTAATGAATTGCAGATTGAATATTATGTTATTCCTGCAGATTCAAAGGGCTGTTGTAGAGTGGAAGGCCGTGGGCGAGGTTGTCCCACTGCTAACAGTGCCAAAGACTTGCCTCATTTCATTTGAGAGAAGGAATTCCAGCATTACCCTGGCAGACGCTCTGCTCAAACGCCTCTTTCCCCACCAATGCTGTGCTTCCCTTCATGAACGCAGTGGGTATTTGAGCCTATTTCAGAGTATTTCAATAAACAGTCCTCTACCTGGTGTCAGTGGCCAGGCACTCAGAATCCACAGAGTGATCCAAAGCACTCAGGCTTTCATGGAAAGACATGTCCTGACTCCCACCCCGGCTCCCATGGGCTGAGGGTCAGGCTCTTAGAGTCTGCACATGACTGGTAATTTTTAAATGATTACAATGAAAGGAAAGACTGTCTTTTTAATGCCCAAGAACAACAGCTGCAATGTCATAGGGGTTGTGTTCCGAGATGCTCCTAGACTGCAGCCCAAATAAGTGTCTTAATGATACTTCGAAAACATGCAAAGCACTTCTTTTATATGCAATGACAATTCCGTCTGGGTGCATCACCTGTTTGTCCAGCCAGAACAGAATTAGAATTAATGAACTAGATTCTACTCCGACTTGCACAACATGCAGCTGGGGCAAACGCAATGAAGCTACGCTGACGTGTAAATAAGGGGAGACTTGAACTAAGCTACTGTATTAATGAGAGTGAGCTTACAATTACAGGGCACCTTCCAACTCCAGTGGATCTCCAGGTTCTCTGAGAAGTGACGCACTGCGCAAAGCTCTGCTCTATTTACATGCATCTCCTGTTCAACAGCTCTGAACCAACAGCTCCAGAAAGCTCATGCAACAATAAAGTTTTTATCAAAACCACAGAAAGAGCTTGGAGAGACAGACTATGATTACTTGCACAGAAATCTGGAGAGTATGCAGGCGCTTCACCTCTGCTTCTGTAAGAAATGCCTTTGAAACCTTTTATAATTATTCTTGATGATGGCCTTGTCTTGTTACCATGTAGACGACACAGTTTCTCTGGCACAGTGTCCCAGAGGGGACAATGTGAGACTCTCACAGGTGATGCCAAACAACAGACCAAAGGTGTTTTACAGATTCAAAGAACTGTCATCTCTTTGTTGCAGTAACTGCCACGCTTAGTAAGTATGTTATATATGGTCCTTGTTATGCATGGTAATTTATATGGTATAAGAGTATATCTGGTGCTAAAATAGTAACAAAATAGACCAGTTTATTGTCTTTAAAAAAGGTAAATTATTATTATATATGTCTAACCATTGACAGAACAGTAGTAGGTGCCTGTATCAGTGAGAGGTGAATCAGAAACAGACAAATGAACCAAGAGTAGTTTCAACATTTCTCTCGCATTCCTACCATCCTTGCACCAGCCCATTATCATTGCAGCATCATACATACACATTTGTAACTCTTCCCCATTCTGGCCTTTCATTTGTTTTTTTTTTTTTTACCTAGAAAGTGCAATTGTCCATTTTCTTCTTTCTTTCAGTGACAGTTCCTGTAATCAAAGTTAGATTTGGAGAACAGCGTGCACAGATAGATAGAGTGGAGGGATGTTAATGCAAATGTGTGTGTTAGGCTTGAGATTAGGAAAAAGTTCTTCACGGAGAGGGTGGTTAGGCATTGGAACGGTCTGCCCAGGGAGGTGGTTGAGTCACTGTCCCTGGAGGTGTTTAAGGTGAGGGTAGATGAGGTGCTTAGGAGCATGATTTAGGGATTGGTGGGAATGGTTGGACTCGACGATCCAGTGGGTCTCTTCCAACCTGGTTATTCTGTGATTCTGTGATTCTGTGAAAAGTCCTGAGAAACTTTAAGAGGCTTCAGCTGCTCCTTAGGTAACATCGACAGAGCCACCAGTATGCAGGTGAGTAGAGGAGCCAAACCTCAGGAACAAACAACAAATCAAGCGTGACATTCCAGCTCATTGGGTGGAGAAGAGGCCCCCGGGGAACTGGCAGCAGAGTCCTTGATAGTAAAGTGACTTCAGTGAAAATGTATGGAAGACAGCATATGGTTATGCCATCTGACTCCTTATTAAAGGATAGAGCTCTGGTAATAGCACGGGGTCATAATGCTGCAGCAGCCCACAGCACATGTGCCTCTCTCCCAGTAAAAGCTCCTGTCTCCTTCACACACCTCTCGGGCCGTGTCGGTCTGATTGACCACAACAAGTGAGTTTGGCAGGGCAACACGCAGCCCCAAGGAGGAAGGGTTAGGTCATATTAATATAAGAATGCAGCTGATTACAGCGTAAGCCGCTGAAAGCGAGCCGACTACAGCACAAGACTGGAGGAATGTGGCTGTCTGCAGGGTCCTGCGAGAATGCATCTCTCTCTCTCTACCTAGCAGCGTGCGCCTGGCTGCAGGCAGCTGTCGTGCAGCCGGAGAGCTCTGCTGGGCTCAGCACCTATCAAACCATCGCACCCACGCTTATTGCGGGTTTAAATGCACCTCCCAGCTCCCTCCCGGCAGCTAACTAGTGTTTGTCTGCAGCAAGGAGGAAAGGCTCTTGCTGGGTTTGTTTAGAAGTTTCTGAATCTCCTCATTTTGAAATTTTGTCCTTCCACTAGGAAATGCTGTTCTGCCCTTGTTCGCAAGGGAATGATTCTGTTATTAAGAATCTGATTTATTTTTAATGACCCTTCCACTGTATATATAGGAACACCCTGGATATTATAACCTAAAAAAATCCCTAGGGGTAATGTGCTTTGGATTAGATATACTGTCTGGGATTTTTTGAGTAGTGGGCAGTAATCAAATGAGGTGCCTTTTCTGTATTGTGTTGTAAGAACACACTGCAGTGTAGAGCATTTTTTTTTGTTTTCTTCCCCTGCTATACAAAAGCAACATTTAAATAACAAAACATTACAAAAAAATAGATCTAAATAAATTCTTAACAAAGGACAACCAATCCTGCAATCAGACCCATCAGGCTCACCCCTCCTGAAAGCCAAAGAGTCCACCTGCTCTGCGCTGCCTTCTATATTTATAGATGAGTCTGACCGGGATTTGCCGGTTACTCTGCCCTTCGTTAACGGAGCTCAGCCCTGCACGGTCCCAGGGAAGATGCTTAGGATAACTCTGAAGGGACTGTGGCTGCCCTCCCCAGCTGGTGCAGCCTTCCCGTGCCCAGCTGCCCTTCGGAACGATGGGCGCTTCCAGGCACCTGTCTTCTCCTTGTCGGTGGAGCAGCTCTCTGCCTTTCAACCCACACCTTTCCTTCCCAAATCTCCTGCCTCGGAGGTTTCACACGCAAGCACTAGCCGGCCTCATCGCCCTTTCTTCAGCGACAGTACATGGAAGTCCATTTAAACACCTCAGGTTGGAGCTTTTGATCTCACTCCTCATTTCCATGGATCAAGCAGGCTGAGCTTTTTCCTCCTCAGTTGTACAAACCATTAGTACGTGAATGTTTTGTCCCTTTCTTCCCCTAGAAAAGAAAGCTTAAAATGTTATTTGCTTTGGATTCTGAGAAGTACAAACTCTACCACATGGCAGACACATGTGAATCCATATGCTAGCATGTCTGTAAAGCCGAGAGAGATTAAAGCCCGAAGCTTCTACTAACAGCTCTCTGGTTTTTTTTTCTTGCGTGCAACATTTTTAGATCAAGCTCTAAATGTTCACCGATTCATGAATATTTTTGAGCCAGCTCTGTTCACTGTGATAAATCATGCTGCTTGTGTGTTGGTTTAGTGACAGATAGTTACCTGAAAACTTCCAATATAAAATGGTTTATGGCCATCTGAGGAGGAAAAAATCTGTGATCTTTGCCTGACTGCTGGAACAGTATGACAAGAGGAAACACACTGTATTCAAGTCCCCCAGCACGCCAGCTTGCTTGCTTTCTTCTAGCAATGGACAGAACTGAAAGGAAAATGACTGCTGGCATATTGTGAAAGTGCTTCCAAGTTTGTACAAGTTCCAGTGATAGATGCAAACACAGACAAAACCCTTCAAAAGAAATCAAAAGTTTTGCAAAGAAAACTGAAAAATATCCTATGAAAGGAACAGAGCTATCATGGTTAGGCCTTCCAACAAAAAGAAACAGATGCTTTCTAGGCTTATTTTCCAGAGTCAGATTTATTGTAGTTGCTAAACCAAATATAGATATTTAAGAATGTTATTCACACTGTAAAAAGCACATTTCTTATTTAAAGCAGAGCAAAGAAACCTTTTCTTCTTTTAAAGACCTCAAATACAAGGATTGCCTTGTCTCCTTGAAAGTTAGCTGCTTTGACTCACCTCACGTTACTGTGCCGCATGAGCATCTAAGCAGGCAGTTGGCTGACACGTTACCCTGCGTGAACTGCCCCCTTCTGCACAGCCATAAATGCTGGACAGTCTGAACTAGCTCATCCCTCGTGGCCATCAAATTCAACTTTTGAATTAGCGACCCCCTCTGGGATGGGCAAAAAATTGTCTTCCATTCAGGAGAAGAATGAGAAGGAAAGTACTGACAGACAGCAGAGAGCTGCTATCCCCCCAGTGATGTTCACAGGAGTCACCATCAGATGCCTTCGATCGTGCACCGCACTGTCGCTCTGCTAATGGAAACGGAGAGATGGGACTTTCAGTTCTTCCCCTGTCAATCCTTTCATCTGAAATCAGTCTGAAAAACTCCCATTTGTCACAGAACAGGTGTTCTCCCAGTTCTAGAAAAACAGGAGATTTCATTCCTTTGGAATAGAAATGAAAGACATAATAGAAAATATTTCCTTCCGCTGCTGTGTATTAGCATAACACAGCGTTCTGTACGTAGGCCAATAAACTGTGTATCTTCTCTTGATTAGAAGCAAATCGCCTCACATTGATACTATTACCATTAATACAATATCACCCCTCTGTGAATACTCCAGCTCTGGGCTCTGAGCGAGACCTGGTAAAGATTTCTGCAGGGTGGAAACAAATTCTACTGTCTATTTTAATGACCAAGGTCAGCAAATCTAGCGTCTCTTTTTTTTCCAAAGGAATCCAAGGGAATAAACCACCAAGATCCTACTGATTTTCAGTAAGATGTGGACAGTAACCCCTATCGGTGTCTTTGAAAACATTAGCCTGAAGTGCTCAGCCAAGAATGACATTTTGCTCAGTTAATCTGGAGAACACCAGTAACATCGGCTGCACAGAGTGGGAAGGATGGAGGGTAATTAGGGTCCCAGCTGCCAAATTCACCTTGGTTGCAAGTAATCATCATTTGCACTGGAATTAGGAGGTGGGGGAGACAGACGCGCTGAAAATCAAGCCACTTTTATCAAATGGTAAAACGTGGACATAAGCATTTCATCTGTGTTTGAAAATCTTCACCTTGATGACAAGGGAAGGTCAGAGAGTAAATCTGTGCAGGGATGTGAATGACACCAAGACCATCCTGCTCCCCAACAAGCAGACCATGCCTCCTCTTTTATTAAAAATATCATAGAGTACCTTGGTCTCTACCCAGGTTAGTACTTTTGCATCTTTTATGATTAGATAATGCTAACGAAGAGCTCCCCATAACTAATTTTACTGATGCAATTCACAGCTCTCGGGCGTTCTCTGCAAGGATGGAAGGTGGCACAGGTCTCTACAGCTACAGCAGTTCACTCCCGTCACCCGTTTTCCGTAGTTCCCAGTCCTTTCCATGAAGCCCCTTCCCGATCACTGCTGCTCAGCACTCCAAGCAAGTTCTCAGGCCAGCCCCGTGGCAGCCGCTGCGCACACTTGCTGTTCTAATTTGGAAGAAACACCATCCTGGATCATTCAATATAGGAAAAAAGGAGACAAGATATTCAGGGAAAAAAATAGAGCTCTGTTAAGTCACCTACTATTTTTAGCATCAGGAGCCTGTGGGGGTCATTTTCATATTATGGTATTAAACACAAGCACCAAAAGCAAAACGGCAGGTGGACCCAAAGAGATTTTCCTTGGGAGAAAAAAAAATAATCAGATTTCATGTTCTGCAAGTTTTTTTGGCTCAGTGACCCATTGACAGCACTTGACGTTGCTCTCAGACTGTTTTACATATTTATCAAAAAAAATGTCAATAAAAACCAGTGTTGTTTGCAAGGGCCTGGGGCCGGCTATGAAGCAGGCAAGTCGGCTTTACAGAGCAACCTCTATTTTACAATCACTCAGAAAACTTTAGTCCAGAGCATCTTATTGGTCTCATAATTGTAGTATCAGGCCACCTTTAAGAGCAGATTATTTGAAGAAGTAGGTAAAGATTAATAAATTAAGGAATTAAGTAAACACAGCTGGAGTTTCTCTGCAGCAAACACTCTGGTGATTAGTGATCTGGATCTAATCTCTTTCCTTTGGTGAAGTGTAAATTCAGCAGTGATTTGGATCTCAATCCAGATTTAGACCTTAGATATTTTTTAGGCCAAACTAAATCCATGATCTGCAGACATTTGGAATTCAAGCAAGACTATAACTGGGAACAACACTATGCCTTCTTTAAATTAGCCTTCTGTTTCCAATTTTCTTAGCTTGCCAGCTTCAGTCCACCTTAAAACCAGTCACCATAGAGGAAAACACAGTTACCTGTTACTGACAACCTGAGAGGAGAAGAGAGGAGCAAAGAGGAAAAAAAAGCCAACCTGAATTGCTTTTCTCTGAATCATCTAATTAAATTACCTCCCCACAGTAGCTGAGCTAATTGCTCTTACCCTACAATTTTATACTCTCATTCCACCTTTGCTGGCTATTTTCTAACCACATTTCCTATCAGTTTCCCAGAAGAAACTCCACCACTTAGAGTAATGTCCTCTTTCCTTGAAGGAGAGGCTTGGAGCTTTGGAGCAGCTCCAGAGTTTTAAGGATCTGAAATGCAAAGTTCAAAAGCATTATTCCTTATTCCCATGTTTCCATACAGCCAATGGACGGCAATGAAAACCATCCTGCTTCTGCCCCCTCCAGCACTGAGGTGATAATTCTGAAGAGTAGATAGAAAACTTCAGCTTCTGGCTGGCTGGGAGAGATCTCCTAAGGGCCACCTCTCAGGCTTCTCCAGCCTCAGGCAGGTATCCCATATCCCAACTCAGCTAGAACCCATAGAACTGAACAGGAACTAATACAGGTAAATTCAGGAGGAAGAGTCCAAAAAGGAGGGAAAACATTCCAAATGCCAAACTGGATTATCATAATGGCCCATTGCAGGCTTAAAATATATAAGTATAATCTCTCTTACTGGAGAAGAATTTACACAGTGCTGTCACACATTCCCTAGTCATAGAGGCTACCGGTGTTTCTCAAGTGCCCCGGAATGACTGTTACCACATGGAAAATATCCAAGAAAAACAGATTCCTTCATCAGACAATCTCCAAAATTTTCCTCAGGTACCTGCAATATCAAGCACGGTGCGATAGGAAACATCCTTCAAATAAGTTTCCACAATTCCACACGCAGTCTTAGTGAAATCAGTCCACGCTCACAAAATACCAGCCTCACTGCTCCCCTCTCACGTTAATACTCGAGGCTGGGATTGGAAGCAATCAGCACATCAGTACGAAGAGGTCTAGAGTTCCACATTTTCCTTGCTTTTTGTATACAGAGAAAGTCTGTATACAGACTTTCTCTGTAAGGTTTTCAGGTGGTTATTTTCAAACTAAATGTTGTTGTCTTGATTATACACAAAAAGGAGGAGACAAGCTATTTTCTTTCTCTGTTCTGACTCAATATTAGTTGATTCAGAGGCAGACTGTTTTTTTCCGGTAACTAAATACTTTATCTCTTTCCAGACTGATATAGCACCATATTGATATTAGGGTCATGGAGATTTGCCAAGCACCACTTTTACTACCAGAATCTAAAGACCAGTCCCAACAACTGGATCTCATGAGAAATCTTGGGCACAAAGATAAGTTCGGTAAAGAAGAGATTACTAGATTTATATATCTAGGCTGCTAGATATATAAATCTAAGGTTAAGAAGATGGAAATTACATTAAACCGTTTCAGAAAAAAAAAAAATCATAGAATCATAGAATCACCAGGTTGGAAAACATTAACGGATCATCGAGTCCCACCATTCCCATCAATCACTAACCCACGTCCCTCAGCACCTCATCCACCCGTCCCTTAAACCCCTCCAGGGAAGGGGACTCAACCCCCTCCCTGGGCAGCCTCTGACAGGGACCGATCACCCTTGCTGTGAAAAATTTTCTCCTAATGTTCAGCCTAAATCTCCCCTGGTGGAGCTTGAGGCCATGAATATATTTCTCATGATTGTTTGGAAACAAATATTTACTAAAATCTATAAAAATGTTTAATGAAATGAAAGGATATGTTTTCCAATTTGCACCTCACCCTGTTGTGAATAGCCCAGGAAACTACCAAAAAGACCATCAAATTCCCAGTTTTCAACTGTGATAAACCTGGACTGCCACCTCGCAGGACAAGAAAAGCGGGGAGAGCATTTTCATAAAGCCACTGCAACTGTGGAAGCCTCCAGGAGCCTGCGCAGGCGGAATCAGGTGATTTAAATCAGCTCTGTCTGGCTCCTGACTATTTGGAGCAGCTTTTTCTGCCAGTGGAGTGCGTGGTGTGTGCCACCCTGCTCTGATGAGACCAGCCGAGAGCAGACCCCTCTTGTTGGAGCCTCCCCTGGCCGTAGCGACGGTCAATCCGACATCCCGAACACGGCAGTTGCGCTCCCGAAGCTCCCGCAAACCGTCCCGTGGAGCGCTGCACGAAACGGTTCCCCGCCCGCCATCAGGACAAAGTCTTCCACAAAGTACAAATAACAGGTGTGCACGTTGCCTCTTTGGTTTTGTAACAAGCCCTCTTATTTTTTTGCATTTCAGCCCTGTGTCCATTAAATGCAATTTAGCGGGATCATCGGAGCTTGAAAGGGCAGATCAAACAGCACTGAGCATCCCAGCTGTGCAGGCCCCGATACAGAGCGAACATTAACCTTGGCATTTAGCAATAATTTATTCTACTCAAGGCAGGGAGATGGTCTATTTCTGTCTTGCATGTCCCATTGTTTTTCTCCTCCTGAAAACAAAGTCACACAAGCATATTTATGGTTGGACTCGATGATCCAGTGGGTCTTTTCCAACCTGGTGATTCTCTGATTCTATATATACATGATAAACTGGAGCAATTCATATACGTGCCTGTGCCTGGACACATGTATATGTAGCACAGAGAATTATCTATCTGTCTCACAATTAATTTAAATGTGTTCGGGGCTGAACTAATACTTCAGAAGTCCTTCCAGAGGAGCAGACTATTTTAATATTATTGTTATTGTTATTATTTTACAGTGTCTGAGCTGAAAGAAAAGAAGCCTTGGTAAAGAATCTGTGATTCTGTAAACACAATGAGTCTACAAGCTCGTATTCACATGTTTGTGGTACTGCAGCTGAAACCTGATGGCTGAGGATTGTGCTGAAGGCACTTGCTTTAGGCAGAAGACAGTGATCAGTGATTGTACTTTAGAAGTAAACAGTGAAACAATGTTAGGTTGGTTGGTTTGGTTTTTTTTTCTTTGTAGTCTGCTGTTAGCTATAAGCTCTCGAGCAGTGCTTTCCCAGCTGAGGATGAGAGGTGTGCTGGGGTGATCTGCTCCTGGTCAGGCAGCTCAGCTGGTAGAACTGCATGTGGTGTAACTCTGCACTGCTCTCGGTTACTGGTGGAACCACCACTGTGAGCCGTACAGCTGGACTTGCTCTCAAAGGTCTTTTCCAACCTAAACAACTCCATGATTCTACGATTCTGTGTGTGATATATTTCTCTGTTTCACAATGTATCTCCTCCTGACATATTTTTTTAAACTAGATGAGATGTATAACACCACAAACCTCAAAAGCTGGTAAAGAAGCAAAATCTGCAACTGTCCTTCAGGCAAAAGAAGGCAACGATGTAGGGTTAGTGTCCACAGCGCTTGTTACACAAATTGTTAAATTATGTACTGGAGAGGTAATTGTTATTATAACTACTAGTGACAGGGCTAGCAGCTTAACAGCAGCATTTCTTGTGCCTCTCCCAGCACTGGAGACATCCAGGGAAAGGTCGGCTCCAAAAGACGAATCATAGAAGAATTGCAATTAATGGCCAAAGTACAGAAAGAACCTGCTTGTGTTTTTTCTCCTTCTCTTTCTCTCTTCCTGTTCATTGTTCCTGTAGCAGATTGTGCTACATAAAACATTTTGCTTGTTTTGATTTTTACTAAGCGCTGAAGTTTATTTTGGATCAGTGAGGTGAGAAACCTTTGAAAGGCTCGTGAGACTCCCTAAGCCCGAGAGTCCCGCATTTGCACCTGTCAGGATCACAGTTTCCTTCAACAGATTGCTAACTTGGAAATCTAGCAGACATATTTCTGCATTTTTTTCCCTCCTCTGCCTTAACAAGAAAAAAAAAAAAGCAGTACTGTGTAGGTAACTTGTAATCAAAGGTTTCACTTGTCAGATTAAGTGGACTGTGATTTTTTCAGAGGTGAAAATAGCTGCAGCATAGTCAGTCTGCGTCGCACAATCCCCCAGGTACACAGACAGTAGTTTGCTTGTCTTGGAGAATGTTAGAAAGCTTAAAAGACTGTCTAAAAAAAAAATAAATGGGGTTACTCTGATAAAGGAAAGCAATGGTTGCCTGCGTATTTGTTTAAATCTTCACAGTCATATTAAGGGCTTAATTACTTTTTAGTTAAGGATTCAGGTTCTACTGAGGAAGAGAGCTACAAAGACAAGACTAATTAATGCAAAATATCCAGAGTTAGGGAGCACATAACATTCTTGCCATATCCATTTCCCTTACATACATATAAGGTAGTAAAAGTTACAGCCAATAACATCAGACAGATTGCTTCTACTGAATTATTGTAACATTGCTTTTCCTGCATTCTTCCTTCCCTTTAGAAATAGATCCTGTATTTAAATTCCTTCCACATGTAACTATTCACAAAACAGAAAGTGAAGTGGTCCTGGGATCTGGACATTTGCAGGCAGCGCATATCACAGCAACAGAAAGATATAAACAGACTGGAGGTCAATAGTTTCAGAAGCTCCTAAGCTCATTAACAGTCTAAGAACAACAGATAAGCCCCACTTTAAAAAGCAAGCAAATAAGAAATCAAGTCTCACCAAAACGGGAGAATTAGGCTCCCATGCCATTTCAAAAAATCAGATATAGTTGAATAAGTTCCTTAATGTGCCAGTTTTCAGAAATGCGTGCCTGCAGTCACAAACCCTGCTGGAAAAGAACACGGGGTGCTACACGAGCCTCCAAATACCTACATGCTTTTCAGAATGCAGAATCATGGGCTTAAGGTATCTAAACCTGACCTGCTGGATGGCTTTATCTGAGTCCCACTGAACCCACGTTTGTGAAAAGGCCACTTGCTGTCCACTGTATCAGAAATGCTCAAAAACTGCTCCCGTTGATGCTAACCTGTGAGGGATTGTGAACCAAAACCACAACGAGCAGCCAGTGTGAGAGTGTGAACGAGGACTGCGCTGCCTTTCCCATTGCCTTCCCCCTCGGCCGCACACCTTTTGGATGTTATCCCCACGACACTGAGGAAGAGAACTGTAGGTGCCCCACCGCGGCTCATCATCTCGGAATGGCATTTATGCGGAGCCAGGTCCTCCAGCTTTCGCGCTGGTTTATGCTGACGGCGCAGGGAAGAGCAGCTGCATGGTAATGCAGACTCCTGCCCTATATTTCTATTTCTATCTAGCCCAAAGGAATCATAAGAGGATGACCACATCAATCATGAACAATTCAAATGGATTTTGATGCATACTACGAAGTTGGATGAATGTTGCATTAAAGAAGGTTGTGCCTATGTGCTAAAATAGAAACCATGAATGAAATTACTTTGTCCTTCGTGACTATTCAGTAGTATGTAGTGGTGTTCAAATGTTCCAAGGAAGCACACGTGCATTAAAACATTTACAAGCACATTTGTGCTAATGTCAACAGAAGTGACATTCTCAACACCATCTTGTCATCAAAACATCATTTACATAAATCGGGGGATGGAGACCACGGTACGTGCCCTTCTTAATCACTGAAATACAACACACAACGCTTGATGTGAGAAGATCAGAAAAGCTAGAGATTGCACAGATGGTTAACCAAGGAAAAGCAATAAGGGGATTACCAAATATCCAATCCAATACACGGGAATTTCATAGGTGAAACATGCAGATATATTCCCTGGAGCTAGTTGGTACTTCCTCAACTCATCACAGTAACATGGAGCACACACAAGGACCTAAGCAAATTAGCTTTACCGTTTATATTTGCACTGATACCAAAAGCAGCAACACAAAGTGAGGGGCAGTCTCAATCTTAAGGAACATTTTGTCCAAAATGGGTAAGTGAGGTGAATACTAGCATGGAGCCAACGTGGACACAGCCTGTAGATGCTCACACTAAATCACATCTCCCGACACTGTGGGGATGTGTTATAGAGCATTGCTGTCCCGTACTCATGCAGGAATTGGTGATCAGAGGCAAGCAGAGAGAGGATAGAAAGCTCCTCCAAGCTCTCTTCCCCTTCTAAATCCATGCCTAGTTAAGTCATAGAGGACTGAACCTGTTTGTCCTGATAGTCCAGCTACAAAGCTAGGAAACTCCAGGCTTCGCAGCTTTCAACACAATGTGCTTACCATTAAAGCAGATTTCTTCCGAGAGCTCTTTTAAATTAATGCTGTATTTAAAGCCTAACACACAGCTTGTCATCTATCAACAGGTCACTCAGTTCTAGTACCATCTTTATGTCCCACCCATCTTTCCATCCAGCAAGAAAAAAAAGCCTTTTTTTGAAAACCTTATCCCTCTGTCTCTCACAGTTGTGAATATATCCCTGACCAGCAACAGGAAAGCTCAGCGTGAAGGTTGCAGAACTCAACCATAGGCTTGCATGAAATGAGAGCCATGCGGTCATCGCTGCTGGCCTCTGTTCCACCACTGATTTACGCAGAGGCATGTCTGAACTGCACTCACTCCTGAGGAACTTCTCCAATTGTAATTGGAATCAGCACGCAGCCCTGGAGGACTGGGCACGGGCAAATCTTCTGAGAAGGTGTTTTTGCTGAAGAAAGAAAATGAACATGGCAAACTGGCACCTAAGTAAAATATGAACCATGTAGCATTTTATTTCCTAAGCTGCAATTTTCATGCTGCCTACCAGCTTTTAAAGGTCAAACATGAAAACTTAAGAAGTGTCTATGAGTGCATACTAGTTGCAAAGCTCTTTTTTTGTCAGTTCTATGAAGCAATAACCCATGAAATATGGTTGACATCTCATGGGCACAGTTCTCCATGCCTGCAAACATTTAAAATTGCACTTGTGGTACATAAAAGATTTATAATGATCTCACCCACAAATATAAATTTTATTCCGCATAGGAGAAAAAAGACCTAGAAGCAGAAGCAGTGAACAGCTGAATATGAGCACAGTGTCATAAATTCATAACACTTACAGCTTTTTAACAACCAGTCATAAATGTGACCGACTTCAATTTAATTTATGAGACTTTGTGATAGAACCAGGATTACCTCCTCAAAACTGAGTTTTAAAACACAGTGGGTACAGTTATTGCCTTCCTAGGATGTCAGCGGAGGCAAATGGGATGGGGATGGCCATCTGGCAGGTCCTTGAGACGTGCTGCATGAGCACGGTCAGATGACCAGATCTGAATGGGTTCCACCAGATTGTAGGGAGACCTTCCCGCTGCTCCTAGCCAAGCAGCACGTCCCTTCCCAGCACAGGCTGACACCAAGGGACGCATTAATGGGGGATAAGAACTTGCCATCACCAAACTTTGTGTTCCTCCTGCGGTCACTGCTGCGCAATAGATGCAGGAAATATCACATTCACCTCATCCCCATCACTCCATCTTCTCCCTCGTACATTCGCATGACTTCATTCTTACAGTATTTCACATTTATTTAGATAGATTGTCTGGACTGGAATTTTTAGTGGCAGTTATTTGAAAGGAAAAGATAGTTGGGAAGGGACTGGAATATAGGAAACAGCACCAACTAAGAGAAAAAGGAATGAAACAAGTAGTCAAATATGCTTGCTGAACAGGCTTCCCCAGGCATCACTGGAACAGCTCATGTCAATCAGCTGCCATGAGTTAGAAACCTTTGCTTTCCAAAATGCAACGTTACCTTTCGCCCACAACTGTATCATCTAAGGCTGGTATCTCTGCTAAAAAAAACAAAACCGAACCTGACTTTCAGCTATGTGCATCTTATAAAAACTCCAAGAGAAGCCCTGATTTCTGGCAAGTCAGCAGAACTGTTTATTTTCTTGGACACAGACACTGAATTTTACTTTGGATCTGGCAAGAGGAAAATTTTTTAAATCCCCCGGGGAGTCAGAGTTTGCCTCAGAGCTCTCTCTTCTTGCACCTGTCAGAAGTTTGATTTGTTTATTTTTTTCTCTACTGTACATATTGGCAGCTTGGAAACCTAACAAACAAACAACTTGTGTGTTTTTCCTGTAACCTCATCAGAAAAAAACAGGAGGAAGAAAACATGTTTTACTACCTAAGCTTTTCACTTCCATTTTTATCTTACATTGCACTTGTTCTTATACATGGAAGATAACAAACAGTCCCTTGTGTTGCCTATGTGTATGTATTTGAAGGCAAAATATTATGTCACAGTGTGAAGCTGTAATATTATGCCTATTAAAACATCAAAACCAGCTCAATATAGAAAGATATGATGAGGTCAAGCTGCAGATGTATCCCCAAAGGTACTAACTAAGGAGGACATTTTACTCCCAATTATTTTTAAGTATGTGTTGATAACCAAAACCTAATTCTTCTGGATTTGAGTGATAATTTCTTTGCTAATAGTTGATGGTTACGTCACCTGAGGAGCCAAGAAGTTTTCTATTTTATTTCTGGTTTTTAAAAACTTCAAAGCACTTACGTTTTCTTAAGAAGAAAAGCACTGATCAATTCAGGATTAAAAACTTCTAATGACTGAGAGGTTCATGGTTACTGGTTGATGTCCTGGTCAAACTGACTGTGAACCCTTGGAGAGCAACACAGTGGTCAACGTGAAATGGAACTGTGATCTGAGTTTCTGGCATAAAATGTAGATGTAATGTAGTCAGTCCTGGGTCAAATATTGCTGAATTCACATCATGCTCCTGGTAACTCTCAAAGAACATTAGAAAACAACAGAGGTAATTATTACACATTCTGTAATAAATAAGAAAGCAGCTACAAACACCAACAAAAAGTTTGTGCTGTCAGCACTGGGGTCTGAGAACGCGGTCTGTGCTTTGTAGAGATGTAGGAGGGAGGTAACGCCAGTTGGCAGGAGAGCCCTGAGGAGCTTGCAGAGCCCTTGAGCTCAGAATAAAGTGATTAACATCAAGAGCTCTTCAGTACCTGGGAGGAGGCCCATTCTGTACCACACTGATATCACTGCGGTACCCAAATAATCGGGGTGCACCCTGGACTACAATGTGGTGCAAAGTCGCAGCAGTCAAAAGCTCCAGCGACACCATGGTCTGATTTGCTGCTGAAAGCCCAATCATTTTCCAAAGTCAGCTGTTGTAATACAAGATACTGATCTTTCTTAATATACCCATCTCAGTCCATGTTCTCCATCAAAACCTGAGACTATTGTTTCAGGTTCAGAGAACACGAACATCTCTGTCTTGGAGAGAAGCAAGGGAATCAATATGCATTCAAAAGTTTCACTAAGAAGTAAAGCTTTTAAGATTACAGAACAGAATTATTTTGTTTTAAAAAGAAATAACACCATCACCAAAATGTTTCACCTTCCCAAGAAGGTGAAGTGGATTCAAGGCGCTGAAGAAATCCCACTGGAAACCTCATCTATCACCTTGAGTGGGACCTTCCACACAAACAAAATCTGGCCTAGAATGATATTCCATTTATCTGGCCAAGGTATGTGTGTGGATTTGGACGCTCTCCCAATTTTCTGCATGTATTTTATGACACATTTTTGCCTCCAGCTCAGATGAAATGAAGAAGCTGAAGAAAGAAGAAAAATAATTATTTGTATAGTCAGCACGTCAGCGAGCCATGTCACGCTCTGAGTGAGGCTTCTGTTGCAGTGGCAGGAGTGCAAGGCTTCCGTTTTCAGTTTCATCATAAAACTGCTAGAAAAGTAGTCTTTGTTGAAAGCCTGGCCGTAAGGGTTTTCTACACCTACATTTAGTCTTGCACTCACAATACCTCGGATGTTAAATTTAACATTGCCTATTTTAAATAGAGTAACCTGCAGGAGGGAGGAAAGGACAGGTATTTATATCCTAATACATGCAGGAACATAACTTGCGTTTGCACTGGTGCTTCAGCTATTAGCTAAAAATGAATATGAATTCCTCAGAGCCTGAGGAGGAAAAATAAAGGTAATCTTTTCTTCTTAAATCAGGTATCTGGATAAATGACTGGCGAAAACTGAGTAAGAGGTTTCTGTTCTTTTAGTTTCTCATGACAAAATATAATCAGTCACATTTGTAGGGTCTTTTTCAAAAAGTCTTTCGACTACGGCAGCCCCAGACCCACCAACATAGGCTCATTTCCACTTATACTGGGGGGCAATACGACCATATTCAGGTAGCCTGTATCAGAATAACTTCATGTGCTACAGAGACTAGAGCATCTAGCTTTAAAGGAGTCGAGGAGGCTTTATTACTCACTGCTGTCACGTCCCGAGTCTCGGTTCACTCAGTGGGAAAAAGCAGCTGAGCAGCTAAAGTGGACGGCAGCTGCCGACAGCTGAGGAGCGTCTCTTCTGCCTGCGGTCCAGAGTTATTCAAGCAGTTTTGTATGTGCCGATATAAAAATAACAGAACCTAGAAAGGCTCTGAAACTGTAAATATTAGGGTTATCAGAGCTAAACAGTTAGCAACTGAGTCACACCAAAAGAGCAGTTATTCATGTGCACAGCACATTTTCAGTAGCGGATCCTAAATCTGCCCTGCTACAGGGACTAAAACATTCTCTCTGGTTTTTCAGAATATTACACAACTGTCATCAATATTTGTCATCCCAGATAAAAACAAGTACTCAACTTAGCACTTTGATTACAGGTGGTAGAACAGCTACGGAGCTGCAGCAGGCAAATACCCAAACACCGTTCTGCAGCGCTGAAGAAGCACTGCAAGTAGAATGAACTTACTATTGCTCCTCTTCTCAGATGCACAATATTCCTGTTGGTGGGATGCAAATTTAAAGTGAACTAGCCACCACTTTGACATCAAAAGAACAGCGCGTGATTTTAAATGGTTGCTTGACAGCCTGGCTACAAAAGCTTCCCAGGTAAGGACTGAAAAAATTTTCTAATTTCCAATTCAATTCAATTTAATTCAATTAAATCTTCAATTTAATTGAAGTGTTCCACAACTCTGTGCATTTTAGATGCAAACCCATGCAAGCCATTTGTCTACCAATACAGAATGTCTTGCTAGGTTCTTAAGAGTCCCCAAACCCCAGAATCCAGAATGTCCTGCTAGGTTCTTAAGAGTCCCCAAATCCTTTCATGCACTGCCCCTTATAGGAGAAGCTACAAGAGGGGAGAGAGATTTAAAAAAAAAAAAATCAATGTCAAAACTATTAGGTGATTAATCCTCATTGTTGAAAGTGCTATTCCAGCACCTATATGCACATTTATTGTAGGATCTTTGTATATACATGTACCCCAAACACTGAGCACACCACACCTGTTGGTGATCAGTAACACAGATTTTGAACTTACATTTTGATTTTCTTGAGTTTTCTCCAGCATTTTTCCATTGTACACTGAGACAAAACAGATAGCTGTGTGATGGAATACGAGACTTTTTTCCATGGGGCACCAGATAACTGGAAGTACTGGAGACTCCTGGGTGGCAGACCCTTGTTGATCTAAAACATGATCAGAGAGTGGACCAGCACCTTAGCCAACAAATGGGAACCAATGAGAGACACTGGAGGTGGTGGTGATGAAATCCATGGGATGTTGGTTCTGGTCCTGGCCCCATGACCTAACTTCAACAAAACCGAAAAAGGAAGATAAAATGTTGTGCCTTTTGCAAAGCACAAGAAGTCTATGAGCAAGAAAGAAGTAAGAAGAGCTAGAAATAATCATTATTTCAGTAGAATAATTGCGCGGCCACTAGAGCATGTTGAGTCGCACACTCTTTCAGGTGTCACTTGAACAGCTATCAAATTCACAAAGCAGCCAGCCCCTGGACAGCTTTACCCACCACGTTGCTCCTGGACACCGTGAGGGTTTCTAAAAGGCAGCCGGGGCAGGGTAGGTCACCAGCCTCCTCACACTCTGACCAGAGAGTGAGGCCACATGTGGCTCTGAAGGTTCTCCAAGGCGTACGTACGTAACACTGATTGTGATCTTGGACATCCTACCATTTTATCTGCTTCTTCTGATCTTTTTCATTCTCCAGAAACTTCACTTCCTTCCTTCGTCCTGAACCTGTTGCAACATTAAGAAGTCTCAGAACCATAAAAACACCTTCGGGACGGGAATAAACCAAGGCTGAAAAGGTAAGGGTTTCTATTTTCCTTGTTTAACATACAATCACAAATAAGAAAGAAAGGGCATTAGATATACTTGAGAATGTGCTAGTTCACAGGTGCTTTCCTTCACCTCCACACATACAGCAAGCTTCCTACTACATTTTTTCTTATCTACTTTTCAGCTTGTGCAGAACAGTAAACGAGTCTCATTGTTCTGCAATGAATGGGTAGCCTCACTAGCATAACTCAAGACCTTGGCTAATGTAGACCAGGAGACAATAAAAGTCTGTGCAATTTATTGCTGGTTTAATGAAACATATTCACACTGAAGAAGTGCTACTTCTTTTCTTTTACTAGCGCCACTCACTTTATTACACAATCCTTTGCGCCCATGCCATTAAAAACACCAACTTTCTGGACCATAGCCTCCACAGACATCTTCCACTCGGCTAATGAATATCTCCCAGACAGCATCCATTTTATTGGCATGCATAAAAGTCCTAGCTTATTTGCCTTGCAAAAGTTTGATCTTTATTGGTTATTTATGCTTCATTTAGTTAATTAAGAAGTAACCAGCAACAGCCTTGGCTTATCCTTACTTTAAGAACTTAGTTTGGGTACATTTCCAGTGCTTTAATGTGCCAGTTTAGCATGATTTTTTCTCCTGTACATAGCCTAAAACAATGACAAACCATCATTTACTATTATTTGTTTCTACTCTAGTCATGTCTGAAGATTCATACTAGACTGGGAAGCTGGTGTGTCTTCCAAAACCATGATGACAGAAAGTCTGTGCTTCCCAGAAGCTCACAATACAAATGAGAAACAAAACAAAAAAAAGGGGGGGGGGGGGGGGGAGGTAAAAATTATATTAATGAAACATGACTGACAAGGTGACCTTCCCTTGGTCACCTTTGGAGCTCATGGAAAAGCCACAGAGGTTGAGTGTCTGCACAAGGCACCGGTGAACAGGCAAATAGTTGTGATTGGAAAACGTTTCCCGTGAGTGTAGAAGAAAATATTTTGTGGACGGCTCTGACTGTCTACTTTTATCAGCTTTTCAATTTTGTACCTGTGAAATCCAGGGTTGTTTTCTACCCTGTCAAGTGTATATTAGGAAATCTGCCTGTTAGGCAGGTGATTGTTTTGCAGATACTTCTTGAACAAGGTAATAAGTGCTATCTAAGTACTTTGCACAGGCCAATCACATTACGGCACAGAAGTTGTGCAAGGCCAGTGTAAAGAAGCAGAGGATATGGGGCACGTTCAAAGCTCTCATCTGAAACACACAGCCCATGGTTTGCTGGGCTATCCCCACAGCACCTTGCTTCCCTGGCCATTCTAGATTGGTGAATATTTGTTACGTAGAAAGAATTCACAGATCTTCAGTACATTGATCTTTTGCTTATTGTTACCTCCGTACACAAATACATTCATTGACAACACTGGGGGATCTCTGTGCTTTTGTTTGTCCTTGACATCCAGTTGGCAAGAAGGAACAAAACCCAGCAACGGCTTTTCCTGCCTGTTTTACATCACTTTAATCTGTAATATTTACTGCACTGAGCAGGAAGCCTCTCCCTGTCCCTGTGGGTATTTCTAAGGCATCGATACACATGCTAAAGAAAGAGTCGTGTTCTGCATGGACCACGGCGTCAAAAATAGTAGCAGCTCTGCAGTACAAAAGGTGCCTCGCTCTAAGGGAATGTTCTGCAGCCAATCTGATGACTTCCGTGACCTCCTCCGACAAGATGTAAAGAAAGTTGTTCCCTCTGTGTACAAACCCCGGAGCTAGAGGAGAAACATGAGGCTCCCATGATCCAAGAGGAGGTGGTCAGAGCCCTGCTAGCCCAACTAGACACCCACAAGTCCATGGGGCCGGATGGGATTCACCCGAGGCATTGAAGGAGCTGGTGGACGTGCTGGCCAAACCCCTTTCCATCATCTTCCAACAGTCCTGGAAGACGGGGGATGTTCCACTGGACTGGAGGCTGATGTTGTGCCCATCGACAAGAAGGGTCGCAAGGAGGATCCAGGGAACTCCAGGCCTGTCAGTCTGACCTCAGTGCCAGGGAAAGTCATGGAACAGGTGATCTTGAATGCGATCATGAAGCACGTGCAAGAGAACCGGGTGATCAGGCCCAGTCAACATGGGTTCACGAAAGGCAGGTCTTGCCAAACTAACCTGATCGCCTTCTGTGACAAAGTGACTCGGCTGCTGGCCGAGGGAAAGGCTGTGGATGGATCTTCTTGGACTTCAGTAAAGCTTTTGACACAGTTTCTCACAGCATTCTGCTTCGGAAACTGTCACCTCTGGCCTGGACCGGCGCACACTCTCCTGAGTGGAAAACTGGTTGGATGGGGGCCCAGAGGGTGCTGGGAAATGGAGTTAAATCCAGCTGGAGGCCAGTGACAAGTGGGGTTCCCCAGGGCTCAGTCCTGGGTCCAGTCCTGTTCAATGTCTTTATCAACGACCTGGATGAAGGCATCGAGTGCTCCCTTAGCAAGTTTGCAGATGACACCAAGCTGGGTGGAAGTGTGGATCTGCTGGAGGGTCGGGAGGCTCCAAAGGGACCTGAACAGGCTGGACTGCTGGGCTGAGACCAACGGCAGGAGGTTTAACAAGGCCAAATGCCGGGTCCTGCACTTGGGGCACAACAACCCTAAGCAGAGGTACAAACTAGGAGAAGCCTGGCTGGAAAGCTGCCAGGAGGAGAAGGACCTGGGGGTGCTGGTTGACAACCGACTGACCATGAGCCAGCAGTGGCCCAGGTGGCCAAGAAGGCCAATGGCATCTTGGCTTGTATCAGAAACAGCGTGACCAGCAGGTCCAGGGAGGTTCTTCTCCCCCTGTACTCGGCACTGGTGAGACCGCACCTCGAGTCCTGTGTTCAGTTCTGGGCCCCTCACCACGAGAGGGATGTTGTGGCTCTGGAGCGAGTCCAGAGAAGAGCAACGAAGGTGGTGAAGGGGCTGGAGAACAAGAGGAGCATCTGAGAGAGCTGGGGGGGTTTAGCCTGGAGAAGAGGAGGCTGAGGGGAGACCTCATTGCTCTCTACAACTACCTGAAACGCGCTGAGGGACATGGTTTAGTGTTTGATGGGAATGGTTGGACTTGATGATCTGGTGGGTCTCTTCCAACCTGGTTATTCTATGATTCTAAGATGAGGAGGATCATAAGCCCTACGCTGCAGCCCTTCGGTCCCCAGGCTCAGAGAGCTGATAACTTGGTGGAAGCTGTAGCTGCACATACGTCCCTTGCAGCAACTGCTACCTGACACAAACGATGACTTTGAAAACAGAGCCAGGCTAACCAGACAGTGCCAAATCGGCACAGAGTTGGATAGACATTTTAGACTATTTTTCTGATAATTGCACACTATTAAATGTTTCCTGAATGTATCATTGGAAAAAAAATAAGTGTAAAAATAGACGCTCCTGCAAGCAGTGACTCCTAATTTTAAAAGGTAATATAAAAATCCCAGCAACCAGTGACTGTGCATTGGGAGTGAAAGCTGTTTAATGTCTAAGACTGAGGAAGAGCAGCTAGGACATCTGGGTTGTTTTCGAAGCTCTGCCGCAGATTTCTTGTATCTTTTAGGGCCAAAAGGACAGGAAACTGTCCACCAGCTGCAGCCTGCAGGATGCTCTGGAGCCCCGCGCCTCCGGTCACCCAGGATGGGGACACAGCTGGACACACCAGGGCTCTCTTCTGGCCTTTAGGTCAGAAGTGGAGGCTTCATCTGCCAGCAGAGCTTGGAGAAAAAAAATCAAAGAAATCATCCAGGACCTGGGAAGTGTGCTCTAGCTTCTCCACCAGCAACCTCTGTTAAGAATTAAAGGGTAAAGAGCTGCAAAAATGGGGAAGGCAATATAAGGAAGACCATAAAAAGAAGGAAAGAGGAAACTTCCAGCACAAGAAGGTCCAAAAGTATCAAAAGTCTTCAGGTTAAAAAGACTGGAACAGTGTGAAGTATTCTTGTCTCTTATGCAAGGTGCTGCTGTGCCTTTGTGAGTTATGCCAGAGGAAGACTGCAAGAGCTGAAAGAGACCAGGAATCAACAATAAACAGCAGCTTGCAGACTTTGGGGAGCTGAGAAGTATAACAAGCACTAAGAATACTCCCTCAGAAATCCACTTTCATTCATTTGCTGGCTTGAACCGTGCCCCCAAAATCTGAACAGAGGTCTGGGTAACACGTCTGGCATTCTGACAGTTTGACTGACGGAAAGCAGAAATGTCATTGAAAAAAAGCACAACAACAGGAGAGAGAGGAACACAGGCAATTAGTCCTTCACCCTGACACATCTCCCCAGGCAAGCAGGCTCAGCGAAGTCGGAACTGTTGCTTGAGTAGGGTCTGAGATCCCAGTGCAGAAAGCATTTAAACACGTGCTTTTGATTCGAACAGGACTTGACTAGACACTTAAAGTTAAGTGCAGTTTGATGAACTGAGGCTTGATGAATGGCTGCAGGATCAGACCTTTACACCATACACCTCGAAGCCACTTTTAAAGATTCTTCACTTCCATGTTTATAATGCTGCCTTCTAGAAACAGCACTGTTCAATACAAACCTTGCTTGTTTTCCTTTACAGTGGCATTAAATCCTGGAATTAAATTAATTAGTTGCTAATTTTCACTCTGTAAAAATGTGTTGACACAAGGATTATGATAAACAGTGGTTGGGTCAGATAAATAGTGAAGCATTTACCTGACCTGGAGCCATTATTATAATTAGCTCTCTCCGACACGCTGCAGGCTCTTCTTGTTCTTCGATCTCCTGCTCACCAAACATCCAGGACGTCCACACAGCAGCACCAGTTCGCGGCTCATACTGGGAGAAGCGCTTTCTGTCCAGTAAGCAGCACAACAAAATGCAGCATTAAGTCTTTTAAGGCTTTAAGCGCTACTGGAATGACTGCTCTTTCAAGTTATTCTTGTTTTGTGGGGTTTCTGAGGCACCGTTGTACAGCAGATCTGGACATCTCAGTGTTCTGTCAGAGCAAATAATAAATTTCAGCACCTCATTAGCAGCAACAACAACAAATACCCAGGGCTCACGCAGAACTGCACCCCCAGTGCAATCCTACAAGCCAACTGCGCACTGGGCTTATTGCCCCTCATCATGAATTTCCTCTTATTTGAATACCTGGCAGTGTTTCGGATAGAAGAAAAAAAAATTAATCTGAAGAAGATTATCAGCTGTTCTGAGTGTTTGAGTCAAACGCCGGATCTTTCCACTTTTCGCTATAAAATACAAACAGGTTATTCTACAATATGAAGAATTCTGGGCTGGGTTTTTCTTTTTAAAAAAAAAAGAAACACAACAAAGGAACACATGATGTCATGGACAAACAAATATTGTGTTAGTTTGTTTCTAATAACGGACATATTTTTTAAAGTTAGGATAACAGGAAAAAAACAAGATAAAAGGAAAAAAAGATGAAGTTAGTGTTGAATGAATTAATAGCAGGCAGGTGGCTGGGTGGGTGTCATGGCAGATAAACACTGAGATGAAGCCAAGGTAATTATAATTATAATCTGGCTAGTAATGCTTACAGCTGAGGGCGTATAAAAACGTCCGCAAGTTAATACTGAGATGTTCAGATCAACCTCCTCCTTGTCTGCACCAGCAGGACACAATCTCATATATTCAAACTCACGTTTTGTGCATTTTTACTTTTCTGAGTATTTCAATTAGTATTTTTAAGAGCCCTATTCTGCTGTAACTAGAGTTCAACCAACTTTCCACTCTCCTTGTGCAATCCAGGAAAACATGAGCCTGCAACCAGCCGAGCCCCTCCTGACCTCCATGCTTTGCTGGACAGAATTCACCTCTTTCTATCGCTGCTTTTCGCAGCCTTTCTCTCCCCACTGTGCTATTCACGGGGGTATAAAAAGCTCAGGCAAACAGAAGTCAATGGCAGATGTGTCGGCAGCACTTCTTTCTGTAATTTTACTAAATGGATGTAGCCCATAAAAGCAGCTTTAATTAATGGAAACATTTTAAAGGCAGGGAAAACAACAGTTGCCAAAGGCAAACTTTATTAACAAAGTATGTTTAATTTTTTTTTTTTTTCTGAAGATGACAGAAGATTTTACGTGCACAGTAATTAAAAGAGGTATTTCTTTATTCAAACGCCCTAAAAATCTTAAAGGACTCAGGTTTGGCACTGATTTTATTTTCTGGAGGATGAAAGAGAGGGAGGACAGCATTCTTGCTCCGGTGTTACAAGGAGGGGAAATGCTTTTACTGTGCCTCAAGGGTCTTCTATTATTTAGAAGCCTGAACCTGAAAGGTGCCGAGTGCTCTCAGGTCTCATTGACTTCAATGTCACCCAGTCCTTCATCCAGCTTCCATGGGACCTGGGGGATGCCCAGCCCACAGCCGACGCCTCCCCCACCGAGCATCTCCTCCGCGCACCCCATCTGCACAAACACCAGGGCCCCCAGTCAGACCCAGAGCCCTCCAAGGTGCGTGCGAAGCGTGGCCACAATCAAACTCCAGCGGGATTTAGCGACATGTATAGAAACTCACATCTAAGTAAATGTTTTACCTTCCTGGAAGGAAATAATGTACTTTTTAATTTTCCATGGAAGACGTGAAAATTTATCCTTTTCTTTAAATATTAAGTCATTCTTTTGAAAAAAGTAAATAAATATTGTAGGTTAATATATCCTCGGCAGGTGAACAACTTGGGAAAACCCTCCTGTCCAACGCAATCGCAATTCATTTTTTGCTCACATACACTTTGCTTCGCTTTGTTACGGCACACAGAGAAACTCAATAACCCCCATGTTTCTGTTTCATCAAAGGAAACAGCTTCTTTAGGAAAATGCCCCCTCACGCACCATCTGACACTGGCTTTCCAATCAAAAATGGAAAGTAAAAGCAAACTGTCCCCACCATCTGTGACAAAGTCCCTTTAATTCTTTAAACACTTCTCTGTAAAATGTGGCCGTTAGTACCAGCCATACTTTGTGCTACATTTGTGCATTAGTGTTGTTTTCTTTCATTCCTGATTGAGACAGAATCCTTATATTCTTAACCCAGAGAAGATCTCTGTCCTTTTTAATTCCAGAATAATGAAACTCATTGCAACTTGGCGGGATTCAGTCCTGCTGACTAATCATTGGCATTGGCTAATGGCAATTTTTAATCAAATCTTATTATTAAATCAGAATATAAAAGATTTAGAAAATGCAAGGTTGCAGCTAGAGGTCATTAGTCACGAGCGCGAGGAGTAATCAATACAATTATGGTTGCTCCAATTGTGTTGGACGGGCCAGGTGGTGCCGTGTGATAATGCGTTAGCCTTTCACCTCTCGAGTCCTGCTCGCGCCGCAGATAACGGCACGTCTGCTGGTTTCCATCTAATCTCCGGTGGATGCCAGAACGTGCAGAAGCCATTAAAAGGAATATAACCAAATGGGCTACATTCAATTCTCAGTCACACTGGTGTAAAGTTTCAGTGGGTTTATTTCAGATTCACACTTGCCCCACTGCAATTCATATAGTCGCCTCTTTTCTAAAAAAAAGATATTGTACTGAGTGAGAGAGATGAGCCAGAAATGCTCGCCTTGCAAAGCCATCAACAGCTTAACCTATTGCTAATCATTGTGGCACAAGTATGAAGTAATTGAAATTAAGTCACTGTGCATTTATAGTGATGCTAATGAGCACAGAACTGGATTGTTGAACAGTTCCTTCTCATTATGAGAACGTAATACTGATTTTGTTTCTCTTAGTAGTGTTTTTAAGAAAGGATCCTCAGGAAGAAAAGACAGGACTAGGAAAGGCTAAAAAATTGAGAGTGTGGGTAGTAGGTGGAGCTACAAACAATCTGTGAAAAGGCTGCACTTCATCCTAATAAATGAATTTTCCATCTCAAACCGGTGTTAACTCAATGGCACTAGAAAAGTTTACACCAGCTGTGAATCTGGCCCTACTGGCAAGCGTTCAAGCAAAAATATTACCATCCGGAAGCATCTACTTTCCAAAAGATGTGCTTTTATTTATCTCCTTTTGACAGAATGATTGGCTCAGCTCCAATGTCAGGCAATTTTTTTTACGGATTTCACACATACATCTACCTGGAGCAGGGGCGCGGGTCTCCCACCCCTCTCAGCAGGGAACACCGAAAAATGCCTCGGTACCAGAAGAGGTTGATGTCCGGGGCACATGCACATCAGCAGCATTACCTTCAACAAGAACTAATAAATTCCTTACATACTCATTTTGGACACAATTTGCTCTTACAAAAATGTCATCGATTTCACTCTGTGTCACTGTATTCCTTGCACTGATCCACACATCCACCCACTACAGCAAACAAAGGGAATTCCAATACTGCAAAAATACTGTGTTCACATGAAGATGAGATCTCCTTATGAACGCCTGAGAGGCCAAAAACATGGATCATCCTGAAATTTCTTTTTCTTCCTTTGCAAACAGTGGAAGCACCTCCTTTTTCATACACTGTTTCCTCCCGTGCACCTTCATGTACATATCAAAAAGACATAAAGATTCACCCAGCGAGCCAGCTCCCAACCACACAGACAGAACTGCTTGTGGAAATATTGTACTCGAAGACATTTTCATGTCAGCTGTATGTGTTCGGGTATCATCATAACACGGTGTTTACACCAGATTAATACCATATGCTGTGTGGGAATTATGTCAGGTTATAAATGGAAATACTGTATAATATCTGAAGTTCAGGAGTGAGCTAGAGTCTGATTTTTTTCAAAGTGCTGCTAATCAAAAAGAACAGAAGTTTGAATAACATTACCTTTGGTTTACACCGGTGTAGTGAGGGTAGAACCTAATTCAAGCTGCCTTTAAGTTTCATTAAACAACTGTTAAAATTATTGCTAATTGAAACTGTTTCTGCATGCTATTAGTGGATTCATGACCTCATTAATGCATCCAAGAGCGCAGCCACAAAACCACGGTGAATCCTCAGATCTGAGGAGAATCATTTTTCTGTCTTTTTTTCTACCAAAATGACACCACTTTTCCGTGTCTCCTCCAGGCCTCTTGTGAGTCTTGTCAACACATTTTAGCTCAAAGCTAAAAGCACTTCTTTAATCTGCATTTTACTCACTGCCTAAGTAATTTAACAGTTGTCGAGTAGGTCAGGAATAGGAATAAAAGTATATGAAAGTGGGGGAAGATGAGGGATGTGAAGAACGCAGCAAAGTGTGTCTAAACAGAAAGCGGAGTTAAAAACAGAGGAAAAAGGCAAATTAAGGAGCAGAGTCCCTGTACCAAAGCCAGTAAAACCCAAGGGCGATTTCCACTGATTTTAATCAGACCCCTTGGGAATGCCCGTGGGGAGAATAATGAAGGACATAAGAGAGACGGCATCATTACGGCAACGGAGCTTAGCAAAAGCAGAGCAGATGCTGACAGAAAGCGAAGGTTCTCCGAGGGAGCATCTTCCCACACTGCTGAAGAGGAGGCAGTGAGCTCCTTCACAGGCTGTGCTGACCGGCTCTGGAAGCCAGACGGTGCTCCAGGTCTTGATCCCACTCTCTGCGGGGCTTATTAGCTGTGATGCCTGGGTAGCTCCGGTTCCCATGCAGAGCCGGGTCTCCTCACCATTCTGCAGACCTGACCCACCTTTCTTTCACATTCAGGCTGCCAAAAATTAAGTGAACACCTGACTCCTTGGCCAGCTCCTTAAATTCACATTCAAAATCTCCTGAACAGCTCTCATTACTCTGGTTGGCAGATCAGGAAAAAAGAAAACTACCAGAAAATTCTCACAATGACGTTAAAGTGCTGAGTTTAAATAACATTAAATTGTTAAACGCGCAACATTATGTGAGAAGCTTTCAGAAAAATAAAGTATTTGAGAAGATCACAAAAGCAAAAGGTGAATTAATCTTCAAAAAAATAGAGTCCAGGTGTAAAGATCATTTTCATTTTAAAGTGGATACACATGCTACAGGATCACGGCTTCTCAGGTAAAGAATAAAGTGCCTGCGAGATACTCTGCGGCGTGTTTGCCTGTGCTGCAGTTAAGTTGTTCCCTGTATTTTCCATTAAAACACGGTACATATTCCTGTTATTCACTTAAACATTACCTAACTTTCTTAGGGATGACAGATTGCCATTTTGATTAAAAATTTAAGGGTACGCTGTTGATTTGACCCTGATTCATATACTGAGTAGGACGTGATATCTTTTGTGCTAATCTAGTTCCAAGCAGACTCATATATATACACACATATATATTCACAGACACACATATATATGTATACATAAAAAAACTGTTGGAGGATTGCGTGTAAAAGGGAAGCATTAACTCTCTCTTTACACAGGACCTATTAATATGAAAATTACTGTAATATGATTAACTGCTTCTCTTAACACCAAAGAGAGTGAGTCTTGAAAGATTATTTTGCAAGGTGATAACATTTCCCTATCCGGTTCGTAACCCTAGGGAAAACTGAAAAAATATGGATTTTGATTTGAACAATAATGAAATGGTAAGTGATATCACTTTGCTGTCTTATAATGACTGTATTAATTTGCAAGCTGCAGTGCTAAACCAGAATAGAGGTGCTCGAGGAGATACGCCTGTTATCTAGGCAACAGTTAATAAGATGAAAATGCTATTTAGAAGCAGCTCCATGTTTTTATCATAAATATAACTTTAATTCCTTGAGAATCGCCATAAAGTCCTGGCAGAATGTAATAAATGCAACATAATCTAAAAGAGAAGACTGTCATTTATAACCATTCCCAATATTAGTTATGGATCTTTTAAAGTTTAAAACCACTTTCTGTAAGAGAATCTATCCTGTATTTTCCATCCCATACTACTTGCTCAGTTTAGAAAAATGACTTAACTGTGATAAAGAGATTCAATTTTTACCTTTTGCTTGCTTTTGAGTTAGCATGGCAGACCTTATCTATTAATTTGCCAGGGGGAATTTCTCTTCAACGGTGCTCTATTCGCCAGAAGTGAAAAAGTCTTTTCAATTTTAATTTTAGTGTAGGAAAGAAGTGCTCCATAAGCAAATGACAAAATGGAACTATATACAGACGGATGTTTTATCACCAGACTGAAAGGGCAAAGCTCCTGCAAATGCAACGCTCTTACGATTGTCAGAATTTTGTATTACTGACACATCTACGACTAGGCTGAAGGAGCCTTTTTATTCACTGGTGAGGCTAAACTATACAGATTGCATGTCACTTTCACTGAAGCTATATTTAATTTGGCAAGACTACAAACCACAGCCAATTTTTCTGTACAATGGCCTAACTTCAGGCTTTGGAAAACAAGATTTTCGAAGTTCCTTGGAGGTCAGCCCAGTGGCCTGAGAAATGTAGGACTGAACCAAACAATAAATGCAGGATCATAGTGAGTTACCCACAATATACAGTTCAGAGCCTCTTTCATCTGGCTTCCCTGTGGCACTCATGTTTCATCTTAGAATCATAGAATCACCAGGTTGGAAGAGACCCACCGGATCATCGAGTCCGACCATTCCCATCAATCACTAACCCATGTCCCTCAGCGCCTCGTCCACCCGTCCCTTGTCTTCCCTCGTATCATTATGCAAATACACTGACACGCTTGACACACACCTTTGCTTGGGTGGGAGGCACCATAATGAGTCAGGAAGGACGAGAAGGAGCAGTGGCCTCTGCATCCTGCAACTCGTCACCAGACGTGGAGGGGTGCTGCAAAGCGCTGGCTTCATTCACAAGCCGCTGTTCCCGATCCTCCGTTCCCGAGGATCCACTTCACAGCAGCATCTAACACAAGCTCACAGGAAGGGAAAGCATTTCAGATGGCATCTTCAGCTGATTCGTCTTGCCCAGCTGCATAAAAGAGACATATAGTTATCTTTCTCTCGGTTTTCTTATGGAGTGCTGAATGAGCTTCAGGTCTAAGCATCGTGAGAAGCTCAGAAGTTGGGTATATCTCACAAGGCAGATGTTTGTGACAGGCTGAACCACGTGCTGTGGCTACAGGCTTTGCAGGCAAGTGCGATGTTACCAAATACTCAGTGGTACCATAGAGGGAAATGAGGATTTTCTAAAGGATGGGGAGTGCTTAAAAGAAACAAAGAAGGTGTGAGTTCTTATAGTCCTCCTTAAAGTAAACAGAGCAAGAGAGAGAGAAGAGGGGGTTATTGCTAAGCTTTAGAGTATGTCTTCTGAAATTTATCTGTGCAGTAAATTATCATAATTTTTTTCCAAGTGGCAGTAGCACCAAAATGTGCTGTGGCATGTTGAAACAGCTCTGAAAGAGAAAAAACAGTAGAAGAAAAAAGTATGGGGAATGTTTGTATTAAAATGTATGCATTCTGTTTACCTTTTCTCAAGCAAATATAAAGCACCTCCAACTATTCATTAGCCAAACCATTAGTGGACTTATAATCACTGAGAATGAGAATATTATGAGAGATTTTCTCTGCCTACCATCCACAGAAGCAGCTGCTCCAATAAGAAGCTGTCTTCCTTTCTATACATTCTACACGCTGACATGATAGACACTGTTCAATACAAAAGCCTTTGCCACCTTCTCCGGAGATAGAACTGACAGAATCTGATTTAGAATCTGAAGGATATTCTCTGCACACTGGTATTTCCCTTTCAGCACTCTCTCTAGGTTCGGGGAGCAGGACGGAAGGGTTTTTTGTTCAGCTTTGGTGTGCACAGAGTCTTAGTTTCTGTGCGGATTGCAGGGTGTTACGGCATTGGCTGTGTCAATATTGTCTGAGTGCATTCTTAAACCCCGAGCTCGGAGCAGGTAGAATTCTGTCTGTGGCTAAATGATAAGGCTGTATCTGCTATAAATATAATAACATCATCAACACACATATACAGATGGCTACAAAAGAGTGATGAGACATCTTGTTTTGCCAAATATAGAACCTAACGAAAGAAAGTACAGACTCTACATTTTAGCTCTTGAGACTTTTAATCTTTGAACTTCTGAGTTCAAGGTCTTCTTGGCTCTGAGAAAATTCAGGGGTTTATTACATTATTTAGTTCTTCCTTCCCCCGCTAAAATGATTGGGCATGAATTAATTACAAATAAGAATCTTGGCACAGGTTTCAATTTAAAGAGAAAAATGGGTTTTTTCTGCTAACTTTATGCCTTTTCTTCAAGAGATCCAGTGAAGGGACAAGTTTAAATTACAGCAGGTAACACATCTATCCCAGAAAGGTTTGGATAAAAGCTAATGTTCTTCTAGAGTTTAAAACACTTTGCAAAAGCTCAGCCCCAGGAAGGCTCTTTAAACTCTGCTATTAAAATATGTGACCATTTTCATGTAGGTTTATGCAACAGGAATCCATTGTTACTTAAGTCTACTGCCAGTTTCTCAGCTGGTACAAAACACCATCATTTCAGCTTAGTGGAGAGACACTGCTGCACATCCAGCTCAGCATTTAGCTCCTGTTTTCTATTAATTCCGATACAGGGTAGCTGGATGAAATTCTGTGCCCTGTGTTTTACAGGTAGTTAGAGTAGATGTTCTATTGGTCCCTCTTCTGCCTTTAAAACCTATGGATCTCATGAAAATTGTGTGTGTGTGTATCAAAGGGAAAATACGCCTGTTTGCTGCACAAAATTCTTGTGCCTCATTCCACAACCAGCGTGGAAACCTGACTATTTCTTAAGGCAGGATTGCTTCTCACAGTATTGATAATTATATTACAAACAGTATTTAGCACATGAAATTAATAAATCTTCCGCTTCCTCATTTACAGCAGTTTCCCATATTGTATTAGTACCCACACATTAGCTAATCAGCAGGTTGGGAGGAAAGCTGCCAAACGCAGATCTGGTAATTGGCAGCAGCCAAACAATCAGAGCAGGAAACTTTACCCTTCCTGCAGACAAGGCTACTGAGGGAGACAACGCTGAGATACCACTTCGGGGAAAAAAATTAGGATGTTTAGTTCTTTCATATTTAATGATCTCTCGGAAAACCAGATTCACAGTTCACAGGGAAATACAGGCGTTTTGCACAGAAAAAACACAGATAACCTAACGCTGGTTAAGGGAAACTTGGTAATCTAGTGATCATCTAGAAACATTCGTGAGCTTTGTTATCTGCCAGATTTTACAAGCCATTTAAAACACCTTCTCTATTTGTCTAAGTCCATATATAGTACAGCTATTACTGTGATATGTGGGTGCTCCACCCACTTCTTTGCCCCACATTCCCCTGAGATAAATACATATCAACAAATCCATCCTACAGGAAGGAATTTTAAATACACGTTGCTGAGCTTTAGACTCGCCTAAGACCTTAGGTGCTTCAGATGGGACTTAAATCAAAACTCACTATTCTAAACTTCCACTCTTCAGTTGCTTAGCCTTGGCTCCATTTGAATTCCTTCAATTGTTTAAACTTAAGTTACCCAATTCCCCTCCGGGATTCTCCTTCAAGGCATAGATAGAGACACTTCAATCTGTACCATATGAAGAAATTGGGAATCCAAACTAGTGTTGATCTCAAGCATTATCCACAGCTTGGCATCCTTCATTTTCTTCTTGGAAGCATTCTTGCTAATGTTTTACGTCAAATATTTCTCAGACTGAATACTATAACAGTGGCTCAGAAAAGCAGAGCTGATGATCTCACGGTTCTGCTCACAGCTGAGTGACCCACCCTCTCTGGGCTGAGAGACTCACACCCGTAAGTCTCTTTTACAAGGAGGAACAATTTCAATAGGAAACCAGGAGATATCCTCACTGCAAAACATCTTATGTCTGGACAGGCAGGACAACTCCAAAGAGATGAAGGAGCAATAAATACGTGTCTGAAGCACTATGGGGCTTTGAGAGACAGAACTGCTGGTCTCTGCAGTTTATAAAGCAAAGGGGTAGGAGAAGAAATGAGATTATGAATCCTGAGAAGAATTAGCTTTCTATATGTTAAGATGTAGTACCTACGTTCCTACCAGGCATGCATTTAAGAAAAACCCTTGGCACTAGCAGTTTCCCCTGCGTACGACAGATGGCTGATCGATGCCTTTCCCTGAACTCTACCCTGCTCGCACCAAGTTGTTGAATTAGACACCAAAACCTAACAAATATCTGATTATGTAGGAAACCATTCCAGGCAGCTTTTCTATTCTCAAAGAAACAAGCACCTGCTTTCACTTAACAAACAGGGAATGGGCAGATCAAAAATTAGGTACAAGTCCTGGACTTGAAATATTAGCAAAACACAGAATGAAAGAATTTCAGATGCCTAAGGAAGAAAAGTACTGTGCCAGATACCCTGTCTAACTTTAGGTGCCTGTCCTATTCGCTGCTTCTACTGTCTTTTACACTGTTTCCATTCCATATATATATAGGGTCCAAAATACAGGGTCCTGATCCACGTCATGGTCTTCACGCATGGAAAACATAAATAAACACAAAACAAATATAAAAATAATGACAGAATCCAACAGCTGAAGAACAGTCAGTACATTGTATTAATTTCCAAGCACCTTAAGGTACAACATGAGGAGTTCAATACAATGTACAAAAAGTGACACGGAGAGTAGGAGGCAGAGAAATAAGGTGCAGTCTAATCGTTGAAACCAGGCTGCCTTTGCAGCCACTGAAGGCAGATACACTTCTTGCAGGGGGCAGAGATTTGTGGTACCTGTGCTGCCTCAGAACAGGATCACCATCTGCTCGTGCCTATTGAATTTTGCCTCTACCATCTCTACTACAAGATCTAAGACGAAGTTCTCTGGCCGGCATAGGAATCACAACTCCTGGGACAGAAGCCTTCACCTGAGGTACCTTCAAACACACAGAAAATGAGGCCATAAATTCACACCACATAGTAAGTGCTGAATCCTTCAGACTGTTGAGCATCGCAGGACCTCCAAGGATATTCCCATTACTACTGAGTATCAAAAGCAGAAGGAAAATGCAGGGTAAAATATCATCATTGAAGTAATCTCTAATGTCACAAAAAAAATCTCTGGGAGTTTTGCTTTTACTTTCAATGAAAACAGATCAGGACCCTCTGGCAAGGCATCTGTGGATTAAATACTCAAGTTTCCAAGGTCACACAGCAAAACGGAATGATAGTCTTCCCCTACAAATTTCAGATTTACCATTTAATTAATTGACTTCGGCAGTTGGCACACAACCTTTTTTAAAAACAAAAAAAAAATTCTGAAATGTCAGCCTTGAAGGGAGAAAAAAATCATTTGATGAATTTAATCTAAGTGCCAACCAAAGCACAAATGTTCCCTGTGGACCCGTTACAACACTGGAGTTCACAACTGATTGCTTGGGAATGAGCAAACTAATGCGGCAAAATATTTACTAGCTAAGTAGATGTAGTTTAATACATACACTCCACTCGCCAGATATTTACACCTGTACCCTGTAAAATGCTGAAATCTTCAGACTTGTTGAATTAATTAATTTAATTAAGGTAAATAAATAGAAATACAGGTTGCTGTTTTCACAAATAACTTTCACAGACTGAAGAGTGTTCATTTATGATTTCTTTTTCTGTTGTTCTGGTTTTTTACAAATGTGAGAAATCACAAAAAAAAAAAAAGTTTTACTCTTGCTTCCTGTACACACGCGTCGTGCAAATTATATATAGTTTAATGGATAGTCTTCAGCAGTCAACTTCAGGTACCATCTGTACATATTTCTGGCACTATTTATTTGCAATTAACCAAGGCCTTATGTTTTATCTCCTGCAACTTAAAGTCTTAAATTCTGGAGGAGGTAAGTTTAGCAGAAGGGAATATGGAATTCAGCATTAGGCTTTTTAATGAGAGAAACCTATCCCGCTACTCCATATTTAAACCATTGTGACTCAGAAAGATTGCACTTGCTAGGTAAAAGAAAAAACCTCTTGGTTAAAAAAAATGTTTTAATAGCACCTGCAAGTGCAGATTAAATTATTTGCAACAATTCATTAAACTTGATGTCTCAGATACGACACCAGTGAAAACAACCTGCACAGACTTCACCAGAACAGAAGGACTTAACTAGTAACTGAGAGAATGTGGTGATTTACCCTCGGTGACTCAAGGTGCCGAGTCACACCATAACCCTTTCATCCCGCGGAGCTTCTCTTGAGGCCAGTATTGAAAAAGCAGAACCTGCAAGAGAACAGATATTGATGTGAGACACCAGAAACTTTATTGATGCTGGAGACCGTTTCTTCTTCTCTTCTTTCACCCCACCACACTCATCCCACCCCACCCACGAGCAGTTAGAACAGAAACTGCACATCTTGAAACTCGCAGATGCACTCGTCCATCTGCAGAGACACCCAGCCTAGGGAGAATGCTTGAGCAAAACACAGCAGGTTCAGAAAAATCCCTCTATTCATAAAATCACCTGAATTCTCTGTCTGCGGGTTCCTGTACGAGAAACAGCGGTCGAAGGTATCACAGTGCAGCAGAGCTATGAGCCACGCTGACGTTTTCAAGAAAGGAATGGGCAGAAGACACAGACGACTGCATCGCCTATTAGCTAAACTACTTCTCTGCTTTTGAAAATGGGGCTATACTGGGCAGGCAGCAAATAGCTTGTAACAACATGATGCACCCAAAGTCTTGATAGCGCTGCTGTCACTAACGTTCCTGCAGTGTCCTAAGCACTGAGTGACAGGTGCTTTAGCACCCTGCCCAGAAACACCCGTCTACGATGGTAAGGTTGCTGGAAATGACTCGTGATGCTGAAAATATAAACATTTCATCCCAGACATTGGTCACGTTCTCCTAAAATGAGCGAAACTCTCTGAAACCTTCTAGTATGCAAGTACATCTGTGTGTGAGCATGTATAAAAGGGAGGGGGCGGGTGGGTGGGGGAAATATGTGTGGTACAGAACAAATAATACAGAAAACCCCAGCCTTATCTCCTTCCATGCACAAGAAAAGCCTATTCGTGCCAGTGCAAGTACTTCTGAAGCAAACAAACAGACAAGAGGGAGTAAATCACCATGTTTCCTTCCAGTTTTTCACACCATCCCCGAATGCTGGTATCAACACATTAAGGAGAAGGAACTGGTGAGTTGTACAATCAGGCGTTGAGTAAACCTTGACATAAAGCAGTGAGTCAAGGAGCGATGAGGATTACTGAAATCTGACTGCCTGGTTTAATTAAATCAGGACAGGGGGGGAAAAAAGAAAAAATAAATTAAACCAAACCACAAAATGCTGGCCTCACCACTTCACAGAAATAAGTGTTACCATTTCTTGGCACAAATTTACTGGAATTGAGTAAGAGACAGTCTGACTTGTCCTCCCTCTCCTCAGGTTCATAATAAAGAAGCTGTGACGGGGAAGCAGTGCCCTTTCTCCCACTGCAGTCACAGCAACTGCCACCAGCTACCTCACACATTCACGTGTCCTATAGTCTCCAAAACAGCACCAGAAGGTACAACTCCGCACAGGAAGAGTCGAACAGTTTTTCTGTGGGAGTCCAAGAGCCCTCACAGCCCTTTGTCACATTTCCAGCAGTGGAGGTAAGGAGGAGTAACAGAACATGGTAAATTCATATTTGGTCAGCTCACTCATCCCTTCATGATATTAATAAACAATTAAATAATATTTAAATAGTCCTCTATGGATTTTATTAACTTTCTATGTCTAAGTTTTTTTGCAGTCATGAAGCAATGAGCCGCTGGGTCTTAACTATGTGCTGGGTATTTGTTCCCATCATCCAGTAGTTTACATTTGGTGTCTTCTAGCTCCAGTGTTGTGAGAAAGGTTGAAAAACCATTCTTCATTCACCTTCTCTGCCCCTGTCACAACCTCAGGGATTTCCGTAACTTCCCCCCCTTCAGGCCAAAGATCCCTACCCTGTTTCATCACTCCGCCTGAGGAAGTTGTTTCACACATTTAACCACCTTTCTCGCCCTCGTCTGTGCTGAGCCCTGGGCGGATGCTTTTGGAGAACACAAAGACTTCTGACCGGTGCCATCACTGTGCACCTGACATCAGCACCACATACACCGTCGTCACTCGGCTAGATCTGACATTCCATCGCACAGGCAGTATCACCACATCCCTCTGCAACACTTTCCACCATTGATTTGTCCTAATAGCTTCATATTAATATTACTTTTAAGCTATGTTACTTCAGTAATTCTTTCACCAAGTCTTCTACTAATAGGCCCTTGCATATATCTTTGAGGGACTTACTGATGAACTTCTACTGGAAAAGCGCAACATTTATTCCCATGGTTTTAATTAGCCCTTACAGAGGAGCAGAGAACCAGGAGAACGGGCTGGGATAAATATCAGAAATCAGCCTCTGCCAATGAAGTGCTGGCAGTTCTGCAGTTTCATTATTACTATGTGGTACCTGTGTCGCGTGGTTCACAGAATAAAGTTTCCTCCTAAGATATCTGGCACAACAACTATAAGCAGAGCTCTCTCTCGGGGTAGAGAACCGTTTCTTGGCATGCACCATGGCCCCAGACTGCTCACAAGCTTACGGATTCAGACTCTGCCTTCCCTTCCCCTTCAAAAGAGCTGCAAAACAAAAGTGGAAAACCTCCATTCTCCAACTATTTTCAGTTCTTGTGCTCTCTTTTTCTTGAGCTAAGTAATTTTGAAGTACAGAAAAAAAAGCCAATATCTGGAGCCTAAATGCTACTGAGAGTAGTTTAAATGATAATTTAGATGTACATTTTTAGAAACACTGAAGCTCCTTCATTTCCTATTTCCTTTCTATGGCAAGTGCTAGTATTCCCACTGAAGGGAAAGGACATTCTCCAGCCCATTTCAGTTGCTGTTTACTGACCATTATTGATTTTGGCAAATGTTCAGATCCCTTCTGGGACACTGTATGATCAGTAAGCTGCACTGGCAACCCATAAAATGATACTATAGTATAGATTAATTTTAAATAAGCATTTGAAAATGCAGAGGATGCACAGAATCTACCAGATGACTCTGATTCTTTTCTCATGGGAACAACCTACCTCTTTTGCAAGGCTAACGATTTGCTTTTGCTCTGTAGATCATCACCTGCAAAGGCACCTGATCCCTCCACTTGCCAGGATCATATTCTGCCCCACTGGTCGCGCTTCGTCTCTTCATGTCTCAAGTATGAGCGATGAGCTTAGGTGGTGTGGAAGTTGCTGACCAGAAGTTGTATAGAATGACGTGACTTGAAAACATGAAAGAAATACACCTGTGGCTGTGGCCTTCTCTGCACCCCACCTCTCATCTTGTAGCGGAATGCAGAGTTTGCATTGGTGTGGGTCTTCCCAAGACTCTTTTCTTTTGAGCGGGATATTTTCCCCCTCACACATTTGCATGTCTTGTGCCAGAAACCAAAAGGAGGAAATGAAAATTTCATCTTTTTCGGGGGAAGGTTTTTCCTTTTCTAATTCAAAACACACATACCGGCAGCCCAGTAGAATTTGTATTTTCTTAGATTTTTTTTTTTATTTGTCTCCATCAGAAGTGTAAACTTAGAAGGCCTGGCATGAGCTTATTCATTTTGTCATCCATCTCTGAAATGTATTACTATATGTCTGTGACAGTCATCAAAGTGACGGTATGGCAATCCTCTCGCTTCCCTCTGTCCATCACTCAGTAGTTTTCTACCTAATCATCAAGGTACAGTGACAATCCCGAGGAGAAAGGAAGTCCAGAAGCCTGATGATGCCCAAACTCAGGGCAAAATAAATCCAGACAGGACATCATGAACATTTTCAACACAGGGCACTCTTCCACCATGCTTCATAGAATCATAGAATCACCAGGTTGGAAAAGACCTCTTGGATCATCAAGTCCAACCATTCCTATCAATCACTAAACCATGTCCCTCAGCACCTCATCCACCTGTCTTTTAAACCCCTCCAGGGACAGTGACTCAACCATCTCCCTGGGCAGCCTCTGCCAGTGCCCTATGGCCTTTTCTGCGAAAAATATTTTCGTGATATCCAACCTGGAGTTCCTTGTTCATCCATGCAGGCTTCCTGGCGTTTTTGCCTGCCTCCCTCCTTGTTAGGATGCTTCACTCCAGAGCTTGGAGGAGGCGATTCTTGAATATTAACCCAATTTCCTGGGCACCCCACCTTCCAGGTTCTTATCTCACAGTTCCCTGTCAAGCAGATCCCTGGAGAGGCTGAAGTCTGTTCTCCTGACGTGCAGGGTAGTGAGCTTGCTGTACACCCTCCTCGCTGCCCTAGGGACCTTGAACTCCACCATTTCATGGTCACTGCAGCCAAGGCTTCCCTTGAGCTCCCCGTAAGAGGCACTTTCATAAAACACTCTTTTAACAGCAAGGGCTGTGCATGGCGTAGCGAGCACTTACCCCTTGCTGCTCTGTGGATGTTCCTGCCACATCATAATGCCGCTGATCTGTAAAATAAAGGCAAACTTTGAAAATAAGTACTACAACTTCTTCTTCACAGTTAATGAAACATAGTTTTCACACAGTGATTTAATTTCAGTAGGACTAGCCCGAGAAGGAAGGTCAAGCCCTCGTAAGAACTGCAGAGGCTAATGTTGCTGATCTTGACAAATTAGGTAGAAGGCCACAGCGTTACCCCTCGCATCAGTGCAGGAGGCCCGTAAAACCATTACAAGAGAGGGAGTTTTAGAACACAATACTAAAACCAGTGTCCCTGTAGTTATAGAGCCAACATGATGCTTTGATTTGGAGACGAGAACATGTAAGCTGGAAACTGGAAGGTACCGAGCTCTGTTTCTTTCTCTGCTAGCAATGCTGTATGTGGTCCTGAGGACCATCTGCCTTTATAACACTATCTTACCGGTTCCACAGAGGTACTGTGAGCATCAGTTAGTGACTGCTGAGTGCTCTGAACACGGAAAGCCCCATGCCCCATAAATACGTGTGTTGTGAAATATTATTATGTAGTTATTGGAAAAGGCCCTGGTTGTCTTTTAGAAAAAACTCACACAACCCTTACGCTACCCAAGGAGCGACACACAATGATGAAGCAGTTAAAACTGAAAACGATACTCTTGCTTCTAGACAGAGTATTTGCATTTTTGGAGAAAATTCTTGTTTCTTTTTAGGGATTGGCATAAGAAGCTTTCAGAAAGGCTGAAAATACCTTTTTGTATTAACTAGCTTTCCTTTTCTTTGGGCTAAGCACACAGAGGTACAGAACCATTTCAATGAGCTCCTGGATATTGACATTTCAGCTAGAAAAGTGCAAATGCTAGTATGTTATATTGGCCCATTTTATGTAGCAATAGGAAACATCCGTTTCTAAAGAATTAATAAACTCTAAGATTATGATTGCATAGGTTGCCCCTGAGCACAACACATACCCTCGTGCTTCACTCGGGGACTTCTACATAAACCCTATAACTTCTGGTTAAGGTAGAACAGCTTTTAGCAAAGACATGTTTTAAAATCTTAAAATGACAGAGGCTCCACCAGTACCCTGAGAAAAAACAACTATCTTAGCTGTTACAGTCTCATAGTTACTACATCTTGTGTGAACTTTTCCAGATTAAGCATTCAATCACTGGATCTCGCCATGGCTTTGTCTGCTAAATTAGAGATTCCCCGTGTATCGGAAAACTGTTTCTCAACTTGGGACTTTGAGACCATGATCAGGTCACCCCTTAACCTTCTCTCAGATAATCTAAGTACTCTGAGCTTCTTTAATCTTTCAATGTCAGGCAGGATTTTCAGACTTTCAATTGTTCTTGCTGTTCTCTTTTGCAACCTTTCGCGTTTGCCTTAATCCTTCGGCAGTAAGGACATTCAGCAAAAGGATTACAGGATCCTGGGATAGAAATCCATGGGAAACATCCCTAGCTCTGGAGCACCAGCCATGGGAATGTTATTCAAATTAGCGGCCATCAGCTTTTTGCACGGCCCCAGCTAAGCCAGGCTGGGAGGTTGTTCTTAGCACAGAAATTGAGGAATTTTCTCTATTCAGTGCCTGGATGTACGCGAGAACAAGAAGTGGACATCCAGAGCCAGAGCCTCTAGAATTTAATCTTTGACAGAAGAATCCATATTTCAGTACATTTTGAGTTTTTTCCAACCAGAATCAAAGAATTTTGTCTTAAAGCTCAGAATTCACTAGGAAATTGGATCAGCTTTCCTCACGCAATTTTATTAATGATATTAGCATTTTTCCATGACTGCATTTACAAGATTTGTGATTTGGAAAATAATTCTTTAAGCTTTGAAGATTGTTTTGCTAAATCAAATAGGAAATCATGTTTCTGTTACAATCAAATGCTAGCAGGCCAGACTACAACAACAGGGCAATTAAGGGTTGAGGATGCCGGTATACATTAATAATTATACATCACAGTTATGAAGCATCCTAAGCATTAAAATTCACCAATTAACGCAAAATCATGCTGGTGAGGTAGAAAATATAGTAGTATCACACTTAATATATAGATTTGTGTGTCTAGCCAAGAACCGTACAGTTGCATCAAGGTAAAATTACTACCATGTAGACAGAAAAAGAAAACAGAACATGGTTTTGCCAGGAGAAAAATACTGTGCACCAGTGCTTTTGGGTGCTCCCCCTGATAATTCTAATTCCCTACAGTCTTCCCATAAACAAACGTTCATTAATAGGTAAAAAACGAATGAATAACTGAAATGATTAATAATATTACTATCCCCCTTCTCTCCTGTTGTAATCTGTAAACTGTTGTCTAGGCTACTTCATCACTGCCCTAATAGTTATTTACTTGTAACTGGAATATGCCTATAAAATTCCCCTAAAGGAGAATAACGCATTTGTGTAAGTTAGGTCACACAACACTCAGCAGCAGGGAAATGGGGCTTGAGTTTCTATTTTTTCCTCTCTTCTTCTCACTGCTCTTGTCAGAGCCCACCTGTGTATGTCAACCCACCCGCAAGGGGATTTATCTGAATTTATTTATTTTATTTACTTATAGTGCTACACCCTCCGCTGTGAGTGACGAGTCGGACAAGATACTGAAAAGACCCATGAGGTACCAGCCTTTCTGCCTACGTTCTCTCCTCCTTAACCACCTCCCCTGCTCTCATCCCCCAGAACCAACACAGAAAACCTGGAAGCCCGGCCCAAATCTCACACGGCAGGATGCGCTCAGCCCAGTTTAACGATGTTCGCTGTAAACTCAAAAAGTCCAGGAAGCAATAACGTAATCAACCTGCGCTTGCAGCCATTTCTCTAAGCAAAGCAAAAATAACCAGCAAAAATAACAATGCCGACGTACAGCTCTCCTGTAAAAAAGAAAGAAGGCTTGTTACGCCCATCGCACCGGTGGGAGGACTGGGCAGCATGGGACGGGCTACACCTGAGGCAACAAATGCTGGCGCCAAACTAGAGCTGTGCGCGGCGTATCTGAAATGCTCCTTACACCCACATGCCTGAACGTGGCTCTAGGAGAGCACCGCAAGGTCCCCCCCAGGCAAAGCTGCCTTAGGGTGTCAGCCAAGGTCACCCTGCACTCCCACAGCAAAGCCAGAGAGGATCTTCTCCCTGGGGGAGCAAAACCTAACTTAAAAAAGCTACTCTAATTTCAGACCAACCTCTAACACCCATCCTGCTTCTTCTGTGTCAGAGACCAAGATAAAGGATTGGAACGAAAACTTCTACTCCTTTTGTTTTTAATGCATTTCTGTTTATCGCTCCATTGTATCGTTTTGTTAGGCGGCTTCAAAGCTTTGTAGGCAGACTGAATATTAACCATCCGCTGCGAACCACTCCGTCACTCCTGGCACAGGTTAATCCCTGTATCATAGGCTGCCACCAGTTTGCTAAGCAGCTTAAAAGGACGTGTTATAACTTTGACAATGACCTGCTAATGGTTTTACATTTCTCAGAAGTATTATGAGCTATCTTTGTCATTTTTATCTTCTAATGAGATCAATAAATTTATGAAGCAGACATAGATGGTGCGAGCTGCAATGCCACAGCCAAGGACATGGCATGTATAACTGCTAAACTATAAATAATAACGCAAGAACTATAATCAAACCTTGACTTTTACAGAGGAAAATCAAGTTGCAAGTGCCTTGGCGTTAAAAAATCTCCTCATTTGTTAGGAAAACGGTATAACCTCCAATTTCTTCTTTCACATCACACCACGCCAATCTCTTAATGAAAAGCTTCACACTGAGAAATATGTCTCACTCAGTGATTTTTCTTTCTTTTCCAGTGGGAAATAATAGTTTTTGAAGTTTTAACCCTTCCTCAAAGTCGTTGGTGCCTCTACATGAAATAAGTATGTCAGGTTAAAATTTTTGCATAGCTTCACAGCAAGTCTTACTGCTCTTAACCACATATCATGAGCTCTGCCTTCACCCTTCCAAATAACTCAGAAAAGTCTTAGCCTTTCAAAAGGCACACAGAGTTCTCGGTCTGCAACCAGTGCAGAGGACGCTGCCTGGGGGTCACACGGCAGCGCCTGAGCCAGTTCACACGTCCCCCACGTATCTGTTTTGCCTCTCCATGCCCACCTTGGGGCTGGGATCCTGGGACACTTCTAAGAGGAGGGAATGCTAGAAAGGCTCCTTCACGAGCTGATCCCGCTGGGAAGTGCACAGTCCAAATGGTCTCCAGAGATAACAGACCATTCTCGACGTGTTTGCAGATGAGGTGGAGGCACACAACACCTGAATGGCCTGGGAGCAAGGTACCTTTACCCTTCTCCGACACCTCAGTTTTACACTGGTGGTTGTTCCCCTACAGCATATATTTGGCCCAAACAAGCCTGAAAGCAAACATCATTCAGCAGGTCTATTTTACTTTATTTTATTTTACTGTGCCTGCAGTTTCTATTCTACGTAATGGATCAAAAGCTTGAAGTCTAGCAGCTGCATCAATAGTTATTTCTCCAGTTCCATAACTGTGCCATGGGAAGCAAAACAGAAGACACGTCTCTGGAATTATATGTCTTTAGGTATAGGAGACTTGGGCAGAAAATTATCAAAGCAAGTATGAGATAGTTAAACATTTCAATAGTCTCCAGATCTGCAGAGTGAAAGCATTTGTCTTGTAGTGGTTGCATATAAGACATAAAAAGGAATGCACCATATTGCAGTGCAGAACACAGCTGGTTACAGCTTCACCTACTAGGAATACAGTTTGCATTTCTCAGAGCACGGGTTCACTTAACTTATTATAGTTGTCAATCTTACCAAACTCAAGCTGAACAACAGGCAATGACAAACAGCTCCACATCCTACCTGTCTCTTGTGTACAAAAGAATCAGTCCCTTTTAATGGGGTTTGGATCTGCATGCTAGTCAGATTCAGAACTCGATTCAGATTCAGACTACGAAATGGATTTGATGGATTTTTGCCTTCTACAACAAAGATATGTTCAAAGAGATTAGCCTTGAATATATTGAAGAGATATTCTATTAGAGCACAGCTACTCCTCCCCATTCTTAAACACAAACCAAACTGCACTGCCAGATCTCAGAGCCTTCCTTTGGAAAACTATTTAAGCAGCAACAGTGTTATATGTAAAAAGAGATTCATACCAGCTGTATATGTGTCTATAAACAAAGAGAGGGCCAGCTGCTAATCCAAGTGCCCCAGGAACTTGACTTGGCCAAGATTTTCCCACTGCAAAACAGAATGGTTTGGGTTTTCTTTTTTTTTATTATTCCTTTTTTCTTCTTTAGCAAATGATCCCAGATGATGAAAATTAAGGCAATTGAGCACCTTTGAAATGTCAGTAACTCCCGCCTCAGTGCACTGCATTGTTGCGATGTCAGGAAGGAGCCCCAGGAAGGCTTTCAGTGGCACCGCAGCCGTGCTGCTCTAAGTGCTCGCTGCTGACACTGCTGCAGATGAGCCCAAGCTACATGTGAGCAGAAAACCAATTACAGAAACTACAGAATGGAGAAAGGAGAAAAACAAGTCTCCAGTTACCAAATACTTTTCAAACTATTGTAACCTCACAAACCAAGAATGTATTTTTCCACCAGCTTTAAAAAATATTGTTTCTCATTTGGACAACAAAAGTGGACTATGTTTTCTAACAGGGGTGCACGTTACCTGGAAAGGATGCGAGAGTCACATTGCTGGTTTGCGCCCAAGAAAAAGCACAGAGTTCAACACACACGTTATCCCTCAAGCATATGTGAGCAGGACTAATGCGAAGATACACGTGCCCTATTTAATCTAGGCTTTATTTCTCCAGCAACATCTGCATTCTGCTCTTCACCTGCCCCGAAACAAGGTTAATAAGGGCTCCAAAATGGAAATGCTGGGCCCAGCTCTGTTCCCTCCCTCGCCATATGCAGTAGCAAAATCTCTTTGATGTCAATAGAAACAGAACAAACTGCACTGTTTGTTGGGAAGTCCATGTTGCGCTGTTCCAGATACCGTGACAATCCACCTGGCCTTTTGTGAAGGATTCCCCTTCCCTTTTATTTACCCACACAAAACTGCTCTTTCAGACCCTCTATTTACAGTCAGACGTTGTGCGACGGATGAACTCCCTGCAGTGTGATCAGGATACAAACCACCTCAGCTATTTCCGATTATCTATAAACCAGCTGTCTGTGACTGACCTGGCAGGACAGACGCCCCTCTTGTAGTTAACAGAGAGGAACACAGGCTTCCCTAATATAGACTTAGATATCACACATAGGATGACACAGATCATGTCCGAGCAGTGCCTGTTGCTCTCTGACAGCTGTTAAATGAGTCTAGAAAACGTGCTTGGGCAGCAATTTCAGTGCGCTCACCTGGGTTCTGCCATGTCCTCCACCTACGTGTTTATTTTTCATTCCTGTAGACTTCCACAGACATGGTTCCACAGGCCCTGGTCTTCCTCTATCCTCACTATTTTTAGCCCGAGTTTCACTAACTTTTGATATTATCTAGACATTCCTCTTTCATTCCCATAGAATCATAGAGTCATTAGGTTGGAAAAGGCCTTTGAGATCATCAAGTCCAACCATACCTGCCCGCTACTAAATCATATCCCCAGGCAGCTCATCCACACCCCTCCAGGGACGGGGACTCCACTGCCTCCCTGGGCAGCCTCTGCCAGTGCTCGAGAACCCTTTAGGTGAGACACGTCCCTCTACGCATGCACATAGTAGGGATTAATCTCGCATGACACCTTGGAATCTAACATAAATGTGACCATTCAACCATGTCTCAGGCCCTTGAAAGACCAGTGAAAACCAGTTATTTTCCACGTGCAGATGAGTAGGCCAAAGGAGGAGAAAACTAAAACCTGTTCTGGTCTCCTTCTGTCTCCATATTGCATCTAGTTTGGCTCTAGCCTTTGTACAGGACATTAAATCCTGAGGGGAGAAACACCAAGGTGATTCTATGGGACTTACCAGGAGGTGAGTGCAAGTGCACCGATCTTTTATATAATAGTCTGAAAGACTCACAGCCTCTGGATGTTTCTATACCAAAACAGATCCAGGAAAATGATAGCGAGAAGAAAAGATCAAAAGATTTTTACAGCTAATGCCTTCAGCTGTGTTTCATCTTGTTCCAAATATTTCGCCTCAAAATATTGATCTGATTTCTAATAAGAATTCTGTCCTTGTTAAATATATGCATTAATCAATTATTTGCTGATAAGGCTGTGGCATGATGCAAACCATAAAGTACAGTAGACAAGCAGTGAATTCCTACTGTTGGATTATCCTGTGTATGCGGATTTCATGACATTTGAGCATTTAATATTTCAACACAAACATAAGGATATATGTTTTACAGTTCCTTAAAACCTTGCACATACGCTTCATGCCTTTAGAATGACAAGCTAAATACAACGGTCCAACATTATTATTATGGCTGAAAAACTTAATATCTACTAAAGCCACTGACCTAAATACATACATAAAACTACCTAGATGTACTGAGGAAGTTTTACCTTTGAAAATAATACTTCAGTGACAGAATATAAAACATGCCCCACACACATGGAGTATCAGTGACACTGATGAATGAGTATTAGCATTTCAATGATGAAACGAGTAGACATGAGTGAACACCACCTGATACTGTAAATAAGCATCCTTCAGAGAAAGGAGGCGTAATTTTCTATCTACAATCTAGCCATGACCTCAGTCCTGACCTGAAAAGACCACTTTCCCTAGTGATTAGATCAGAGATAATCCTGCTGTGGCATGCACCCAGGTGTGTTAAACAGAGCTGAAGTGGTTTTGTGATGAACACTGGATTTTTAATATTCAAAAGCAGAACCAGGAATATCTTGCAAACCAAACTCAATTTGTGCACAGTAAGAATCCATTATTTTTACTCTGTTAACCAACCACACCCGAATTTCAGACAGCATATTTTAATACCTTATGAGTATTCCAATTCACCGGCTTCTAAAAATTACTCATTATTAGGACTGGTTTGTAATCTTTAAAACTCTGGTCTGACAATAAGTTTTACATGTCGCTTTATGTGTCCAGAGAATCAATGCACTATTGGGCTAGCAAGAACACGTCATTTACCTATAGCAGTAATCCAATGGTAATCCAGAATCCCAAGTTTAGCACTCAGAAGAACAAATACCATGCTCACAAGGCAACTAATGCTGTTCGTTGTATATGAAAGCACATTTGACCTCTCGATGCAGATATCCATACAACTCATCTGCACAAATTTCAGCTTCCTGACTCCAGACTTCCTTTTCTTTAACTTCACACACATCCATCGATAATCCCAATCTCCAGCAGTGATAGACTTCAGCACATGAAATATTTATCCTAAAGCATAAAGTAGAAAAAAAGCCTATGGCCCACGTGTTGCAAGGGAGTGGACAGAGCGACCTCCAGCAGTCACTCAGGACTGTGTTCTCAACCAAAAAGAAAAGTTAATCTTTTAAATCTCAGACAGACAAGATGTGTCCATGAATCAGTTGATCTGAGTGAATACACAGAAGGTCTAAGACTCAAGCGATCAATGTGCTTACACACTAAAACCAAGCACAACCATAACGACTTCGATTGTCACCACCCCCTGGTTGTACAGCTGAGACTTGTCACAACCCCTTGGTCGTACAGGCCAGCAAGAGACGAGAGAACAGCTTCTCTCCTTTCCCTGCATTCACCTACAGGACCGTGTATCTCCCCTCTGCCAAGTGCAGAGCCTCTGAGCCTGGTGCTGCCTGCAGGCCTGACATACTCCCTGATCCTTGGAATTTATTAGCATTTATTTGTTGTGCTGTTTCCATGTATAAATACCTGGTTATTGCAAAGGAATTTTGTGCACCCCTATTCCACACAAATTTTTAAAAGTCGCAATTGCTTTTGTGAGAGTTTCGCCTCACATCTTGCTGATGCAGCTCCATGAATACTCCATGAATACCATGAATACTCAGGTCTGGTGAGAACAGATTCCAATAAGCAGTTGCCTAAGTGGTTTTATTTTAAATGCCACTATCTCAGTTTCATGTGAAAAATCAATTATCATAAAGCATCTCCCGTCTACCTGTTGCTAGGGTCAGTTTTCAGAAACTCAGTTTCATCTGAAATGAAGGCAAACCTTTTTTTAAGTACAGCAATTTCCCCTTAACCATCACTTTGGTCTCGGTATTACACTTTGTCACTGTATTCAGTAATAGGTCCTCTCTCAGGAAAGAACTGAAGTAAGTGAACTGAATTGTGGTGTGTTTCTGCCTACCAATAAAACCACTGAGCAATGCAAGCAGAAATTTTAGGTACCTACAAGGCTATATTAAAGAATCAACATAGTAATGCATTCTCCTTACTGCAGCTGAGGCTTGCCAAGACCCAGTATTCCTTACCATAATATCGATTCTTTCGTATCGATGTGGAAAGACATCTAGGTCCAGAAATACATTGATGATATCTGAGGAGGAAGCACTCTTCACTCTCTACCCCAGTACTGCTACTGACCTTCCCTCTGCCTCCGCATCCTTTGAACCACTCTGAAATGTTTATCAAAATCATAAACGAGGCACAAGTCAATTACCCTCTTAGAGCATAAAGCTCTGACTCTTGATTGCATGTGCAGGAGGAATATTTACTTTTTAATCAGGGTTGACTGTGGGGTGTGGAGGTAAGGCTATTTTGAAGATTAATTAGTTAGTATTTGTACATCGCTTTGAAGATGTAACATACCAAGTATGTTTATGGCACCCAGCTAATGGCCTTAACTCTTTCAGCCGCGCTGATGTCAAGGCCTTGAGAAGTGGCCCTTGGGGGCCGCTGCTTTCTTTGTAGGCGGTTTTGACAAAATGCAAAGATGGAATAAGCAGTTCCAGTCCAGAACACACTTCCACCTCTGCCAAACCCTGCAAGGAGATGGCATATTTTTAAAAAATCAGAGGAAGAGGCAGATAGTTGCATTTTTACCTTGTTTTGATCCAGTGTTTGGGCTTGGCAAAGATCAGCAGTTTATATGTGACAAACACGGTGCATCTGTTCTCATGACATCCTGCCGAAGAAAACTATGAGCTTCCATGTTCACGTTGCAGATGAGATGCTCTGAAAAATGTAGGATCTTTGAAAATTTGGACCTTTTTCCTATCCAGGTGGCTAAATCCCACAGTGGGATTTAGGTGCGTATTTTCTGGATCTCAGACTGCAGGACTTGCTCAAGGTCAAGCACAAAGCGGATCTATACCATGAAGGAGAAAAAAATTCCAGGTTACCGCTCTAACCACTGTCTTATTTCTCCTTTTCCACAACTAATATCTGAGCCCCCATTTTCTGCAATAGGACAGCCATTTTTAAATAAGAATTTCAGGAGTTTAGCTTTATTTAATCTGAAATTCACACGGAGGGTCTGGGGTCAGGAGGAGACGTAAGCACACTCCCTTTCTCAGGAAGGCACAGACTATAAAATCACAGGGGATGTTCAAAGCATGAGATGTACCAACTGCATCCCTTTTGTACCTCGTGCAGCAGCTGGCCAGAGCGCCGTATCAAACCCCAGGAGGAAAATGGCTATTCTGTCAGCCACAATGCTGGTGTGCATCTGCCACTGTGAGAAGGGGAGATTACAAAAACAGGGAAAACAATAAAGGTGGCACACTGACACCAGTCTGATATTCCAAGATCCATCCTCAGGAAAGTTAAGAGGCCTCTTGGCATATGGCTTCAGCTGAGGCAATGGGCGAGATAAAACCCTTAAGTCTCCAGTTGAAAACACAAACGACAAATAAAGAGAAAATTTTGGAGGAGAGCGAGCAGAGGGAGCCACCATGCATGTAACTGGCATTTAGAATCGGATAACACATGCGAATCTTGTTATCATCAATCATGAGAAAGCATAATGTCACATAAAAGCTCAAAAATGTAAAAGAGACAAGGTCCTTTGACTGAATGTGCTCTAGCCACATCCAGCGCAAATTGCACAGGCTGGAAAACTAAGCAGATTCTTACAGGATCAGGTATTATGCGAAGTGTTCAGGATTTGGGTTAATGAATACAGCATTCTCCCAGATGTTCCATCATTGTTCCAGAGTGGGAGGAAAGCTGGCTGCAGACCAAATCAAATTTTTATATTCCTCTTAGATAGTGGCAGGCACTAAGATTTCATCAATATAACATCTGAGGCACAGAGACAACGCATCATGGTTGGATAACCCTATATTCAATCCATTTTGCTGAAGACAGGACAAATAAACTAAGAATCAGAACATTCAATGAGTCATATCAAAGGTATAAATTGAAAGTCAACACTTGTACTGCATATAATCTAGCCGAAAAAGAATTTATAGTCTGGAATTTCCCATTTAAACACTGTTGCTGCTTCTTGCAGATATACTCCAAATGCTAACTTTAAACACTGCCAGTCCTTTCAAGTTGGGTGTTCTGCTTACTTCATAGTATCTTTAGGATGCACATCCTTCTCCAGGGTAACGGAGAGTTTGAGAAAAGAAAGTAATTGCTAAAAATGCCTAGCTTGCTTAGAAAAATAACACTAATTGGTTTTTACTAAGGAGCTAAAAATCAGTTCCATTTTTTTAAACATGTCATCTTTTTTGTAAGCAGAATTAAACAAGGAAGTTTCTGATATGTGCAGAAACAGAGATCACTAGAGACAAAAAAGGGCGGTCAGCATAACACTCCACAAATGCCTAAGAGGTGATGACAGGAATAAAGAGAGTCAACACTTACAGCGGCCAACAGAAAGCCACCACGAGAAATAAACCAAACTTTTCAAAAAAATATACAGAAATTAATAATCGTTTGCAAAATAAAAAGGTCCAAGTTCATCTCGAGTGCGGGGCTGATGCTCAAGCCAAGCAAGAGGCAAGCTGAAGTCAGAGAATAGAGTGTACCTGGGGAATGAACTGCAGGTCTGAGGCTTAGAAGAATCCTGGATGGGGTCTGTGATTAAAAAGCTAAGACACAGTTCAGTTACACTAATCTGATTTGGTTCACACTCCTGCTTAAACTGGTCACAGCCTAGAGGATTGTGTATGTGCGTGCTTACTTGTGCCTACGCATCCGTGAGACCCAAACACCTGCACAGGAGTTTTTTACACCCACTGAAATCAGGTCAGCAGTGAGCGTTCACTGGGCATGAAACAACATTAAATTCTAAAACACTCCCTGCCTGGTGCTGGTGAGCGTTTCAGTTTTGGGGGGTCAAGCAAGTACCTGGAGAGTCTCCACCGTGAGGACCACAGATACTCACCACAAGCAGCAGATGCACTCTCAGAGGTGCCTTTTCTCGAAAAACACACATCTGGGGTCACATAAGAGAGGAGGAAACAAGAAGGGGAGAAGTACACGGTGTGAGGCTGCTGCCCGAGCGCCGCACGATGCCTCTGCAGCTCTGGGGCCTCAGCAGAGCGTGGATCTGGGGGCTGGGGGTACGTGGGGCACAGGAGATGGGGACCGCTGACTGCGCACGACGCTTGGAGCACCAGCCCAACGTTCAGCTTGTGCTACACTTAGGGCCGCGCCTTCCCCAGATTCAGCCAGGCTGCAAATCAGAACCGTAAAAATTAAACTATAGTCATGCCATTGAGACTGCAGGGAAACGTATCTCATTTGAGTATATCAAATCTGAAATTCAGCCAGAACACAGTGCTCACAGGATCTTCTCCTGTGTGGGAAAAACCCAAACAAACCAACCCTTTAGACTTAAAGGGGACCAAGAAAATCTCTTCTTCATTTATGTCTCATTTGGATCTTTTCACTTCACCAGCTGCAGAAACATGGCATGTAAGTGAAAGAATATTAACTCGTTCTTAAGGGGAAAAATAATTTGCATAATATAAAAGAATAGTTTTGTGAAGACTATTTCTCTGTGTGTAATAAGCTGACAAGCTGATACAGAGGGAGATGTATTCTTGGAAATTCAGCCTTCAGATCTTGTTGACAATAGGTGAAAAACTTGAACTGCATGTATTCATCTGGGGAATATCCTGCCTTTTTAGCTTAAAACACGTTTTCTTCACCTGCATTTGCCTAAATACATCTTGAATTTCCATTCAGCTCTCACTTGTTGGGTTTTTTTTTTCTTTTTAAGTAACTATTTACAAATTAGATTTCTTGAGCATAAACTATCAGAAGAGGCACACTCCCCTCTCTTCAAATGTATCCAATAGATCTAATTATTTTCCCGTAAAACTACAAACAACCTTCTAAATAATGACAATCATTAGAAAACATTAGGGTCTGTCACTTATAATCTCTGCCAACTGCTGATAGCATTTTATTACTGCTTAGAAAGGTTGATTAAAGCTTGTAATAGATTTAGTGAGGGTGAAAGATTAACAAAAAGGTATTTATGATAGAGACACTAAAACATAATACATTCTCAGTAAACACTCGAAAATAAACAGCCCTGTGGCATTTATAGATGTTGCTCAAGACGTAATTTTTCATCTGCACACTGAAACCGATAACAAGTTTCTACATGCTGAAAGAAAAAAAAAGAGAGAGAGAGAGAGAGAGAGAAAGGGAGAGGAGCACGTTACCTTTGCATGTCTCACGTCAGAGCTAGTGAGAAAGTGCACTTCAAAAATAAACCAGCTGAAACCCCTGAACAAATTCTTGGGACTGCTCTTGTTGGTCCCCATGGTCAAACTCCTTTGAAATTACAGGACTGGAAAATTAAAAACCAGTTTGGATTGGAAGGCAGTGATTCAGGGCACCTGTTTATTGCTGGCCCGTTCATGATGAGCTCTTGAGACGGCATCAGAGCTTTCCTCCTGCTCATCTGGCACGAGGGGAAGGTGCAGCCAACAACTGGACAGCAGCTCGGAACAGTGTCCCAGTTGTTAGCGTGGATGGGAAGAACCGCAAGGACATGTGGGAGCCCCCACATACCTCACCAGCAGCGAGGCCCATCGTCCTCTGAAGATACCAACCTTGCAGCATATTGCCAAGATGTCAGGGTGGCTTCACGAGGGGCACCCACGGTGCTCACACAGGGCACCAGGCAAGAACACGCGTTCCTGTGGCACGGTGCAGTGTCCCCGAAAAGTTTATTCAGTCACAGGGGCCGCTTGCAGGTTCTAATCTAGCAGACTGCAGGATCAGCTTGCTTCTCACTTCAGAACAGCTTCTGCTGAGGTCAGATGTGGAAGACCTGGTGCAGCTGAGAAGCAGGTGCCCAAACTCAACAGTTACAAGTTGGAGCTGAGGATGTGAATGCACGTGTCAGGGCAGAGAGCTTCAGCCGTCCTCATCCAGTCCTGACCTTCAGTTGCCTGCTCTGACCTCGCGCCAAGAAGACAGAGGGCTGGCCTGGCTTCCACAGCCTGTGGGTTGATTCAGTAAAACAAACTGAGGTCTGTTCCAATAAACTGTGGCGAGTCAGAGGCTGCTGAATGTCCCCACTCAGACGTCAGGGAACAGGACGAGTCTCCAGGAGCGAGCTGGAGCAGACAACAGAGGGACTAGCTGGTTCAGAACACCTACCTTAAGCCTGCACAACAGGACCAGATCATAGAGTCACAGCATCACTAGCTTGGAAAAGACCTTTGAGGTCATTAAGCCCAACCAAACCTGTCTGCTACTAAATCATATCCCCAAGACGACCTCTCGAGGTATTTCCTGACCTGATTCTGTAACACACATCCCCTCACGAAGTATCTTCTTTGGACCAGTATTTAACAGTGCTCTTCAATACTGAGGAACTGACACCCAGAAACTCTTTAGCCAGGAATAAGTGACCAGCCAGATCACAGCCAAAACCAAACAAGTTTGAAAATAAAAATAATTAACAAGGCTATAGCCAGATATACATGCACAGCCTGTAAACACATCAATGGGTGGCTCATCAGAGAGGTCAAACTGTGGCGATGCAGAATGATCCTGTGGTTAATCCAAGCAGAGAGACACCCGCTGCAACCTGTGAAATCGGTGTAAGCCAGAGCACAGCGAAGTAGGTGACATCTTACAGAACCTGTGAACGCAGGGCAGTCAGCCCCAAACCCTTCCTCAAATCCCCTACGCAGGTGACACTCAGTACAAGGATGACTCACAGCTTTCATGTTGAAAAGTGGAAATTTTTCTTTAAAACTAAGGTTGTTAGTTATCCCAGAAGACGTACACCCAAATCTATCCCACATTTAACACACTCCACAGTGTCACAGCCGACACTTGAGCCCAAATGCACCTTCCGAATGATTTTTTTCTTCCTCATTCTTTCATACCTGGGCTACAAATAAAGCCTTGGAAACAATATTTCCAGGCTATATAAAGATACACAAAAAGCAATACATGTAAACAAAAATCTCATATTTATGTGTTGATGTAGTGAGTCAGAATAAACATCACAGCTTTACCTGAAAAGTTAGAGTCTGAAAACAAACCTTGCATGTTTGGCAACAGGCAGGGAAGACTTTTAAAAGAAACACCAAAAATAAGCTTAGCGACATACTTTACAACTCCCACAGGTAAGCCTCGTTCACCCAGGCGGACTCTCCAAAGTCAAGACAAACGAAGGATCCTATGAAGCTGGGTGTGGAGCATCCCTCACGGCCAGTATTCCACGTGCTGCCCGTATCCCATAGAGCCAAAACTCGCTCCCACAGGGGTAACCTGCCCAGACAGAACATTTCTCCCAGAAACAATAACAAACTAAAAGCCCAGCAAAGGCTGGCACAGTGAGCTAAACCACAGAGCACCTAGAGCAAGGAAAGAGACTGGCACAGTTCTTCATTTTCAGCATTTACATGCGGGTCACCAGCAGAGCCAGGAAGTGACACACCATACTATGGCAAGTTTAAATTAAATTAAAGGATAGAGAGAAGTTCAGAACAACCATAAAAGCCATGAAAACTTCCAAACCATCAATGTCTGAACAAAGCTAAATATCCTGAGTTCATCAGATATGAAAGTGGAACACAGTAGAGAAATTCAACCGCATTGTACTTGGAAGGATTTTTGGCCCCTGGCCTCAGATAGAGGCAATATTTCAAATTTTAACTCCCAATTAGAAGGTACCACAGCACAAATTCACATCAAAAACATTGTTATTATGCCTGTACCTCCTTGATTTAATAAAACTATTTTGATGACAGGCATTCCTCCTTTTTTTTTTATATTTAAATTCAAAGTTACCAAGTCAGAGGTTAACCTTTGATTTTTTTTTTATCAAGACTCGTCACAGTTGAGTGCCAAAACACTCTTTTTTTTCTGCTGCCTTGTGAAGCAGCTCCATGGGCCCAGCTATGGCTTGTCCTAAACACATCCAGAGAAATGACATCCCTTCTCCTTTTTTGCAGAGTATAGAGATTTCAGGGAAAGATGCTGAATTTCACAGATTAAACAAGTACATTCAAGCAGCAATAGAATAATCACCTTTCACAGGACTGAACTCCAATTTTTGTCTCTCCTGCTTCTGGTGTAGCACCATTCCCACACCTCAGTTATCACACATTCCCCAGCCTGAAGCAGGGGAAGGAGTAGGTATAACCTGGTTCTCTGTATGTTATACCTGGTGGGTTTTATGGGAAAATAAATGAAACCTTTATTCTCCCCATACTAATGACTAAACAGCGAGGGCTATATTTTGTCTTTCCATGAGCTCAGTTCAGCACCTCTTGAAGTCAGTGAGAATTTTTTTCATGGGATGTTGAAATAAAACATAATGAAGCAATAATTATCCAAGCTTGCTTGATAGCTGGGACTTAGGTTGTGTTCCCTAGATGTCAGGAGAGCTTTCTGTTATGTTTCCTCAGCTTCGTGCCCTGCGCCCACTCTGTGCTTGAAGCCAAATTTGCAGCATAGTTTTTCTGTTAAATGGAAGGAATCGTTCTTCTAGAAAGAATCATAGAATAGTTAGGGTTGGAAGGGACCTTAAAGATCATGTAGTTCCAAGCCCCCTGCCATGGGCAGGAACATCCCACTAGATCAGGTTACCCAAGGCAACCTGCCCTTAAACACCTCCAGGGAAGGGGCATCCACAACTAGCCTTGGCAACCTGTTTCTCAGGGAAACCTGAGAAATCTCCCTTCTCTTGGTGGCATCTTAGCTGTCAGCAAACCCACTTTTCTTTGAGGAGTTAGAGCTCCACACTTACTACTCTCAGGGCAGGAATAAACTCCCTAGAAGAAATCACTGCTAGGGGTGATGGGACAGGTCCTAGGCAGCGAAGCACCTTTGTTCCCAGCCCAGGTAGCCTCATCACCCCTGGTCCCCAGCTCCTGTGGTGCTCTGGGAGCACCTTCTCTCAAAATAACTCATCATTAATCCTCTTCTAATTCTACTTGAAATAGCAAAAAGCTCCATAAGTATGATGGGTCTTTTACCTTTCCTGAAGAAAAAATTCATTTTAAACATTTCTCCGCAATTAATTTCTTTCTCAAGTTACTCCAATGTTATGAGTTAACAGTACATAACTTGAGCTTTTAACCTGAAATTAAATCTGATCTATCGGCAGCAATCTTATCTATCTCACTTCTACAAACAGAGAGTCCAGAACAAACTAGCCAGACAAGAATAGAAGAATTCATACATGTTTCAAATAATGCTCCACCAGGCAGTAACTACAAAACATCTTTCCATATACAAGAGGCAGAGCTCTCAATGGAAAGCTAAAACACGTTTCCAGCTTTAATGTACTCCCTGAGAGCCTTGGAGGAACCCAAATGCTGAGGATCAATAGGCTCTTTGACCCTCTTGTGTGCACAAGACCTTTTCTGCCTTGTGCTGGTCAACCAAAAGTCCAACTTTCACACAGTTTCCCTACTGTATGAATTCCAAGAGTGTCCCACGCTCAAGTGGCAGGTTCTGTTGGTCACTGGATATCATGGATCAATGTACTGGGGATGTACGTGTTACTGAAGCTGTGCTGCTCTACCAGTTCTCAGGGCAGGTTTCCTTATGTTAGCCAGCATCCTGAAACCACACTCCATGCGAGCCAAGTTAAGTTAAAAGCAAGAAAATTTACTTATTTATCCAATCCAAAACAAGCAATACAGTTGCAGAGTTTCATAAAATATGGATGGGAAAAAGGAAACTTCTTCTAAAATCACATTCAAAAAGCCCAGCAGTCTCTTGTTCCTTCACCCGTCACACTAGGTATCCTGTTGCTAAATAAGACCTAAACCACTGCCAACCCTCATGCCCAGGCTCTCAGAGCTGTCCTACACTCTCCATCCCAAATATGTATTCCTGGGAGGAACGCTGACATGCAACCTTGTTCTCCTTGTTGGAGTTTTGAGGGAGGTTTCATTCAAATTCATTTCCTCTCCTCTATTCAGGGGGCCTTTAGGGTCCTCCCTCTGGGCCATTGACTGGCCTCCCTTCTTCAGATGCAAATGTCCCTTCAATAGACCAGGTGCAGACACCCCTTATCCTTCCCTGAGCTACCAGTAAATCATTAATCCACACAGGAGCAAAACGCTCCTACTTAACATGACAAATCTCAATGTGAAGCTATTCCAGGCTCCACATTTCCCATTTTAAACCGGTGTATACACTGGCAATCGCAGCTGATACAAACATTGAAGTGGGATCTGTGCTTTTCAGATGGGGTGATTGATGGACCCCAGATCCTCCTAAAGGGCCCGATGTGACGTGGTCACTGACTCTGGAGCAAGAGCAGAAGGAGTCCCTGTTGACAAGTGTAAGAGGGACAAGCGTTTGATGGCTCTTCAGAGTTTAAGACCACTGGAATCTGTGGCATCCCTGGCAAAGGGTCTGAATAGACGCATACTTCCACCAGATTATTAATATTTATTAATACAACATAACAAAAGGGGAGAAGCCAGAAAAGAATCTAAGCCTTACAACATCTTAAACCTTGCTGCCTCCAAATCACCTTCTCAAAACCACCAGAGACAGTCAGACAGGCTGCTGACTTGCAGGTGGCACCGGGGACAGCCTGAGAACAAACACCCCTCCTGCACGAAGCCCAGTGAGGGGCAGGTGTGCCTGCCCTCAACAACTATCAAAACCCAAACCCCACTCTGCGGTGCCCACAAGCGGCGCCTCAGCCTCCACGCGTCGCCCAGCCCGGCTCCCGCGATCAGTCATCTGAGACCAGACCCTGCGCGCAGAACGCGGAGCTGCTGGCGCTGAGTCACCCTGCTTGGGGCTGCCCCCACATATAAAAACATTTTGCTTATTGATCTAAAGATTCATGACTCACAGGCTCGATATAGCACTGGCTTTAAAAGACGGCTTTGTTCTTGGAAGTGACACATACCCTCCCCTGTGACACCTGCTCCTTCAGAAGAAACTCTGCAAGGAGTTGGAGATGCCCAAAAATCAAGGAACAGTGAATTAAGGAACAGCTCTTACTCCATCCATCTACCCTTTTCCAGCTCACAAGGCTTGGACGAGGCAAGTTCACCCATGCTGTGGTGTGTCACAGAGTACAATCCTAATATCTCTTCTCACAGCAGATGCATCCAAGATCCCCGGGACCATAAGAGATCACCTACTGTGTGAAGCTCTGTTCAATCAAGCAGCTTTAGCCCCAGAGAAGATCTCAAGTCAGAATCTTTACACCTAAAACTGTGACCTTGACCTAAAGAAGTACTTTCCAGAGCCAAAGAAATATGCAGGGCCCAAAGTTCAAGGACCTTACGACATTGACACATGGAAGCAGCAGCAGCTCAACTGACCTCTTCTGGTGCTCAGCCATTCGCACACAGCACAAGAGCTTTCTCTTCCCGTGTACTCCAGCAAACTTTCCTTGCCTAGGGAAATTCGTTTGTGATATCTCTTTGAATCAACTGGCATCAGTTCTGTAATCAAGCACTGTTGAGCCAACAGGAAGACAAGGACTTACAGTGTGGAATACACACAAAACCAAAAAAATTGGCCCAATGTGCTGTAAAAGACCACAATACATGCATTCATTCATACAAAAATTAAGTATATAATCACATGATGCGCAAAGGACCTCATATGATGGTATACAAATTTAAAACACACACAACCCTATTTAAATAAACTGCACACTGTGCTAGATTCTAAAAAAGATGAAGTTACAATAATTGTCACTTTCAGCTTTATATAATTTTCCAAATAAAAATGTGAGAGTTGCCATTAACTAGAACTGACAATGTGCGTACTGTACACACATTTGTCAACTTCATTAACCTTCCAAATTAGGTATTCACAGGGAGCTAATGGCAGCATAACACATCATTACAATATTCAATGCAATTTCATGGATATTATGTGTAGGGAGAAATTTTAGGCTCTCTTGTCCTTACAGCTGTTAGAAAATACTATACTTTGCAAATATCCCATTAGGGATCGGCAAATGCTAAATAGCAGAATCTGAATAGCATGAATTATGTCCCACTCTCCTGCCTCTCCTCGTCAGGAACAGGGTGCCTCTATTTGTGTCCTATTTGGCCATAAGTAAGGAATACAAATCATCTGCCTGGACTTTCCACCCTCCACACCACTGCTGCTACAGCATCCACAGCGAGGATTCAGATCCAAGAGATCTGAGCTTAACCTACCCATTAACTTCCTTTATGACCTTGGGCAAATCACTCAGAATTCACAGAATCACAGAATCACAGAATGACCAGGTTGGAAGAGACCCACTGGATCATCGAGTCCAACCATTCCCACCATTCCCTAAATCATGCCCCTAAGCACCTCATCCACCCTCACCTTAAACACCTCCAGGGACGGCGACTCAACCACCTCCCTGGGCAGACCGTTCCAATGCCTAACCACCCTCTCTGTGAAGAATTTCTTCCTAATCTCAAGCCTAAATCTCCCGTGGCAGAGCTTGAGGCCATTCCCTCTCATCCTGTGACAGTTCCTGCTTCACAGGGAGCAGCGCATGTATCTATCATGGACCATGAGGGACTGAAAAACCAGTAGAAGGGTTACCATTCTCCTCATAACGTACAAGGAAAACATTTAAATAAAAAAAAAAAAGTTTTATGACACTGAGAAGAGGAGGTCTTCCAGCTGGGAATGAGAGCTGGAAGGTACTGGGTACGAGAAGAATAGTTGAATGTGTGGGAAAGAGAAGAAAACAACAGATACTTAGTGTTATCTAAAGTAAGATTAAGTCAGTAATGAGCTGGCGAAGACACTCAGAAAAGAAGCAAAATGAAAGGATCTTCAGTAAAAGGAAGATTCTTAAGAAGCCAGAACATGGGAGAAAGTAACTTTGTGGTACCCAAAAAAGAGAGATGGATCCCAGCTCTATAAATGTCTGAACACGGTATGTTCTTACCAGCAGCAAAAAAACATGAAGGAAGAGACTGTCCTGCAGAATCAGAAGAAGACGTGAATGAGAAAAATCAGGCTTTTCAGCTTTAATGTACTTCTTAAGGTTTTCTTTTCTGAACCACTTTGAATTCCCCAAGCCAGTCATTTGTGAGTCACGAGTCAAGTGAGTTAATCTCACGGAGATCGCCCAAGCATCAGCAAAGGGTCCTTAACTCTACCAGATATATTTGTCTCTCTTTTAAAGTAGAAAGACTTTAGGAAACTAATAGGGTGCAATAAATTCTGAGGTTTTTTTCCTTCTGATCAGCAATGAAGTGTTTTAAAAACAAAAGCCATCAGCAGTCACGTTTTGGCAAAATAATTACCCACCCACGAGTGATCTATAAGAGCAACAAATTCCAATGCAAACCATCCCCTACAGAAATGGTCCAGGTTACATAAAGCAGTTTTAACTGAGCTTTGCCTTGCTGCTGGTTTCCCTGCAGGTCCTAACCAGAGCTCAGTACAGGATCTGTTCACCTTGTCAAACAGGACTCGAGCGAAATTCCCATGTAGCTCACCAAAGAAAATGATGTTTTCTGTAGGTGGCAGCCTGGTGAGCAGTGTTAGCAGCAACCGTTCCTCATTCTTTCTAACCCCGTTGGCTATGTTGCATCTTACAATATCCGAGATTCTCTCTTCACGGGAAATGCTTGGGATGGTCCAGCCTCGCCACAGCCAGCTCGTGTCAATTTGAATCACTTTGGTTTGCATTTCTCACTGTTGCTCTCACTGCCAAGGGCTGTCAAAACACATTGTCCTGCTTTCAGAAAAGAGCCACATACTGTGTCACGGAGAGATACAAAACACAGCTGATAAAACTACACAGAAGAGTTCAGCTGTCTTCCTCGTCTATGAATTTAAATGGCATCCTCCTATAGAAACAAAGCAGCTTTTACATTAAGTTAATTTGTCTTTTTTCTCCTCCATATGGAGCACCTGCTTCACTTTGCCACCTCATTTTGTATTTATTTTTATCTCTAGCTCATTTTCCATCTTGGAGACCTGATGTCACCTGGACTAGCAGAGAAGTGACCTTTTAGCCATCTTCCTTTCAGAGGAGTCGAGCTATTCATCCATCCACCTCTGGTGGTTTAAAATGGCAGCTACGTGGGTAGCCTTTTATTGCTCTGTGTCTCAACTTTCTATTATAACCTATAGATGAAACACAGAATGAACGCGTGACTCTGCATCGCCAACAACACATGGAAGAAAAAACTAACGTAATGTTCCAGCCTGTTTAAATTCTCACCAGAACAAAACCATCTGATAACTAGAGGAAAAAAAATAAAATAAATATAAACATTTTTTTTCTTATAGCTGCAGACTTAGTACAGACAGAAAAAGCGTAATCTTTGACACAGGAGAAAGGGAGTATTTTTAATAAGGTGTTGTGCTGATTTGGCTGGTTATTCCTATATACAAAGCATCCTGGTGTCCTTTAAATTAAAAATAAAATAAAATAAAATAAAATAAAATAAAATAAAATAAAATAAAATAAAATAAAATAAAATAAAATAAAATAAAATAAAATAAAATAAAATAAAATAAAATAAAATAAAATAAAATAAAATAAAATAAAATAAAATAAAATAAAATAAAATAAAAGACAAACCTTCGAGCTGGACAGAAGTGCCAGCAAATGCTACAAACCAGCGGATCGTGGGTGGGTGGTGTGAAAACGTTTCATAACTGCTAACAGCAACCCTGTTGTGAAGCAAGCAGCTGTGCGCAGAGCGCAGGTGAGCCAGCACAACAAGGGCTATTCATGCCTCCCCAGGGCGCGGGCCAGGTGCGCGCAGCCCCAGCTGCCCACAGTCCGCGCAGGGGACGGGAAGGGCCGAGCGAAGCGTCCCCTACAAACGCAAACACCGCGCGCCACACCGGCACCCGCACCCCCACAAAACACACGGACGCTTTCAGCACGTCCTGCTTGCAGCAGAAATACAAACAGGTAAGGGACGCCGGCTCTGCTGTGGGGAGCAGAGTACATCATGGCAGAGAGAGGTAATAGGAACATGACACGCGTGAAGAAAATAGCTAAGAAAGCACTGGGCTATGGCCAAACCCTTAATATTTTGATTGACTCTGTTGTTCCAATAAATCCCTCCAACCACGTACCAAAGACATTTGCAATTAAAGAAAATTTAGAAGAGATTCCAAATAATCCTAGCGGAAGGGTTACAGGTCTTCTTTTCTTGTGCAGAACCTCCAAGAGAGAAGATAAATTTCAGCAAAGTAAAATATTATCCTTAAAAATTAAAGTAATTTACCTTTCGTATGCCCTGCAAAAAGTGTTTTTGCAGCTTTTCTTCGACAAATACCAGTGCAGTAAAAGGTTAAGGGGGAGGGCTGAGCTTTGCTTCCCTTTTATTTAAAGGAGATTCTTGTAAGATGGTTTAAAAAAACAACTTATATGAAAAAAAGGAATGATAATTAGCAAACCCTGGGTTCTAATTCTGGATATAGAAGCGCTTTGGGCATTTCAGTTGAACAGACAATCGAACATCACAATTCAATTGCAAAAGGTAGAATTCCTTTGTGGAAAAGCAAAGGATTACCTGCCCAAGTAGGTCTTCTCTCTCTATTGTACCTATTATGAAAAGGCAATTATTTGTTGAAAACAGTCTCCAGATACAATATTTGTATCCAGATGGTACACACCAGGAATGAATGCTTTCCAATTGCAGCTATATAAAAGCCACCTTTCATTAAAAAAAAAAGGCAATGAAAGCACAACACAGCACAACCACGATGCTGACTAGCACCTCTGCATCTGAAATTCTCATCAGTCACTCCAAGGCGAAATCGTAGAATCACAGGATGGTTTGGGTTGGAAGGGACTTTAAAGATCATCCAGTCCCACCCCACTGGATCAGGGGCTCCCAGCCCCATCCAACCTGGCCTTGAACCCCTCCAGGGATGGGGCAGCCACCCCTGCTCTGGGCAACCTGGGACAGGGACTCACCACCCTCAGTGTGAAGAAATTATTCCTTATGCCTGTCTAAATCTGCCCCTCTCCAGTTTACAGCCACTGTCCCTAGTCCTATCACTACAAACCTCTGTAAACAGTCCCTCCCCAGCTTTCCTGGAGCCCCTTCAGGCACTGGAAGGTCACTATAAGGTCTCCTCGGAGCCTTCTCTTCTCCATACTGAACAGCCCCAACTCTCTCAGCCTGTCCTCGTATGGGAGCTGCTCCAGCCCTCGGATCATTTTGTAGCCTCCTCGGGATCTGTTCTACAGCTCCATCTCCTTTTTATGCTGAGGATCCCACATTACAACAACTTCAACATAGCAAAGCCCTGTCTGATTCCTACCAGTGCTGCTCTTCCCAGACTAATTTCTGCTTTCAAAACAAGACTATAAGCTATCAAGTCTGAACAGGGTTGCTGTGCCAGCTAATAAAGCTAATGACCAAGTAACCCTATGAACCTAGAAAATCTTCCAGTTCTCCAAGAACCCTTGTGCACAAACAAAGCGTAGAAGCTCAGATTATCTCTCGTACGAAAGCCCAGTTTCAAAAGCATTTAAATACTGACCGAAAAATCTTGTTCCTAGCAGTTGTGGGGCCTCAATACAACAGTTAGAAATGTGCAAAGGCAGCGATAACCATGAATTCACGGAGCGGCTGCAGCCACACACTTCTGGCTCCTGGCAGTGACCTAGATGTGTATCTGCCCAACGTTCGGAGTGTGGCTGCTCCACTGCTATTAGCAGCAGCTAGTGGTCAGCCTCCCCGAACCACGCTGCAGAAAATAGCACGCGCGAGCCTCGCTGTTCATGCGTTATGGCTACTATCTGGGGTAAACTGAACATCCTCTCTCACCAACTACAAAGCTCTAGAGAAATGCTTTTATCGCATTGTTATCACTGCTTTCTTCTCAGATGGCCCCAGCTGTCACAGGAAAAATAGGTCCTGAGATCAATCAAGATCAACAATTTGCATGTGTATTTTTGATGCCACTTGAAAAATCTGATAAAAATCCAGTGTTTATCACCATAAAAACATTTGCAACTGAAAGGTGGCCTGCAGGTCTCACACCCCCAGTGAACACAAGCAGCTGTGCTCCAGCAGGACACTCAGTTCCCATGAGTCACGATCCTGCCCACAGCCCTCATGAGAAGAAGCTATCTCAGGGAACTGGAGCACGGCTCAACCTCTACCTTCACCCAGCCCCTGTGCTCTCTGCTGAGCTGAAGAGTGCCCAGAGCAGCCAACCACACAGATTTTGGCTGAGATCCCCAAGAAACCATTATCACATTCAACTAAAGGCATTAGTTTGCCTTCTTCTCACCGTTATTTCTACATAAGTCTGCTGATGTTGCAGGTATTAATTAGTGACACTTTTTTTGTCTGTAAAATATGCTGTAGTAATTTAAGCAGTACTCAGGCAAAAATAGTGTAAAGATTGGCTAGCAGCTTGCAGTTATGAACATTTTATTCGTCACAGCTTACTTAGAAGTGATTTACACTTGCCTCAAAATGTTGAGCAAACCTGAACCACACGCTCACAGAATTCTCAAGTTCCTTTTCGAGATTTCCTTGTAATCGACAAACCCAGCTTCTTTCCAAAAGCATCAGAATTTGATGTCTTCCAACAAAATTCCATCAATGTGCTTTGCAGCACTGCCATTAGTTGGCATCCTGGGAACTACAGGGCCATGGGATCTGCCATCCTTCAGTAAGTGCTGGTACCAAAACTTCTTGCTGTAACTTGGGTATGGTGTAAATTGTTTTAACTCTAACAGCCTTGAGAAAGATCTATAAAAAAAAAAAAAGAAAAGCTGAGGATCTGGCCCATCATATTTGTCAAAAAGCTGTTAACACCATGGCACTGACTCTCGTTTATTCAATTGCTGGGGGGTTACACCAGCTATGCTTGTGCAAAGCCAGGACTGATTTCAGATGAAACACCTTTCAAGAGAAACCTTAACACTGACATTCTCATCCTAAACCTTCCAATCAGTCTTACAGAAACCCTATTTTTGTGCTTTTTCATGTGGAAATGAATGACTTGCTGTTCTTTTGTGTGATAATTTAGCTAAGCAACAATTACTACTTTGTGTCCTCAGCTGCGAAGGGACAGAGTTGAGTTACTTCAGTTCATTCCTTTTTCTCTCTCTCTTTGGATTTTAAATTAGGTATTTTTGTATTTCTAGGCAGTTTGCAACAGGAAATAAATCAAACTCATCTGAATATTACCCTCACCAAAATATTACTATAGAAATCCAATTCTTAATCTCAAATATAAACAAAACTTTGCACTCATATTGTTTCTTCAAAGTTGTTTGATGCGTTTCTCAAATCCAGACCAAATTCTGTTCAAATCCAACAAGGATTATGAATAAAAACCAGACAGAATTGCTGCCATGGAAAACAGAGATACAGTGTGCAAAAAATAAAATCTTCAGTCATAAAATATTTTTCTTCTAGAACTGTGACTTTATAAAGTTTTTAGAGAAAGCCTCAGTATAGATTAGGTCAACTATTAAAATATATTATACAAAACTACCTTTGCAACACCAGATTAGGGCACTAGTAAGCCAGGTATATGTCTTCTCACTGTTTGCTACAGTGGCGAGTCCGGTAGCACTAAGGTCACTAATGCCGCTACAAAAATTCAAAGCCCAGTGAAGCCTCCCATGCACAAATTGCACTAATCGCTTCTTAGAAGCAGATTACCTTCAAATGAGAAAATGTGAAGGAATAGCACCAACTGCAGCAAACAAAAACCCACTAGTTATTTAAAGAAAATTGCACATGGCAATGCTGCCAAGATGCCACAGCATCTCCATCACAGCCGGAGGTGGATGGCTTCTGCAGGCTTGGGCAATTCACATTTCAGATTCCTTTCCCACTGCCCACATGTTCAATTTTACTCAACAGCAAGCCCTATTTGTCCCTTATTTACCTTCTAAAGCAAAGCCCACGTTGGTGGGAATGAGCACCGAAGTGACACTTAGAAAAAGCAACATCATTTGAACAGCTGTAGACAGTCTGTTATTTATCAGAAATTTTAACAAAGGCCAAAGGAAAAAAGCAGCAGTTCAGCAGAGAGCGAGTCCTGCCCTAGCACAGCTGTTACACAAGATGGGAAAATTTCAAAATGAGAAAGTAAACACCACTCTATATTCTAGCAAAGAGGGAAGAGATTTTTCTTCCCAAACCTTGGAAATGGCAAACTTAATGCTAATGAAAGGCAAACATCCCCCTGCCCCCGGAACATAAAAGCTGGGATCCAGTTGTGATTCTTTCCTAGTGGTTCTACTTTGCCCACGCTACCCACAGGGCAAAAAGCTACAGATGCTGAAGCAGCCCCACAGCAGCAGTACAGCAGCAAGGCTTTATTGATGCTCACGTCCAGGGCTCTGACGGTTTGGCTGGACAGGCGTCGGGCTCACAGCCGCTGCCAACAGCTCCCTTCTTGGTGAACTGCAGTCGGGGGAAACTCCCAGCGGGGTGAAGTCTTCCCCCAGCAAACAGATCCGTTAAAAACACCGCAGAGAGACCCTTCCAAGGGTTCTTTGGACAGGTTGTTGTGGAGGGCAGGAACTGACGCTCCTGAGATATCAGTATCGGGAATTCAAAACTATCCCCATCCTGCATCTGTGATGGCAGCTCTAGCTCGGAGCGGTTTGATTCAGCTGCTCTGTCGTTTGGCAGCGCTGTTTGTTTACTACTCAGATGGCAAATAAAGGAATAAAACCCCAAACCTCTGACTGAACTAAGGGGGTACTTCAAAAGCCTACTACTCCACAACTGAAGGCGAGCACCAGCCAACACAGACCTGCGCTGCTGAAGTCAGACACACAAAACACAACTGTGGAGCAGCATGGTCCTCAGAACAGGCACTGAACACTGAGGAGACGTGCAGAGGGTCCCACTGCTAATCCACTTGGATGCAGGCAGCCTCTCATCGGGATAAGCAGTGTGTGGGTAAAGGAAAGTCACACTCCTTGGTCATCAGTTCTCACCACAGGGTCCTCCCAGCACCTCTGTCACTATCCCTCCCAGGAGCTGGATCCTAAAAACTGAAAAAACAGTTTTCCCAGGGCAAAACATACTTCCAGGAAGCCGTTCAGAGCTACACACTCTGATTTACCAAAATCAATATCTCAGGCTGCCAGAGGATGTTAAGAACTGGAAAGAGGACTTGCTGCTTGCTTGCATAGGAATTTGTTGCCTTCACTCCCAGTTTCTGTCGTGATCTCTGTAAAAACAGGTTTGGGGTATCAGCATTCCCTACACATTGCATACAGAGCTCAGGTCCCTGACCTACGGCTAAAAAATCCTGTTCTGGTGAAGACAGACACCACTGCTCCACTCAAGGGGATAATGTGGGTCCAAGCCTGTCCTGTTTCATTTCTCAGACAGGCTGATGGAGATGGCCAAGCTCCGTGTCGGGCTTAGCCACAACTAAGTGACCGTTCCAGCAGGAGTGATGCTGGTCACCCGCACAGCATCCGAGGGCCCATCTGCTGCTGAAGACATCACAGAGGCAAACTCAGCAACTTAGGACTTAATAGGAGATAAGTCACAAGGTGGTAGGGGGGGGTATTTCTTTGTTTAATACAGTTTTCTACTGCTGGGAGTTGTCTCCCTGTTGTTATGCCTGGGACAATACGGGAAGCCAGGCATGGAGATCTGGCATCTACGAGATGGGTTTGTACAGAGGACTGTGCCCCACGGGGCTGTAACAGCAGGAACCAGGCACGAAGCAGCACCAGCTCTGGGTGATTCCTGAGCACCACCGACAGCCTTTCAAGAGTCTTCTTACGAAGCAAGAGAAGGCAGGAGAGCACCACAGGAATCATCATAACCCAGTACTTAGAGGACATCTAGGAGACATCAGATGCAGGTGTGGGCTCCAACCTTAACCTACCTCTCACCTGAATCCTTGAGTCACTGGTTCAGGGGTATTTTGGACTAAGCTCTGTCCATCTCCTGTGTCAGATTAACTTAATTTTGTGTAAACAATCACATATTAACCGGAGAGGAAATCTCAGTTGTAATTTTCCATTCCCCGTGGAATTCTCCACTGTCCACTTTTTTCTCCCTGACTCAAAGTCTATTTATCTGTATAAACAAGGACAACTTCTATTCAGCAAAGCGAGCGCCCAGGACAAAAGGCTCAGGGGTCCAGGTTACACGTCTTGCCCACCTCTAACCACCGGGCGCTACCTCTACCAGCCTGGGGGAAGGTGGGGAAGGTGACCAGAAACTCTTTGTTAGTGTCACCACAGTTAACACACCCTGTGGTCACAGCCATCTGACATTTGCCAGTGAAAAACTGTTTAGTCAGAAGTTTTTTTGACCACCATTCTCCTTGACTCCGTTCTACAGTGATTTCCCCTGGTTATTCAACAAGCAACAATCTGCTGCAGCACTGAATGCTCCGTGCCCTACATCATAGCCCAGAGGTCCAAAGCAGGACAGCAATGAAATAACAGTCTAGCTGCATTTCTGAATCTCAGCTTAGTTAGAACACTGTGGGCAATAAAAAAAAAGAAGGTTCCAGTTACTAGTAGAAATTTTATTAACTTCTGAAAGCAGAATTTTTAATCATTCTCTTGCAATATTTTCCTTTTTAAAACAAATATTCACATTTCTAGGAACTGCTGACGACTGTGCTTATAAAATGGAACCCATTTTTGCTGCGTCTAGGGAAGGATAAGGAAAACATGATGCAAAAACCAAGAAAACTGTAAGAAAAATATTGGCTGGAAAGTCTGTGTTCCTGAAGACAACCAAGGATAACATTTAAGCAGAAACTGGTTTTGACATTCAGCTGTCAGTAGTTCCCTTAAGCACTGGAGACTCTCAATCTGCAAATAAACCCCTGATTCATACAAACGCATAGACTAAACAAATGTATGAATCCACCAAGTCTTTTTCAGAAAATTTAATGAGAAATAACCCTTCAAAAACAGATTTCCAAAACTCCAAAGTCTCTTTTCTGTGCGTGCAAACTGACATACCTACTCATTACATATAATGCATTACTTTTAATGTTTCATTTTGATTTTAGTGTAAATTCTACTTCTTATTAAGAAAGAAGGATTATCATAGAGACATTAGCCTGGCGATTACAAACTTGCGCATATGAAACTTGATCATTTCAATCCCATTTACACTAATTACATCCACAGCAGCTCTTCCACACACAAGCTCTTGTGTGTTTCAGCTTCAAAACGTAAAGCACATTAGCTCACACTTAACTTAGGACATTGATGTCTTTACCTGGAATAAGCTAAAGCATTTCTGGTTTACTTTTTCTTATCCAGCAGCTGCTCACTGGAGATTCAAGATGCATTTTCATGTTCACAAACTATGGCAATTGAAATGCACAAACCACAAAACAGAAGAGAGAAACAAAGGCATCAAAACTCACACCCCTGGTCAATCTGCATATAAAATCATATTTATCAATATAATTTATAACAAATTACTTAACACCCCCTCCACAAATTTACAACATTTAGTGACACTTGATATAGTCTTGATTTCTGAACAAATTTCATTTAACAGAAAATATTGACAGTTTCTCTGCTAAAATAACTTTAAAGTTTTCATATCTAAGGTTCCCTATTGCTGGTTGGTAATTGTGCTATACATGTAATTACTCATATGCTTTCTGTAGCAGAAAAACTATGAAAATATCTCTGCCTCCATACAAAATACTGTCAAAGCTTAAGGATCCTTTCCTGCTATTACTTTATGTATTCAAAACAGAAGTAAAAAAAAAAAAAAGTCTCCTTTCTGAATCTCAAAATCTAAATTTTAGCTGTGTAACTCGGGACAATCACCAGATGAGATGAGGCAAGAGAAGCAGCATGGTTGTAGCAACTCCTTTGCAAGTCAGCTAGTTTAGGAAAAGGGAAAAAAAAGGTCTAGTCACACTTAATTTAAATCAATAAATACTAGAGCAAATAGAGGTTCTGAGCCAAATCCTGCTTCAGGCAGCAGGAAGATAGGTAGTGGCTACAGTGGCAGTTTGGATCAGAACTAGTACTGTTATCTAATTTATAGCTAAAGCCATAAACCATCTTAGCTCACTCTGTTAAACTCAGTGAACCTCACATTTTTGAGATGCCTGGTGAATGTCTGAATAAGCTGCTCTACGGGCCAAGGGAGGCTCGGGCAAAGTTCTACATGGATAGCAACAGCTTTCCTCACAGGCTTTCTTCTCAGAACTTTTTCATTTTAAATCACTATCAAATTAAAATTGAACTCACAAGATTGGCTCTATCTGACTGTTACAAGCAAGTGGCTTAAGATCATTCCTTCTGTTAATAAAGTAGCACAGCGCTCTCCCTGCCTCGCATTTTACCAGAGCATCTTTCAGAAGCATTAGCCGAAGATTACACAGTCCTCCTTGATTATCTCAGACCTTAAATTTATTATGCCCCTATCACACACAGCTATTATAGTCAACTGCAGGTTTGTAATTGCTCTCAGTGGGAGAAGGTTCAAGCCCTTTATTTCTTCGTCAGAAGGATATTGGGTCTGGTCCAACTCAGGCCAGGCTCATACTGTTTTCTTCTCTAAAAATCTATTTCCTTATTTTTAGATTAATTCAAGCTACAAAATACCATCTTTCTCTCTGGCCCTTGACCTTGCTGATAACCCTTCTCTATGCCAGCAAATAAATGTGCAGGAGAACATAATATTAATTAAAAGGCAGCATACCTTTGATTTAAGCATCAATTAAAAATATGATAATATCCCTGAAGGAAAAGATCTTGAATATAGTTCATTGCTGAAAGAGTGAGTAAAATCAAAGTGCAGCTGTGAACCAGCATTAACAACGTGGGCATCCTTCCCTCTGCTGCAAACACAGTCTCTCAGCTGCATCATCCCCCGAGCTCAGGGGTGGGATCCTTACCCCCATGAGCAGCCCTCCTTTACACCACCTCCACCCCTAGGTTCTGCCAACCAGCTCAGAAAAGAACAAGCCTCACCTGCACTTGTACTCTGGTGAGCTCGCACCTCTTTTCTTAAAGTAAGATGTGTTTGCCTCTCCGGCTAGCCACCTGCTGTGAAAAGACAAACTTCAGTGTTTATTTTTTCAAGACACTTAAGAAATAACATTCATTATGAATTAACATGCATTCTTTAAAAAGGCATCTTTTGCAGGAGGAGGTCAAAATAAATTCTAGTGTTTGGGACTGGGGGAGAGGTGGAAATCATGCATTTGCTGGTACTTTTATTCTGGCTTGATGGGGTTTCCAGGAGTTTAGAGTTTAACAGTAGCTCAACAGGGAAACCAGTCAACATGCAGCCTTGGCTTTCCCAGAGTCTACAAAAGCTCCCTCGCCCCAAAGATGCACTCGCTACTCAACCTCTTCCCCTTGAGAATCCCCTGCAAAAATTGCTTCCAAAGAGGAAAATCAATGGAGTTCTTCATTGGATGGAGAGACACTATAATCAGGTTTAGGAAGTGATTAAGATGGAAAAGACGGCTGATGTAGGAATTAACATTAAGTGACAAGTCCCCTAGCGTTTGATTTTGTTCATAATCTGCACTGCAAAGTCAACTACCCTTCTCAGCCCCTCACTATTGAGCTAAAACAAGAAAAGGACTAAAACCATCTTACAATATTTGGCGACTACAGCTGCTGGTTTTGTCTTCTGTTTAAATGCTATTAGTTTCTCCCTTACTATATTCCCAGCAGCAAACAATTGACTCTACAAAAGTTACATTTGGAACCAATTCTATATTTAGAAATCTTACAAAGCTGAAGACAGTTGGATAAGAAATTCTCATTTAACGATATCAGAAGAATTCGGGAGTAATAAAATGCTCATATAAATTTTTTTATAATTCAAGTAGCCAAGCTAAGCTGGAAGATAAATATTAAAATGCCTAATTTTAATTGGTGAACTAAAAAGCCTAACAGTCAAAAGCCCAGTGCATGATACACAGCACTACGGAGAAGAGCTGATGTGCTTTGGATGGACATCACAATTGTGTATTTTCATCGTTATTTCATTGATGTGTCGTTTTAGCATGAAATTTCCTTTCTTACGTGTACTTGTTACAGGTTTAATTGCAGTACGCATATAATGCCGGTTAATCTCATGTTACCAGAAGGTACTGTCAATTTTAACTAAAATGTAACATTCTTTTCTAGTTTAGAGTGCAAACCAATTCTGGCTTTCTCTCAGTCTCCACACCATAAGTTACGCCGAAGACTCCCAATATTGGTGTCTTTAAAAAACCTTTACACTCTAAGCGCTACGATAGGATGTTTTGTCTTACAGGGGTCGAGGTACACCTGAGTTTGGATACCTGAGGACTTCCACACTAGTGAGGCACTTAAATCTGGACAATTTATATGCTGAGCTGCCAGAGAGGCTTTGGGAAGGCAAAAGCTGAGCTACAGTGCTGCGGCACGACACAAAGATCCAAAGTGAGGATGTTTGAGGAAAGGGGTTTGTTGAGGCAGAGAGATTTGATGAGACACCAGAGGGTACAGCACCGTTAGGGCAGCTCACTGTCTACCCAGCGCAATCGTATTTCTGGTGAATGCAAAAAAAGTGTGATAATAAAAACTATGTAGGTTACACATACAAACTCGATAATCCCCAGCAATTTAGGGAATTTTTGCTGTTTCCTATAACAACCTTATCACACTTTGTAAGAACTGTCATAATAAAGAAACAGTCACAGCATTGATGTACTTACAACTGTGCTACTGAAAGCAGTCCATTTTACAAATTGCCAATTAGTCACATTCAAGTAGTTACTACTACAAATTTGCTGGGATAAATAAATAAAATTACAACTACTTTGATTTCTTTTTTCATTTTTAATCTTCTGGAACTTGATCTTTGGGACACTGAGATTTTCAAAGTGCTCTACATGCCGATTTAAAATATGGAACCTGGAATTTTCCCAGAATGATGATATCCTCATAAAAAGGCAGGCTGGTCAAATTTGTTAGCATGAAGCAGAGACATCCAGGCTTTAAAGACCCATGTGCTGAGAGAGTCTCACACTGACATGGCTTTAAAGGTCACATGCCTACTCTGCCTCAGCTGAACCCCAAGGGATGCTGTGGCTAAGCGCACAAGATGTTCAGATACTACAATTAGGTTTAAATGGGCATATGGCAGAAGAAATCTGTTCCCATTGGAGGAGGAAAAGGAGACGGAATATCACAAGCAAAATTAAGAAAAATCAGGATGACAGCATAATACTAAACTAATAGAAGGGGTGATACTAAAGGGAGGAGGTTGAGTTGCAGGGAGACACTTGAAATTAAGAAGCCAATTCTGGGAGCACAGCAGGGCGTTCAGCATTCACAGTGACCTTCAGCTGAAGAAAAATGTCATTTCTTCCCATTCATTTGGATTTTGGTACATCTCACATTTATATTATGTTTTGGGTCCAAGGCAACTAATCTCAAAAAAAGCTTGTGGGAGTTCACACAGGACAAAGAAGTAAATCAGTAAGCAATGAATGAGATTTTTTCCCTCCTGTTCATCCACCGGTCTCTAAACCTTGCAGCCTTTCAGACTCTATGTGCCAGCCCAGCTTACAGAGCAGATGTTAATTTGCTAACAAGTTTGGACCCAGATCCGTCTAAGAGACTTTCTTCTTGGGTCACCCTTTCCTTGGGCTAGTAAGATAGAAATCAGCCTCAGAAAGAATAGTTTTGTGCAATGGTTTTCCTTCTGCCATGCCTGAGCTCAGCTCTAAGAGCAGGGCTGCAAATGCAGAAAGGCTTATTTGTCTTCCAAAAGACACCTTGGGACGGCTCTTGGCTCTGCATTATCAATGAAAGAGCAAGCAGCAGGTCGGCGACCTCTGCTATCGGCACTGGAGTGTGATGCATCTTACTCATTTTTCCCTTGAGAAATACTTTAGAAGAGCACAGGTATTTAAGCAATATTTCTTCATATCTTTTCCATCAAGTATACTTTTAAAAATCCACAAAGCATGAAAAATTCACCAGCCCTCCCATTTAAAAACTCCTCTGGTCTACCGAGTGCTTTCTCCACCCATCTGGAACAACATCATTTTGGGGAGGATTTTTCCATACGGACATATGACAAATGATGCAAAAAACCTCTTCTGACACCTCCTCTATTGTATCCGAGCAAGGCAGGGAGTGTTTGGTAGCCCTCACCAGGGCTGGGAGCCTGCTGCTGCCGGAGCAGAACACGGAGTGGGAGGAAGAGAGTCCCAGAGAAGCACAACCAGGAGACTGCAGGAGAGGGGCAAAAACTTCCACCTCCTCCCAGACCTGCCCCCCAGTTCAAGCTCTCACTGGGATGTGGACTCAGCCTTTGCAGTGACTGGGAATGGCTGGATCGGGTTCTTCTTTCCAAGTTTCAAATATTTGTGGTGCATTTGTTTGCTTTGTTTTCCTTAACAGTACATTCTAACAATATTATTTTAATTAAAGTCATATCTACATAGAACTTTGACTGCATCTTAATGAAAGGTTTTTTGTTGGTGGTTTGAGTTGGTTTTTTTTTTTGGAGGTTTTTTTGTCTGGTACTTTTAATATCTAATTACCAAAGAAAATATAATGAAATCCACTAAATGTGAAACAACAAACAGCAATTCCAATTAGCAAGGGGATTGTTAAAAGCATTTATATTTCCAAAGTGGTAGCCAGATACTTTTTCTTATTATGTTACATGCTATTCATTTCACGCTACCAAAGTTCTTTTGCACAACAGAGAAGCATTTATGAATTCCACCCATGATTCTTCCCCCAGATAAGCAGCAGTGAAGGGGACGGAAGGAGTGGGCAGCAAAGAGAGAAGAAACCTGGGAACTTTCAGTGAGAATCCGTGGGGAGAAAACTAGAAGGGTTTTGCACCTTTCCTTTTTTCCTACATGCCTAAACCCCATGTACAGCCTTTATCCACACAAACGCACTCAAATCCATCAGGAACTTTTGTAAATGTTGACTGTAGAGCCGGTAGAAAATTGTGACAATAACAATGGCTCCTAAGGCTCCAGCAAGACACTTCCCTGCACACAATGCCAGAAGACATCTGACTACGTCTGTTTTCCTTGATTTTGCTGCAAAGAAGAGCAATCATCTACCACAATGCCACTCTGCACCCCTTTGCTGAGAAGCTGCACCTCAGCTTTTGTTTACACACTTTTTTAATTACTTAGCGCATCCCCCACAACTGAGGGATCTGCTGCACGCTAAGTAGTGTAAAGTATCAGACTGTCACCCTCGCTGCATTCGGGCTGACTCGGGAAATGATTAGCCCAACACAATGTCTTACAAGGCTAAGAAATTTTTTTTTTCAACATGAAAATGGCAATTTAACAGAATTTAGGTGGGAAATGTCAGTTATAGTGATAGTACCTGAGTGCTTATCACAGAAACCTCATTCTCAAAGCTCAGTTGTGTGGCAAGCTTTAGCTTTGTTTGACTAAATTTTCAGCTGCCAGAAATTCAGACGACCAAGGGATTTTTTCATGTTTCAACTTTAAATCCTAAGAACCCATGGGAAAAAAAAAAGGGGGGGGGGGGGAATAATCATTTCTAAATGTTTACAAGAAGTCCAAAATATTTTGTTTAAAAAAAAAAGCACAGAGGAGGATTACTGACTTTTGCTGGGGGAACTATTTTCTTTTTCTCCTTCCACCCTTTGTTGTCCCCTCCTTCCCCTCGCTGGGGACTCTCTCCAGGGGACTCTTGGCCAAGCAGGGGCAGCCAGGAGAGCTCTCCGGCTCCAGGCAGAGCCAGGTTTGAGCCCAGCTCCTGTTGACGAGTCAACCCTGCCGCGTGGTGCTGGTGTGGCTGGGAGCGGGGTAGGTGGCACAGGAACCAAACTCACCCCTGTTCCAGGCATACCCAGAGTGTTCCCTGAAAGTTGGTACCTCAGTGCCTTCTGAACAGTGTCCTCTCCACGGAAACTTGGGCAGGCGGAGGGAAGAGCCGCAGGGAGAAAGGAGGCAGAAACATAAAGCAGAGCCGGTTCCTGCCCAGATACCCGTGCCCAAGTCCTGGGAACCCTCTCGACACGCACTGTGAAGGTCAGCTCTAGCTATTAATAACAGTAAGCGTCACCAGCGCTGGTTGATACCGCCAAAGAAAAACACAGGGCTGATTTTTATCCTTTCTCTCAGTCCTCTTTGAATCTTAATTTCCATCTGTTCCATCTTTTCTTATTTGATAATTTTCCTTTGTATTTCCTGCTTCCCATCCCAAAATGCTGGGTAATGCTGCCGTGTGCTAGCAGACAGACGTCCTGCTCCCCAGAGTTCCCCGTAATTCAGTGGTGTGGGAACTGATTCACGTAGCCACATGTAATTTGTATAGCACTTTGGGACCCTTCTGGAAGAAAGACACTATAGAACAGTCAGATCATTTGCATAATAAAAGTCCTGGTGGCTGTTTCTTGGATTAGACATTAGATTAGTATTATGTTTCTATGTCAGAAGAAACAGGAGCCAAAATGGAGAAAGAAGTCATTTCCTCTACGTCAGATATGCATTCTATATATTAAGTATTATATATTCATTAGCATTCTGATTTTCCTTCCCACTTCCAAAACACACTTATTTTCCAGATCCTGTTTCATTGTTTAAAATGAAAACTACCAAACACTCCAATTAAGATGTTGCATTTTGAGTTTAACATAAATACTGCTCCTTCACAGCAGCAAACCCAACCTCAGAGGTAATTCCAAGCGTACAGCTTCCCAGATGATTCAATGTAGTATCACAGCCTCTCTCTGATGGGATTGTCCTCCTCTCGCAGGGGTAAGTATTCATCAGTACTTTCTTCAAACCAGTATCCAGGAAAAGGCCAGTGAGTTTGTTCTCAGACAAGACGTCAGATCATTTCTTCCTGATGAAAAAGCACAGGGGGAAAGACGGCCAAGATAAACACGGAGAAACTTAAATTCTGAATGAGTGAGACATCATAGGTAAAGAAGGGGTTAATATGAAGAGAACAGGAAAGAAAATACTTTCTGAATCCTCTGGTCCTGATGTACAACTGATATAACTCAGATTAGCTTCACTGACTTCGAACCCAATGTACGCCAGATAAAGGATCTGGTTGACTTATTTTTTACCCCTTACTCTCTAAAACAACAACACGACACTATCCACAGCCTCGCTTGCAGCAACACGCAAGCAGAAAATAGCCTCTAACAATGATAATAATCCACCTTTTCTTAACATAGCTTTAGCTTCCCTCAGTAGCCTGAAAATGCCCCAGGGAGACTTTTCTTACTCATCTTGTAGCACCAACTTCTTCCATGTTCAAGAGGGTTATTCCAGAGTTTGTTGGAATAAGTCCAGTTGCATTGAAGGTTAAGTGCCATTATAATTGTTCAGTATCTCTCTGACAAACTTGTACGTACACACCACGCACTGCTCAGCACAGCACCAAGCTGTCGCAGTTTCATGTCATTTCATATAAACAGGCCTTCTTCGGTTTTTAACTTATTTTTTATAGTGCAGAAGCTGTCTAAAGTGATACTTTTCAGTGGGGGGACACAGTCAAATATAACATTTTACATGTACAAAAAAAGCTTCCTATTTTAAGATATTCTAAAGAAGTTCAGCAGTTTTTATACTTGCAATGTCAGGACTGAGTCAATCTGCTTCCTTATTGCACGACGGCCCAGCGATACCGCACTTTCTCCCACTTGGAGATGGACCAGAAGTTCGCTGCAGTTCCCGCAAGCCCAGCTTTGGGTCAAGACCTTATTTCATAAGAAATGGCCTGTCTGCAGCAGGACTTTCTGCTGGTGTGAACAGCTGTTCAGTGTGAGTGTGGATGTCAAAATCTGGTCCTGAGCAGTTTTAAACACATTCTTCCATAACTTGTAATGCATGCTCTAAAAAGTTTGAGCACAGCCTTTAAAAAAGATGATGCTACAGCAAGCTACCCTAAAGCATATCACAGTAGCAAATGTGTCAATGTTATCAAATAAAACAAGATAGACATCTGCTATTCAAGCGATTACAAAGCATTTGGTGTCATACTCAATAAATAATAGTCTATGAAACTCAAATGTAACCCTGATGGACACTTAGCAGAAATAATTTCAAAATTAATAGCATATGTGGAGAGTATCTGATGGTTTTCCACTCTGAAAAATGAAAGAGATCTATTTGTGCTAGGAATTGACACTCTTCCAGTTATCACCGTGCTAGGGTAGCTGTGCTCCAATACAGTGTACCATGTGCATAAAATATTCTCACAGTTTAATGTGGGCCAGAAGTGTGGGAGAAGAAGGAGAAAAAAAACATAAAGAAGAAGAAAAAAACCCCACCAGTGACTGATGTAGTTTGGAATTCCAGGCTGCTAGTTATTAAAGTGCCCTTTGTTCACCTGCTACATCCAAATCACAGTGTGGTGATTGGCATTTTCTCTCGTAATCAGGTATTGTGCGAGCAGTGGGCAGCTGGAACCCTCCGAGAATCTTCACTTGTCAGAGATGAATCAATCATCTCAAAAGATGTCAGCATCTGCCCAAACTATTTTATATTAGAATAAATGGCAGATGGTGGTGTTTTTATATTTAATCAGTTCCACCAAATGCAGTTTCATCTCTTATAAAACTAAACCATCTGCAGTGTGTAGGTGTACAAATCTAGCTAAATGCCCACTGTAGAGCCTTTCCTCTTAAAGGTAAACTGTACGTGTTTAACATTTGTGCATGCAAAGTTCAATAAATTTAAAAAGCTTTAACAAACTTCTCTGGTTTTATAAATACTTTTATTTTATTTTTGTATTTTAAATATTTGGTATCAAGGGTGAATGCCTAATCCTGGCTTCTGAATCTTATTATATAAACTGCTCAGACTTGACAGTATTAAAATACTTTCTGTGCAAGTATTCCTCCCTTCTTTCTGCATAACTGTAAACCCCAGACCCAGCCTCAGAAAACATGGCACTGAAAGAGCCTTAGTGATTGTCCGAGGCCAAAAGACCTCAATGCAGTATCGCTCAGAAAAGAAAAGGTCTGATCCTGGCAGGAACAGAACCAAAAGTCTTGCCCTCAGTAAGGCTGAGTCTTGATTTTAGCAAAGCTTTCAATACAGTCTCCTACCAATCCCACAGACAAACTAACGAAGTACAGACGAGATAAAGAACAGGGCTGAACTGATGGGCTGAAGGGGTTGTGATGAGCAGCACCAAGTCCAGCTGTGGAGCACTGCAGGGGTTGATTCTGGGGCCAGTCCTGTTTAATCTCCTCGTTACGGATCTGGATGATGGGGACAGAGAGCACCCTCAGCAGGTTTGCAGTCAACACAAAGCTGGGAGGAGCAGGTGACATCCCAGAGGGATGTGCTGCCATCCAGAAAGACCTCACCAGGCCGGAGAAACGCGCCAACAGAAAACTCAGGAAATTCAACAAAGGAAAACGCTCAGTCCTGCCGCAGAGGAGGAACAACCGCCTCTGTCTGTATATACTGGGGACTAACCACACAGAAAGCAGCTTTGCGGAAAAACAGCCCGAGGTCCCTGGAGGACAACAAATAGAACACGTACCGAGAACATGCCCTTGCAGCAGGGAAGGTGAACAGCCTCTCAGACTCTGTTAGGAAGAGATCTGCCAGCTGGTCAAGGGCTGTGCTCAGCACTGCTGAGAAACATTTGCTATGCTGGGTCTAGTCCTGGGCTGCCCAGTTCAAGAGACATGGGCATACTGGTGCCGTCCAGCAAAGAGCCACGAATCAGCATCACAGAATCATGGGTTGGGTTGGAAGGGATCTTAAAGACCATCCAGTTCCACCCCCTGCCATGGGCAGGGACATCTCCCACTGGATCAGGGGCTTCAAGCCCCATCCAACCTGCCCTTGAACCCCTCCAGGAATGGGGCAGCCACAGCTTCCCTGGGCAACCTGGGCCAGGGCCTCCCCACCCTCATGGGAAAACATTTCTTCCCAATGTCTCATCTAAATCTTACCCCTTCCAATTTAAAGCCATTCCTCCTAGTCCTATCATTCCGTGTCTTCGTAAAAAGCCCCTCCCCAGCTTTCCTGGAGCCCCTTTCAGCACTGGAAGCTGCTCTAAGGTCTCCCTGGAGCCTTCTCTTCTCCAGGCTGAACAATCCCAACTCTCCCAGCCTGGCCTCATAGCAGAGATGCCCCAGCCCTCTGGTCATCCTTGTAGCCTCATCTGGATCTGTTCCAACAGCTCCATCTCATTCTTATGTCGAGGATAGATCACAAAGATGGTGAAGGAACTGTAGTCCAGTTCTCCAGAAACTGGAGTTCTTCGACTTCACCTTGATCTTATCCCCACTCTCTCTTTGTGGCAGGCTGGGCTGTCAGCTGCATGGAGACACATTGGGAAAATGAATTTCTCCAACTGCACCTGGGTGAAGTTTGACCCCAGCAGGCTGGACAGCTGATTCTCAACACAGACAGATGGGATTTCATGAGGGCAAGAGAGGCAGCAATAGAGCAGCCACACATCTTAGCACTGACTTTCATCTTTGCACTTTTTCCCTTTTATTCAGTCAGCCCTTCCGCCGCGATGCAACAACCAGTACAAGTCAGAAGTACTGCCATACACCGGACTCCGCTGAGACTAAAATTAAGAGTGAAAACACTCGGTAGGTCTAAAAGTTCCCCAAGTCTCATGAAGGTAAATTCTCTATCAGGAAGAATTACAGTCCAAAAATGGAAAATATTAAACATAGAACTAACTTTCTAATATTTCTACAATTTTGGAATATAATCTAAAAATAAAAGCTTGCCATAAATTTAGAAGAAAGACCCTTTGCGGTGTCATAAACTTGAAGCACTAAATATAACATTTTCCATAGCATAGTGGCAAGAAATATGGTGTGAGGCTCTTGTGTATTGTTAAACCCTTACTTTTCAGCCCAACAGTGGTTATACAGGGAATGGCCACAGACTACAATAAACCGAGGGGAAAGGGAGCACATTGCAATCTTGTTATTTCGAAGATGTGAAAAAAAAATAAATGAGACTGAAATGCCCTTGAAATGGTACTACCTCCTCAAGGAAATGTAGGCACAAAAGATATAAGTGAAGGTTGCATCCCATGGCTTGCATGGAAATGTGCTGCCCACAGAGGCTGGACACAGCACCAGCAGGTTGGGGACAAGACTATGCCAGGAACGGGTGGCCAAGAGAAGAAAGGACACGGCTCACAAGGGTTTATGCCTCTCCCATCTTCCACCCTGCACAGGAGAGGAGCAAAGAGTGGTTTGTGCTCGAATACTGGTTCCTTCCCAGCATGTACCTGGAGCAGGACCCTTTACTCGACGTCACCTCTTACAGCTACTTGCTCATCCACAAGGAGCTAGTAAAGGAGGTACCTCAGCTGGGAAGTAGGGCACCCATCTAGGTTAACACAGTGGTTTCCATTTACAGGGACGCACGGAAAGCTTTTCTTTGGTTTCCGCCCAAGTGCATTCACAAACACTCCACTTGGGTTTCAGTCTGAGGTTTCCTGTCAAATACGACTCATCTGAAACTCCTCTTTACTGCACAAAAGTGAAAACTGCCCTATGCTGCATTGTTTAAGAGGGTTTTTTGTACGTTGGGAGCTCAAAACCATTTACTGAGTTATTAATATAGTTTTGGGTCTTGTATTTTCCCTAAGTCAGTCTTTTTACCAAAACCTTTCAAGACTCATCCAGGACACATCCATATGCCTAACAAATTTCTTAGTTTCAGTGTAGGAATCACTTTTACGCCCAGCTGTCTTCGCCATACCTTAGTTCAATGCCATTTGTATTAATAAGGAGAGAAGTGGGGCCAAAAAATCTTTGAAAAAGCGTCTTGTAAGGGTTGTTATCTGGGCATCAGAGCAGGGAAATGAGAAGGCTAACCTCTAGGAAAAGGTAGTCTGTCTGTATGGGGTGCCTGGGAGCTTTCCCAAAGACAGAAGAATGAAATGAAGCATTGATACTATCCTAAAGAAACGCATACTTTGCCTTGATAAAATCTCACAGATTAAGAAGCTGGGGAGGGCAGGCTATGCAAGAAAGAAATTGAGACAAAGAGATGGAGAAGGCAGTGGGCCAAGTAAGGAAGTAGGAACCAAAAGACACTGAGTCTGTGATTCAGAGAGAGAGCTGTGCACATGAGGACTGGGGGCTGCCTGGAGGGCTCTGACAGACAACTGCAAGTGCTAGGCAAAGAGAAGAAAGAAAATGCAATGAGCATACATATTCTTTTCTTCTCTTTAGAAAGATACACATATCCATTTTTGTACATAAATATACATTTTTGCGCCCATAAATATGCATGCACATATATATATATATACACGCATACACGTACGTGTGTGTATGTGTTCTTTCTTGTGCTGTTTCAGTAGAAAAGCAACTGGTGTGCAAAGACTGCTTATGCGGTCGCTATCAGCTGTCACATCCCCAAAGAATAAATTGTAAACTCACTTTTCCAGTAGAACTGGCATTCTTAGCAAAGATGAGCTGGTGTTAGTCAGGAGCTTAGTGGGGAGGCCAAACGGGCTCATACAGCTGCGAAAGCGTAACAGGCTGACAGACTGTTTATTGGAAAACTGCCAGAGACACCAAAAGAAGAGACCACGTTTCAAACCACCCCGTCAAAATGGAGCTCGGGAGTTCACCGCAAACTCAAAAGCAGAGTTAAGCACCAGTTAAGAGGTGCCCTACCAATGCTGTGACACATTTTAAATAACAGTGTTTGTATAAAATTATTATTTGACTCATTCTGAGCTCCTGACAAATCATCATTCCAAAGGAAAAGTCTCTGCAATATGAATTTAATCAAAACCACTATTCAGAATTTCCAAACAGATATTTTTCTTGTCCCAGAATCACTGAAGCGCATACACACTTCATCTACAATATCTACATGTTTAGCTGCAAGGGTCTGCTGTAATTATTTAGCCGCAGACCGTGCCATGAAGTACTGTTTTCAGCCACTACGCTCGCATCATTGAAATTAAGATCATAGAATCATAGAATCACAGAATCATACCTGACAAGGTTCACACTGGCCCTCTTCTCCTGCTTGTCCAGGTCCCTTTGGATGACATCCCATCCTTCTGGTGTGACAACTGCACCACGCAGCTTGGTGTCACCTGCGAACTTGCTGAGGGTGCCCTTGACCTCACTGTCTGCCACGAGAATCGTACAGATCTCAGCCCACCCAGCAAGTGTAAGTACACAACGTCCACGGCAAAGCAAACCCAACTATGTCCTTACTTAAAGGCCTCGTGACCCTAGTTGGAGAAAGCAAGGAAGGAATAGGAGGTGAGCAAAAAACTATTGACATGTAGAAGTAGGCTGGTTTCTGGAGAAAAACTGCGCCAAGGACAAAAAATACAAGACAGAAAGCACAAAGGTGTAGGCAGGGGATGGATATGAAGCTGGTACAATAGTACATAAGGTGACGTGACCGTGAAGGCAGCATCTATATGGCCCTGAAACTGAAGTTGGGAAAATTTGATGTGATGCAGCTAAACAGGAAGCCAATGAGTGGCATAAAGGGAATCAGCCTGATTTAGAGATATAGATACAATTTAGTAGTGGACAGGTCCAGTTGGACTTGATCTCGGAGGTCTTTTCCAGCCCAGGGGCTCTACAACTATAGTGGAGTTTTAGCAGTCGTGGAGGACACATTCTTCGGCTGCCCAACAGGGAACACGACTAGCAGTGAAGGAGAAGAGGAACAGCACAGGTAACGGAAATCAGAGCACATAGGCTACAAGATCATGAGAAGTCTCTTTCATAACTCTGTGCAGCAAATAGGGGTAGAGAGGGCGAGTTTTGAGGGGGCAGAGTATAATCTGGAGTCAGTCTCGCCCAACTAAATGCAAATGAAGTCCTCAGGGAGAAGCAAGGCTTCTACACTTACATCAAAAATAAATGAGAGCAGAGTCTCACCCAACATAACTACTTCTATTCATGTCTTTTGGCTTGTTTCTTTCTCACCCCACAAAATGCTGCGTAATGGGCAAATGAATATGGAGTTCTCTTGCAATAAATTGGATGAGTGAACAGAGGGAAATCAATTTCTTTATGATGGCTCCTACTGTGAACAAAACCAGAATGCTTAACGAGTGCTGGAATGATAGATGGAGTTCTAGGACAGAGTCTATTATTACATTATGTTAAACTAAAACAGCTTTATTGACTTCAATACATTTATTCCAAATTTTTGCACAGATAGAGACTGTGACTGGAATATACACAGCCTACAAAGTCATGAAGCAAGTTCTGGAAAGTAGCGGGCTTTCTGCTTCTTCTGATACTTAGAACTAAACTGGATCAATCACCAATCATACAATGCCTAAGAAAAAAGAATCTAACATTGCTAACAACAGAACTGCCAGATGAATCAACAGACAATTTCTCGAACTTATGAGGTTAAAAAAAAAGAAATTCTTACCTGGGTTGACACTAAAGAGAGAGAAATGAAACTTTGCAAGGACATTAAATTAATCAATTAAAATAGCAAAGTATGCTCTTTCCTACAATATGCAAGTGGACAGCAGAAGTCATGCGTGTAAGACAATACCTAACTCAGAGTTTAATTTTAAACAAAAGTTAATGTCATATACAATAATTAGGACAGGTATCTCATACTTTTTTTGAAACATTTCCTTTTAAAGCAATAGTTTGACTACCATGTTTATACTCTTAAACAAAAAATGTGAAGATAGGCACCAGACCAGAAAGTGCTCCTGTCTGGATCACTGATAGAGGGCAATATCAGAGGAATGGTGGAGCGTATCAAAGTTATTTATGCTTATTTATTTGTTCATCTATGTTACCTTTTTACAACCCATGAGCTTGGAAAAATGACTTAGAAAGGGAAAGTCTATCTGCAGCCTTACAGACCCTGAGGGTTAGAAGATGACTACAAACTTTTTCTGAATTACAAATTTTTCACTTAATTTTGAAACCAAAATGTCACTCTTCCAAAATCTTTTTCTTTCAACATACAAACATAAAAAAACTTACTTCTGCTTATTTTATACCTACTCACATGTTTGGCTGTTGTTTGAAGAGGGGTTCTGACATCTCCTGCTAACTGTTCATCAGTAGTAGTTGTTTCCAGTGACACCTCCTGTGCCTTTCCCCTCCTAAGTAAAAAGGGAGAAACATCACACTATGAACAAAACATTCATGACTGATTTTCCCATCCAAAGGCTCAAATTCAAAACGCAGCTTGCAAAGCATGTAAACACACTCTTAATTTTAAGCTCTGTTCCTCCAGCATGTGTTTAAAGTTAAAAATTTTGCTAAATGGAGATTGCTGTAGGCACATCTTTGACGCTCTGCTGGATGAGTTGCAAATGCTGATTAAGATGGAAAGCTAATTCTTATCACAAGGAAGTTGAACACAATCTTAGAAGACATCTATATTTTAAGGTCAGATTCCCAGCTCCGACATAGACCTTTATCTGTAACATTGGAACGGTCTGCCAAGGGAGGTGGTTGAGTCACCGTCCCTGGAGGTGTTTAAGGTTAGGGTAGACGAGGTGATTAGAAGCATGATTTAGGGATTGGTGGAATGGTTGGACTCGACGATGCGGTGGGTCTCTTCCAACCTGGTTATTCTGTGATTCTGTGATCTCAGAAAACGTATGAACACATCTGACAAACTGGGATGCAGGTCTGTTGGCCACTCCTGGCAACTAGACAGGCCACCAGATTTGCATCACACACATATGCATGTTTCCTGGCTCCCCTCATGTCCTACTTGAGCTTCCTAAGTAGAAGGTTACGGTTTAAGAGGTAAAGTTCATGAACCACCCTCTTTATGCGCCTCACCCACAGACAGCAGGCTTGTACATGTAACCCCTATGGAACATTTCATGCTTGCAGCCACTACAGCAGGTGTTTTGAAACGGTTTGCACATGCCAACACATACCTGAAAGTAAAATTGCACCGTTAGAATACATTCAGGACATTCCTTTTGTCAGCTACAGAACATAAAAACTCTTATGATTTCACCTCAGTGCAGTGCTCATTGCTGAGATTTTCAGGGAGGCATTCAACATATCAGCCTTGCAATAGGAAAAAGTATTCATCAGCTTTGCAGGAGAGTAGTACATGTAGTACAATGCCTCCTAGATCACTGAGCAGGTCTGTCCTTTCACCCACTGCGTATGTGTAAAATACACGCTGCCTCCCGTCCTCTGAGCACAATTTGAGGAGGAAAATCACCTCTTCTTCTAACTCTGACCAGGCAGTGAAACCCACTGTTACCTCACTCCTCCAAGAGCACCGTTCAGGTTTCTTTTCTCCATGGTACTACATCTGTCACTATTACCAGCCTTCAGCCTTCGCTGGATCTATTACACATCATTCTGTAAATACATTTTCAAAATTACTTTCCATCCCAGGTCGGGATTCAGTGTGTATCCAGAAGCCCTGTAAAAGGAATGGAGCCATCAGACATCACGTCATTCTGAAACAGCCCCAAAGAAACAAGTCAGCTTTCTGGAGGAGACAATACGCTTTGAACATGGTCATTAGCAGCTATTCCTGATGACTGTATATAGGAAAAGCCACAACCTCTGCTCTTCATGGTGGCTGCAGATATAAACCCTTCATTATTGCTTCTGCTATAAAAAAGTTCTTTTGCTTTCCTGTGTATTTAACCTTTATGGTGGCAAAGAAATTCAATGTTTAAATCAGCTTTAATTATATTTTTTCTTGACTGTTGCAACGTGGTCCCTTGAGTGACATCTTTATTTGTGTAAAAGGCAGAAGAGTTTGCAAAAATGGGTTTTAAAACACTACTTGTGGCCCACAAAAGTATTTCTCTCACAGGACACAAGAGACAAAGAAATGAGACAGAATTTTTGCCTAGAAAGAAAACGCAGATGGAAAGCATTCTGAGGAATCCAATTAAAACACCAAGGGTTATAAAGATTACAGATGGCACTGTGACCTGAGAGGACCACACAACTTGGGCTGACCATTTTCAAGGCTGTCTATCTAAATCGACTCTAACATCCAGGACAACATAGGATTGATAAGGCACAAACTCATCTTTGATCCTCTCCCACATCATGTGCTTTCTGCGGTGCATTAGATTTTACATGTAAAACGACTGCATTTTTAAAGACACTTAAGCACCTTAATCTTTGGGAAACACAAGTCCAAATACTTTTAAATCTCTGGCTCATTATCAGCTGGAGACCTTATCAGATTTAAAAAATTGGTAAAAGCAATTTCAGTCACTTCTCTCTTTTCTCTGTTCATCAGAACATATCTTCTTCATATATTGGTCTAATTTAGACTGCAAGCTCTACCGAGCAGGGAATCAGGGAATATGCTTCTACATTTATACAGCATCCCATAAATTTATGACACTAGATGTATTTTTATAATAATATGTAAGAAAAAAATCAATGATTTCCTTGAGATGACACTCTCCTCACACTAGCAATTCACATTAACGCCTCCAGCAATAGCTGGTGCTGCCTATATCAATATCAGAGCCTCAGAAAGATCCTGAAATTGCGTTTGTATGTTTCTGTAGTGTTTGCATTTGGGGTTCTTGGAAAATAACAAAGCATTGCAATACAAGACCCCTCTTGGCTCCTTGCTGACATAAAGGCACCGTGCTTATCAGTGAATTAAAGGCAACTTTTAACATTCCCATGGCTAAATCATTCCTGACACAGCACCATTCCATCAAATGACTCGCAGACGTGCAAGTGCAACGCACTCAGCTTTTGTTTCATTATGAACTTCTTTGAACACGGATACGACTGCTGTACCTCCTTTTATGCAGGTCGTCTTTCCTCTCTCACCTTTTTTTAAGTATTTCTCCGGCCCACATTGCGAGGCACACAGTGTGGTTTCAGGAATAAGCTTTGGTTTAGAGGTATGCATGCAAAATGAATGCAAAATATGCAGCCAAGATAAGCCCTGGCAGATCTGGAAAGCAGAGTAGAAGGAATCATTATGCTCCTGAATTGTTACCTTTAAAATCTCTACCATCTGATAATTACACAACCAACAGAGGGAGAAAAGCATTTTTCATTTTCCTGTGATTGTGCAGAAGTTTTCAGGTTGCCTACTCCCTCTTTGAATCCTTAGGAATTGTTTCATCCACCCATTTCCACAGGACCAGGTCGCTAAGTAATGAGACACATAAACCTTTACAATTAAGCCAAGATACAGATAACACCGGACAAGGAAGAGCCTTTGGTGGCGTAAAAGGACACCTCTGGCTAGTTAAGGGGAAGAGCCGATGCATTTCTGATCGTAAGTGCAATGATTTTAACAGCTGCTCTCACAAAACAGATCCCCTAATTAATACGTCCGAAACAAACTTGAGCTGCTAGATTAGGGCACTGTTCTAGCAGTGGGAGCACTGGTTAAATTGCACATCAGCTAGCTATTGCCTGGCTGTGGTACTGATAGTCGCATTGGAGAGCTGATTCTCTAATATTCTTGGGATGCAATGTACTGCATTTTTTTCATCATTTCCTCTATGTGTAAACTGATCTCCTGCGTTGAAGCAGTACTATTTAAAACAAAAGGGTTTGATTTATAGCCAGTCCCCAGCCTCATAAATCACACCTGCAGCGTGGTGCTCTGAGCTCCCTGTGTTCTGCCAGCATTTACCTTTTATAAATGATTTGGGTTTACCTCCCATTGTGATGGAGCCTAATACAATTGCATTCTTCTCTCCCAGCATTCACTCTTGCTGTTGCTCATTATTCCCACTGGGAATTCAGACCTAGTTTTTGCAAGCTTGTCAGGGGGGAAGGGACTGGTGGTGGTGTGGGTTTTTTTTTTTTTTAAATTGAGGAATGTGAATTAAAAATTTATGTTTGCATTCTGTAGCTTTTTCTGTCACTAGCCATACTATGCAGCGCATTTTTTTCCTCCCCATTGACTATACTTATATTTAAACTCCCATTTGCTAAGCTATTGATTTGGAACTTAAGCAGGACAGCAGCTTGAAATGTCCAAAAGAGAGCATCTGTCCTTCAGAGTAACCCAGGTATGCACATCAGCCAGACTAGAAACTGCATAAGCAGCTTAAATTCTCATTAAAAAAACAAACAAACAAATAACTTAAAATATAAAATAATCACTTGAGTTCCCAAAAAACTAAGTGCAGGGGTTTTATTTTTAACTCTTGGAATCTACTGAAATGCCCAAAAGATGTTTATATAATATTTTGCAATTGTGTCCAAAGTTCACAACCATACAACAATTCTAGTTGGCCAGGCACAGCTCAGATACTTGGGGATAACGTGACTTGCTTCTGAGAGCTGACAGCCTTAAGTCCTGATTCAGGGAATTATTCCTAAGTCATGGCACCTTTCAACTGAGATTGATGGCATTTATGCACGTGCCTTTATTTCCTGCAGTACCAAAACAATCAATGATTTAATTTCTTCAATTAATGACCATCACCACTGCCATGTTTAACCGTTAGAGAACACTACTACTAAAAAGCCAACAAAGAATTAATTGCAGTTTGAAATCAGTAAAAGCCAGAAAACTTAATTTACTTTTCTGTCATGAATACTTAATACAGCTTAGATTCAGTTTTGGAGTCCAGTCTTCCGAGCTTTTAATGGGATGAATTATTTGATGGGATGGTAGCAAAATTTAGACTCAAGATCTGGAAGGCTGAGACGTGTCAGCTGAGATCAGGCTCTGGCCTAAGTAGATCGAAAAATATTTGTGAAATGATTAGTAGTTACTCAGAAAAGCTACTCCCTTTCCAACAGAGCTCACAGGTGGATTGGAATAAGTGGACCTGTTCCAGTTCAATGAAGGAGCAAGCTAAACACTTCTATTTTCAAAGTAGATGAAGTGAAACAAGAAGACATTTTGATTCTCAAAGTAGACCTGTCCACACATGCACTTAGTCAAGAAGAGCTGTTGCTCTTTAAATGCAAACCTTATTTTCATCAAATTAATTTTCAAATGAAGGCAGTGAGTCTTGAATTATTATGCCTATTATCTGAAAATTCATCTGAAAGTATTTGTAAGAAAAGTAGGCTTCCCAAGTTCATAGTGTGGGCACATAAAGATAATCAGTTATACTTCTTGCTAGGTAATAACTAGCCTAATTTTTAGAACCCATTTTGGATTTATAATGTCCAATGTGTAAAAACTAGCAACTGCAATAACTGCTTCCAAAAAAATAATTTACTGAATTAAAATGAACAACTGTTTTAATTCTCCAGCAGTTCAAAATCAGACTATTCTGAGGAAAAAAAAAAGCATCTATAAATCAACTTATAACTACCAAGATGAAAATACCGAATTTTTAATGCAAATATTTGTTACTTAAAATTTAGATTTCTTTGGTTTGTAACTCAGATTTGATAGGGCCATGAGAAGAGATGGTAACTCTGCAAATATAGTCTATCTGGTGTTTTATTGCAGGACAAGGTAGCAAAATCACTGCAGGAACCATCTCCTTCATTGCAATTGTTGTTTGTTCCATAGGTTAGTTTTACCATCGGATTTAACTGCGGCAGAGCACAATTATGCAAATCCTGGTACATACGTATAACATTAAATTACAACTTGCTATCTCGCCTTGCACAGCCCCAAGAGCAGCCCTGCAAAGTACGTAACTCCATGGGCTGCTACAAGTCCTCATTCAGTTTATAAAGTACTTTCATATATTCAGCCTCTCATGAAAAGGGGGCCAGGATTATGAGCTTGATTCTGAAGTAGCTCCACGTGCAATCGCATCCACTGAAACATTAAGGAGCTTTTCTGCAGGTTTGGCCCAGCACTATTCCAAGTCACTTTTATCTAACAGTATAGTCATGACATATAAGAGATCCTCACATATTGGTTTCAAACAACCCTAAAATGCCAAGGTTTCTACCCAAAAGCAACATCTTCACCCAAAGTCCTATCAAAATTAAACCTGCAGCAAAAAAGTTTTGCTTAAGAGACTTTTAGTCGCATGCATAAAGCCTGCTTCTCCATCCAAGCAGTCATCTGGGTTAACTCAGAAGATGGATTTAAATATTGGCAAATGAGCAAGATTTATCGCTGTCTTTACACAAAACAAGAAGGCATTAAACATGCCCCAGTGAATTCAAATAAACATAGATACGTTTTGGTTAATGGCTTTGTTTAGAATGGAGAAGCAGCAATTATAAACCATATCTGGAGCTCTGATAAACTCCTCCAGTGACCCCTCTGATCCTGTCATGGCCAATTTAAATGAGACTTCTAAAGTTATGCCTCCTAAATTTCCATTTGCATGCAAAACTGTTTTAGATTTGCATACACAGTTTTGACATCTTCACGGACAGCACTGAAGACACAGACCTAGAACTCTACCGGCAATTTCCCCCTGTGATTCCTTACATGCTAGTATTCTCAACATGGTCCATCCAGTTTATTTCTGAGTTCACATTTATTTAATTAAAAGTCTTGTAATCCATTATGTTATTGGAATCCAAATGTCTGCCCCAAACGTTCCTGCAACAGAACTGATGTTTGTAAACACATTTCAATATCTAGACCTACCAGAAGATGACTACTTATTTCTACTTCTGCTGCTCATTTATACCTGGGAGAAATCAATGGCGAAAACTGAACCAAACAACTTGCAAAACAAATCTGTGATGGATCCATTAATATGCAATAATAATAAGTAAGGAGGGATTTCCTGGCAGTAAATGACTAGCTGGAGGAACCACTAATGCTGAGAAATTTCCAGTGTAGAGTACAATCTGATCCTGAAAACACTTATTCACATTATCAGTCCTTATTCTTAAAATATAATCCTGCTTTGCAAGAGCCAGATTTACTCGTTAAAGTAACACCCTGCCCAAGTACCATAACATACCTATCGTTTCTTATGTACATCAAGAAAGTACCATATTTAGATCATTTGTTTAAAAGTTTTGCAAATACTTCTGCAAAAGTTACTTTAAAAGAAAAAAAGGAATGAAAGCCGCTTCTTTCTTAAGAGCTTTAAATTAATAAGTTAAACTCTATGTTCCCATGGATACACTACTCTGGTCCCACACTGGTCTTGCTTCAGCACAGTAAGCAGCAGGGAAACGAGCCTTCCTCTCAACATTTCAGCAGGTTTAGTGCCCTCTTTGCCTCAGTGTTCCTCCAGTGGTGCCCAGGGGTATGTTTTCCTCTTCTTTTTTGTCCCGAGAAAGAATTAATTCTTATTCGTGGTCCTGCAACTGATCTCAAAGCAATGTGAAAATAAGTATACAACCATGTCACCTCTCCCCAGTGCACCCCAGGCACCTTTCTCTGGCTGGGTCACACGCTGCAAGCTACTCGCCATCATCCCGGACCACTGGTACAACAGCATCACCACCGACCTCCCCTCCAGAAATGTACGCGGTTCATTTCATGCACAGAACCCTGATTTCCAGAAGAATTCTTAGAACAACTGAATGATGATCAATGTAAATATCAATCAAATGCCTTTGCTGCAAAAAAAAATGAGCTATTCCCAGGTGTCACACCAATCCCATCTCATCCAGTTGCATATGTGGGGAATAATTCTCTGGTGTTACAGTTTGTTCTGCTTTCTTAATATTCGATGAAGATGAGCATTATGCTCCCCAGGACAAGTCTCCAAGACATTTTTAAGGAAAGTGTTGGATAAAAGGAGAGCAATTTTGAAAGAAAAAAAGCCCCAAAAGAAGAATAATTTTCTTTAGATGCAAAGGAGGCAGAAAAGGGTTATGTTATTTCTCACAAGGTCGGTAATGGAACACACAGCTTTTCATTTCCATGTTACTAGTTCAGATCTAGCTGAGGCTGTCAGTGAGCACAAGAGGGGAGCCTGCAAGTACTGGTAGGCTGCAAACCAGCCAGGAGGCAGGGTGATTATTTACAGCAGCACAGGAGATGGAAAGGAGGCAAAATAGGGTTAAATTAATGTTAGCTTTGAAAAATAACATGAAAACACATCTCCAGACAGAATACAGTTAAGAGAAATCCCATCTTCAGGGTGAGGTGGACCAGTGACCTAACAGCTGTTTTCTACAAGATGTTTTCAGATCTAATAGGATCATTGCCTCACTCAGGTCAAATGAATATTTTCCTGGGACTAACTTCTTAGATTGCTGCTGGTCTTTCAAACACTCATCAAACCTCCTCCATCATCCGGTGCTTCAAAAATTGATCATCGACGTTACCTATGTTCAGAATGGCCAGCAAGGACCTTTCTAATTAAAATACGATTGTCAAGTTCAAAATCACTACAGTCACTTTATTTAAGGTATGCCAAATGATGCTAAATCTCAGTGTCTGTAAAGCTAGCCCGTGCATCCTCTATCAGCAACAACACCATTGAGTTCCTTTTTACTGTTGTCTTTCAAGTTTCATAGAGCGCTCTCAGCCCTGGGGCTACGCCATCCTATCTACTGACGAGTACATTGGGTTCCGACGCTGCCTGGGCTTTCAGGACGCTGCTGCACAACAAATCGCCATCACGATCAATATCTGGGGGGCTGTGACATTGCTGGATGTGAGCTCGGCTCAGCGACTCCATTAGCATCAATACACACCCCATGGCCACGTGAGCAGAGATGTGATGTAGCAGCAGTCACTTCAGAAGAATCATTGACTGACTTAGTACGCGGACACAGAACTGACAATTAAATGAACTAACAGCTTCAATTTACTTGCAGTGATCAATTCAAGCTACAGTGCAGTCATGCAGGAAAAAGATGAGAGCAGGATGACCGAGCCTGAACCACAGCTCCCAGTTTGTGACACGCAGCCTCCCAGTAAAGAGCTTTCCTGCCAAGGGCAAATAAGACACCTTAAAAATCATTTTTCTTGGTTAATTTTAAAGGCGTTCTTTGAGACACAAGGAAATATATTTTGGCCAAGAAAACTCTGCAACAATTAAGCAGAGCAGCTGCTGAGCGAGTTGCAGATCTCATCTGCAGAGAGCAGGGAAACTTTCTGCACCTAAATTGGAGTCAGACTCTACTAATTATTTGCCTGTGCTCCACACTTGGGTCTGATTCTTCGCTATCTCGCATAATGGGTATTTAAATCTCTGCAAGGACTGCAGAACATGGTTACCCTGAGCAGACTTTTACAGCTGCTCTGCAGCCCACAGAGCCAGACAGTGGAGAGCTGGTCCCCAGAGCCAGCACAGCGGCTCTGCACCATTATATGCAGCAAAATCTATATTTACACTGTGTTTTTACACGCTCCTCCTCATCCACCCTTTTCTTTCTTCATCCCGGATACAGAAATGGTTTGTTTACTTTTCATATCCCTATCCTGTCTGAAAAAAGGTACAGCACTCTTTAAAACTGATAAAACACTAAGTTACACTGAAGTGGTTTTGTGAAATTCATCCAAGTTCTTCAGTACAATTGACGCGGTTTCCTTTTAACATAGAAGTGGCAGAGTTGAACAGGCTCCCTGGAGACTCCGGTTATTTTCAGTAGCAACAAGAGCCCATCCCAAACATAACTTTCAATCTGTTTATCCCTCCTTGAATACTAAGTAGAGCTTTTTCGTTTTATAATATATCAAAACCAACTCCATATAGCAAAACCACCTCCAGCACTCCAACACCACCTGAATTGCTTTCTAAGATCCCATTGTTCTCATTGTTAAATACAGATAAGGCAAAAAAAACTGTGGGCTGCCTTTAGCCAACCCCAGTGCATGAGAAGTTCCACTGGGAGAGTCACAATTGTGTCAAGGGCAGCAGACAGCACCTTGAAATTTAAAAGAGGCATGAATGAAGAGATGATGCACCCAGAGGGCAACAGAGATTTAATGTAAAACAAAGTATTTGGACTCCTAAAAATACCCAAAACAATTACCTTTATTTTAAAAGCATCAAGTTAGTAGTAGTTCTATGTAGCAGCATTAGTCAAAAGCAAAACCAGAGAGTTTACACCTTTCTTCCCCCCCCACCAGTGACTCATTTTTACATGCAAGTAAGAGAATTCCCCACCACTGATCTTTTAACCATTTGTATAGATACGGGATCTCTGTAAATGCACTGGAAATTCAGCTTTGGCAAAGCAATAGTTATTACAGAAGCAGTAACTTTGATTTTTCCAATTTTCTGCATATAATCTCATCTAAAATCTTACTCTACAACAATAAAGTTTGGAGACTGTTTTCATGGGCTGCAAGATTATTCCAAAGTAAAGAAACCAATTAAGATGCATTGTTCAACTGTGATCACTCATTCAAACAAATGTATCATTTACAGAACACATTCCTCTCACATTTCAGATGCTCCGAGATAACAGTGTGCTCCTCTTTCCAACAATTTGCATGCAGAGTCTGAAAAATTTCTCTCCTACTAGGAAAAAAGTCCTACCCACATACATGCAGGCCAGGTTGGATGGTGCCTTGAGCCCCCTGGTCCAGTGGGAGGTGTCCCTGCCCACGGCAGGGGGCTGGAATTAGTTGATCTTTAAGTTCCCTTCCAACCCAAACCATCCAGTGATTCTATGATTCTATGCTAGACCTCTTTTAATGGTTTTTCAGAGGGACATGAGTCTCATGATAAAACACAAGAGATGAAGTCATAGAATCATAGAATAACCAGGTTGGAAGAGACCCACAGGATCATTGAGTCCAACCATTCCCATCAATCACTAACCCATGTCCCTCAGCACCTCGTCCACCCGTCCCTTAAACCCCTCCAGGGAACGTGACTCAACCACATTGCTGTTCTCTGAAGACACTTTAGTTGCACGATATACACATTCAACAGACAGCAGCTTCAGTCTATTAATTCATTAAACTATGTTTAATAATAAGCATAACATTATATATATTCCTGAAATCATCTTGTTTATCTTCTGTCATTTCATTTGACATGACTAGAAACAATCCAAAATTTGGTAAAACAATTTGTAAGCCAACTGTTGTCATTGTGGAAGCTCATGCAAGTGCTCGTGCCCATGTACTGGAGAAATATGAATATCACATCATATTTAGCATGATTATTGGGCAGTAAAACACTGTGGAACAGGTTGTAAGAACAATTCAGAGTGGTACTGAATGGTTGTATTATTAAATATCATCATATTGCTTAAGACAGCAAGCAGATGATCTCTTTCTACTTTTTAAATTATTATTTATATGGACCTAGAAGTCCTCTGTTACATAATGCCGTAACCATCGACACAGAAAAACTATTGATCAGCTAATCCACACAGAAAGATTTAGCATTGTTACACAATGCAGCTGTTTTGCAGTTTGTGTGCCTAAGTACAGTTCCAACAGTGCCATCCAGAAAAGTGTAACTCCAAAGGAAATTAATTGGAATTACTTTAGCTGCCTTCTTCTAGGATTTTAGTGTATTGCCAAATTTTGCAGGGAAACCAGTCCTGACCTGTTCCTATTCTTATTGCTCACTAGGGGCAGATGGGAGGTGTAGGTGGGGTTATTTTCCACACATTTTTGACTTCTCAGTTCACAGTTTACCATCACTTTGACCTCACTGGCAGACTAGGCGTGTGACCAGTTCAAAGGGCAGTTCATTCTCCACCCACTAAATATCGTGTAGAATATTAAGAAGCAACTCTTGTCAAACCCAGCTACACGCTTTGTTGCAAACTGCTGTAAGGTGTACCTCACCAGTGTTTAGTCAATCATATCCTGGTGTTCACCCTACCTCCTCAGAGAGGACATCTTCATACATCCCCTAGGAGAGGGAGTCTCAATGAAATGGTCCCCCCTGCACTTTCAAAAGCAATACTACCAAGAATCAAAACAATTCTCCCTCCTATTCCGTACTGAAGGAACTACTAAGACTTTTAGTGTGCCACATGACCCATTGCTGATACCAAAACCAACATTCCCAAGAACAAGATTGGGTAACACACTTTGTTCAAGGCCTTTAAGCCTCTGAACTACAATACGGCAGCAGCCCCTGTCCAGTGGTCATAGAATCACTGGCTAAGGTTGGAAGGGACCTCCTGAGGTCGTCTGATCCAACCACCCTGCACAAGCAGTGCTACCTGAACCAGGTTGCCCAGGACTACGTCCAGATGGATTTTGAATATCTCCAAGAACAGAGACTTCACAGCCTCTCTGGGCAATCTGTGCCAGAGTCTGACAACCTTCACCGTGAAAAACTGCTTCCTGATGTTCGGGCAGCACCTCCTGTGCTCCAGTCTGTGCCTGTTAGATTCCACAGCCTTACAGGAATATGACAGAGAACAGCCAGCTGCGGCACTGGGCTGAAAGGCAAGACAAGCAGGCATTGCTACACAAGAAGACAGAAAATACTCCAAACCATTCTTTGCACAGTTATAGGCTCCACAAACACAGGGACAAGTTTTTCACTTCTTTAGTAGCCCTGTCATGAGGTTTGTGATACAGCCCCTGTGACAAGCTCAGCTTGCGCCCTTTGTGCTCTCCTATTGCTATCAGATCAGCCTCAATCTCTGCAGTGATGGGCACACTTAAATAAATTACAGTGAAACTTCTGCAAACCGTCATCTGGAAAAGGCCAAAAAGCCCAATTTTCTTCATTATAGAAGATTGGGGGCAGGAGTTTGAAACTTCGTGCATTTTTTTTCTCTAGTAAAATAGCACTTTAATGTTTTTGGAAAGATTTTCCCTTTTTTTTTTCTTGTGGGCATATCATCAAAGCCTATTAGTGCAATACTCGCTATCGTTCATTTACTGGAGAAAACTCGTTAAACACATGTCACTTCAAAACTGCGTGACATAACATGAAATTGAAATGACCTTTATTTTGGCACACGACTGCACTGAGTTCGAGTATTACTGAGTCCCAAGCGCTGCCTGTTTACAAATGCCAGTCAAGCTACCACTACGGCTCTAATGTGCTCAGAGATTGTGCAGCCTACGAGCCACTGTAACTAACTGCAAATAGTGAAGTAGCTGAGGGGGAAGATCCACAGCTTACCAGGGGGAAATGCTGCTACTTTGAGACAACAGATTAATTTATGCTGGAAATTTGACCGAATGGAAGTGGAAACTTTGACCAATTACTCACTTTTGTCAGATGCTGTTTCAGCGTTTGGCCTCCTGTCTTGTAATCCGTGAACTTGCATCTTGGGTCTCGGTTACTTCTTCCCATCCATATGGTTCTCATACCAAGTCTGTAAGAGTGACAGCTGAATGCGTCACGGTCATGCTTAACTTCAAGCACAAAGGTGTCTAATTCTTAGGCTTAAAAATGCACATGACCGCATCATAAAAAGCCACAGGCTACAGCGCAGTTCTTCAAAGCACTGCCACAGAGCACACAGATGTGTACGTCAACCTCCTCGCACCCACTGCCCCACTCGCAGGACTCAGGACAGTCAAACAAGAGTCAGATTTCCACTCATTTCCTGATGCTGCTCAACAGCTTTGGACAGCATCAGATGGATGCTGTGGATCACTAAGTTCCTGTCCTCCAGACCTTTTAACACACACTCAGCCGTCTCCCCCTCTCATCAGGAGATTCCTCGTGAAGAAGTGCTGAGCTCCAAGACAAAGACATGACTGATTCTTATATCTGTTCCAACAAGGGGCTCCACAGCTCTAGCAAATGCAGCATTTCACTGTGTCCAACTGAGGTCCTTCTCCTGAGGCCTAAAAACACAAAAGACATTTTGTAATAGCTCCCTTTGAAATCAAATTAGTAATGTTTCAAGGCGTGACCCGTAAAGGGCTGCTGTCCAGAATCTACATGTGTTTGACAGATACATCTTCCACCTAACGGGCCTCTTCAAGAGTACAGATGGAATCAAGATGTGTGAACAGAGCTCCAAAAACAGAGCCATGGAATTATCGGGATACATAGCAAATAACTCTATCTCAACAGATAAAAAGGAAACAATATCAGATATAGCGTAAAATAGCTCACTCCAGCTGGTAGGACAGATTCTGACACCATTATATAGGTGAGACTATCACAGAGGAAGATGCTAGTCCAGATGTGCAGAAGCCAGCAAAATATATCCCTAAGTAAACCATACAACCTTATGCCAACTCCTTATAAAGGTCACACAAAGTCACAATCCCCTTTTCACATACATCCATACACTGATAAATATTAAAGGTTACTGTGGGCTGTAGCTCTGGCACCCTGATGGGCTGGAGACTAGAATCTTGAGAAGCAAGTTTATTTTTACCTACCTAGCCAGCCATTTGTTAGCTGAAGGAGTAAGTCTGGTAACTTATGCACAGGGCATCTTTGGTTTCAAAGGGCTAATAAGGTCAGGGGATAACATTTTAGGGACAATGCCAGTGCACCTCATTGCACAGAAACCATGTGTACTTAGGTTGAAACCAAATGAACAGAAGAGTCAGAAAAGAAGAGGAGTTTTCAAGTTTGCCATTGCTTATCTGCCAGAAAACTAACCGCCTCATTGTCCTGAAGGGTGAATGTCTCTGGAGCAGGAGTATGAAGAGGAGATCTCCTTCCCATAGGGTATGAAAAAGGGAAAGGATTTGGTGGGTCAGCCTTTCCAAACACCTAGAGGTCCTGTTTGACTGCACAGAGAATTAATTTAAAGCAGAGCAACTTCTAAACGCAGGCCAGGCCTCAACTCCATAACTCATTTTCACTTGAATTCACAGACCAGGGGAAAAAAAAAAGTCATGTTACTATATCAAACCCTCCTATAGCAGCCAAATAGAATGAACCACCTACCAGCAGGAATCCCACCAGCTACTTCTTGTTGCCAGCATCTCCCTTCTGAACAAGGAACAGTACTAGAGAGAACTATGTGCTGGTACTCAGCACTGGTGAAACCGCTCCTCGAATCCTGTGTTCAGTTCTGGGCCCCTCAGCACAAGAAGGATGTTGAGGCTCTGGAGCGAGTCCAGAGAAGAGCAACAAAGCTGGTGAAGGGGCTGGAGAACAAGAGGAGCGGCTGAGAGAGCTGGGGGCGTTTAGCCTGGAGAACAGGAGGCTGAGGGGAGACGTTATTGCTCTCTACAACTACCTGAAAGGAGGCTGTATTGAGGCAGGCGTTGGTCTCTTCTCCAAAGTAACTAGCAACAGAACAAGATGAAACGCCTTCGTTTTGCATCAGGGGAGGTTTAGATTCAATATTGAATCAAGGGGATTCAATATTAGAAAAAAATTCTTTACTGAGTGGTGGAGTCACCATCCTTGGAAGCATCCAAGAACCGTGCAGATGTGGCACTTTGGGACACGATTTAAAAGGCACGGTGACGTTGGGCTGATGGCTGGACTGGATGATGTCTTTCCTGACCTTAATGCTTCTACGATTCTACTTTAGGTTACGACTAGAAGCCAGGGCTAAAACACCATGGAGAAACACCTGTGATTGACAATGTGTATATATATATATATATATATAATGTCATACTTCCAGTAGCTTATTTCTTCAATGACATTCAAGTCCTGTCTCTGCTATCAATAGGAACAGCCATAATTTCAGGAAATTAAATTAATTTCTGCTTCTTTCAATAAGGACAGAGGTGTGTGGTGTACTCTTACACAGTTCTGAGATAAGGTTATAGCCAAGATTTGGCCTAAGTTCTTACATATTAACATTTTTAGCTGCATTTTATTACCTGAAAATGTCATCACTGACTAACACTCATGATTTTCACACTATTTTTCCAGGAAGTTACTTTAGTGACCAGGGAACACACATCGATTACAGAACTTTTTGAGAGCCATCCTGATAAATGTGTAACATGACATCCTCGTGAGATATGTGCAATATGAGATTCAGGTCCTGATATAAAGGGCCATCCCAAAGGAGGCAGGAATTCACTCTCCATGTTCAAGCAAATCTCACTACTCAGACTGTGAAGGCGGTCAGTTATTGTCTTGACTTTGATCATAAAAAGCTGTTCCTCAGGGCAGGAGCAAGAAAACCAAATCACTACAACTAGAATTTGATGCTGAATGACTTTACACATGAATCCTAGTATGGTGACAGCTCTCTCTTGGATTATAAACCTAGTTAAATCTTTGATTAAGGGGTTAGTAAATAATGGTAACCTGACCCTTCCCCTCATTGTTTCTGTATCAGCAGTAGAGTAGCACCCTCTCCTCGTATCTGAAGTAGTAACTAATGTTCTCCATGTGACTGGTAAATAAGCTTGGCCCTAGAAACTGCTGTCCAAGTAGTGGCTAAGAGGAAGCCTAAAAAAATAGCATTAAAACTAGGATTGAAGCCCAAAGGCAATGATCAGTCTATCTCACAGACTGTCACTCAGGTTAGGGAACTTGAGTCGATGCTTACTCAGTTCCCCCTGAGAGTGGTACCTCTTTCTTTTCAGTCTATCATGACATATTTACAGCTTTGTCTATCAGCAGTCCCTACTGAGGCTCCAGGGATCCAAACTGACCTGCCATTAATGCTATTTTTCTTGAGCTACTACTGCTTAGAGCCAACAGAAGATATTCAGCAAGGAATTAAGAGTCTGTGTTAATGTGATTTCTGTCATCTCCATACAGCCTGCATTAGATTAAACATATTCTTTCTCCTTGTCTCTGTTTCAGCACTGCTTACAAATGCATATGGTACAGAAGCAAGCTTGCACTAGCTACATCTGCACTAGAAAACTGAACATGCCTGGGACTGATCTTGGGGGCTGAAGCTACTGCTTGCAGATAATTCCAATTCATTCTGTCCAACCCTCCCAGCCTCCAAAACAAGATGGTCAGGTACCTGTTCAGAATGGGTCCTTGAACTGTGTTCATAAACTATTTGAAAGAACCCTAGTTGGCCCAACTCTAAAGACTCCCAGAGACTCTTTCAGCACTTTAAGTGTAGAGAATGCAGTGCCTGGGAATGTTTCCTCCCAGTTTTTTTAATAGTATAAACATTCCTTATAGAACAGAAAAAGAAACTCAACGTCATACAGAATCCAATGTCTGGAGCTTTAGTTTTACAGTTGTTTTCTTTTGTTTTCATTTAAATTCCTGACCAAAGCTTACAACCTGGCCTTACAACCTATCAGTATTATGTCCTACTGATTTACAAAACTATTCAGTGCTCCTATGAAAACCCTGATTAGCTGTAAATGTATTCTCAAACCTAACCCATTTATTAGACATGGGAAATGCTATGGGTACACAAATTATACAATCACATCCATAAATGATACAATCCTTTCAGACCAGAAGGAGTCTAAAAGTCTTTCAGACCTCCCTGGAGAAAGAGAAGAGAGACTGTCTCTCGTAAGATCTGTACAGTTCAGCAGATCTAAACCAGAAACTAAGTCATATTAAAGAGCAAGCAAGCATTTACCCTAGGACAGTTCCCCAGCTCTTGTCTGAGTGTGACAGGTCCCACACTAAGGTCACCGGTAATTGGGTTATTCAAGCATTAATTGTTGATGCAGAGTCAATCTGTTCCTGCTCAGTTAAGCAGGTAGGCCACCTCATCCCTCAGTCTGTCCTTTCTCGGACAGATAAGCAGATGCAAGTACAGCGGTTTCAAATCCTTCCAGGGTGGAAAAGATCTCCGCTCAGAGATACAAATCCCCGTCCCTCCCCAGTGTCATCACTTGGTAACTCCAAGGTGTTGAGACCACATTTAGCTTTATGGAATAAAACATAACAAGCTGTCAAAATGTGCATAAATAAATTAGAGTCATTATTCCAGCTTAAGGTTCTGGGGACATAAACAATTCTCTTGAAGTTCGCTGTGACATATTTTGCAGTGGGAGCCAGGCATTAAAATCACGTCCGGCATACAGAGAGCTGTAAATGCATTCTGTCTTTGGGCCTGGCGCCGCGGTGCAGAAATCAACAGGCCTGCCTTGGAACAGAAAATAAAGCAGCGCAGGGCCAAATCCCTGCCCCTGAGCACAAGTTTTATGGCACAGCCCATGTCCATATGGCTAAACCCTGTCCTTCTGCACTCTGCCCAAAGGGGAGCCCTCATCCCTATCTGCCTGCTTGGAACGGTCCCTGGCTCGCGCTGCTGCCCCAACCCGTACGAGACACCCTCAGGGACAGTGCTGGCTGGCACAGGCAGAACCGTGCAACGGAGCTTCCTAACAGTTAAACCCCACAGGTCGCTACATGCCACCGCCCCTGGCCCTGGCCAGATACAATCCGGGGCTTCTGCTAGGATATTACCCTAAAACATGTTTGTCTTTCATAAGTGACTTCCAGTTGCATAACAAGAAATGCAAAAAAGGCACAAGAAATGAAGACATAGATAGGTTTTGTGCGGACATAAGGTAGCTGTGCCAGGTGAGACCACAGACCCCCAACGCTTCCAGCACTAACCAACAGCACAAACTTAGGAAAAAGTATGAAATCAGGATAAGCACGCAGTGATACCTCCAGAGCAGACCCTCCTGCAGCACTCATGACTCAAGGATTTCCCAAACCGAAAGTGGTATCTTGGTATTTAACCGCCCTCTGAGGATTCCTCTGAAAGAAAATAAACTCCAGATTTAAGCACTGCATAATTAAAAAGCCAGTGAAAACAGGCTTTAGCAATTTGAATTATAAACAAGGAGCAAACCTATTCATTCAGAAAATGCATTTTACATCAAAAGAACATCAAAACAAGGATGAACAAAAGTAGTGTCATTACAAGACAGCATCAAGCTGAAAGCTACAATCTCTAAGAGCAAAATGGCACTGACATCCTCACAGAAGGCTTCTGCTAGGACTCCGTGCACATAAAAGAAAAGCAAAACAAACTTCATAGGATACTCTAGGCAGAACCTGCTGTGACAGAAATCACAACAAATGGCTCAGTGGCAAAATGTAGGATCTTCTTCTATTTTGCAACCAACCATTTTTATAGACAAGCTACCTCACGATGTTTCATGGTATGGCCCTTTAAGGGTCTGAAAACCACCACAGCAGCCGTGTGGTTGGGTCTTGATGGGTATTTTTGAGCTACTTGTGAAATCCATATTAGGAGCTGAGGCAGCCGCGGCAGTGTGAAGAGCTGTTCCATTCCTGAGTGGGAAATTCCATGAGATAAAACATTCTTGCATTTTGTCCAGCAGAAATACTGTATTTCCACTGAAAATGCCATACTAATAAGCTCACTAGTGTTTTTTCTAGATATAAATAAGACAGAAAGCTTTCTAACGGTGCATTCCCTTCTTTTTCCCCATCTTGCTTTCTCCTTCCCTTGAAAAGGGAGCAAGTTGGTCAAAACAAAAATCTAAATGCATACTTTTCTCCCTAATAATAAAGAAATGGCTATTCCCTTACTTTTGCCTCAATGTATCAAAAACATATCAAAGGAAAACCACTCTGCTTTCCAAAACTGCTGGACCAAGGAGAGGAGAGGCTCCCCAGAAACACTCCTAGCTTGCTCACCGCTTCGTCACAGCGTGCAGGTGCAAGTTTTAACACCCGTGACCTGACTCCTCCGAGACTTCCCTTCACGTTCATGTACTTTTGGAACACTTTTGCATCATGTTTACATGTTTTTATTTGGGAAATCAGGGAAAACCTACATAAATTAATTTGGACTAGATGACGGACAGAAATAAAGAAGAACTCAGTGTCTTCAGTCAAACTTGGGAAGGAGGGATAAGGTGCTGCAATGCAGAATTCCCACATTATGTGCATATCAGATGGTGATACGTAGACTAGAGGATTGTTGTTCGTGTCACTTGATTCTGTGCTGCCAAAACCTTCCTCATCTGCAAAACGGTGCCAGGCGTGCTGCCACCCTGAGAGGATCCTGTGAGGACAATGAACTGCTTCACTGAGCTCCCACACCAGGGAAACGCTACATGAAGAGTAAGAGAGTCCATCACCACCCTACGGCCTCTTCGCAGGCCAGAGGAGCATATGGGGCTCCTGGCATCAAAACCAGCCCTATTCATTCTCACTTGTAAATACTGTTGCTCTTGGCTATCGGCCACTCAAAGGAGAAAAACACAGGCCCAAGGCTTTGCCAGCAAAGGCTGTGAACATCCACTCAGAAGGAACAGTTTCATACAAGAGTGTCCCCGAGCCTCTCCCACCTCTGTAGTGATCTATTTGTCTGGGAATATATATGGAAAAACCAGAGGGATCTCTACCAGGTATCCCTGGAAACAGGCTAGTACACAGGAGAGGCAGTTTTAAGAAAGACACCGTGAGGTTCCTCATTGCCTTTCCTCTTAGCCAATGTTGTGGCAGGAGGAAAGCAGACATAATAAATATGGGAATCCTCAAAAATCTAAGACAGGCTTTTCTGAAAACACTGTCTGTACATTATATCCTCCTCTTTTCCTCTCTGGTGATCACAGCCCTGATTACACAGGAACACCTTATCACTGAAGACAGACAATTAAATATGAGAACGGCTGTCAAGCAATCGGTCTGTGTTCTTGTGAAACCATTTCACCACTCCACAAACAGGAAAATATTTAGCAAGAGGTGTGCAAACTGGGCACAGATGCAAGACTGCAATTGAAAGGTGAGGGTCATCTGCTGCGAGCAGATCTCCTTCGTCCTCCAGACTCTGAATTTTCTTCCTCTGGCTTGAAAATGTTTTTTACTTTTATTCTGAAATTGCTAGTGTTTTCTATTCACATTTCCAACAACAAACTGTGTCAGCTGGGGTCCCATATTTACAGTATTTCTCAGAAAACCCTACTGGCCACAATAAAATATTCCCGTATTGGCTCACATCGACTGAAGCATTTGAGCCACTGGAAGACATAACAGAGAATAAAACATTCAGCTGTTAAAACCCACTCACCCACCTAGTTTCCCTCTAACAGCCCTTCAAAGTTTCAGTTCAGTGACATGAGAAACTCCCGGATCTGGAAAGTGATCAGTTTGCAGAGAAAGTACTATTTTCCAGCGGCTTTGGTGAGTTCTGGTGAGACTCCCCATGACCCCAGAAGCCCCGCAGACGTACGCTGTAGTAATATAAGGGCTGAAATCTGTCCTTATACTTTTGCATCCCTAAAATCCTGCAGAAACCTCATTCTGAAGACTTAAGTGAGACTTAAGCAGTACGTAGCCTCATACCAGGTCTTCTTTGTGTTGGCACAAATTTCACCCAGGCAAGACAATATTTGCTCAGGTGCAGTACCTTGGGTGAGAGTTAATCCCTTTCATTTCTGACACAATAGTTATTATGTACAATAATTAATAAAAGCCACTCTTGAGATCGACAACCTACACATTTTCAATTTCCTCTCATGTACTCTAGTCTTTCATATGCTTCTTTGATCCTGCATAGGTGTCAATCTTTGCGTGCGTATAGGTCACAAGAAAGTTCACCTCATGTTAATAGCCCGGTCACCTTCACATGCATTGATTTTAAGCCATTTCCACTTCCAAATTGCAATTTACCACCTTATTTCAGTCTCTCCATTATTCTCAAATATCAAGGTACAGGACTATGATTTTATTTGGTCTGTGTAAGAGGAAAACGTCAAGTCAAATATCAAAGCTTATTTCTCGGTTGGAGATGTGCGTGCTCACGCTGTATGCCCCTGTCAAGGGAAAGGTGAGCCACCCGAGGGAGATTTCCTAGGGCTCGTAGCCCAAGAGCAAAGCTGATGAGACAGTGATCAGACTGAAATCGCACAAAATGCAGAATTGGATCACACAGGCTTGGAATGCCTCATGAAATCCTCACAGAGGGATCTGAGCTTGGGAAAAGGCAGAGTTCTGATGAAGGCAGGCACCCCTGGGAGAGTTCTGATGAAGACAGGGTGCTGCCCCGGGCTCTGCGAGGAGCACAGCTGCCCCTCTTCCCCCCCGAGCCACAGAGGCTGAGCGTGGCCAGACTCTGCCACAGCCTGGACTCCCCTCCCAGAGCAAGACGTCCTCCATAGTTTTTCCCCTTTTTCCACAAACCATTGGTACCAGAGCAACAAAAGTCCTGCCTCCTCCGCTGTCTCAAACAGAACCAGATCCTGCCTGTGACAGTGAGCAAGGCAAGAGGGACTAGACTTAATCTTTTCTGGGAAGGCAAATCTTATAGAAATGTTTGTTTTCACTCTTCTGTTCGACATTCCAGCTAGTGTGAAGCTTCAGAAACGTGTTCCAATGGCTTGTTTCTCCTGCTCCCTCCCATGGCAAACTGAAATCAATATTTTTAGATTCTTGTCATTCCCTTAAAGACACACTCTTTCTCCTTTTCCCTCCCTTTCTGAGGTCACACAAACTTTGCTTTGGACTCCAAACTATTAATTTTTCACATTACTCATTGCAGGTGTCTGAAAAGCTTCTTACTCAAAAGCTCATAGAAGGATGTGTTCCTTTTTAATTTCCTTTTTTTTTCAAATAGAGATACATATCTCAGCAACAGAAACGGAGGCTGGTCTATGTCATTACAACAAGGTGTTTCCAAGCCTGCAGCCCCCCACTTCGCACACACTTGCTGGCTTCGCTTCACATTCATTCAGAGCCCTTTATTTCTGTAAGAACAGCAAAAAACTGCCACTCGAGGAGAACTGAGTGGCTTCTCATCTAGGTAAAGTCATTGCAGGGAATCACAGTGCAGTCTAATCATTTCTCACAGGACACCAAACGTTGTGCTGCACGTTCATAACTTTCAGTAGCCACCAGCTTAATCTACACACTCAACTAGAGCTTAAAAGCCACGTAGCCCGTTGTTGGCCTCCAGAGCTCAGCGAGGATTTCCCTCGGCACTGTCTGGAAAAGAGACAAGCATGTAACACGGGAAGTGGCTTGTGAAGCAAGAAGCAGCCTTCCTCGTTTACCAAAAGTTCCCTTTTCTCAGGTCCTCTCCCAGACTAGTTAAAGCCAGCAGAGGGATATACCTCTGCAGCCCCACCTGTCAGCAGCAAAGAATGGCTGTGCATCTGATTCCTCTCTCTCTCTCTGCCGGAGCTCTGCTTTTGGATCTCCTCAGGCTCTTGATAACCTCCTGATGTTACCGCAGCTGTTTGTTCAACACAAACCCATAAAATACTTGAGGTTGCCACATCGCCCTTTTCTCCTGTTCACACCCAGGTCCTCTTCATCTTCTTACATACAGTAAACAATTCCCTGCAGGGTCCACATTTACTGTGATAACTAATAAATCCTTTAAAACTTCAGCTGTGACGCACACTATACAGCAAGATTCAGTGTACTGCTGTCAGGTAAGACTCTGCCGATGCCTTCAGACTTTACCGATAAAATAGTATTTGGATTGTCACAACCATCTAGTCAAGTCTCCCAGAATACCATAGCAAGAGCTTAAGGAAAAAGGAAAAAAAGAAAAAAAAAAAAAGGGAAGAAAAGAAAAATAAAGAAGAGAGAGAGAAAATATTTCTCCCCATTGAGACTTCAGCAAGCCTGAGGTTGTGTAGACAGGGTGGAGAGTGTTTTGCAAAGGCAAAAAAGCAGATGTTTTCACAAAGCCAGTCTTGCCCAGCTCACCTATACAATCCCTCTGGTTCAGAACAAATCAGACGCAAGCAGCACCATAATCAAGTATTTCTGGTTTGGCCCCTGGGTGGACAGAACACAGCTGAAATCCAGATGATCCACATTTTTTACATCAGGTAAGCCAGGATCACGTACAGGGCAAAACAAAGTAATTTGAAATGCCCCTATCTAGACTTCAGGCCTGAAAAACATGCTGAGCTGCTTGTGCTTGTTTGGAAACGCTCTTAAGCCTAAGTCAGCAAGACGTTGGTTGCATTGCCTCACGCCTACCTGGGACAACGTCCCATGCGATTGTTTGTACAGCTGGCTAGAACACTCAGGATGTCTGCTTGCGGTGCGAGTCCTAATTCCCCTCCCCTGCGGACACTTGAGGATATATTCTTTGACGGACTATATTAGGCACAGTTCCTTCATTCAGTTTTCTCTCAGGCTGAGATCACCTTTTTCATAAATGCCTACGTCTACGTATACACAAACACACAGGCGCACACAGCAAAGAGAGAGAGAGTGAAAATACTCATCAATCCCTACGACAAACTTTAATAATACAAACATCTAAAAGCATGTCTCTGTACAAACCCTTCTGAAAGCCAAGAGCCTGTTTCCCAATCAAAGGCAACACGTTCCCCATGCAGCAACAATAAAGCTGTCACAGCGCCACCAGCCGTAACTTCCAACCTGCCCACATCCAATATTTTGCTGAAGGAGAAAAGGTACAGGCCCTAAATCTGGGTGAACCGGCTGGCAAAGGCCTCAGCTTCCTAAAGTTCAGCTCATTTTTTTCTTGGCAAAGGCATTTAAATCCTCTAATGTAGATTTATGTCATTTTGTCTGGGTGCCTTCCCCATAGAGGCTTCAGAAATTAATTATGCTTTCTCCACAATCATGGAAACATCCCTGAGTTAGCACAAAATTACTTTTTTTTTTCTCTCCTCATTTTTTTCAGCTCTTCCTCATCCCAAAATTTACCTGCCCTGGCTGCAAATATCACACACACTATTTTACACTTCCAGAGAATTTTATCAGTCATCGTCAGTGCAATGCTGCAGATTACCATTAACACTGTAACACCTTCAACATTTCTTAAATTGTTTTGTATATTTTGCTGCTGTTTGGTTAGATTCATGGACATCAGTAAATTCAATATCTTGACAGATATTTTCCTATCTCACGATTTCAAAAGGTTCTAGACTTGTGGTCAATTGGTTAATTTTAGAGAAAAATGACCTGTAATAAGCTAATTTTTTTTTGCTATGTTTCATGTTGCACTAGAAGATGCCAAACACTGGCAAACAGGAACTCCAAAAGAAAACATTGGAGCAGGGAGGTGGTGTGTTTGTGAAGATGCCAGTTTAATATATGCAAAATGAAAGATATTTTATAGAACCTATTAATAAAAATTAGTCCCAAGTTAAACCAAAGTTAACTGCAGTATTGCTGCTCTACTTTAAACAGCCCTAGTTTCATAACTAATTATCTCACAATTACTAATATTTTTCCTTGATGAACTCTGTGCTGCCTCATCCTAATGAAAGCGCTGCAAGGTAATACAGCAGTTATATGACAATGCAAATAGGACCCATTCAATTTGCACAAAAAAAGGTTGCAAGGAGCAATTAGCACTTCATTAATATGATATAAAATGCTAATTTGCCATATATCCCAAGTGACTCAAAACTCCTTTCCATCCATATGTGCAAATAATAGTTAATATGATGCAGTGTGTGTGAACCAGGTTCACGGTGCATTAGCTAGAATCCCTGTGTCAGTTTTCTGTATAATAGCTATTAGTTAATATGAACAGTAGCTCGTATTTAACCTATGACAGCGGTGTTAAACGATAAAAGGATCAGTTGGCAGCAATATCTCATAATTCCACCTCTGTAAAGTTCTCCCTTCCTCGCTATCCAGGATGAAGTATTGGAAACTGACTTCTAATCTAATTTATAAAGCAGATTGAAATGAAGTGCTGGTAGCACTCAGCTCGGCTGCTCAGCATTTTGAGAGGCAAGATCATTCCTGGTGAATCTCAGAGCTCAGACATTCAGGCACTCACTGGCAGCTTCTAATGATCAAAGTATTTGACTTAAATAATTGATTTATTTATACCAGTAAAGAAGCTCCAGGGGGTTGTGAATATGATGAGATATAATCACACCACCAGGGAATTAGAGACACTCAGATGTGCCTTGTGCCTGCTAAAGCCCTGCGGGTGTGATTAGTATATCACACATCAAAGGAATTTGCTCGAAAATTTTTCATATAATAAATTAATAGAAATAATTTATTTAAATAATTCCCTGATTTAACAGGGCAGATCTGATGCGAGATGTGGTATGCGGAGAACTACAATGAGGCATGTCGATCTAGGACAATCCAGAATCCCTGACCGTGTCCACTGAGAGCCAGGAACCAGCAGGATCCTCTGGCCAGCAGGTCCTTACGAGGCATTAGCATCAGCTCAGAGCTCGCTGCCTGTGATGAGCGTTCCCAGAGATATTAGCCAGCCTGCATTGTCCGAGATGGAGCAAAGCCATGCTCCTTCAACAAATCCTTTCAGGAAGGGAAATGTTGATTAACAGTGACATACAAGGCAGCACAGCGAGCTGGCATAGGCGGACTAAGCAATGGCTCCAATACCCCACGGAGAGCCCAGGCTCCACTGGCCAGACTGTTTATCCAGGTATTTTAGTAGCTATCTTAATGGTTTATAGGGCTTTGCCACTGCAGACTTTAAGTATTTTACAGTCTCCCATGCACTTCCCACCCCAGCATACAAAGACAATAGGGAAGGGTCCTTATTTCAGTCGTACTCATAAGAAATCGAGTCACACACGGACCAACCAACTTGCTGAAGGGCACACCGACCGTTTGTGCACGCCACGGCGTTAAACTCATACTGACATTCTGAAGTATGTTTCTATTCCAGAAATACACCAGCTTTCCCACAAGGGTACAACGGGAGCACCTCCCATACGAGGACAGGCTGAGAGAGTTGGGGTTGTTCAACCTGGAGCAGAGAAGGCTCTGAGGAGACCTTAGAGCGACCTTCCAGCACCTGAAGGGGCCGCAAGAAAGCTGGGGAGGGGCTGTTCTCAAAGCCACAGAGTGACAGGATGAGAGGGGAATGGCTTTAAACTCGAGAGGGGCAGATTCAGACTAGTCGTTAGGAAGAAATTCTGCACAATGAGGGTAGGGAGACACTGGCCCAGGTTTCCCAGGGAAGCTGTGGCTGCCCCATCCCTGGAGGGGTTCAAGGTCAGGCTGGATGGGCCTTGAGCACCTGGTCCAGCGGGAGGTGTCCCTGCCCATGACAAGGGCATTGGAATTAGATGTCTCTAAGGTCCCTTCCAACTCAAACCACGCTATGACTCTACAGCAACAGGCCATTAGAAACATGCTATCTTTATCCTAGCAAGCTGCAAGAGCAGTGTACAGGTGTTCCACCTCCAGAAGTACAATCCTTTCCTACACCCCAGGACACACAGGGCATGTTTTTGGAGCAGAGGTGTGCATAACCTCAGCAGATCCTTTCAGAGCCCTAGAAGGGCATGAAGATGGAAAGCCGTATCTGGGGAAACTTGTGCCTTGGACAAACCAGTACTCCAGGTGCAAAACCCAATTGCTGTCCTTGGGTTGCAGAAAGAATGAGCAAATAAGACTTTCTGAACCTATGTCTTAACTCCCCCAGAGTCAGACCTAGGCTGTCTTATGTCACTTTAATGTCCTCCAAAGATGTTGCAAAAGAGCTCCACAACTGCAAAGCTGTTTAAACAAGTCACACAACTTCTAAGTAAAGAAATCCACGGCAATTATAAATTCCTGCAAAAAGCACCATCTCTGTGACTAAAATCAGAAAGGGAGAGGCTTCAAGGGATTTCTTCATGCCTATGGGGAAAGCCCAAGACTGTGTTCAGTTTTTCCACGCTTAAGCTTCATTCCCATCCTTGCATCAACATTCTGATTTTGGCAGAAGCAGCATTGTGGGTACTTGCTGGGCCCATTAGCAACTTGTGCTACAGAGGTACCTGGGCCATATAAACAAACCCAATGTCCTCCATATCATACGTATTTTTATTGCAAGGGTCAGATCTGAAATCAGCCTTAAATGCACCCAAAATTCAGTCTCTCACTCTGAGTTCAACAAAACCTCCCCAGTCTTGGAATTTCTGGATTTAAACTGAGCCTGGAGTCATGCAGTCCACCACCAATTAACCTCATAGTGCTAAGCGTAGCATGCTGTGTTGAAACCAAACGTACACATTTCTTTATGTTTATAACCTCTTTCCCTTTCTTTACTTCATTTTCCCACAATGGGCATAATAAATACAGCCTGTCCTACAGATGCAAATTCACTGGGGTGCACTACAAGAGGGCTTTTTTCTCCCCAGCACTTGAGGATACAGCACCATTCACCTTGCGGGATGTGGCAGAGATTTTGAGGGGGCGGCTCCTACATTTGGGGAGGTCTCATGACACAAGGTGTATTTGCTTTGTAGTGCTTGTGTTTCTCTTCTGCTGGGGTTATCCTGTGCCAATACACCCTTCCAGAACTGAGTTAAATAAAATTACCATGAGGAATCAAAACAACTCATAAATATTCTTCGTATCTCAGCCCACTCTTAAAAAAAGGAGTAAAAAAGCCAGTAAATTGTTGTCATGTCTCTCATCGTTAGAGACAGAGTCACATCACCACCTCTGACACCAATTTCAAATTCTTCCAGTTTTCAGTCACAGTCAACTTGAGCTTCAACAGGTACCTGATCCAAGGGAGCCCCTGGGACATCTCAGATGTGATCTTGGACTGGATTATAACACAATTCAGTAATTCTGATCCTAACAATATCCCAATTTGCAACCCACAGCGTAGCTGCCTGACAGTTAAAACTGTAAATGCCAATAGCCAACCCTTGAGGCACACGGGCGAGTTTGCAAGCAGACAGTGAAGATCAAGGATTATTAACTTCAGCTCTTAGCGAGGGGCGTTCAAACAGTGCCTGTTTTGTTATCTCTACCAGCTGCGACCCGGGTGTTACTCTCAAGGATAACAACAGCTACAACACCTTGAGCAAACAAACTACTTAGAAGCCCTGCTTCCAAGAGAGAGCTCACACCAGAAAACAGCCCCTGAACATCTCAACAGTGAAAATATCAGTTCCAGATAGATAAAACTTGAGTAATGAGGAACATAACAGTACTAAAAGCTGAAGCTTACCAATATACTAGAATTTTCCATTTTTGTTTATAGCTGAAGGTATTACTTATATTCATACATGAAGGTTTATGAGGGACTATGAAATTCTCTCTGCATACAACAGTGCCCTTTCCTTTAGCTGAAGAGGGAGGCATTGCTCAAAACCAAACCTCATCAGAACAATGAGCACCACAAAGAGGCCTGACATCTTCTATTAACTTAACAACAGCCTGCTGACTGGCAATCCACAGCTAAGCTCAGGAGGAAAGTAATTGCAGCCAACACAGGCATATGATTTACAGGACAAAGGTGACTGAACAGGAGCTTTCATGATCAGGAACTGGCCTTGAAGGCTTGGCTGTAGTGAATAAAGGATGGTACTAACATGTGGCTCTGATATGCCAAACCACAGCCAACAGCCAGAGAACTGGAAGGAAGGTCAAGGCTTCAAATGGAAGTGGCTTGTCTTCCCAAAGATACAAAGGTGTCACATCTGCAGAAACTGAGTCTCCAATTTACCTCCATCATCATCCTCTTCTACAGGTATTCAGTCGTAAGGTAACAGAGACATGGATCACCACATCAAATCACACCCAAGTGGAAGATGCAAACTGAAAAAACATCTGGAGTTGGGAAAGAAACATTTCAGGGCATAAGAAACCAACAACAGATGCAAGGGCATAAACAGCAAGGGCACAGGGCTTTGTAAGTGAAAAGCAAGGGGGCAGCTCTCCCTCCAGCAGAAAGCCACCCTTCCTCTCAGCCTCTCTCACTGCCTAAATCCACCCTGAAGCTGCATTCCTTCATCCCAGGGGCTGTGTCCCAGGTATTACAAAATCTTAGCACTGGCAGCATTTGCAGCTGTAGGAAGTCAAATAGAAGCCCCAGTGCCACCAGCACACTGCTGGCAGTGGAGCCTGGCAGCCCTGTCGCCAGCTAGGGCCTTCAGCACACAGAAATCCGCTAAATAAACCACAGGCTTGGGGATCAGCAACAGACCTGCCTGGAAATTCCCTCCTTTTGAGCTGGCTGCCAACACATTGGTCTTCTCTGAAAAACCCCTGATGTAACACGGCACTGTCTGCCCAAACCAGCCAGGTTCCAAATCTGGGACTCAAGTTCGGTGACTGACCCCACAGTTACTCTCCTGAATAAGACTGAAGGAGTTTTAGGGGCACTGACCGCTCAGTGGCTCTTAAGGATGAGCTGCATGAGAATCGTAAGCACCAATGCAAGGCGCTGGAGCTCAAAAGCGTCACTCAGGGTACTGACCTCCTGGTCTGTCCGCTCCCTTCTCATGGGAGCAGATACCCTGCACGGCTGCCTGCGCTACGTTCCTCCTCCCCATGCCGTGGGTCACGGAGGCCTTCGTGTTGAGAAGATCTGTGACTTGAATAAACACAACGTCACCTGCAGGGCCAGACTCAGTCCTTGGTCTGTGCTTGTAAAGACAGAGCCAATGCCATCCAGGGAGGAACCCAAAGACACATTTCCACACAAGGGAGAAAGAGCATTACTTATCTTTTTAGGGCTTTATACTGCTCCTGATAAAATCTGTGGGGAGTTTCTCTTTAGTTTTAAAGGGAGCAGAAAGCTGCACTATAAATTTTAAATGGAGTTTGCAAAGTGTTTCTTTTTTAATCTTGCCTTTTTCAATAAACTTACAAAATAAGAAAAGCTTCTTTGCAGCTGATAAAAAGCCAACAAAGGTACAACTCATTACTTCTTAGCAGCCATTGCACAAGACAGAAGTGCTGGCTTTTAAAGGGCACCCCCATTTTGACAAAGAACTGCAATGATTTCTAGCGAAACATTTAAATCTAACTCCTCATTACTCAAAGTTCCCCACCCCACCATCAGCCTGACAGCCTTGGAGCCTGTGAAAGGAGGAATGTAATGAGTATACATTAATGTTATACACTTTCCACAGCTCTTGTTCTGGTGTGACCAGATTTATGTACAGAGCAGCCTGAATGTAATCCATCACGGTTATACACAGCACTGGCCTCAACGTTTTTGCAGGTAGCCACCGTCTCCAAACCCTCTTAGCTGCGGCGGTATTAAAGGAACCAAGATGTGGTGACACAATGTTCATTTGTTTTGGTGGCAAGGCTCGATTAAAACAACATAACGGGGTTAAAAAAAATACTAATCTGTGAAAAAATGTGAAAGCAAGTTAAGTAAAACCTTCAAATATTCCCTTGTTCAGGACAAGCTGTGTGGGCTGACAGCTTCTCCCAAGGGAGCGAGAGGTCACAGAAAAAGCCCTGCTAGGAAAGGGCTGGCTGTTAAGGCAAATCCTCACCAGCCAGAGCCCCGAGGAGGCTGAAGCTACCGATGCCCAAACACAGAGACGACATTGTAAAGGAAATATGGGGGACAAGAATGGCAGTGGAGGAGGGAAAATAGGGACTGCCTCCCACAAAGAGGGACAACAAATCTGTAAAAATAAGAAACTGCTTTTTCACTGGACAGATTTTCAAGGAAGAAAGGCATGTGCCATGGTTTTCAAAATGCCACTTGGGCCATTAGGGAGCTCCACACAATCGCTGCTTGAGCACGGAGGGAGACATGAAGGCAGCTTATTAAAAGTATAACAAAAATACAAGGAGGCTTCTTTGCCAGGAAGATTTCAGTTGCTGCCATCTTCGATGGGGATAAAAAATAAAGTGACATCAAGTATTGCTGACTCCCCATTTTTATCTCAAGTTCTGCAATAGCCAATGTCGTTCTCAGACTGCCAGGATCCTCAGGCTCACGGGGCTCTCATTTTTCCGTAAGGATTGCTGTCATACACAGTCATGTTTTAAAGCCTTTCCTCTCACGTACAAGATATAATCATCAATGTAATGCAAACTGTTAGAAATAAAGTCATTTTAGACAATCTCAGTTGGGAGTGGGCAAGAGAGAGGTTGAGTCTCTGGAGCTGAGAGGATCTTCACAGAAATGAGACAGCTGAAGGGAAGAAAAGCTCTCTCGTTGGCATATGTTGTCCAGAGACAAGAATGGATTGCAACTGAAGGAAATAATAATGTATATTTAGAGACAGCTTTTCACTGAAGAACTTACAGGTGATTTTACAGATCTGTGGTTCTCATATCCCATTATGCTCTCTATACAGTCACTCCTATAGTTCACAGAATCACAGAATGACCAGGTTGGAAGAGACCCACTGGATCATCGAGTCCAACCATTCCCACCAATCCCTAAATCATGCTCCTAAGCACCTCATCCACCCTCACCTTAAACACCTCCAGGGACGGTGACTCAACCACCTCCCTGGGCAGACCGTTCCAATGCCTAACCACCCTCTCCGTGAAGAACTTTTTCCTAATCTCAAGCCTAAATCTCCCCTGGCGGAGCTTCAGGCCATTCCCTCTCGTCCTGTCCCCTGTCACTTGGGAGAAGAGCCCAGCTCCCTCCTCTCCACAACCTCCCTTCAGGTAGTTGTAGAGAGTAATAAGGTCTCCCCTCAGCCTCCTCTTCTCCAGGCTAAACACCCCCAGCTCTCTCAGTTGCTCCTCATAAGATTTGTTCTCCAGCCCCTTCACCAGCTTCGTTGCCCTTCTCTGGACTCGCTCCAGAGCCACAACATCCCTCTTGTGGTGAGGGGCCCAGAACTGAACACAGGACTCGAGGTGCGGTCTCACCAGTGCCGAGTACAGGGGGAGAAGAACTTCCCTGGACCTGCTGGTCACGCCGTTCCTGATACAAGCCAAGATGCCATTGGCCTTCTTGGCCACCTGGGCCACTGCTGGCTCATGTTCAGTCGCTGTCAACCAGCACCCCCAGGTCCTTCTCCTCCTGGCAGCTTTCCAGCCAGGTTTCTCTAGTTGGTTTATGGCATCTGCCTGGAAATACACAATGCTCTGCCCCAGCACACAAAAGCAGAGACGCTAACAGGAATACAAAAGCCCTCCTCCCAGACACCAGGTCTCATCAAATTCCCCAGCATACCTGTACAGTCAATGCTGTTAAGTGAGGTGATTATAACAACTGAAGAGAAAAGAAAACTTAGAAGGCAGATTCGACACTAAAGAAAGGCAAGAAGTTTCCTTATTCAGCACTGAAATGCTGTATCTCCAAGTCTCTTGTACTGCTCCTAAGTTCTTCTAAAAAATGAACTGCGGGAGAGCAGAACAAATTGCTGGAGTCCTGCACATGAAATAATTCGTCCCATGTGTGGGGTTGGATTTATTTCCCCAGAACCTTTTTCCATGAAACAAAACTACTAAGGGCAAGGAATCTATTTGCAACCTCCATTCTTCACAGTGAAGACAGAAGTTGTTCCCACAAAGTAAGCAGGATATTCAGTTGTGGAAGTATAATTAAAACACATCTGTAAGTTCCTGGAGCACTCATAGAGAAGATGTGGCCAGTAAGACACAGGACAGCCCATCAGAAGCCTGGTTTTCTCACAACATGAACTTTCTTGCATATCCCACGGCAGTTTCCACTAAGAGCAGTGTTGCATTTCCTTAAATTTGTATTTAAGAACAGCAATACTTTGTTTCTTCGAAGGCAAAATCAACTACTTTACTGGATAAGCATCTCTGCTTTCATTTTACAAAATAAAAGGGGCTGTCTCTCTCACGCATGGAGCGCTGCAGGAGCAACATGGAGTTGGCAACACAGGATCTATCCAGGAGGCTGGAGGCCGCTCAGAGCCCTAAGACGGAGCCAGCAGGACAGCTCCATGGCCCTATAGCACCCCGCTACTCCTTCCCCAACGCTCTGGTGGCCTCCAGAGAGACTGTGAGAAGGGTTGCGTGCCCAACGAGCACAACTCCTCACCTTTCTTATTTTCTGCAGCTCCTGTCCAGGCCCAGCAATGCTGAAGCTCAGCTCTCTCTGCAAAGTTAAGGAGAAAAAAAAAAAGTTACATTTAGCACCCCTAACAGCCAACACAGGTCAGTTCCAAATGGTCCTGCTCCTTCCATTGTGCTGCAGGGCTCTATCTACCCCAAACAGCACATCCCTCGTGTACGTTCACCAGGCCTCTATCTTGAGACAAAGCCAGGAAAGGGAATTAGCATGCGCTGCTTTAACGTATTCAAAGTTTCTCTTGACTTTCTGTCTCCTGTGTCAGCACTTCCGTGCTCAGGAACCGGCAGCAACAAACCATGCACAACAAAGCTGCACTGATGCTACACGTGCCCATGCAGTATGAAAATCATCAATTTGTGACATGGTGCTGTTTAGGAACACTCCAGCCACAGAGTGCTGAGGGTTCTCTGCGAACAGTTAGAAACGGGGCATTAGCTACTGGATTCATGGCAGAGGATTTGTTGAATGTATTTGGTTCAAAAATGGGTGTGCTCCTATTGAACAAATCGCATGGAGAGAGCCAGCAGCATTTCTGCGGGCAAAGGCCTCCAACAACAAACCGACGGCATCACCGAATGCCCAAGCTGACCACGCAGCAGCAGCAAGTACCACTGCCGATGCTAATTATTAAGGAAGGTGCATCAACATAGGAAGAGTTTGGGAACACCAGACGTTCTCCCAGATCTCAATTGTTATTTCATTACTATTACCATCTCAAAATCCCAGAGAAAGAGCTAGAGATTTAGAACAGGTTACTAACATTATAGCCACATTTGTGGAATTTGGGTGTAAGTAGAAAAGTTGTAAGAGGGAAGACTTGGGAAGAATTACTGGAAAGTCGATCTGTGTGCACTGCTGGAATGTTTAATGCTTCTCCAACAAAGTTTCAGTTTAGTTTTACAAGTATGGCATCCTTTTCAGATTAGCACATGGTATGCAAAACATCACCCTGGTTTCCCAAAATAGCGGTTCTAATGAGTTTCATGGTAGATGTCCCGCTGATCAAACATGGGTTTATGAGCAATACAAAGAATCAATAGGATGCTTGCACTCCATGCATCAGCCCAAGTACAAATAAGCTGCAGAACGCCTGCCTCCTGCCCACACAAGCTCTGTTCGTGGGCTAATGAGCAAGGAGACACAAACACAGTCATACTACAGCTCATGAACAACTTCAGCTGAAGCAGCAGCATACAGTGGAAACTGCCCAACAGAATATTCCAAAATGTAATTGGATGGATAGAACTTTCTCTTTGAAAAACTAAACAAAGACTCACGATACATGGTTCACAGAGTTTTAGCCTTTCTCCTCCACTGGATGTATGAGAGAGGGGAAAGGAAAGAGACAAAATGCTTCCCACCCTCTCCCTTCTTCCACTAAATGTACACAAGCCCTTCCACAAGCCAGCAGTGAGCTTGGGCTCCACCTGAGGGCATCATCTTGGCACAGGGGGACACACACATCAGGCTTGTGTACAACATTGAATCCCTAAATGGGAACATTAAACCTCCGAACTGGAACGTTAATACTTTTCATCCATACTTTAAGGCTCCTGCAGCAGGTCACAGGAGCTGGGCAAAGCAACACAGCTCACGAGGAGATACCGATCACTGATATAACTGGAACTTCAAGAACACTGAAGACATATTTGTCTGGCAAGGTGGATCATGGTGCTTCTTAGGGAAGCATGAAAAAGGCAGTCAACATACTGTGATTCCCATTCCTAACATACAAGCAGACACATCCTAGTCTTCTATTCAAAACATCACTATTTTGACATGTGACAAGAAACATAATCATGCAGTCAGAGAAAAGACTGGAATTACAAAACAGGCACCTTGGTCCATGACCAGGGTGAAGCTGCATGGCCACAGCCCCATCAGACAAGCGAGCGAGATCCTGAGAACACGACAAGAGCAGAAGCATGCCAAGAACATGGCTATAAATCCATGAGTCCTTATACCAGAGTCCAACATGCTGCAATCACACAAGGAAAGACATTTCCACATGTGACAATTACACAAGAGGGAGTGCCCCATCACAAAAACCAGGCAGCCTGCAAGCCACGCTCTCCTCAAGCTGGATGAATTAAACAGACCAAGCTGGATAGGACTTGCAAGACCTCAAGTTGGGCAAACCCACTGCAGAACAACAAGAGAAGTTCTAAGCTCTCCCCATCACTCAAAGAAGCCCAGCAAGCTAAACGGCTGCATTCCCAGCAATTTTCCCCCACAATATCTATTTCCCAGGAAGCAGAGACCAAGCCTAGATAAAAAAATCAGGTCCCAGCTCATAACATCTTGCCCTCTTTTCTACACTGGGAGCACCACTATGCATTGCTCAGCCTCTCACTATCACACACACACACACACACACACACACACACACACACACACACACACACACACACACACACACACACACACACACACACACACACACACACACACACACACACACACACACACACACACACACACACACACACACACACACACACACACACACACACACACACAATTAAGTTCGGCTTCTAAAAGCCCTACCTGTAATTGGAGCCAGCTGCAACCTTTCTGACACATACTAATTGCTAGTAATGACTTTAATGCAGTAAATTCACATGCTGCAATTGTTTTAAATAAAGGAATCTCTCGTAGCTTTTTCCCTGAGAAAAATCTGTTAATCTTTGCTGCTGACTTATCAAATCCTCCAGTCACCTGTTTGCCATCATTTTCATGAGCTGATAACGTGTTTATTAGAGCCATAATATGCAGGTGGAAGCGTAAAGGTCTCATTTAGTGGAGTATGAATTCTGTTTCGTATATCAGCACAGAAAAAGCTTGGTTTCACCATTCAGCCGTGCCTCAGAAAAGAATAAGATCCAAAATAGTATCTTTTATTCTTTTCAAATGGAATATTAGCTCTTCTAGGTTCAGTACATATCTCAAAATACCATTTGGATGAGCATGACAGGTTGGTTTTTGTTAAGCCCCAGATATCATCACTTCCTATGGTGAATCTACCCAACCTTAGTTAATTTCAGCTTAATTGTATTCCCTTTTTAATTATTTTTATACATAAAAACAAGTTCTACAAAACAATAAAATGTCATGTTGATTCTACAAGGCTGGTTTAGGAGCTCTTCACAGAAACTATTTTAGTTTCCTGCAAAGACCTTACCTGAGGTACTGGAGGCAATACACTTCTGGAAGAATTAACCCAATATCTCCCTGGAAGTTTTGTTCTCCCTTCTGCGTAGTTTGGGGCTTATTGCTGGGGTTTGGGTTGGTTGGTTTTTTGGGGGGAGAGGCAGTGAGGGGCAGTATTTTTTGGTTTTTAAGGCATGCTACTGAAATTACTGCAATTTGGAAATCAGTGCCCACGGTTTAGCAGTCTACTTTTTTCCCACCAGTGAGTTACTCAGAGTAGGTGATCACAAATGGATGTTCTGCTGTACTAGTGTTCACTGGCTCTCTGGTTTATGGGTATGATGTACTGAACGCCCTCGGCTCCTGGGGCAGAGCGTGCTGAAACCCAGCCTGAAATGGTGCCGTCTCAGATAACTGCCATCTCCAGAGAGATGCTCATAACCTTTGCCTCCCCTGTGAGAAGAAAAATGTATGGACCAGAATGTGAGGACACTCAATCAAATTTTTCACTATATGAAAGAGAAGAGAAATAAGTACCAAAAGCACTCAAGGAATCAAGGCAAAATTTTTATGTGAAAGAGCAAGCCTCAATCTGAAGAGAAATAAACATGAGAAAGAAAAGAAACTGTAAATAAGAAGCCAAGTGAAAACCTAAATTATGTTCTAGACAGCCAAACTTACCAACTGCAAAAGGAATTTCATCTGAGTTAGGACTCCTTGACTTGACTCCTGAGGATGCAAAGTAGGGGCCTAATTCTAAGACAGTATGTGGTTTACTATAAAACAAATCTAGCATATAACAATTTCCTTCCACAATTCCCATGACTTGTGGCGCAGACCCAAAACCTCTTCCATGATTCACTCCAAACCTCCTTGGAAAGACGTGACGGCCAAACTGTTAGTTTTAGTGCATGAGTAGTTTGGGTGAAATGACAAATGCTAACACTCAGTCGAGCTGTGGAGAAGAGGTGACCACAGCTATGAGCAGCCAGCAGAGCTCCACTGACAGTTTATTATTAGCATCCTGAACATGCGTAAAAAACACCGTGTCTTTTTAAGGTAAATAACATTTTCCTACCTAACTGGCCAGTCCTCAGGAATAATTTGTTAGTCATTCCACAGCACAGGCCAATTTCTCTTTTCCAGAGAGCAGAAAAGAGCATCTCAGCAGATCAAATAATCCAACGAGCTGATGCTCCGAGGTGCCTTACAAGCCCTAAACTCTGCTTCTGTGCCCAGTAATCTCCTGAATCTGCATTTTATACAAACTCTGAGCCAGTGCTGACCATGCCCAGACTAACACCTCCTGGAATAGCCTTCCCTACTGCTGAAAATCTTGCCAGAGTAAATAATGTACCAGTTTGCTGATGCAGCCTATTCCAGAACTCCTCCTAGCTTTAACCTTTCCAAATAGTCTGAATCTGAAAATACAACTAATCTGCAGCTTCAAATAGTCAAATTATGCATTCCAAATTTCATGTTTGTTGTTAATTATGCCGTTTTTCTTCCTGTTTGCAGATTAATCACAGATTAATCCACACAGAGAAATAAGTCTCAGCCTCGTGGTGTCCGCTCACTACTCACTGCTCCTAATACAAGAATGATCACTCTTACCACGTTATTACCTCCTTGCCGCTGACTACACGGCTAAAACTCTTGAGCTGAGGAGAATACTGACAAGTATTAAATCAGGTATGGCACAGCTTTACAGAAAAAAAAAAAAAAGTCATTTCCACTCAAATTTGTGAGCATTTTGCATTCACACCTTTCTTAAAACGCCTCCTAGATATCCCAGTATTAGCAAACAAAAAAATTAGTCCAAAGAGGAAGAAGATGAAGGAAGAAATGGAAAATACTTGCAACATTTGACTGTAAACGCTATGACCAGAGAGCTCATGTGGTTCAGGTGGTGCTATCGAACCGCCTCACCCAAAACTCATGGCAGTTACCTCTAACTCAATGGTGGGAAGCAGAAAGGCAGAGGTATCCCTCAGAAGACCATCAACATCCTTTTTTTTCTCTTAGAGCAGTTTCTGCTTCATGTGTGGTGTCCCTCCCACCCAGTGGACCACAAGCTCTGAGCAGGAGCAGGAAGCCAGTTATTCCTGTTTTTGAAGGGGAAATGAGGACAGAGACAGGAGGAGGAGAGAACCGTGGTGACCACTGGGGAGGAAGAATTTGAAGAGCAAGATTTCCCAATTGAGGTTGAAGAAAAGATGACTAAAGGAAGAACTATGTCTCCCTGGATATTTTCCGACACCTCCCAAAAACGTATCTTTACCAGCACCAGCCTTATCAGATAGCGGCAGTGAGAAATGGAGGTGAGCCAGCGGACAGCCGCGTGAGCCAAGGAGGACAGGGGGCAGGCAGCACAGAAAGCTCCTGCTACTGCAGAGGCCAGGAAAAGAGGTGATGCTTACCCCCAGACAGCCCCCCAAGCACAGGGAAAGGAGAGGAACAGACAACGACTGGCTGCCTGAAACCCTGGGTGTTAAACGCTCAAGGACAAAACTGTGAAGGGGTTGCTTAGAGCCATTACAAACCCAGCAGTGCTGACAGGAGTAAGAGTTCAGCTGGGGCCAAGGCACTCCAGCCCAGCTTGCCAAGGTGGAAGTGGCTCCATACAAACCTAAGCAGCCTCTCACCCTCCTATCTGATGGGCTCCTAATGCAGTTCCCTCATCTCCCACTTGTGAATACAGTTGTAATGCTGTGTTCTTACTTGCTATAGAATGCCGGAGCTGTACAGCAGTGGAAAAGATGGAGAAAATTCAGGACAAGAATCAAGCATTTAAGAAAAATGCCAGGTTCATTGTCATTAATAAAAACCCTTCTCAGAGTGGCAGGTTTCTGTATGCTACGTATCATGTGAACTTCCCTTGAAAACAAACCACCACCAGCCCCCTAAGGACTTTTCCAGCAGCCATAGAAAATACCTAATGAAGCAATGTTTAAGAGACCTAATTATATGAAAAAATAAACCTTGATAACCATCTTATCCCACGCACAGCTCAAATATGAATCAGAGTTTATTTTAACCATCCTCGCAGGTTAACACAGCACAGTCCAAGCTGCACTGCAGCAACACAGCTTGTGTGAGATCCCAAAGAGGAGCTGGGAGCTCACCCACAACAGGATGCCTGGCCAAACAGAGGTGAAACAACAGAGCTGTGATATGGAGGACTGAAAATAGCAGCCTCCAGAAAGCAGGGCTTTGCACTGCAGACTAATATCATTCTATCAGTTTTGGCCACTTTGCTCCGATCACCTGTGTCAACAAGGCATTTCCTCTGTTCTGTACCTTGAGCCACATTGCTGCACCTGCCCTTGAGGGAGGAGTTATTGGATTAACCCAGCTTCCTCTTATCTGTGTTTACTCACCAAAACTACTCTGCAGAGAAAACTCCCTCAATCAGTCCCAGAGCTGCATTTTCACTTGTATGCAAAAACCCAGATGTGGCATTAAACATGCAGAGCTGAAAAAAAAAATAGAAAAAAATATGACCTCATTGTGAATAACCACCACAAGCCAAGCTGGGTGAAGTCACTGGGGATTTTTCTTTCCAGCACGCCCACACCGCTGGGACTCTTTCAGAGGGACAGACACCTGCAGTGCTGCTGGGCACAACCAAACCTTTCTTCCCCACTGTCCCTGAACTGGGGGGGGGGAGAAGAAAGTGGGTAACCAACAGAACAGACGAGCAAACAAGTTCAGACGCATCACTTTTCCTGCCTACACTGGGCCAATAGTGAGTTATTAAAAAAAAAAAAAAAAAAAAAAAAAAGGTGGAGTCCTAAGGAATTCTCCCTCCTAACACCACTGCTGGCTCTGCTCCAAACCCATGACCCTTACAACATGTCACCGTAGGATTGCTGGGCAAACTTCTAGAGTCACTGAAGCGAGAGAGAGAAGTCCCCAGATTTCCTACTGTGTGTAATTCTGTATAGCATGAGCTAACCATAAGCCCCCCCGAGATACTTCTTGGTTCTAATCTTAAAACAGGCTCCAAAAAAAGAAATAGAAGGAAAAAAAAAAAAAAAAGATGTAGAAAATGAAAACCACACAACTTTTAGCTATAAAGCAAATGTAGGTCTGATGGCCAGAGATACCAGGATTTGGCATTATTTGTTAAGTAAAACAGCTATTCAGCTCAGAATTGGGGATGAAAACCTCAGGGCTGACTGCCCAGGTGCTGAGACGAAGTGAGACAAAGTTCCTAATGAGCCCTCTCACCAAAAAATCGGCTTCTTCAAGGTGAGCAGAGATTTCAACTGAAGGACAAACAGGAAACTGTTAATGACAATCTTAAAAGGTTAGATAAGAGAACAGGTGCCAAAGTACCTTATACTTATGTACTTGGCTTCCTCGTGCAGATACTTGTCACCACTTACTGCCGCCTCTGTGGACCTTTAATGACCACCACACTGCTTACATAAGCCTTCAAGTAACTCATTCATGTACAAGAACTGCAAACTCTTATCTACTTGTGAAAAATCTGGAAATGTTCTTCTTAAAGACAAAGGAAGCTGTCCATTTCTCTCACGTGTAAATGGTATTTTGCCTCTGTTGAGGCTATTCTCTCATTTATGTCAAAACCAGTGACTTGAATCTTAAACCCAGGAATCCAAAAGTTATTCATTCAGTGCATCCACTGAACCTTTTATCTACGATCTCTAAGGGATGGGGTTCCCTTCACAGCATCCTGGAGCTCGGGAAGTTCTCATGGAGACAGAATGGCAGAATATCAGCACACTGAAACGTTTTCTCCCCCTGTATTTCTAAGCACTTATAGCAGCGCTTCTGAAGTCCCCGTCTTCTATCAAGTGGAAAATTTCTGAGATTCCAGGGACCCACACGTGACTTGGCTAGAAAATGCAAGGCTCAACCTTCCAATGCATGAAGAGATCATTCACAGGACCTGGGATAAGAAATCTGAACCCAGAAACAAATCAAGAGTTTGATCTCGGGCAGGTTAAGCAGAGCTTGGAGTCATATCTAGGGAGTCAAACAGATGTGATCAGAATACTCTGGCTTGCTAAAGCTTCGTGACAGGAGAAGAAAATGATCAATATTGAAGAATATACCAATAATGGGAACGTAGTGTGGTGGCAGAGGTACATTGGAATACTGGACATCTCAAGTTGTAGGGGAAGAGGAGATGGGGAAACACAATCTCTCACCAGGAGAACAAAAACTGGGACAGAAGCGAAAGGCTGACAAGCATAAGAGCACTCTCAAATAAAACCTACTGAATTGAGATGTTCTCCATATCTAGAACACAGAATGTACCTAAGATGTTTTGATGCCTTGGTACCACATCATTTTCTCATTGTCTGTAAGTTTACATAGCTGTAAGGCAGCAGTTTTCCCCCATAAAATGATTCAGCGATCAGATTTCTCATGATTTACTCGACTTTTATAATAAACACTATCACAGCTGATTATAAGCACTTACCCATGCTGCAACTGCCGTCATGTTCAGATACACAGGAGTATTACACTACCTTTCATAACAACACCAGGAAAATGACATTCATTTTCTGAGTCAAGCAAGGTCTTACTTTCAGCTCGAGGGCATTCATCTGTCTGCCTGTAATACGGGAACTTTTGAATGTCATCTCCAGACAAGCCCAATGTTCAGGAGAAGTTCTACAAACCAAAGCGCAGACCATATGATTTTGATGACAACCCATTCACCCAAAGAGAAAAGTACAGGATGCATGTAATCCCTCGCTTCTTCCTAGCTAAAGCAATACCTTCATCTCCCCCTGCAAGGACTCAGATACCGAAAAGGAGAATAACAGCGGCTATTGACCACCCGCTTCTCACTCCATTACAGCTAAAATGTGGGCAACTGAATAATTTGCTACTTCTTTTTGTTCTGTCTGGGAGATAAGACTGGTAGAGAGGAAAAGTGCATTTCCAGCTCCTAGCACAGGAACAAACTAGGGACCTTCAGCAAGCAAGAGGGAGACGAGAGAGAGAGGAGGAAGACAGATAGAAATCCCTGTTTCCTGGTAGAGATGCAGATGGGAAGAACGCAAGCCCAAAAGGGTAAGACTGTGGCCATCAGGAACAGTTTAAGAAGCAGCAGGTGGGAGAGGAGCCCACAGGGTGAAAAGATGATGCAAGGAGCCCTCAGTGCTGCAGAATACATGCCACATGGGGACTTCCAGTGTCTTCCTGGACATTTTGCTCCTAGTTAAAAGGGTCCATCAGTCAGATTGCCAGCTTTTTAAGAGCCAGGTTTCTTGAAAGTGGGTTGAAACAAGTTCATGAGGGACCCAGCACTTACGCTGTGCCACGAAGAGCGATGCAAAGGCAGCGGCTGGCTGTGGGGACGGCCAGGGAGCACGGCGTTGTCCTGCACGTATGCACCTAAGGGCTGGCGGCTGCCGATAAAGAGGCGGCATTTTTACCTCAGGGTAACTAACGTGCGTGTCAGCTGCCTCGAGGTAAAAACCCAGCGACGCTGAGGCACTACAAGTTTTACCATGAGGTGACTTGCCAAGATAAGTGTTGTACCCCTGCCTGGGGTTGACCTGAGGGAGTTTACCTCATGGTAAAACTAACGTGTGCTGCCTTCACTGAGCTTTCGTATTCAGACAGTTGACATGTACCTTTGTTACCCTGAGGAAAAACCACTTAGCTTTTTCTGACAGTGAAATTATGATGATTCACATCTAGGTGCCCTGTTCAAGAAACTGAAACCATTTTGCACTGGCTCTGGGTGTCATTAGTAATTTTTCTTCACTTACTTTCACTCAGGAGCAAATACTTTGACTAATACACAGATGCACGGGCACACTAGACAACCTTCTGCAAATTCTGCGAAGAATGTTTTCATACACTGCAAATTTACTTTACAAAGATCTGCAGCTACCAAGTGAGTCGCACAGTTTTGATTTCTGCACACAACCCAAACATTTCATCATGTCATTGTCTTGCAAACAGTTAAGAGGAAATTAATACAACACAAATCAGGTTTTTCCACCATCACCCTGGAGGAATAACTAATTTTTCATTATAATTTGGAATAAACCTTATTGTTCAGCATTTAAAAAAAGAATTAAAAACCAACATGCAGGTGGAAACCCTTTCATGCATACACAACCCCTTCTTATTCTGCTCATGCGCCAGTATTGCAACATACTCAATAAATACATACATTTCACAAGCATTGATTATTTAGCTGCAAGCTAGATTTTTGCATGAAGCCCATATTATTGAAACATCACCGGGAGCTTCCACACTATACTGGGGTTCATTTTCATATTCCCTGCATCACCCAATACTTAAGCTGTGCAATAATTAAGCGCTTCAGGGTAGGGTCTCACCCTTCCTTAGTTAGGAAATGGCTAGAAGCACACAATGTTTTGCTCCCAGTTCACTGTGAACAATGACCAGTTACAATCAGTAGCACTCTTAATGATTTATAAATGCTCCTTTACAAAGGATTTGAGAGAGGAGTCTTTTAAGAAAAAAGGTCTTTTAAATTAAACAATCTTGGCCCTTCTGCAGAAATACAGCACAGGAATTAGATTGCTTTTAATGTGCCAGGCAAGATACAACAAGCTGATCGAGATTCCTCTGACCTTCTGCCACATTCTTCCAGTAAAATGACCTTTTCCACTCTGTGGCACCACAAGCAGCTGGGCGATGAATCTGACTAATGACAACCACCAGTACAAAAATTAGAAAGGTTGTGTATCTGTACAGAGCTGTCAGAAACACGCGGCGTGTGCGCTGCAAGCGTTCTGTACTCAGAGGCAGACAAGCTCTCAGCTCGAGCCCCCAGCATCCCACCAGGATAACAGAATACATCCGCAGGCACATCCAGCTCTCCATATCTGCCCTGCACTGAGTGAGCCACCACTTCAGATGCCTGTCCCTTTGCAGGATCATGCTAGGACTTCATAAATGTGGGAGACGTATGCAACAACCTAAGTCTCCAGGAAGCTGGGTCATGTAACAGGTAAGAATTGAGCAGGCTACATAAACATCTAGCTTTGAGCCTAGATTTCCTTGTCCAACCATCCAAAAAACTAAAGCTTTCCAGGCTTCCATTTGCATGAACACTTAATATTTTGGTAAAAATAGTTTTGCAGCCACAACTAGGGCAGCCATGAAGAACACATAGGCATAAAACTCACCCTCTGATCCATCTCTCAGAGCACTTCAAAGGACAAGAGAATTATCCCACTTGATTCATTTGTTTTCAGTACAGGACAAGGTTATGGATTACACAGTTGCTCGGAGTTGGGACATTATCAATCAATGCAATATACAAACCAGTAAAATATGGCCTGGGTTTTCTTCTACTTCAGAGGGTTTGGTCATGTTTCCCAACCTTACTGTACTGATAAGGGGGCTAAAAAATTAGTATCCTGGTGAGAACAGAGATTCTCATCCTTCTTATCTTCGTCTAGGAGCTCAAACATTGCAAGAATCATGTTAAAAGTCACAAGCGAAGTTAAATGAAAATCTAAAGGAAGATCAAATCTGCCATGCCGCATCAGGCCAACTGCTCAAGTCCCGAATCCCACTCCTAGCAGAGACATTTAATCACTGCATCAGGTTTAGAGAAAGACAATAACCCCATAATGCACCTGGCCAATTATGAAATGCTGTATATGGATAAGGAAAATCCTTCCTGATCCCTACAGAGACTAGCCAGTGTCCTGAAATACGAGATTTAATTAAGCCTGTCTTATTACTTCAAATGTTACAACTGTTCATAACATTTTCTAGGCTCTTTTCAATCCTGCACGGCATTCACAGTTACAGCTTCCCGTAGCACGAAGCCCACCGGCTCACGCTGTGAGGCACCTTCTGTGGATGAACGAAATCTGCTGGCTCTTTCACCTCATTTTCTTATTACAAACCCATACCAGCCAGAGATATATGGCTTTTCTGGTGACATCACCTACCTCAGAGTCAGCCCCAAGCCCACATGGCTCTTGGCCTGGAGACAGAGCAGGGAGCGTGAGAGAAGGGAAGGAGGCCAATACAGAATATGCATCAGGACTCTCTGAGATTTGCTGCATGGGAAGAATTAGGATTATATCTATGACTGAACGGTTATTAATTAAACCAAATAATTAATTATATTACTGTTCCTTTAACATCCCATCTGGAACATCCTCTGCTTTCTGCCTATGTGATCCCATAAAAATTCACTGTTAACATGTCAAACGCAGCAGACGGGAGAAATGCAAAACCTTGGGTCCTACTATAAAGAGAAAAGGAAGGAAGGAAGAGGGTAGGCTACGAGTTAATAATTGTTCAGAATCTGAAGTCTACAGTAAAGCGGGAAATAGCTTACGCTGTTAAACAAACACCTTACAGAAGACAGGGTCTCCTGCCCATTTCTCACAATCCTCTAGGTAGATTAATATAACAGGATTTGTAGGCTCAGCCTGAGCCTCACAAAGTTGGTTCTGGAGAAAATTGCTTCAAGGGGGAAGGGAAAAGGGGAACTGAAGCAGAAGTCAATTCAGAGAACAAAATGTTGCAGTTTTGGAAATTCTCCTCCCTGAAATTACACAGTACCTCATTTTGGAAACACCAGAGTAACGTTTCAGCAGTCCTGGAACTCAGCGAGATCCTTGGCAACACCAGCTGAGAATGTGCCCCTGCAGAGCCAGCGAGGCCAGGAGCCCTGCCGCACATCGGCTGCTGCACCGGCCACGTCTGAACGGGAACCAGTTTTCTACAGTGAAACTGGGAATTTCCAATTGAAATATTTTATTTTGAAGGAATTAGGTTTCTTCCCATAAAACTCTATGACAGAGAACCAGCATTATGAACAAAACAAAGTGAATTCAGCAGAAGGCCAGCAGGGCTAGAGCACCTGCCCCATGAGCAGGGGCTGAGGGAGGTGGAATTGTTCAGCCTGGAGAAAAGATGGCTTGGGGGGGACTAACAGCAGCCCCCAGCGCCCCTGGTGCTTATGAGGAGGTTATCAGAGACAGAGGCAGGTTCTTCACAGCAGCGCATAGGAGGAGGACAACGAGCGTAAGTTGTAAGAAGAAGGGCTTAAAATGTACCCGAGGAGAAATAGCTTATTGCAAAGAAAGCATCAGAAATCAAGCAGGGGAATGGGTGTGCTGCCTCCATTCTAGGGGGGTTCAATAACTGACTGGACAAAGCCTCCAGCAACCTGATCCGGTAGCTAATCCCACTTCAAGTAGGAGGTTTGACAAAAGAGGTCACTTCTAACCTGAATGATCTTAAAACTTCCAATCTGCTCCACCAAACACAGATTTAAGAACTGAAGGATCTGGAGCAGGTGAAGTCACTCAGGTGCAAAACATATTATCCCCTTTCATTCTAAATTGTGTTAAAAATCATTCAGTTTATCATCATCATCAGTGCCTCTCAGTCTGCAGCCTGTGAGACTAGGGAGCTCATCAAGTACTTCTGTTATCTGATACTTGTTTATAAACATGTCTACAGCGTTCACAAATGATGTGCAAACAGTGCACTAAGCATAATGAATCAAGGCTCCTGGAACGTGCAGAGCACAGCCTGCAGCCAGGACTCCCTGCAAAGCCTGGGGAGGCTCCTTCCCCTCCTTTTAGTTGCTTCACCCCATGAGTGACGCCCCCTGCGATACTGAGGGCGCTGCTTGCCCTCCTCTCACATCATGAGATCAGAAGGCTTTCATCAGCCATCTAAAAGGTTTGAGGAGCGAGGGCAGCAAATGGAGCAATCCTTTTTAGGTACTAAACGCTCTTCTTCCCCTTTAGCATCAGCCCTGTGAAATCTGTGGATATCAAACAAGTGCCCAGCATCTAATGAAACACAGATTTTGACAAGCTCTCAGCTGCTCATCAGCCCCTGAAATGTGAGGACACCCAGCACGCAATAAATACGTTGGTCCATATGGGTCCCGAGGTCATTAAAGGCCAACACAAAGTATATGAAGTTACTACAAAGATTCTAATAAACCTTTACAGGCTCTGGAGGAGAACAGCAGAACATTGTGATTTGAGAGACCTTCGTGATTTTCCCTGTTTGTCAAAGCTAAGAACAGGAATCCAGGGAACAACAAATGCAGAATCTGACTTTTCCCTGTCCTGTACAACCACATGACAGTGCAGATGCCACTCCTCAAGGAACTGTTCCCCGCGACACCTCAGTGAGGCAAACACAGCAATTTTGTTTTACAGACGCTGAAGGGAGGCACCAGATAACTAAACGGTACGTTGAAAATCATACAGCGAACGGAGAACTAAATACAGGTCTCCCCAATCCCAGGCCAGTGTCTAGACCTAGTAAACGCCGTTAACCTATATTTTTGTCAAAAATTAAGGTGTTTTTAACCTCAGTAAAGACTTGCAGAGGTTTTCAAAAACTTGATTTTCTCTCAATGTACCAAGAGTACAATTTGTCAAAATTTAGACACTTGACTGAAATGTATCCCAGCAAATGTTCAAACAGATCGCTTCTGAACACCATGAAATGGAATTACCTTGGAAATTTTGAATCACACTTTTTTTTTTCTAACTTTTTATTTCCATTTTTTTACAGTAAGAATAAACCTTTGCTGGCCAAATAACGCAGAGCCTGGGGTGGTGCTGTCTAAAAAGTGTAAGATTAGACAAGTAAAATCTACCACAACACCTTCTGCTCTTCTAGATGCCCCACACGCCACATTTTTAGCAAGAATTACTGAGTCAAGAGATATCTAATTAACACTTAGTCCTCGTGCTTTCCGAGTCTGACCCAGGTGCAGCAATGAATGTGCTAGCTAAAGTTTCAGTTTTCTAGCATTTTGCTTTGAATGAAAAAAAAGCTATTTTTCTGTCAAACAACAGTTTTAATGGAAGCTTTTTTGAGCAGCTCCATCGCCAAGTGCTCTCGAGCCCCATTAATTCACCGACTAAGGGCATTTAGAATCTCTAAGTGCTCAATACTTCTGTACTTGACCCTCTGTGATCAACATAACATGATGCTTTGAGCCAGAAAAGTAGTTCCAAGTAGCACAAAACCTAAAAATGTTGATTCCCACTTGCTGGAAGATTTAATTGGGATGGATGCTGCATTTACCATTGCCAGGTGTCACCTCTGTCCCGTCCCAGGGACCGTTTAACAGAACGAGTGTCCGCTCTGGAGCCAGCAGCAGCAGCTCATGGCGTTCGGGAGGCAATAACCTCCCCTGGCCAGGATGCAGACACACACTCACGTTCAGGCAGCATCCCCAGCTGAGGGTGGGGAAGAGAGCTGGAGCTGTTTCTGCACAGCTATCTGACTGAACTCCGCCACCAAGCATGAGTCAACACCCAGAGCCGGTTAGCTGTCTGCTAGCATGTAGAGCTGCTGATTTATAAAAAGGAATGACCCTATAAAAATAGTTAGGGCTCAAACTTTCGGTGTGCACATCTGTTCTTCGAGACGGACTCTAAGGTCACTTTGAATTGCGGAATGAAATACATAGCTAGTGGAACCCAAGAAAAACGACTGCCTTTTCCCTTATGTCTGAACTGTTATCTGCTCATCTGAACATTTTGCAAAAAACCAACAGAAAACCTATTACAAAGATTGCTGGTGCATGAAATGATTGAGAAATATTTGCAGTTTGAAAGCAGTTTCACTTCCTGACTGATACCACAAAGAAGCTTTTTAATAAAGTTAACATCATTGTTATTTGTTTTACATCTATGTCCTTATTTCGTCTATTTTAGATTTCTCGAATACTTATGTTAAAAAAAAAAAGGGCTCCTAAACCCAGCAGTTCATGTTTTTTCATTGTAAGCCACACTGTTGATACTGTAATAGTGTTTCTAATAATACTCCTCTGTGCTTACACTGTAAAGCAGCTTTCATCCAAATATTTCAATGCATGCTACCAATTTTAGTTAAGCTACTTAAATATATGCTATATGCATACCATTTTACAGCTGGGGGGACTGATTTTGTAGCCCTCTTTCCACAAGCGCCAAGGCTGAAAAGCTAGGTTGTGGAGTCCTGAGTTAAAATACCCCAGGAATCATTAAACTATACTGTCTGTGCAACAGCTTTTCACAGTAGTTAAGCTCCAGAGCTGGTAGAATACTAATTAAATTAATTTTGCAAATGTTTCTGTGCTCCTGTTTGTGAGGTTGTGTTCCAATATGCAGACAAGCTGTTAGATAGTCATAAAATATATTTGTGAGTCCTGAAAGTAATGAATGTAGGCATGAATAACTAGCTAAAGACTGTCCTATGAAATAGAAATCATAACAAAAAGCTATCGTATGTTCTCTACTATTATTTTTGGTTACTTAAAATGTTTCAGCTACCCACTCAAAAAGCCACGTGACCAGTATCATAATCTTGCAGGCTGTGTCTCTTTCTAGAAACTACTTGCACTGTGACCAGAACAAAAAGGCTATATTTGTTCATTACCATTTTGAACAATACAGTTAAATACAATCCCAAATACCATTTTGACCCAAAAGGGACTTGCCTCAGGGATGTCTGACCAACAGCTTTTAGTTCAGAAGGAGGGTCACTGGTTTCTATGACATCCTCTTCCAAGGTTGTGTCACTGGCAGTGGCTGTGTGGCTGGATTAAAACCACGTGGCCGGGCTTTGCTAACGCAGTGATGCTTCAGCCCATGTTCTGCGTTGCATCCAAAGTCACGTTTCTTGCATCTTCTTCTGAAGCCATCTGGGGGCACCTGCTGGCTGCTGGACTTGCTGGACCCAGGGTCAGTTCTTGCAGGATGCTGGACCTTCCTACATAACTAAATAACATGACACATGTATGTTAGAAGGTTTTTTTTCCCCAACAGCTTCTGAAGGGGCAAGTTAGACATGCATATTTAAGCTTTATTCCTGTAGGGGTAAATGAGTTGCAAGACACACACCAAAACGTGATTCTGCTGAGTGACAAATGTGGGATAAATGCAGTAAGACGAGGCATGAAGGGCAGGAAGCAAAGGTGCTGTCTGGGTGATTCACGTGTGCTTCCTACTTTCATACTAAAATTTCACTGCCCAGGGATAATCCCAGAGTGAGCTGAAGGGTGTGGAACCATAACAGTGAGTATATTCCTCCCATGTAGGACCTGTGTAATTTAGATCCTGGAATGTTTACACACCAGGACTTGAAACAACTGGAAACAGGAGAAATCCTAGCAAAAAGCTTTTTCTGATGTGCAGACTTCCTTCCCCCTCAGGAAGCCCGCACAGCAGGCCGAGGCTTTTGCTCCTCTCTGTCTCAGATCTCACACCATCTCCTGCCCACCACGCAGCAGGGAAAGGCTGTGCTGCCATCGCACACACAGGATTTGCAGCACGTTGTTTCCAGGTGGGAAGCATTACTACGAGACCTGCAGAATCCTTGATGCTCTGAAATTCTGCCTTTCTTTCTTCCTTTCTTCCTTCCTTCCTTTCTTTCTTTCTTTCTTTCTTTCTTTCTTTCTTTCTTTCTTTCTTTCTTTCTTTCTTTCTTTCTTTCTTTCTTTCTTTCTTTCTTTCTTTCTTTCTTTCTTTCTTTCTTTCTTTCTTTCTTTCTTTCTTTCTTTCTTTCTTTCTTTCTTTCTTTCTTTCTTTCTTTCTTTCTTTCTTTCTTCCTTCCTTCCTTCCTTCCTTCCTTCCTTCCTTCCTTCTTTCTTTCTTTCTTTCTTTCTTTCTTTCTTTCTTTCTTTCTTTCTTTCTTTCTTTCTTTCTTTCTTTCTTTCTTTCTTTCTTTCTTTCTTTCTTTCTTTCTTTCTTTCTTTCTTTCTGCCATTTCTTTTCCTGCTGATCATGAGCACACCCTCAAACACACAGACCACCAGGTCGCTGGAGGCTGGGCTGGGCGTGACCTTCCACGTGTGCACAGGTGCATGTGCACACACCTGGCAGGATGACCGCGTTTCAAACTGGAAGGCAATGCACTGACTGTGGAATTCAAGCAGAATATATGAAAGGAAAACTGGACATAAGACAACCGTTACCTGTTTCAGCAGGGAAAACAAGTCCATTTATTGCCAGGGACAAGGTATTCTAGTGACAGGATTTATCCCTTTATGATGCTTTTATTCTGGCAGTTCCCAGAATTTCCAGTGCCTGTGCTGGGGCATCTTCTATACTCATACCCTTCATCCTTGCACTGCAGCCCACTCATCTTACTCTTACCCCAGTACCTTCATATCCACAACTCCAGCTTCTTATAACCCTAAAAATGCCATATATGTTTCTGTATGTATGTGTGTACATATATACACATATAGGGGACAGGACGAGAGGGAATGGCCTCAAGCTCCACCAGGGGAGATTTAGGCTTGAGATAAGGAAAAAGTTCTTCATGGAGAGGGTGGTTAGGCATTGGAACAGTCTGCCCAGGGAGGTGGTTGAGTCGCCGTCCCTGGAGGTGTTTAAGGTGAGGGTGGATGAGGTACTTAGGAGCATGATATAGGGATTGGTGGGAATGGTTGGACTCGACGATCCGGTGGGTCTCTTCCAACCTGGTTATTCTGTGATTCTGTGATATTTAACATATAGAACATACCTATGTTCATTTTCATTCACATGAAGAAGCTTTAGGCAACACCATCCACTGCCCTGAATCCCCTTTGCTTTCCAAATCCTTTCCTCTGTGTGACCCAAGATTTAGGACCAAGCCTTACATATCCTTTTAGAAATAGATATGGGCACAAACTGCGATGCTAAGATCCTGGGAATTGCATCTCTTCATACTGACTTCCCAGTAGACCTGAGAACTTGGCATCCAGGGTATTAGCTTGCCTTCTTAGGTCTCTGGAGCCAAATTCTTCAGAGCTGTCAGGCTGTATTTGTTCACGCTGTTTGGCTAATGTATATAAAATATATTTGCAGCCATCATATGAAGAATGGATGTTACTATATTGACGGGCACTGTAATAAATGACAGGTTACATAATAAAATGGAAACAATCAGCTGTGCCATAGGAATAACAATTGGTAAACACACTGGCTCCCTTTTTATGAAGCATTTCAGATTTTGTCTGGATTTTACTGCACTGCAAGCAACATTTGCTTTGTGTTAGGTTACTCTTCTCTTTTATTCCCTTTTAAAAGCAATGGAGATTTGTTGTATAGTTACTGAATTTTTATTCTTATCTTATGTACCACTGCACTACCCACATAAATGCAGTAAGATTAACCGTTCAAGTGTGACTAAAGCAATCTTGCAAATAACAGGAATAAAGTGATACACTCCCAACCCCCACTTCAGCAGACAAACAAAAAGTTGCTAAACAGCACAACCCAGCCAACATAGAAATCTCCAGCACTGTTCCTTTCTTGATGTTGATTTGGAAGGCAGAAAAATTGGAAAATGTGGGAGAAAAAAAAAAGGCATAGACTAGTACAGTTATAAGGACAAACAGAAATTCTCACATAGTGCATCGTACCCCTTTTCCAAAGCTATTCCAAACACCTCCTCATTGATTCTGCCACAGAGGAAACCACAGTCCACGGATCCAGTCAGCGGAGCTGCAAGTCGTATGTGAGCATGCAGAAACATATTAAACACATTTGGGGAACAAGATGTAGTTTTTAGTACATCTCTCCTCCCAACATGGCTGTAGCAATGCTGCCAGTTGTGGGGCAGTTTAATATAGATTTCTTGCAGAAATTAATTCCACGTGCCAACGGCTTCCTAGTTAATGCCTACGAGTCCCTCATTTATCTGTTTTGCATTTATCCACTGTGAATGGCACAGAACAACCCCCCACTTCTCATGTTATTAGACAGTGAATAGTAGCTCCTCATGTTTCCTCTCCTCAGTAGTTTCCAGTAACTGTCTTATGCTTCTCAAGGAAATTTTACAGTTTTAAATCTCTTTTTACACAGATCTCTTAACTTGGTTCATTATATTCTTACTTAGTCTACTTTATTTCATACAAAGTCTACGAGGTGACCAAATAACTTTAGTATAACTGCGAGCTTCTAAATTATAGAGGTTACTGCTAGGATTTTTTTAATCAACCTATATATTTGCAGATAAAAAGCAGTTGTTAGGTGAAGACACATAAGCATCATTGTCATAATTACAGAGGACAAGCTGTGCATTTGCTTTCTCTATGTGATCTCAGGTATGATCTATGTGATCTATTCCAGCAAGACTTCACCTAGAAGATTTGCAGCTCCAAACCAGCCTGAAGTCATTGTCTCACATTAAGGATTCACATCTAGGAAGACCAATTTCCCTTCTGTATTATCAGCGCTTTTCGTGTACGTGATAATTATAGGTCAGGGCCTTATTCTCAGCTTACCACAACAACAGTGAAACTCCCCCCATGTCCACCGAGTTGCCCCCAGTACAATCAAGGTTTCCAAACCCTGCAATCACTGAGGGTAAATATTACTGTTTGGTGAACGACCTCGTGTGGATCTTGCTGACTATATGTTTGAATTCTAACATGCACGCTGGACATAAACATCACTTTTTTTTTTTCCCAAACAAAGTGTGAAAGTGGTTTTGTTAAAAGCAACATTTGGTAAAAAGTCCTTTAGTGGATGAATTTCTGCACTTAACAGAAAGCAAGAAAACAATTGTTTCCTGTAATTGGACAGTTTGATTAGAGGCAGGTGGTACAGAGCTGAGAAAACTGGAGCCACAAAGCCAATTTTAATGTCAAGCACATTTCCTTTTGCTTTAGGATCCAGAAGCACAACATGTAAATTGCTTCCAAAAAAGGTGGGGGGAGAATAAAGAAGAATGTAAATTTAGTTCCTATTTATTATCCCTACTGGTAGTCCACAGTAGAAGTTTGCAACATGGAAAGGAGGTGTATACTTGATATTCATAATACACAATGAACACAGTATTAAAAGAACATAGATGTAAGAGCAAAATAAAAGATCTTTCAGATTTTCTTGAAAAGGTAGGCAAGAGGTGGTGAGGATTTGTTCTTGCACACCCCAATTCAAACACCACACTCTCACCAGACTGTTATCAACACCTGCTGTGTTACTTGGTTTTGCAACCAGTGCACCGAGGAGCCCCAGCGATGGGCGCAGCACTGGGCACCGTACGAAGCGGCACCTTGGACTGCAATGGAATTAAATTCCATTCAACTCTCGCTGAGATTTCAGTCAGCATCGATCTGCGTTACTGCACACGTGAACACAATAAGCAGGCCTATTCGACCAGCCTCAGCACACGTTTAGCCAGACACCGTATCTAACCAAGGAGAAACTCAAGTCCTGCCATGAGATGAGAAAGAGGTTGGCTATTTTATATACAAACGATTTGAAGGATATAGAAGATACCTAAGATTGAACTCCGGGAGAATTCATTTACTGCATAGCCTGCTTCACACTGATCATCTGTAAGAGGATGGTTTAAAGAACCAAAGGATGAAAACCCCAGGGACAAATCGGCTGCTGGTATAGACCAACATTTAACTTTGATCAGTATGCGGTGTAAGAAAAGCCTGAACAAAGGGAAATTACTCCTCAGAGCATGACAACACATCAAGTGGTACCGGTGCCACCAAACTCCTCTGGAAGCTGTCCCCCCACCTCCTCCCCCTGAGACGCGAGATGCTCATCAGGCCCACTCTGACACGGTGCAGAGGACGTGATCTCATCCTACCCACTCCGACCTACAACCTGCTGCACATCTTGACAGCAAGTGAGAAGAGAAAAGCGATTCAAGCGGCACTGGGTTCACAGCGCCCCTCAGCTGGGCCCTGCGCGTGGGAGGAGGAAGCCGCCTCGGTTAGCTGCGTGACTGCGAGCGAATGCACACTCCCACTCCCACCACCTGCATCCTACTCAGGCGAGTTGCACCTCTGGCTGGACTCGAACGCTGTGTAAGCACAACCTCCCCTCAGCGCTGCCGGGAAGGGGACGGGGAAGGCCCGTACCACCAGCAGCACTAAACCACTAAGCCCTGCGAGGAACACAGAGGCAGGAAGGAGCTGAGCTTCTGAAGTGCACGGTAAAACTTGCAAGCGCTTTTCCTAGGCTTGTGAACACTCTGCATCGCACACGGCTCACAGCTGGGCCCGATGTCCCCACTTAACCTCGAGCACGGGAGTGCCTGGCGGCAAAGCTTCATCCAAAAGCATCGCCTGGTGAGGTGTCTTAATAAACGCAGACAGATCAAGTTATTAGTGAGAGCAGTGCGATCGCAGGACAGCTGACACTCATGTAAAGTATCAGAGGATGATCTGCAACACAGGTAAGCAGCACCACTCACCTATGTGATGGGGCAGAATGAGCTTCACCAGCTGGTGCTTGCAAGAGAGTTGACTGACACACAGAGATATGTTGGTGCTGTTATAATAGTAATATTTTTACAAGGAAAATTAGTACTGAATAATATCTTTACTGGGCACAAACATAGCTCCAGTCAGTATCAACCACACATGAGCACTTCTCCATCTATTCTTTCCCTCAAAGAGACATTTACTATGGGTAGCACCAGGTGTACTTGCAGGGCAAGTGACTTTTCGCATCAGTACTTGCACCTTTTATGTGAGGGCAATATCCTGTATAGTACACCCTCAGTATTTATAAGCCAGGGTTAGTAATAACATAAGAGTAAGGGACAACTGACATTCCAAGTGGCTTCTTAATGTCAGAAAAAAAAATGCTCTTTGTTAAAGAAAATTACAAATTCAGAGAAACAGAAGTGAGACTATATGAAATCCAGGAGTGCCTATGTGTCTCTGACACACTTCAGTGGTCAGCTCTAGTAAATTGTTAGTTCCAGCTCAAAATATTCTCTGGTTTTTTATTAGTTGTTCCAAAAATGTTCTTATGTTGAACATTAATTATTCCAGAGCATTCCAGACAGGATCCAGTAAGATGAATGTCAAGGCCCTCACTGCTTCAGCTGTGACCAGACACAAGGATCTGACGTAAGAGAAACAGTCATTGCCAACAATGTGGGAAAAGAAGAACTTCTTGAGCATCTCCTAGAGCTCACATCTCCCTTTGCAAGTCTCTGTAACATTCCACTAAGAAGTCAGAGAAAGAATTGGTTCTGATCGTAACACTCTGGGTGCTGGTCTGAAAGAGGCCCTCTAAAACTAGAAGAGTGCCCCTCAGCACTGAATAAGCTTGATTATCCCATGTTACATTTATAATATGCAGTTGTTCCACAAGGTCAATAAGTTAAATTCTAATCACAATGTCAATACACTGAATTTCTTTGCTTTTTCTCAGAGAAGGCAAAACCAAACAGATTCTATTTCATAGAAACAGTATTTTTCACAATACCATGCTGACTATGAATAATCAGAACACAGTATCTGAGCTGTCTCACTATATTCCTCTTCAGCTTTTGCAGCATCATCCCCACGGCTATTGTCTCTTTTCATGCTACAGTATTTACCTAAATGATGCAAAAGCACAGGGACACTGGGTACACTTGTGCAATTGCTAGATGGACTAAATTGGAATAAAGTCAACACAGATTTTAAAGATGTTTAGGCATTTAGCTCCCACGGCATTAGGCACAAGACATCTTACAAAATGTGGTTGTTAGACTGGGGCTGGAACAAAACTGCATTCCTCTCTACAGCTGGAGTCTGATGGTCATGTCTGAAAAGGGTCTTTATCTCTAAAGCAGACAGAAAGCAGGCACAAATCAGCTGGAGATAAGGTCAACAGCTATAGCGAGGAAAGAGGAACTCCTGTCCGTATTTTTCTAAATCTCCAGCAATTTCCAGTCCAACCAGATCTCTTCCAGGAGAAATCAATACTGTGAAATGCAGCCTCCTCCCTAACCTGCAAACTTCCACTTCAGGAACGAGACACACTTCCTTGCCCATTCTGTTATAACAAATACTCTGTAACACACATACAAGTAATAGCAAAAAAAAAAAAGATGTTACTGAAACAAGGCCCTCCAATGCACCATTGTTCTCCCAGGAGGAAAGGCTGAGAGAGCTGAGACCACGTGTCTGATGTTACCAAAGGTGCTCTGATACTCCAGCAATGGGTACGGTGCAGTAACACACCTAAAATAGAAACCACTCAACCGATCTGCTCTCATATACTCCGATTCCCTTTAGATCATCTCTGACACTGCAGTCTTACCAGTCTTCCAGTATCTCCCAGTTTTTTCATGTTGTCTCATTTGCCTCAGAATTCAGAGAAGCTGGTTACCTAGACATGGGTTAGATCGACCTTGAGAAATTGAGTTTTCAGGCATTTTGATTTCATGATCACCTGTGCGGGTCTGATCCTGATCTTCTCTACTAATTCCCTTTTCTCCCTTGGGAAATTTCTGCCATCTGTCCTCTTATTCCTTCCTGAAAATGGAGGCAAAAAATATAGCTTTTAGCAACATCCTAAGTAAATGCTTTCACTTTCTCTCCCAGGCCCCACCATCCCTTCCAGTAGCCTGTATTTCAAAAGCACTACAAGCAAATAAATTTAATTCTCTTTAAAAGTGAGCAAAGGTTTCAATTACCGGTTTAATTCTTGCCCACTGTATGCATTTATTTCAAACTCTTAAGCGTGTTTGCTTTCATTCTCCCTGTGTCTTTTTTATTTCCATTCACTCTTTCTGCTGTGGATTGCCACCTAATGCAAAGCATTCTAAGGGAAGTTTGGTCTTCTAATTCAGCTGCTTATCCCTCAAACTTGTGCTGTGACCCTGTGTGTGCCCGTAAGCTCCAATAATTATCAGTTTTCTACCTTTAAATAGGATGTTGCCTGTTCAAACCATTCCATTAAAATTGTTTCATCAGAACAGTAATACTTTGTAAATGCTAAATAGTACTTCTATTTCATGCCAATCATGCCACCCACATTACTAAACTTCTTTGTGTTTACCTCCGGGCTGACACATTCGTCGTAAGCGATTGTTAGGCCCTGGATTCACAGTGAACAGGTAAATATCACTTTGTGGAGATCACCTTCGCTCCGGGACACTTTGCTCTCCTGCATAGCCTTCCTCCAAAACTGCTTCATGAAACCACGCAGAGAAAACCTGCTAAAGAGAAAGAGAATTTTTAAGCTGAACAACAGATAATGTAAATAATTGTTCTCATTTTAGAGGTTTCAGTAAGAGCCTGTGAACATACACACGTGCCCAAAGCATTTTCAACACTATGTTTCACAATGAAACAGGGAGGAGCATCTAGTGCAGATATCTGGGAGATGGATCCTATCTATTTATTTGTGGCTCAGAGAGAACAGAAAACACATAACGCTTAAATAATGTTAACAAATTAAAAATCAATACATGTTTTGCTTTTGTTTGTTTGAGGTTTTGTTTTGTGTGATTTTTTTAATTTCAGTATGATATTATTCAAATTAATTGACAGATGGGCTACTCTTATTTTAGTTTTGAATGGTCTCATTAACATTTAGCTCCACAAACTCTAGTTTCTTTTAGCAAAGCAAAAATGTCCTTCCTACTCAGAGCAACTCAACAAAGCCTCTTTTGGTTACTGCCACTGGAACCTTTGTAGACACAAGTCCAGGTGGTCTTCGCGCTTCATGCAATAATTTGCTAACACCTTTTGCACCTGAGCCTTAGCCACATGCCTCACATGCCCCAAACTCCTCTAACATTATTTGCACATAAGGATATTCAAGAAATTCCAGATCAGACCCAAGGGTAACAGAGCATGTATTGTACAATTCATGGGGATAGAAACATCTCAGTTAGTTTGTCCTTGCTAATAGGAGGTTATATCATTATACTTCTTCAGCTCCAGTTGCTCCAGCAGAGAGAATTGTCTTTATGTTGCTTTCTACGATAATGTCAGACAGCATCTGCTCTGGGCACCTTCAGTACCGCGCACCCGTGGGAGGGAGTGTGTAAGGGGGAGAGCGTGAGAATTTTCATTATCCTTTTGAAATACAAAGGCACGATCAACGGCTCAATCCCAGTCATTGAGGGGACTGGAGCAGAGCTGAGTGCCTATTTCAAGTCCAGTATCTCTCTCCTCTGACAAGATAAAAAGGGACAGTGAGAAAACAGAGCCCTGATGCTCTGCCTCAGTGAATCTGTTGGGCAAAACGACCACAGCAGCAGCACTCTAAGAAACTTTGAAGGTCTGCAAACCACAACTTTTTCTCTAAGATGCACCTCACTTCTTTTTTTTTTTTAGTAATTTTCTTTAGTGATCCCTGACTAGGCTCTTACAAAACTCAACATGTGTTCATCATTTCCAAATATGCCTTCACAAGGATGTTACTTTTGTGCTCTGGCCCCGTAGACATTTCCCTCTACCCAACATTCACAATTATTTCCTTGAATATTTTTTTTTCTAAAACCGTTCTTCTCCCTCCAACACCAAAGTTCTTCCTCATGTCACCTGGTGTCTCAGGTGCTCAACCCTAGTTTCTCCCTGTCTGTCTGATTATCTAAACCTCCCGGAGAGATCTCTGCCTGCCTCTCCCCACTAACCAGTAAGAAAGCACAGGTAGGGGCTGCAGGCGATGCTGATTTCTCAGCAACTACTTTGTTCTCAAAGACTATTTTTCATCCATCACTCAAAGTTAATCACATATGTCTACCAGCAAGCAAGAGTGTGGCTAGTCTAAGAGTTAATGTCACAGGTACTGTTATGTCAATAAGAAACGGATACCACTTCCCTGTTGCCTTCTGCAAGCTTCTTCATCTCCAGGCCTCTTTTTCTTCCTTCCCTACAGGAGGACATTTCCCCCTGTGCTCTGTTTCACAATAATGCAGCGCCTCCCAAGAGATTAAGGACTAATTTGGCAACACCAGGCTCTTCCATCCCATCTTCCCCACTGGTTCCTCACCCCTAGAGCTCAGCCCTGAGCCAATGACCTGCTGAGACTTTCACCCTGCAGTCTGCTCTGCCTCCAGCCCATTTAGCTGGTTTCTGCTCCCCATATCTCTACTTGGGCAGCACTGAGCATCACAGCTTGCTCGAACCTCTCCCTTTTGCACTCACACAGCTTTGGAGGCCTTGTCCTGCGGCACATTCTCCTCTGCTGCAATATCCATCTCCTTTAGACTCACACCCAGCTCACCTCTCCCTTAGGAAAAAAAAGAACAGGGCTTGTCCCACCACAGACCTTACCGGCTCAGCTGATGCTATGTTAGAGGAAAACATTTAGAATATATATTGCTGCCATAAATTGTAGATTGTGAAAAGAAAAGGAACCCTGTAGAGATATCTGAAATGTAAACTCAGACAGGCAGCAATCTAAAATAAACTACAGCCACTGTTTCTGCTTTGATTCTGCTGCCACCAAAGGCAAAGGGCACAACTCCCATTGATTCCAATGAAATCACAGGCTTGGTCTTCTTCTTATTCACCTTTCTTTTTTAGATGTCTGTATTTTCTTTTCAGTCATAGGTTTCCCTGCAATAACGTGTGGCTCTCAGGACCATGACAATTTTTCAGAGATATTCTTACAACTGCAAATCTTGGTATTATTTTCTTATTAGAGAAAGAAGGTAAGATTTTTAACAGCTGCAATTAGAGGCATGGAAGCAGCATAGTTTTGTGCTCATGGTTTAGTTGGTTTCTCTTCATTCTATAATCTGTCCTAAGATCCAACATTCCTTCTGTACATCTCTCTCTACTTAAGAAAGAAACAGTCTTATGACACCAAGTATATAAATACTAAAACATTTTGCAGTGAGGTGGCTGTTTAGCCCTTACACATCCTGCTTGACCTTGACATGCCTTACCTCAAAGCAGAACCCGCACTCACATATTTTAAGGCTGTGCTTTGCACACGTGTATGAAGGGAGCCGTGCCGATGTGTAACGTCTGGTGCTGCCATTCCTGTGGGAGTTGTGTCACCACAAGCTATGCAGGTTTCTGCTTTGCTCTCAGTTCTCACAACGACAGCAGGAGGGTGTCCTGCTTTAGGTTTTAATGGCAACATGGAGCGAGGTACCAAATCTGTGCTGTGGGCAGTTTGGTTACAGCTGTGTTGAGACGTTTGGGGGTGAAGTTTCAGGGTTGTTTGCTTCAGCGCTTTGCTGGCTCACAGTCCTCTTTCCCAGAAGTTATTTCCCGCTGTCCTTGAAACTCTGGCCTGCCTGGTTGCAGAGAAAAGCCTGAAAACATGGAATCTTAGAGTATTTTGAGGTATGACTCATGACTTTTTACCATGAAGGGCACATACTATTGCCTCCTCTCAACTTCCCTCTGCGTCTCTGCATGCAGCCGCACCTTGCAGATGTTCGGGGAGGAGCCCTTGCACTCATGCACCCTAAAAGCAGCTTCTGGGTATGCAAAAGTCAGCATCCGCGTACCCAGGTGTCACTATTCCCAGCGGGCGGGTTCTGCTTGACGGGGCCGCATGTGTATAAGCAGTTGCCCCTTTGGGCACACTAGTCTCTAAATTTCACACTTTAGCAAAGTAGCGCAGCTACTTCCATGTGTTTCTTCCACAGCAGATTTCTGAAAGTAGTTTTATAGAGTTAGGTGTACAGATGTCTACCTCGGACTTCTCCTTTTCCACTTGTACTATCTGGCACTACCATGCAGAATTTATAGTTTTATGCCACTGATGGTTCCTGGATGAATTTGCTCTCCTTTGCTTATCAGAATTCTTAGAATAGTCACTGCTGGTCTGAATTTTTAGGCCAAGATTCGATCTATTTCCCACATGCGCACCCAGGCAGGGCATAGGGTACAGAGTGCCTCGCCAGAAACGAATTACTGTCTCTCAGGCACAGAAAAGGATGTAAATATCAAAATGACATTATCTACCACCCCTTCAAAACCCTCACTTCTCAGCTTGGTTCATTTCTGCCTCTTTGTTTGTGTGTGTGTGTATTGTTGGGTTTCTCCCACCCCACCCTCCACAATCAGGCGGCCGCTGTCTTCCCCTATTTCCTTCTCTTTTGCGTCTTCCACCAATCTCCCCAAGGCACAGCTTTCCCCTGGAGAAGAGGACAACCCCGTTTGACTCTTTGAATGCTACTCTGATAGCAAAGGGAAGCAAGGGCCGCCACGCAAGCCAGCTGAGCATCCGCACCCCAGAGAGGAGTGATCCTGGGGCAGGAAACACCTCGGTGCTGCCGCTCCAGCCAGCGCCACCAGCACCAGACACCCCACCGCAATGTACCTGTGAGATTGCTGCAGGGGGAGGACGGGGGACGCCAAGGTGAGCCGGCACAGATCCTAAAAGTGCGGAGCAGGCAGCCCTCACACCTCAGGGAATGACAACCACAACTGGTGCTCAGGCTGTCTACCAGGCATAAAGAGTGCTGTCGATGAGGGTGATTTTCAGATGAGTTGAGATAAGCATATTGTGTTTCACTGTGACCTTCCCAGTTATCCCACACGAAGCCCAGGGCGTGGTTAATTGTTTCTAATGAGGAAGAACCAGTCCAAGCAAATGGACTCCTGTCCTCCTTACCACTGACCCCCCTCAGCTTCCTCTGGGGCTGGGGGAATGCGAGGCCCTGCCCCATGCCTGATGGGGCTGGGATGGTGGCAGGAGAGATGCCCTGCCCTGCAGATGCTTCCCAAAAGAACAGCCCTCCTGACCTCACGGCTTTAAAAGGTCATTTAGCCACACGCAACCAAAACCCTTAATTTAAATTTGTGTTAAGGCAGAATAAAATATGTACCAATAAATGTCAAAGAGTTCTGCCATTTTGCCTCAGAGACAGTAGAACAGGTTTACTCCTTTTCCAACTCTAGAATCATAGAATCACAGAATCATCAAGTTGGAAGAGACCCACCAGATCATCGAGCCCAACCATTCCCATCAATCACTAACCCATGTCCCTCTGCACCTCGTCCACCCGTCCCTTAAACCCCTCCAGGGAAGGGGACTCAACCCCCTCCCTGGGCAGCCTCTGCCAGGGACCAATGACCCTTTCTGTGAAATATTTTTTCCTGATGTCCAGTCTGAACCTCCCCTGGTGGAGCTTGAGGCCATTCCCTCTCGTCCTGTCCCCTGTCCCTTGGGAGAAGAGCCCAGCTCCCTCCTCTCCACAACCTCCCCTCAGGTAGTTGTAGAGAGCAATGAGGTCTCCCCTCAGCCTCCTCTTCTCCAGGCTAAACACCCCCAGCTCTCTCAGCCGCTCCTCTTGTTCTCCAGCCCCTTCACCAGCTTCATTGCTCTTCTCTGGACTCGCTCCAGAGCCTCAACATCCCTCTTGTGGTGAGGGGCCCAGAACTGAACACAGGACTCGAGGTGCGGTCTCACCAGTGCCGAGTACAGAGGGAGAAGAACCTCCTGGACCTGCTGGCCACGCCGTTTCTGATCCAAGCCAAGATGCCATTGGCCTTCTTGGCCACCTGGGCCACTGCTGGCTCATGTTCAGTCGCTTTCAACCAGCACCCCCAGGTCCTTTTCCTCCAGGCAGCTTTCCAGCCAGGCTTCTCCTAGTCTGTAGCTGCTCAGGGTTGTTGTGCCCCAAGTGCAGGACCCGGCATTTGGCCGTGTTAAACCTGTCAAAGAGCTCTGTCGTTTTGCCTCAGAGACGGCTGAAGAGGTTTACTCCTTTTCCAAATCCGAAGGCAGGAGCTCTGTCCCTCCAGCACAGTCACATCCAGGGACTCTGCTGGCAGAAGACCTTCTGCAAGCTGGCAACAAGCTTTTTATATCAGGAGGATCACTCAAAACACCCCTGCTGCTTTCAGAGCAGAACAGAGGGAGCACAAGTCCTCATTTCTCTTTATACTCCCCGGATCATTTCATCAAGAAATGCCGCTAGATGACAACGCCGACAGCACAGAGGAACCTGCCCAGAATGGCCTCAGCCACCTTCAACACGAAGCTGCCCAAAGAAATCGTCGCTCCAGGTACCTTTAATACCAACACCTATGACTCAGACAGCGCTTCCCATCAGTGCACGTCGAAGGCAGCTAAGCATCACTGCCCCATACAGATGGGGAAAACCAGCCCCGCTGGGCCCAGTGATTTGCCTGCAGCCCCGCAGCACCTGGCAGACCTCAGAGCAGAACTGGGACCGGGGCTACCTCGTGCTAACTGGTGGCAGGCGGCCAGCGCATCCCACCTGCCTCTGCAGGGTTACAGCCCGCCTGCTCCTCTGCATGCATGAGCTGATTGTGACCCCACAAATTCTCTCACTTGGAGACCGGATGAAATATAAATTGAACTGGTTATTTTTGCCATTAAATGCGTTCCACCGTAGAGCATACATGAAGACAAAGCAAAATAGAATGTTAAAAGTTGAAGTGTAAGAGGCTGAATTCAGTAAAACCAATAGTTACATTCAATAAAGTATCATATTTGTGATTACAGAGTTTTGTTAGACAACATCTTATTTGTACAATGTAGCTGAAATGAATGGTTAGACTAATCAGTGCAAGGATTTAAATAGCCTTAAATATATTAGCGTAATCACTTATAAAGCATGTGTAGTTTATAAATGAATTAACAGCTACAAATTAAAGAAGAAATGTCTGCTTTTTAAAGCATCTGCCCAGTTTAAAGAGGAAGAAAAAGGAAAAAAAAAAAAAAAAAAAAAGGAATGTTTGGCATTCTGATTTTCAGCTGATGGGAGGTAGGACTCCAGTTATGAATTAAGCTATTCAGACCCCGGTCCTGAACTCTAATCAGTTCTACCTCGCTCAACTTCAAGATATTTCAGGTTATGTTGTGTTGGGGTTAAAAGTGTTCTAGATTTTTGATGTGCTTGCACCTTCACAAAATTTAGAAAAGGTGTATTTTCATTTATATGATGATTTTATAGGCCTGTTGAGTCTTCTGAAGTGAGCAGGATGCATGGTTCTCACTCTGTGCTCCTCATCCCTGCACCTCTTCCACGTGTATTAAGCAAACCAGGATGGCTTTTTCACGGCTTCCTGAGATCAATCACACCTCAGCCAACCTGCCCATTCCCCTTGGAGTTGGGGGAGACAAGTGCCTTTACGGCTGCTCTGCAGTCCAGGAAGGAGCCACATCAAGAACAAATCTTACTGAAGAAAACCCTGCTGGAAAGACCCTCTGCAGCCCAACATCACAGCCTCCACCGAACATGCTAAGGTGCACATGCGATGGGGGTTCAGATGTTTCATTCCCTGCAATAGGAAATATTTGGTTTATAGTTGGACTCAATGGTCTTAGAGGTCTTTCCAACTACACAATTCTCTGATTCTTGCAAAAAGTGTCATAGAAAAGGCGAATAAGAAATGTTCACTGAGAATGAGGGACTCAAACAAGAAATCAGGAGACAGAGACAAAATGAGGAGAGGTGCTTCTCAACAGAACTGGTAGATAAATGGAGTTGCTCCTTGCCACAGTCTCAAGACACAATTATACAAATTCAAAGGACAGAGATCAGTTTGGGTACCAGACACAGACTCCTTTGGAAAGATGGAAACTCATAGGGAAATATTCCTGCATTTGCCCTGTATACTGTTCCTGAGGCATCTGTTTGACCATTATCAAGAGATAGATAATGCAGCACCAGCCATTCAATGTTCTTGTGTTTTCTACACTAGATTGGCACAAGTGGAGTAAAGAACTGTATTTTCTGAAAGGGAAAGCAAGGGGGAACATTTTGCCCCGGGGAGGCAGGATGTTCCCTTAGTGGTTTGCTGCACAATATCGCTTGAACAAGCTTGTTAACCTTCTCTTCCTTAACATACACCCCACCCACAAAACGCGCTGGCAGTGGGTGTGTTGGGGTGGTGGCAAACACCTCTTTCCCCCTCCCTGCCCACTTCTACCTGCACTAAGCTCTGACTGAGGAGACCAACACGCTCGTTACTTGTGCTTGTGCTATGCTTTCATTCTGGGCAATTGTCTTCAACTGTGTGTAGAGCAAATAATTAGTAAGCATGTTACTCTTTTGGCTATACTGCTTTTTTTAATATATATGAAAAAAAGATAGCACTAAAGCATATTTAGCCTTTCACACACACTAAATCATCAAAGGTGAATTTGTCTTGTATTTTGGAAGGGTATGTTTGTGTTCTTTATCTTCCTGGCTGACTAGGAACTACTGCAAGTCATCAGGAGCCTTGTGCTCGTAGTTCAACCTTCTAGCTCAGCTCCCTAGTAAATGCACTACTATTTTCATCTTAGGCTAAGGGCAGCCCAATCACCACTCACACTGAGAGCTATTAAAAATACTTCCCCCAGTTCTCAGAAAGAGAATAATCTAAAATCTCAAACTAACTGAACTGAAAAAGAAAAAAAAAAAGAAAGAGGAAGCTTTAACGTGAAGAGCTATTATTATGTCTTCTCATATTTTACTGTAGCTAAAAGTATGAGTTGTATATATAACTAATGCACCACCCACCCAAGCAAAAAATACATGCTTGAAGAAGTAAAGGCTTGCCTGTCAGAACTCATCCTCCATTCAGTCTCCATCGTATATTTTTGTTCCTGAGATAAATTAGCCCACTACTTCTCAGGTGATTCTAGCATTTCAAATTTTAACACGGGACATACTCAAGTGAAACAGGCAGTGCTTTCTTAAATTCACAGGCTGAAATCACAGGGCATGCAGTACTCGGCAAAGCAAAACTGAAATGTGAAGGTAATGGGGTGAAAGTTTGAGGCCTGCCCTCCACTTGCACTTGCTCACACGCATAAACGTTTCCATCCTGGCAGCTATAAACACAGTTTACCACCAGACACCTGCAACAGATTTCCAATACTCTCATGCCTGCAGCCCAGGCTAGGATGCACTTGGCTCCGTGTGCTGGAACACAGCAGAAACCCGAGATCGCCCTGGAGGGTTACACTTTGTAGGTGGAGCTGCCTGGTCACATCTTTCTTAGAATACTCGTTTCTGTCTTTCTCTTTCAAGACTCTAAATGTTCTTCTCAGTATCACTGGTGACTTAAATCCTTCTTTCATCAAGCACAGATACCCTCTAGCTCAGTCTAGGCTGCAGCCATTTTCTGGCGTGCACAGACTTTCCAGCCAGTGAAAAGGAACCTGGGAAGACACACACAGAGATACCTCTCAGTCAGTAAAACAGCATCTCTGCACCAGCATCCTGCAGTTCTAGTTCTAGAACCATGTTTACAGATATAGAGAGCAAAACAAGGAGATTTTACTTCATCTTTTCATGAGAAGATGGCAGAGTCTGTGAACAATTACACTTTTGGAAGGCAGTGGTGACAAATTACTGGAATTTCTTTGAATTGTAAAACAAGGTTGAGAATTTCTAGACAAGAGTCCAGGCATTTAAAGCATTCAGCAACTCCACAGATTGTTCTTCAAAGATACTCCAGTAGATCTTGAACCTCTACTGTGTAACATTACTAATATCAGGACAGAGAACAGGTATTCTCACTAGTTCTGCTGCTTTCAGGATCTCAAAATGAACTCAAGCTCAGTATAGTTGTCCCAACCCCTAACTTTCATGCAAAAGAAAAACATTATCCTTTAAGACAACGTCCAGATAAAACCATAATGTCATGCATTATTCCCGGTCCAGCTCACCTCCCCAGACATCGTACATTTCTCCTTCTCCATCATGCCCTTATGATGCCCCTTAATTCCTCCCTAAAAACCCACCAGAGAAACCTGGCTAGAATGGGCTGAGAAGCAATTTCATCATTCCTAGGGCAACTGTTCCTCCAGTACATCTGATATATAAAGCAAAGCTGCGTGGGCTCCAAGGGAGAGTTTTAATAAGTATCTGGACTGCATTAGGAAAGGTATAAAATTTGGGAGCAAGATGTTTCAGAAAGCACCATTACGTACATGTTTTGCAGCTTGTAGCTGAGGTCAGCATCAGCAAGTTGATATATGTTTACTTCTGGCATGCAGGGATAGAAGAAAACATTCCAGAAGATCTGAGATGAAGCATTTATCTGCTCTCTAGCACGGCAATAATCGGTATAATCGCAATCAGGTATTTATGAAGTTCAAAGCTATTTCAAGCCTTTGTTTGGTCAGAAGCAGTGATGGAAGTGACCAAACAGTAGGAGAAAACTCTGGTCCTTCACTCCACGAGATTTGTGCACCAGTTTAGTCAGAAACCAGAGATAGCTCTGCTCAGCCTGGGAGGAGTCCTTGGGATTACTCCCTATGTACACTTTAGCCTAGGCTTGGGGTGCACAGGAAGGTCTAAATGATGCTGAGCCCTTCAGAAAAGTGGGACTTAGTTTCCCCATGCTGATTTTTCTACCTTTGTTATTATATAAGTTTAATGCTTCTAAATCATGTAAATGTGTCTAGAGATGGCAATGGGTGTGTGTTTGAGAAATCCAAAAATAAAATAATGTAATGCAGCCAAATACTTAATTACCAACATGTGCATCTGTTGTCAAACCATACGCTAAGTGAGTGGCACTGCTCATTAGTTCTGCTTTCAGGAGCTACCAGGCATTCGTGTCATCACTACCAAGAGTCTTCTGAGTCTGAATCATCTCCGGAAGGGACAGATTCTGTCACTCACGCAGTTACTGTTAACAAGAATGCTGATGGCGTAGCAGGTGTTTCCTCCACTTCTCTAAACCTGGAAAGGTTCTGGCACAGCTTCCCTCCAATTTTCCCTCTTCAGAAAGGAAAAACAATCTTTCTCTCCTGGCTCACATGAACATGCAGGCATGTTCCAATAAACTCAGATTGGACACAATTGCTCCTATTCTCTCTGTTGCCCGCAATACTCTGTGATCATCACCCCACGCTGGGTCCTCGGGAATGACTGCTGCTTTATCCCATCCAATCCCTTCTCATGCAGCAAAACTCTAGGCGCAGTGAAACAGAAGGGGATCTGTGACCCACAACAGTAAAAAATATCTGCTCATTTTTTACCTGACCCATTAATCCTGCAGCACGTCTGAAACGCTCCTGCAACATCACTGACCAACAAGCCCTTTCAAACCTTTAAGGGCAACTGAACGAAATTGGAGAACTTCCTGCATTCTGTCCACACCAAGCAAATGCCAACTGGGATCCAAAGAAAAGAACAGAGCATCGCGATCGAGAAAACAACACGCAAGCACCAAAGAACAGCAGTGGGGGAGAAAAGGCCCTGGAAACCCCAAACATGGGTCACAGCCCGATGCAATGTTACAGCAGAAGTTCTACAAAACTGGCTGCTCCTTGCAGCCTGAAAATCCCAAGACTTTGATTAGGAACAAGAAGCATTAACGAGCAGCAGAGACCGAATGTAGCTCCTGCGGTACGGAGGGACGAGGGCTCACCCGCTGCCTTCCGGGGATTGCCCAGAGATGGGGTGACACCCCCAGCGCTCGTGTAGCCTCCTGCGGTTCAGTGTGGGCTGTCGAAGGGCACTACTTGCCTCACACCTCACTCAGGCTGCTCCTCGTTGTCAGGCAGCCATCTGCATGGTGTGCAAGAGCCGAGCAGCCCACGCCGGGGATGCGGCACAGCGCTGAGGAGCCAGAGCTGGGCTCCATCCCAGACGGGGCTTTGCTAGATGCCAATTAAATCCCAGCCCAGTTCCACTCAGCTCTCTCACACAGCCTCTGAGCCAGGAAGGCACAACTTCAGTCTCTTCCCTCATTTGTGAAATGCCTCATGGCCACACAGAGCTCTTTACGAAGGGAAAAAAAGCTGGGCAATGCTGAATGTGGCCAAATCCAGGCTCAGGCTGTGGCATTCGTGTGAGCACAGCAACTCAAGGTTGCACCCAGGTTTCTGCTGTGGAGCAGGAGAGGGCAGGGATTCTACCTCCTCCTCCTCTCCCTCCCTCCCTCCCTGTGCCCCATTTTTCTATGCAACAACAAGGCCAAACTAAATCCTGTACTTCAGATCGCTGAAGATGGCTCAGGCAGTCCTTTCTACTCATAATCAAAGACACATTTTCTTTTAGTACAGTGGGTCCCAAGAGCCAAAGTTCAAGCTGGAACATTGAAGCTCACATGGCTTAAATCACCAGCGGGACACCTCTGGTGCTGATGTCCCCAGCTGGGACCTGCTCAGGGCTTGGACAGCATGGGGCCTTCGTGCTCCGAAGATCCCCTCTGCAAACTTCCAAGTCCCTGCCAGCTGCAGTGACCGACAGTGCCTACAGCAAATGTGTCACATGTAGGTAGGTCACTAAATATTGTGCCCAAATGCAACACAGGACCAGATGCCATTAAAAAAAAAATCTTGTTGATGCAAGCACTATGCTTTTACTTCCCCAAGTCTGACAGCCTCCCACACAGCCAGTAGCAAGCAGCTATTTCCCTTGTAATGTCACCAGCTTCCAGTAATGTTCACTTGTCTGTTTTTAATCCCCTCTGCAGCCCTTCCTACCATCCCATGATAAGCCCCTTCCTCCCGCTATTCTTTCGTGACTGTCCAGATCTTTTCCTTTCCTTCTCCACTACATATGGCTTCTAGACTTTCTCCACTTCTTTCCGTTAACATTTTTGAAGTTTATCTAGGGCTCAACAGACTTTTTTCCCCTCCTTGGCGGTGGGAGGAGGAGGAGGGGGAACCTGTTACTCAGCTGGCTTTGGCAAGCCTGGGCAGCTGTGGCTGAACTCCCAGCCTTCTGCCAAGAACGGTATAAACAGGAGCACCAGCAACAACTTCTAATGTTATTCATATTAATATTTCTGGAGTCTTCACATGCACCCTCGAAATGGCTTTAAAAACACGAAAAATAGAGGGAAAGGGTTGGCAACCATGTGAAGCTCAGACTGTATCGCACACGGCACTGTCACAGGGAACTGGCTACAGCAGGGTCGAAGCCATTTGTATCAAAGGCCTATTTTTCTATCACTTTATTTAATAAAATTGTTCTTTAAAGAAGATTGCTCTTTGCTTTTGGACAGAAGTAACCATTCCTGTCTTTGCCCATCCTAAGGAAGGTCCATCAACAGTACACGTGTTCTTGAGGAGAAAAAGGCCCTGTCCACTCACGGTATCTCCAAAAGGGGGAAAAAGAAGGATGGAAGGGATCTATGTGCCTTTTCCCTCTCCAGCTCCCTTCCTCACTCACCCATTCTCCCTGCCAGGAAAGCAGGGTGGGTCTCTGGAAGGCTCCTGGCTTTCTACTTACTCACATCATCATGGCCAAAGAGCTCCTCAGAATTCCACTCTGTGTGCCTCAATCTTGGTTTTGTGACCAACAGAGACTTACTGTGTACTCACTGGGCCACCAGCTTTAACATCTTACAGGATCTGATGAAGAAGAAACCAACCAGCAGTTTTAAGGGGACTGAAGGCCAACCAGATTGCTGGTGCCTTCCTTTTCCACTCTTAGCTTCAGAGGGGCGCCACGGGATAGATAAAAAAAGATTGCCTTCAAGGAGCACAGTCTGGGCTTCAAGCTGGTTTTCTGATGTCCAGATCAGAGTACAAACCAGGCCATGAAAATCTCAGGTACAAGGGAACTGGAAACACCTCCTGTGCTCAGGAAGGCTGGACAGGGAGAGGGGTCGCTGAGCCTTAGTCCTAGGGCGCTGCATAGCTCACAAGTTCATGCCATCTCCTCCTCTTCCTCCCATGCACCACGCAGCAGAAAGGCTTCAGCCAGTGCCGCGAGGGTGTCACCTACGAGCCCCAGTGACGTAAACAAAACATCCCCTGTCACAGAGGTCTCCGATATGGCGATCACACCCACCTCCATGCCTGAACTCCAGCCCAGGTACAGCCAGCACGTCTGCTTCGGGGCAGTCTCCACAGCAACTTGCAACCACAAGTGAAAAGCCTCCTTACAATAGCAAAACAAGCATGAAAGGAAGCAAAATAATCTGCATGAGTAATCTAGATATATATGCACATTTTAAGAGGGAAAACAGATAAGAATCTCTCAGGTGAATTAGAGGGCATATGCTTGCAGAGAAATAGTGCTTCTCTGGTCTACAATCATTTCATGATTACATCTGCTTCCTTGGCCAAGAAATGCTGGTTTCTGTTTTTCCGTAGCCCAACCCTTGTTTCTAGCTGCTAGATGGGCTTTTGCATTTTAGTTGTCCCAGTAGGAGACATCATACTCATTCCAGCTCTGTTTGCATTTAACAAACTTCTCCAGCTATTATTTCTCCCCTTAATTTTTTTTCTATCTTAATTAAAATTACACATAATTCAAAATTGCTAGATTTCCACTAAATTCCTGATCATCTGTCTCTCATTTGCTGTTATCACAGAATCACAGAATAACCAGGTTGGAAGACACCCACTGGATCGTCGAGTCCAACCATTCCCACCAATCCCTAAATCGTGCTCCTAAGTACCTCATCCACCCTCACCTTAAACACCTCAAGGGACAGTGACTCAACCACCTCCCTGGGCAGACCGTTCCAATGCCTAACCACCCTCTCCGTGAAGAACTTTTTCCTAATCTCAAACCTAAATCTCCCCTGGCGGAGCTTGAGGCCATTCCCTCTCGTCCTGTCCCCTGCCACTTGGGAGAAGAGGCCAGCACCCTCCTCTCCACAACCTCCTTTCAGGTAGTTGAAGGGAGCAATGAGGTCTCCCCTCAGCCTCCTCTTCTCCAGGCTGAACAACCCCAGCTCTCTCAGTCACTCCTCTTGTTCTCCAGCCCCTTCACCAGCTTCGTTGCTCTTCTCTGGACTCGCTCCAGAGCCTCAACATCCCTCTTGTGGTGAGGGGCCCAGCACTGAACACAGGACTCGAGGTGCGGTCTCACCAGTGCCAAGTACAGAGGGAGAAGAACCTCCTTGGCCCTGCTGGTCACGCCGTGTCTGATCCAAACCAAGATGCCATTGGCCTTCTTGGCCACCTGGGCCACTGCTGGCTCATGTTCAGTCGCTGTCAACCAGCACCCCCAGGTCCTTCTCCTCCTGGCAGCTTTCCAGCCAGGTCTCTCCTAGTTTGTACCTCTGCTTAGGGTTGTTGTGCCCCAAGTGCAGGACCCGGCATTTGGCCTTGTTAAACCTCCTGCCATTGGTCTCAGCCCAGCAGTCCAGCCTGTTCAGGTCCCTTTGGAGCCTCCCGACCCTCCAGCAGATCCACACTTCCTCCCAATTTCAATATAGATCACAGAACAATTTATGTTGTCAAAGGCAGAAGAGAAGGAGTCTATGAATTCCACAATTATTTAAAGTACCCTAAAGCTTGAAAGACACTTGTCAAAGCCTGTTAAATGTTTTAGTCTCATCTTGCAATTTCTCCTTTTGGAGGAAAACTTTTCTGAGGTTATTGCAAGACTGAAAAGTTCCTTTTTCTTCCATCAAGGAGAACATCTTTCTTCCAATGAAAAACAAAAGTTGCCGTATAACAGGTGGTGTTATTTAAAGGTTGATTTGGGATAATGGCCAAAGACAGCCCAGTTCAGGAGATCAGTTAAGCGTGTGTCTCATTTACACATGTGATCTAAAAATCTGCAGAACTGAAAAGCTTTTCTTGCTGAGAGGACAAGAAGGTTGCACGCTCAGGCCTCCCCCCTTACTTCATGGGAAATGGCAGAGCTGAACCATGAATTATACAATCTTCACTTTTCTAGAAAGCGAGAGGGGTTTGGATTTTTGGGGTTTTTTTCATTTCTTTCTGCCATATGCTAAAAATGACTATAATTTTATATTTATTATAATATTTTAAATTGTTTTTATATCGTATACATTCTTTCTCCTGTAAAACAAGATCTGCGCAGGAAATTTGATAAAGTCATTTTATGTCTTCTATTCATTGCTACTAATTTCACTTGTTGACAAATTAAATTCCAGCCATCTGAGTCAGCTGCTAATTTCAGATCATCCCATTTTCCCAGGGTTTTGTCAAAGAAATGCGCTTGTATGTGCAAGTACGCAGGGAAACCTAGCAGTGTCCTACATGACAATCTATAGCTTTGCAGGCAGCAGCGGGCTGGGGGATCTCACCTGCTCCAGAAGGCAGTCCAGATCCTGGCAGTGCTCTTCTGAGGCAAACAAATAAAACGGGAATTGAAGCCAAGAACTCAAGGAAGGGCTGAGGGAACAGAAGGATGCAGCTGAGAGTCAGAGACTCAGCAAGGAGGGTGAGGGCAGGGGCCCAGGGACTGGCGCAGCGTCGTCCCGCTGCTCGACTGTCAGTGCCGTCCTTGGCACCGACCGGTCCCCCAGCAACCAGCTCGCCCTCAAACAATGCCTGGACCATTGTCAGCAACAGCCAGGAACCATTCCCAACACATGGTTTGGATGGGCCACCTTCTGAGGGTGGGAGAGAAAGAGAATTCATGGTCAAAAGCCATGACACTCCAGCTGCCCTTGGGGCCAGCAAACAGTTCCCTGGCCTGTTTTATTTACTAGCGTAGAAGTAATCTTGAATACCACAATTCATTGAGCACAGAGAAGTTCACAGAACGGGCACTGCCTCTTACTAGGACTGCCCTGACTGCTCCAACATAGCAGACTCAGTTTCTTTGTATTCTTGTGTTCGCTGAGATCCTTCTGTAGATTCTATTTAATCTTCGAGTCTTCATGCATTGTCTGGGCTGATTTTTAATTGACCAGAAAATTAGATGAACGCATCTATTAGGCCAGAGCACTATCTCACCTTGATCTGGCCCTCAAACTGAGATTGTAGATTGCATCTCCAAGCAGCAATCTACTACCGTACAAAACCTTTCTCCTCTCTCATGGTCACTCTGTCCCTGAATCTAAGCTTCTCCTGTTGGATTTAATTCCAAATACATTAAGTACAAGCTGAGATCAGCAGAGGCAAGTTATAAGAAAGATAAAGATCCTGTTTAACAGAAAAACAATTTCTGATTGAGTTAATGCTGCTTAGCAATTCCTATTTTCAAAGTGCATTACACATAGGAATTAATCTTTGCAGCATCCAAGGGAGTTACGTATATAAACATTGTTATGCATCTTTTACAGCTGAGGAAAACAAGGTGGCAAAATCACCTGCTGACTTAGGGTTCCCAGGTTTTTGAGCACTCCCATGCCAAATAAAATGAGTGTCTCGTATCACAGACCCTGTGAAAAGCCTGGCCTTCTTGTCACTTTTCCACGATGCTGTGACACCGCTGTCCTGACAAGCTTGCCGCGCCCAACAGATGCAGAAGACACTGAACTAGTTAGGAGAGGAACCAGGACAAGAAAGCATCAGGAGCTGCTGGCACCCGGCCTGTAGCTCAAACCCTGAGCAGTGTGACCTCTCACAGCTAGAGAGATTCACAGCTCCGAGGGAAGGGCCAGCGCATCCTGTAACAGAAATCTGCCCGCTATGGAGCACACGGTACAGCTGCACAAGGTGAAAGGATAGATGGTATGAACTCCGGACAAAGCCACTGGCTGTACAGATGCTGCCTAATAACCACGAGAGATGTGTCTGTGAACGCTACCCAGGCGTTCTGTGCAAAGCTGATCTCCCAGGGGCTTTCTTATAAAGAGTCAAGGTGAGAGGATACTCATGAAGTTTTTTAGCAAATGCAGATCAGTCAGTTTTCCTGCTTTGGTGCTTATCATCGTCCCTGACTGCGATTGCGGTGGCTCCTTCCACCTCTCCACTACCCCATCCCACCTTATCCACACAATCCTGCTCAACTCTGCTGCCGCCCTCGCCAGTTCTGATGCAAGAAGGTGTCTGTAACTAAACGAAGGTGACCAACAAAACCTTTCTGCAGACCTTCCATTCCTCCCCGAGCGGCAATCCATCCTGTGCTGCGGCCTCTTGCCCCCTAGGGCTTGAAACAATTATGCACTGGTTGCAAACAAACATGAATAAATTACAGCAATATTCAAATAAGGGGAAGAAACATAGGAGTAACAGGGAGGGAGACTAGGAAGCCAAGGAAGAAATGCTAATTAATTTAAACAGATTTGCCCAAAAATTAATTACAAAAAAATTTGTAAATTAAGAATTAAAATCTCCCAATAAGAGGAGCCAAAAGGTTTTTCTCTGGAATCTATTACGAGTATCTGAAAAGGGATTGTGTCTAATTAGACATTATTTTGCATCAAGATGACCCCTTGTTATAATTAGAGATATGCTAAATTACTTGGAAGTAATTATAATGATTTGATATCCTCCACGACTGCCAGTTTGGGAGCTTTCATGTTCACATTGATTCTATCCACTTCAGTCCTCTTGGTCAGGAGTTGGATAGCAGGTATCCAACCTGTAAAGAAACATCATTCTTCAAAACCTCCATTGCGTGTCACTTTTTATAGTCACCTAAAAACTCCGGAGAGACATGCAAATATTCAGGTAATAAAACTACAACTTAAACATGCGGCAGGTAGCCAGGCACAGTTATTTGCAGCCCGTTCCCGCAGCAGGGCACTCATTATGCAGACTAGTGGTGTTAATTTTTATCTTTACAGTGCACATATCTACTCCAGAGTTCTAAAACATCTTGCCCTGGGACTGAGTTCACCTACCTATTGCAAAAAGGGTAGCCCAGGCTCTAACGAGCGTTAGTTGTTATTTCAGTGCTGCTTGATTTCACTGGTTCAGCGAATCAGCTGAACTCCAACTACTCTGCTGGCTGCAGAAAGGGTGGCAAGACACGTCCACCACCCCGGGCTGCACACGCTGGATTGTGCGATACGGGTATGACAATGCCAGTCGTGCTAGAAAACACTCACAAAGCTACGTCCGAAAGTCAGGTCAATGCCAAGGTGAGAAACTCGAACAAGCCAGGAAACAGCTACAGGAGATCCTCCTGCATTTCAACATGTTTCTAACCTGCATGGAGAGCTGGATGGATCAAGCTGCAGTGAGCAAAAGACATTGAGGTAAAAGTGAACCTGTGTACCCTCAAGTGCCACCTGAGGAAGGAAATAGCTTCAAAGTTATCCAGAATGCTTTGAGAGGCAAAAAGAAGAATGGCTTGTGCAGCTACATCAGCCCCTGCACGGGGCCAGCAAATCATAAAATCATAGAATCATAGAATCACAGAATCATCAGGTTAGAAAAGACCCACTGGATCAAGTCCAACCATTCCCATCAATCACGAAACCATGTCCCTCAGCACCTTGTCCACCTGTCCCTTAAACCCCTCCAGGGAAGGGGACTCAACCCCCTCACTGGGCAGCCTGTTCCAATGCCGAATGACCCTTTCCGTAAAATATTTTTTCCTAACATTCAGCGTGAACCTCCCACGAGTCCAGCTGCAAATCTGCCTGCACAGAACAAATACAGAGTCTCCTCCAGGAGGAAGGAAAATACCTACATCAGCCTTTACATCAACGTGGCAGCAATGTGGGCAAGATGGGCAACTTCATTTTTGTGGGAACAGCTAAGGATGCAATGGGGTGGGTACAGCTGGTATAACTGGTCTCAGGAAACACGATTTTTACAACAAATCTCCCTGCTCCGCATCTGGTTTTGAGCCTATTTCATAAGGCATGGATAGGGGTCTTCCCGAGGGCCACGCAGAGAGTGATTTTGACAGGGAGGCACAGACCCTGGCTGTGATCAGCTGGAGAGAAAGCAGGAACATAGGAACCCTGTGAAACGGGCACTGGCTGACATGGCAGCGAGGGGACACACAGCTCAGCAACCGGCTCTGCTCCTCTAAGGGCTGGCAGGAGACACGAGGAGAGGGAAATACCAAAGCTGTTGGGCAAAGCACGACTGAGAGCTAGGAGCAGAGCCCACCGCCGATTCCTAAAATCATTGGCACAAAGGGTAGAAGGAAGGACAGCAGGACCCCAAGAAGCTCCAGCACCACCCAAACACTCAGCACAATAGGTCCACACAAGTCAGACCTGGGAAGCTATCGGGGCAACCCAGTATCTGCGTTGTTCTATGCCCTGTAATTTAAACACAGAGTGAAAGGTGATTTGTGCAGTTACAAAACAGGCCAGTGTCTGGGCTAGGAAGAAGAGGTACGTTTCCCACATTCAGGCTCAGTGTCCCCATCCAGCAGACCCAGAGCTCCGAGTCTCACCACTGATGCACAGACCAGCCACAGCTGCCACGTCCACTCCCAGCACAGCTCCAGAAGTTTTGACTGCTGCAGAGGCTCAGAAACAACACGTTTAATATTTTGTGGTGTTGACTTATGCATTCATTGTGTAGTGACATTAGCACCCATGAATAATCATAAAACAAAAAAGGGATAATTTATATTTAACGTACTTAATGGAGAAACCAGGGTTTAGAAAGAGCAGCTGATATTTGTCACTGGAGAACAGGACTAATTAGATGCACCAGGCAGTGGTGACATGAACTTGAAAAACACCTTGTCAACTCTGAAATGACTTAGAGCAAATGATTATACATAAAGATGCTTTGTTACACACTCACACGCAGGTGTGTTCCTCATTTTCCAGATACTTCCTGCACCTCTTGTTTCTGTGATAAAACAGGTGCAAAGCAGATTTCCTCCTTATAGACACTCTGTAATTATATTTTAGATAGAGCAGATATGTCGTCCATTTCTTGTGCCCAAACCAACAAGGTGTTGAACACTGAAGGACTCTCCAGTCTCACTGATTTCAGCAGAAAACAGTCAACAACTCACAGGATCAAAGGCTTGATGTCTGAACCACCTAAAGAAAGTGATGTTGTAGGGGATGAGGCAATGGACTGGGGGGCCAAATTCATGTCTGCTGTAATGTTGGTTGACTGCAGCCAGACAGTTCATTGATCACAGCGAAGGATTTGCCCCAGGGTGTTTTAATTTAAAACAGACCGACATTAATCTGAAGAACAAATCACCCAAATCCTAAACTCTGATCTGATGCAAGTCAGATGCAATATGACAGCAACTCAATCTCCTGGGCAGCAGAGCTGCTAGCTTCAACTTCATACTCATTTCCGAATGGTGTCTGGAAGTTCTTGAATGCTGCTGGAATAGGCCCAGCAAGGAATAATTTATCTCAGGTAGAGGTACCCATCCTTCAGGATGTGCAAGGGATACCCGGAAAGTGAAGCTTGGAGGGCAGGTACTGAGGTAGGGAAGGAGCTGTTTTAGGAAATCAGTGCTTGTCTCGTGGATGAGCGATATGAATGCCGAGCAGGCAAAACAGAAGCGTAAATTCTGAAGCACCGGTTAAACTGCAGTCATGAGGTTTGAATCATTAATATAAGAAGCTTATTAACTTACCTTGGAAGTTGAACACAAACTGATCATTTGCATTGAGTTGATCAGACAATAAAAACATTTGAGATGTCCTGGGAGTAATTTGTTTCACAAGGCATTTGAACAGTCACAAAAATAAAAGATGGTATTTCTCTCTGTCCATAACAAAATCACGCCAATACTCACACTTTGGCACCAGAGAAAAATTTTTAAGGCTGTATGTACCACCTGTAATACATCACTTATATTTATAGTCCTCCTATGATTGGTTTCTAAAGAAAAATTATGTCCACAGACAGCATGTTTTGTTCTTCCCCGTTACTCATATGCAAGAACGAAAGATCTATTACAACATATTCTTCCTTCCACCTGCCTTGATGAACTGCCTCAAAGCTCTCTGGGGAGACTGCTGCAAAGCCTGTGACTTAGAGCTTAGGCTCAGGAAACAGATACTGGATTGCAAGAGCAGACTCAAAGGTCAGTTTGGAGCAGCAGGGGCAGCAGATTGCAGTTCCATTTCTAAAACCAAAGGATACCGCTGTGGTACAGGTGATTCCCCTCAAGCCTGTACGCTCACAAAGAAAAAACTTAACAGATCTGCCTTTAGGGACAAACGTAAAAAGTTCAACTTGAAACTCTAACACCTGTTTTACAGAGACTCCTCCAGACTGCGTATTATTTAAAAACTGTAGTTCACCTCAGCATCATTTCTCACTGAGGCAGTTAACGATTTCCATGTCTGTGCAGTTTTCCAAGCAGCATATTTTGTTCAGCTCAGGTTTGTGCAGCGAGCCCATCGCTGTGATACCTCAACACCTCCCTGCAGCGTGACAGCTCGCTCCCTCACCTGCGTCTGTCACACTGCTCTGTCTTCGTCGCTCTCTTCTCCTCCCATGGGGAAATCCTTATAGATGACATTAAATATTAATATATGCAGCTCATATTTCCAATACAGCTATATAATGCATTTATACTTTCATATATTATGTATAATTTCTAAAAAATACAGTTAATGATGGCTGCTATTATCTGTGCTTTCAGTACTGAAGGCAGAGCTGAAGAAATGTGTCTTAGCAAAGTACCTGCATTTCTGGGAGGTCACACATCTTACTGAAGCTTATTCTACAGGCTTGTGCAGGAGCCTGAGAAATTTTAGCATAAGCAAAAGAAAGGGAAGTAGTCACTACAGAACCTCAGACAATCCGTCAGGTGTTCATTGAATGCGCTTTGCAGATAAGCTCTGAGACCTCAAACTGGACACCGCAGGTATCCAAATTTAACAGCAGGGCAGATAACATCAGAACGAACACGGAGCTTTGTTCTGGGCATCTCGATAGCACTTTCAGCACTGCAGCACTGGGTGACTCACGCAGACGCACGGTCACCCTGCTCTGTGGTGGCACTGACTTGGAGAAGTGGAATGCTTTGTCCTCTGTCACATGCCAGGCCACTGCAGGGTCACAAACAGAAACTGAGATGTTGGGACACAGCCCCGTGTTCTCACTGTGTGGCAACCAGCCCCTTGCTTAGACAGCCTGACATGCACCTGCACAGAGAGGCGATTGACACACTTCCCATTGCATTTTTTGCAAGCAGGCATGCAACCATATCACATACAAATATTTCCTCAGACCCCTTTTCCCTTAACCCTTCCAAGGATGCCGCTGACTGTGGTAAATTACAGCTTTAGAAAAAACCCTATCAAAACACAGCAGTGTATTTCCTAGAGATGCAAAGCTCTTAACGCGCACATTTGCACAGCACTGATCGTTTTTCTGAATGGTCCTGTACAAAGCATTTCTGCCCTCACATTTTTAATATAACAATTCCCACAGGGAACTGTTGTTGAGGACCGGGATACAGATGAACAGAAAGCAGCAAGAGTGCCAGGTGAAGAGCTGTTTTCTGCCTACAGACAAGTGACGGTTCTTGTAGAGGCTTATCATTAAACACAGATCAATGCTGAATTCTGCCTTTTTTGTACAAACTGCTGCACCAGGACTGGCTTCCATGGGGATGTTTTTTAAGTGAAGATCCCCACAGATCACACCACAGGAGGCAGGACTGTCACACAGGACAGCCAGCTCCCGCGATGCAGTGGGGGCCTAGGAAATGAGCAGAGTCACGACCAGGCTCTCCTGTGGCCCCGCAGACGCCGAGTTCCACGGGTGCTTGTACTGCACGCACATCACTTGTGACTAGAGCACGTATCCTGCCAGTTCTCATAGTCCAGCTCACCACTGGTAACTCATTAACCCAAACGCTTGCAAGTGTCTCTCCACAACACTACAGTTTGACCTTGGGAAAGCCACTCACGCCTGATTCTCCTAATCTATTAATTGCACCCTAGCAGGCACTGATCTTCCTCGTCTTCTTCCAAAACGGAGCCATGGTGGATTCAGGCTTTACCCGGCACCACGCCTCAGATTCCACACCAGAAACACGGAGATAGTAACATCTACCTACCTACAGGTAGTTTGGATGCTTAATAAATCCTTCCAAAGCTTCTTAAAATACAGATAAGAAGTAAGAAAATTAAGTCCTAATGTAATTTTCACCACATAATTAAAATAGCACAAAAAGTTGGTTTCTCAAGCAATAAATAACTTGTTTAGAAGAACAAAACTTATCAAACTATTCATTATTTTAAAGTCTGGTAAAAAAGTAAGACCCTTTCAGCATATAAACTGACTTGATGTTTAATTAGAACAAATTCAAAGGCAACAACTCACTCATGATTAAAGTAACATGGGTTCTGCCATTTCTTTTAATCAGGTTCAGAGTTCAGGCAAGTCTCACGTTTTGTAGTGAATACTTTAGCCGGGGTCTGTTCAAGCCTCTGAAGACAAGCAAACAGGAGCCAGCCTGGTGAAGGCTTGTGCAAAGGCAGCTGCACCAGGAGCTGCGTCGCTGAGCTGCGTCGCTGAGACGCAGCTGCAGAGACTTCCAACCACCCCCTACATTGCACAAGGTGTGATGTGCACCCTGGTGGGTGCCCGCATGGCTCATCAGCTCGGTCACTCGCTTAGTCCAAGTCATACAAACCAACTCGACTGGAATCAGAAGGATTTGCGCAGGTAGAGAGGGTTCTGGGACGTCTGCCCGCAGGGGAGGCTGTTGTCCAGGCCCACGCCTGCTCTTCAGTGCAAAACCTTCCACCCAAGGAGTTTTGACCATGGCAGGAGGCGCAGGAGACACACAAGGTCCTTTGTGCAGGGTAAGGTAGGAGCATGTGGTGTGGTGGAGCACAAGGACAGAGGCCATAATCAGGACCACGTGCCCTTCCACAACGATAACTCATGTGGGGTGTTTGCTGTTAATTATTAATATTTAAATATTATTTAACACCTTTAACAGTAACACTTCTGTAGGTATAGAGGTAGGACACAGTTAAGATATGAAAGCCTTTGATAAAATTTTGCTTTTATCACTCACATACCAGCACGAGGTAGGACTGTGAATATGAGACACAACGCTATGAAGGTTTCATGTTAAGAGAAAACATGGCAGGTGACCATCACTGGAGTAATAACTAACCTCGCAGAGCCTTAACGCATTGGTCTGAAGTGTTTGCAAACAAGATAAAAGGATGTTTTCCTACTGTTCCCACTGGTGATACGAAGACACTGAAGACACAGCTGACCTTTTAGGTGACCTTCGTATCACCAGCGTTTGTGCACCCAGCAACCTTGGTGACATTACAGTGTGACAGAAGTGCCAATGTGACATTCACCAAGAGACTAAGTTGTTCAGAATACAACGTCAAACAGCTAAGTGATGGCCATAGCACAGCCACCTTAACGCATTAGGAAGCTCGCTTGGTTGCAGAAATATTGCTGTTTCTCCCATAGGAGCAGTTAGTTTTGTCCACAACAAATCTTTCGTGACTTAGAAAAGAATTTCAAACCTGTCTTTAACTGCCCTAGCAGTTCACACTCTACACCAGATTCATGTTGTGTCTCAGTGGGAGAAATGACGAGTGGTGGGGCAGAGAGGGAGGACAAGGACTGGAGAGAACCTGCTCCAGGCAACAGGCTCCTGTCATCGCATTTCGCCAGCCAGCTAGCTGGAATACAGAATCCATTTGTCTTTGATTTTTAATCAGTTGTGTTTCAGCTCAGAATGCCCCAGGAACGTCCACCAGGAAACTGATAATACAGCAGGTAAGCAACTGAAGGATGCCTGCACGTGGAAATAAAAGCCCAGCCTTAGCTGCAGCAGGAGGGACATGATGCCAATGAGAAATCCACAACCCACCCCAGCAAAAGCCGCCCTGTGACTTTCTAGTCACTTAGACCCGTGCAAAGAAGATATTAAAAACTTCAGCTTTTCCATGATGACGTTTTACATCTATTCAAAGGCATAAATGATCGCTCAAGGCTTGTGGAACTGAATACTTATGGCCTATATATTTCTTATTAACTATTACAATATATAAAAAATATTTTACTAATTTGACAGACTTTATTAGTACAGAGGTTAATTGCCTTTCTCTGACACATTTTCACTGCCTACATCTGTGTCACAACATTATTTGCTTCATTAATTTTTAAAGTGGAACAGCTAAAACCCAGGTTATTGAAGTAATGTGTCTGTGACTGGGCTTCTGCACCGTGCTATCTGCCGGCAATTCAGCTGATGAATCGCCTGTATTTCAAGCAAAGCCAGCCTTGCCTTTGGAGGAGCGCCAGGAAAACAGGTCAGTGTTATCAGCTGTAGGCACTGCTACCCCGTTTCATTTCCCTTGCCATCTTCCAAAAATAGTTCTTTCCTGCAAGAAGGTATTAAGAGTTAGGATGACAGCAGATGAAATATTCCTTTCTCTTTATGAGGAAGCTTTATTCCTTACTGTGCCAATTTTTCAAAGTTTGAGTTGCGGTTCTAGCGAAACGCAAGGTTTGGCTAGAAGTCCCGGTCTCTGGGCCGTTACTCAGAGGCGCACGTCGGTGCCGACTGAATGATTAAGTAGGGAAAGGATTAGGTTTTTGTGCTGAAAAATCACCAGGAACCTCAAACACACACCAGCACCCACTGATCAAAGGACAGCACAGAACCACGGGCTTCCCACTGTGAAAATGTGGCCGCCCCAACGGAACATCTCTATCTTGCAGCCCACGTCCAAGAAATGTCAGCGCATTTGTCTGAAGTGCTGATGTGAGGCCGCTGCACAAACGATGAGAGCGCAAGAAGGGCACTGCTGCTCAAGCAGCTAACGACCCAATCAAGGCCAGGAAGCAGACATACAGAGAAAAAAAGAAAATGATGAAATAACACGGGCACAACACAGCTTTTTCAGTTTTTAAGATTGTGCTTGATCGGGAATTACAGGCCAGGATAGCAGAGATTGAGCACGCTGTCCCAGGAGGCTCCCTCCGTTCCCAGGGAAGATGAAGGAGCGTCACGTGCAGCGCAGCAGCTGCCCGGCCACGGCCGCCTCTCCTGCGGGAGGACGACTCTCTCGCGGGGGGTGAGGGCGTGAGTCAGCTGGAGCGCGTCCTTTCACTTTCTGTCCTAGACGTGCCTCTGTGCGCAGCTCACGACGCCGACACGCTCATTTGGTACCAGGCCCCTTCACCTCTGATGACAAAATGCATTTTAGCACTCCTGACTTCACCCCATTAACGACTTCCCTGTCACAGCCCACCTTCCACCGCTGGTTTTTTCTCTCCTTTCTAATGTAAGAAGGATACTACCAACATTTCCTGACTTTTTGCGCCTTCTGTAATACGAGAATCCAGAAGAAAAACAGCTGGAGGAAAGCCCAGATGCGACAGCATCAAAGAGATGCCTCCACGTGGTCTGTGTGGCTTGTCTTGCACAGCTCCTGGATCTGGGAGCGTCCCAGGAGAGCAGCACAGAGCTCGCTGCCATCGCCTGTCCAGCTGGGTGTCCCCAGCTCCAAGCAGCTGAAACACAGCTCGGCATCGCTACGGCTGCACCAGGTGTGACGCCCAGCTCGGAGCTCGCTCAGGCGCACCTAGAATCGCACCTCCAGATCGCAGGATAAACCCAGCACGAGCAGCCCATCAACAGCAGCTCCTGCCCTGCACGCCGCTTCCTCCCCATCCACTCGCCGAGGAACAAAACCACCACGTACAGTGCACACGGGCCAGAAACATAATTACACACACGCGCACTATCTGGAGCCCTTCATAATTACATTTTAAATTGGTTTACTCAGAATCCTTTCAGCTAATCTTTTTCACCCAACTCTAAGCAACCCTATGCACTACAACAACTAGAACAGCATCTTTACCTGGTGTTGCCCCTCTCTTCTACCTCAAGCCCCCATACTCCGGTGCGCTGGGCACTGGGAATCTAAACACGGCCAGTTTTAGGTTCAGCTTTCATTATGAACAGCCACCAGACTTTCATTCTAAGCCACCAAAACACACTGGCAAACTTCACACGTTCAAACCAGCGGCAGCTTCTGTCTCTGTGGAATCCCACAAATGTTTTCTTCACTTTCAGTTCCCGTGCCTCTGGATAGCTCATAAATGTCTCACTGAAGCAGGGTGCAAACCCTCAGCGCAAACGGATGCCTGATTCTCATTCAGAATCAGCAATTAGCTTCCTTTCCCTTAAAACTGAGCCTGAACCGAAGCCGGCTAAGCTCAGCCTGCATCACGGCAAGCAGTTCACAGCTTCTTACTTGCTACGCGAATGTTCTTACACACACAACTGTACAATCTGCATTTTCATGAGCAAGCCAGCATCTCTTGGAGTTGCCTGTGGCCTATAATTGCCTGCCTGCACCTTGCAAGGCTGGAAAATTCAACGCCGAGTATCTTCAGCTTGCGTCGCCAGAGCCGTGCGTTTCCCACATCCTCCAAGCCGCCCTGCATGACCGACCAGTTTCTCTCCCCTTTACCTTCCCGGGCGAGCCGGGTGCTGGCTGGAGCCAAACTGCTGGAGTGAAAGCCCCAGGGCTGCTAAGGAGAAGGGCAGCCGTCCTCCCCCTGCTCTCAAGCGCCCTTAATAACTCTCAGCTCTGCAGCTGTGTGAATCCAGCTCTCGGCAAAGCTTTAATAGCAAACCTGAAGGTGTGAAGCTTCATTACTTTTAACCTACACTGCAGAGTTCTGCATATTCTCCAGCATACATAATGCTCCACCTTACAGCCCAGAGTGCTTTCCAGCCACCAGGCTCTGTGCTTTATTCGGACTAAGGAATTAAGGTTCCCAGAACTCTGAAAGACCAGCTACTATTTTTAGTGTCTCTTTGTGGGCGGTGAGGGAAAATCCAAGAGGTTGAGAGGGCACCGTCACCTGCCCCCACCTGGCTGTCCAGGGCCAAGCCCAGCAGGGGTGTCCCAGTCCTTAACGCCGGTTTCTGAGGTTTCACCGGTCTGGGGAGGTGGCAGGAGAGGTGGATTGCTGCGCTCCAGAGACAGAAAAACATGTCAGTATTTGAATCGCCGGACAAAAAAAAAACAAGTAAGGAGGAAATTAAATTTCCAAGAGACTTTTTTTTCTGTCCACATCATGAGGCACCTTACCTGCTACCACCTGGCTCACAGGGATCACCTGCCCTCGGGCGCTGCCACACGCCCTCCTCAAGCAGCTGTGACCACATCACGCTCCCCTCCGCACCGACTCCCACCACAGGACCCCAGCAAGCTATTCGCCCTCCGTCAACTCCTCTTTATGGGTTCCGATACAGAAGACAAGTGCTCATATGGCACACTGTATCTAGGAAAATGTCACGCTTCATACATTCAGTTATCAACCACTATGCCAAGTGCTTTATGTTATCTACAAAAAGCAGACTTCAGAGGGAAATGAACTACGGCAAATCAAAGTCTGTTACTGGGAAAGAGAGGAGAGCTGTAAGCCAGGCTTGCAGCGTTCTTCCAGCTGCAGAACTCTCTAAATAACTTTACCCAGCTGAAGAGTCAATAAATGGTCACCCCGTTGCAATCAAAAATAACAGCTCACCTGCTATTACCTAGAAGGGCTTTTCTAAACCCCTGGGGCACAACACCCCGTGCATGACTGCAGCAGACGCAGCATGCTGGTTCAGAGAAAGCAGCGAAAAGAGTGGCAAACACCTCGCGCCTCCCTCAGCAGCCAGCAGGAAGCAATGAAAAGTCCTGCTCGTTCCACCCCAAGGGTCCCCAGGTGCCACGGTCGCCCACCTCCGCGCTCAAAGCAGGGCAGCCCTCGGCTTACCCTCCCACCCACACCCGGGGCCGAGCGCTGCGGGGCTGCCCAGCAGGACAGGGAGGCAAACTGCACACCAGCCCTGGCTCCTGCAAGGAATTCATTACTCCAACTGTCCCGTTATGTCCTATCTTCCCTTATTTATACGCAGCACAGCAGCACCTGGACCACGAGGCAAGGGGCTCAGCCTCGCACTCAATGGTTGCTCCCTGCCTGCAGAATTCCTCCAGCCTCTGCAGCAGGACCGAGCCCCACGGGAACGGAGAATGAGCAGCCCCAACCACAAGTTACTTCTGTAGCCAGGGATTCACTCACCACCCAAAAATCAACCCAGGTATTTTGCTGTAGTACAAACCGCTTCATCCTTGGTTCACAGGAATTAATTTTATTTTTTTTTCCCCTAATCTTAATGCTAAAAAACCTGAGAGTCTCTGAATAAGAGGTTGCTTCGAAACATGGCAGCTTTTCTGGATTCAGGGGAAAGGGATATGGCATTCAGAAATCAAGCCTCAATCTGAGCTTTATTGCTGTGTTTGTACTGGGTCAAGACAAAAACAGTGGGCTTGGATTCATTAAAACTCCGGCGGTTTGGGCTTTGGACTTACATCTGGATTTGACAGTGTGGGTGTACATATATCAGCGGTGAGGAAATTACCATAGGAAATTAAAGGCACCAACACACAAATCTGCAGCCTGCAAGAACAATAAAGAGGAACTGCTTAAATGTATCAGGAACAAACAAAATCGTAACAATGGGATAGCTCCGCAGCGAGACGGGAATCTCGGAATTGTCAGTCATGATTCATAAAAGCAGAAGTATTCAATAAATATTTCAGGTTTGTATTTGGAAAGCAGCAGGATGAGGTATTCTTATCTTACAGCGATAAGGAAACACTTTCTGTTCCGTCAGTTACTTAGGGGAAAGTTAAACAGCAGCTATCAAAACTGAACATTTTTCTATCGGTAGCACTTGGTAAGCTGCACCCCAGCATATTAAAGAAATGTGTCAAACAGGTCTGCACAATGTTAGTGCTGGGTTTTCACACATCCTGGACCACGGGAGAACTTCCAGAAGACCAGGAAAATAGCTCACGAGGCATCATTGTTTGCACAGGGTAGAACGAGCAGCCTGGGCCATCGCAGGCTGGTTGGCCTAATGCTGATCAAGGAATCACAGGGACAGGTGGAAAGGGTTAACAAGGTAATGGTCTTTTCCCTCAAAACCCTTTCTCAAATAGCACTACCCAGTGCAGCTCTTGGCCCAGAGGTGACACAGCTCAGCAAGTCCCCTCTGCCCCCGTGTCTCATTTGCATCACAACTTTATCCCACTCAGACAGGCTCGTGTGGGTCAGAGTTGAAAAAGGCTTAAAAGATGGCAGCGTAATTAATAGTCATCAGCACGGCTTTGTGGAAGTCTTGTCAAAAGAGCTTGGTGCTGCTCTTTAGTGAAATTACAAGTTTAGCAGATAAAGGTAGCTGTGTCTACGTTGTGGGCTTCAACATCTGCGAGGCATTTAAAGCAGTCCCACGTGGCATTCTGATTAAAATAATTAGCACTATCCAGAATGAATGTACCTCATATTAAATTGATTAAAAGCTGGTGAGCCAATAGTGCTCAAAAAGGCAATCCTAACTGAATCATCCCCATCTTCAGAAGATGTCTAATGGGATCCCACAGAAACCTCTTCTCAGCCCAGTGCTGCTCACTGTCCTTGGCAAAATGAAAAAGTGTTCCTATTGAAAGCTATATCTGGCTAAAAAAAATTGCTGGTGTGGTAAATAATGGAGGGGGTAATGGTTATACCAGCAGATCTGCACCACTGGGTCAAGTGGATTTGCTGCAAAGAGAGTTTCAATAAGCCAAACGTGTCAATGCCTTAAAATCTGTAACTCCCTCTATGCACCACAGGAGCCCCACAGAAGGCACAGAAAGATCTAATGAGTAATTTCCATTTAGCATTCTGTGGGGCTCAGTTGGAATGGATTTTTTCTAGGTACGTATACTAAAGTGACCAGGAGAGAAGTAGGCAACAAAGCTGAACATTGTACCCAGTGTATTCACAAACGCTGGCTCCAGGATAGCGAGACACATCTCCCCAGGCATCTTCAGTGCATTCCTGGGATTGACAGGCTCCTCCAAAAGGTGTTTCAGAACAAGAACACGACCCTCACCCCCAGTTATCATCATTAGGTTTCAGAATGAATGCTAATGGGAAAGGATAGAAGCGATCCCTTCTCCCATTTGGATGGCAAGAAGGCATCTCTGCTTTGCTTCTTGTTTGAGAAACTGTGCTGTGAATGCTCCGTCCCATCCTCTGCTGCATGGGGGTGATTTCTTCTTCCTCTTGATTTTCCATGTGGTCTCCTTCAGCCTCTGGCCTAAGTGCTTCTCTTCCAGGCGTGCAGGTAGCCTGCGTGGTTGAACGGGACACGGGCACGGGCTTATCCATGCTCTTATCCATGGCTCCCTGTGCTTAATTACAGAGAACGCAGCTACTGACAGCATGCACCAGGATTTAGGAAAGAGCACAGGAGTCACAGGAACTTCCTCGCCACCCCATGGCCCAGCACAAGGATCTGTTACATGCTGACTTGCCTTAAGCCTTATCAAGGTTTAATGCAATTTCTTTAAAAAAAAAAAAAAAGAAGAAAGTAAAAAAAGGAAACTCTTTGTGCAAGGCTTTGACCTCTTCTCCTTTCACTGATCCAAAGCCATTTTTTTCAGTAGGCTGGATCTCCAGAGCCCGGCGAGCCCCAGATTCCTGCCTCACTGAACAGTCATCTCACCCGGGGCTGATTGGGGCTCCTGGGAAGGGCAGAGGGGAAACCTTCACTTAACCTGAACTCCAAACACTTGGTTCCCCCGGAGTGGGCGCTTCCCGAAACAGCCCCAGCAGTAAACCTGAAATCTGCCTTGCCAAGAGCCACAGCAGCAGGGGATCCATCTGCTGATAGCGGAGCCTCCGCTGTTTCTGCACCCCCTGCAGCAGAGGGGGGGCTGCAAACGGAGAGCAGCTCATGAACCGCCTCAGTGCCATCAGCTCGGTCACAGGCTGGAGAAGCAGCAGTTTTCCAAAAGGCTTCGGCAGAGGAATCATCATCCTGTAAATCACCAAATCCTGGGTCTGGAGCAGGGACTTGTGTCCTCAGCTGCTTTAACACCTCTGTGGGACAAATCAGCAAACGAGGGAAGAAGGATACCAGACGCTGGGATCCTTGTGCTGAGGCAACGAGTTATAACTGTTGCCAGAAACGATTTTGTGCTTGTCAAGCCTCAACCATAACACTGCAACAAAGCAAGAACTGAAATAAAATTAATACCGAACCATAAACAGGAGGCGTATTTCTTAAGAGTGACATTCCTTAATTGCCACGATGCTACATACGAACACATCCTGTATTTAAAGCTGCCGAGCAGCCCTTGCAAAGCCTACATCCAAGAAATAATGTGTCAAAAGGCTCAGCAAGCTCACCAGTGCCTGGTGACGCTGACTGAAAGACCAGTAGCAGCTGTCAGGAAATGGGTAAGCAAGCTGACCACAGATAAACTGTAGGATGCTGAAGAGCAGCACAAGATATACTCTGGGAGAGGAAGCCACGCTGCCGGGTCACACTGCAGCCTAGTGCATTCAGTACATACAGGCCGCTAGTGAAGTATGCGGCCACCAGATAATGGTCAGGGGACACAGCTGTCAGGCCACGATGAAGTAACTCCAAGGAGCCCGAAGCAGAGTGCGGTACAGCTGCGGATGTTGCTGTCGAGCAGGATAAAGCCTGCCTGTCTCAAGGGTACCGCAGCAAATTCAGTGTCATGCACACGGCCCTAAATAATTAGGTTCATGGTGCTTATTTAAATCGGCATTGATCAAACCAGGATAGCACCGAAAGCTCAGCGCGCAAATACTTACTGTGTAGCCTAAGTAAAACAACATTCAGGTTTCATACTTGTTTTGCAGGTAACGCTGCCAGCAGTGTCAGGGAGGTTTTTTTCTCCGTGCCACGCAATTGGGAAGTCGTCGGCTGTGCAGAGGCGGTGGGGGATTTACCGGCACTTCAGAGGGAGCAGGACAGGGCCTCGGGTATCATCTGACATTGGAAGGCTGTGCCTAGGCTGGATGCTAGCGCATCCACTGTGGAGATATTGAGCTTTCCTCATTATATGAAGAAGGTAATTACGGGTCATTAACCTGCTGGGTGGCAAACGGCGCGGCGTGCTAAGTGGATCCAGGGGAAATGTGATGACAGAGTAGGGCACGTTTTACCAGCTCTGCCAAATGGCCAGAAAGCGGCTGCTGGATCATACAGGGATCAAAGAGCAGGAGTTTAAAATACACCAAGTAACAGCTTATAAACACCAGTTCCTAGTCACACAGCTCTCCAGGAGGGTATTTCAGATGATCCATTGGCTGAAACCTTAGTTCAGGCTCAGGAAGCTCCTAAGGTGGAGGAGAAGAGCCTCATCCAGACCCACAGATGTGTGCTTAACGTTTGTTCAGTGAGAGAAGGCAGGGACCCTGTCTCCTCCAGACCCCTGCAGGAGACACCTACACCCACCCCTAACTCCCAAAGGAGAAATGAACCACACTCCAGCTGTGCAAGGACCATCTCGGCGTGAGGGAGAGCGGCTGCGGCTAACGGCAAGGGGAGGCTGACGAGCCTGCCAGGCAGAACCTGCCCTTCAGCCTCGAAGCAAGAGCAAGAGAGGGGAGCAGCCACGCTCTAAGGAACGGCTTTTCCCTCCTTACTCTGCAGAATGAGAGGAGTCGATGCACAAACTAACGTGACATTTGCTTTGGCGTTAGGCTTTTTTAAAAAATTCCAAGCATCCTCTGACTAATGGAAATGCCGGGGCTCTGCACCTGGGAAGGCCGTTGTGCATTTCTCTCCGATAGGCAGGATATCAGGGTTAGCTAAATATGAGTTCAGCTGTGGGACTGACTCACCGCTTGTTCCTGGAACTGTCTGAAGGAGGGGAGGATGCTGTGGGCAGGCTCTAACTGTATCATCTGGGTTAGGGCCGGTAGCAGATGGTCCTAAAAACATACTTCCATGTGGGTTTAAAATAGCACAGCACCCACAATCAGCTGAATGGGGAAATGTGAAAAACGCTTGTCACACAAGGAATGCTGCTGTGAAGATCTGCAGTCGGGGGGGGGATCCAAAGCTTCACCAGCCCTCAAAGCGTTGAAGTGCCTGAGCCCCGACCCTCTCTGCTCACACCAGCTCACACCGCTGCCCCATCCCACCAGCCCTGCCTGGGGGATTCTGACCTTCCTATCCTATTTCATGCAAGAGGATGATCTTTTTTCCCTCATCATAAAATGAAACGAGGAAACTTTCTCTTAAAGCTGTTTTTCTAGTTAAGCAGCACTCCCTGCCCACTGCAGTGCAAAATCTTCTGCCTGAAAAACTACATTCAAAAAAAAATTCCCTTTTCCTTCTTGAGTCAACCTACAATATGTGTTGGTCAACACCAACAACAGCCCTAAACAGTCCCAGCCAATATCACACCCTGCCACATGCAGAGTAAAGAAGCGGTGACGAAGGAAGAATCGACTGGGAGCTCCGACTCTCCCAAGGAAGGGAGCATCCCCAGTGAGCACTGTGAAGATCCCTGTACACGAGGTACCCTGTGAGTGTTCACACTGCAGCAGCTGAGCAGAGGGCTCGCTGGCCAGGAGGGAGACGCAGCAGCGCAGGGAGCACTGCAGCTCTGCCCTCTGCCTCGCCCCAGCCCAGCGGAGCCAGACCAGGCATAACCAGCGATGGCTAACTTCACTTTAGTGCCGCTCCTTTCTTCTAGCCAGCACACAAAGACCTCCTCCCAGCGCACATTCAAGGACCCTGGTGGTTGACATCATCTGCTTGAAAAGGCGCTGGGGTGACTTGCTTGAGAGAGCTCAGATCAACCCCCAAACCTCCCAGTGCCTGAGGGAGCGCGCTGAAGAGAAACCCAAGGAACTGCCCTGCTGTCGGTGTGCCTAGCTCCTTTGGGCTGATGGGTACAGAGATGTGGAGAAGAAAAGAGCGCCCCAGCCTTTCCCCTGTCCTCCCTGCTGAAAGGGCTGTTACTGGAATATGAACCTGATTCCTCCCCAGACCCCAGTACCAGTTTCTTGTCCTTCCCCTCTCCCCCGCCGCCTGCCTTTCTGCCAGGCAAGCACCAAGAGCGATTTGGGCTGCAAGCTTCAGAGGAAGAGACATATCACAGGTACATCTGCTTTCACAGATAATTTGCCACAGTTTTTTAAATGGGCAGAAGTGGCTCAGATGAACAAAAAGAGACCTCTGAGAAGCCTTGTGGGGCCTGGCTGTAGCTCCTAGAGCTGCTCCTGTCCCACTGACAACACACAGAGGCACCGAGGTTAGCCTGGGATCACCCCGACCCCTGGTGCAGACGGGTCTGGCCCGGTTTGCTCTGCCAGACCCTTGTGCCACTACGCAGCACCGAATCTGTCCCTCTGCCCAAAGCGAAGATCTTCCTAGGCATTACCCCAGTCTCACAAAAGAAAACACACGGTATCTACATCTTGCACTTTTTGTTTTCAACATCTCCTGGAAACTGTTTTTAGCGCTGCAAGAAAGCACTTCAGAAAGGTTTTAGAAAACTATTTTCTGTGTTTGGCTTGACCAGGTTTTTATCAGTGCAAAGCTATTTTCATAGCATTGGCTTGTTACACGCTTAGTGTCAATACAATAAAGCCTGCAACAAGAGAAGTTTTAGATGAAGGTTATTTATTACTGCCAGTGGTTGCAGAGAAAGTGTTCATTTGGGTAGAGCGTGCTGAGGGAAGGCAAGGCTGTTCTGTAGTTCGCTGCAGCCTTCCCTCATTACCTTTTCCAGAAAGCAATAATGTTCCCACCACCAGTTGCCTTGAGAAGAAGAGGCTGAGGGGAGACCTTATCACTCTCTACAGCTACAAAGGAGGTTGTAGAGAGGTGGGTGTTGGTCTCTTCTCCCAAGTGACAGGTGATAGCATGTGAGGGAATGGCCTCAAGCTGCACCAGGAGAAGTTTAGATTGGACATTAGGAAAAATCTCTTCACAGAAAGGGTTCTCAGGCACTGTCAGAGGCTGCCGAGGGAGGTGGTGGAGTCCCCATCCCTGGAGGGGTTTAAAAGGCGGACACATGAAGTGCGGAGGGATGTGACTTAGTAACAGACAGCTACACTTGGACTGGGTCTCAAAGGTCTTTTTAAACCTAAGGATACTATGATTCTATATCCCAATTTTTTTTTCAGGAGACAGTCACAAAAATCTAGGTTTAAGAGACTGGAAAGCCATCTGAGTTCACAGAGGGTTGCCCCTTCCACACTTTGTTCCTAGCTGGCTGCAGCAGAGATGCCTCCCTCGGCGTTCCCCACCCAGCAGAGCCCATCAGACAGACGCCGTCGTGCAGGAACAGTCACCGTTCTGCTCAAACTGCAGTTGCACACGTCAGGCAGGGCACCTTCTAGATGCAGAGGAAGGAACAAAGTTACAGTCTTACAAGATCTGAATAGGACTTCTGTTTCTGCCTCCAAGCACGCAGAGGAAACTGTCCAAAATCTCCAAGATAATCTCTTTCCTTGTTACTTATGCATACTCTATATATGGGGGGGGTGTATATATACACACACACACCCCATATAGATACCATATAAATATATGCGTCCCTTTATCTGGAAATAGTCACCTCCCCAGCACCCTACTTATTTTTCCCATCTCCCTTTCATCTCCCCCCAAGAACACAATACACAATACTGAAACAGCAGCCATAACACACACCACAGCCCGAGTACATAATATTTTGCAATAAATGTAAATTTTTTACATATATATATATATATATATAAACAGAAAGAACATGGCCGTGAGAAAGAGCAACCCTACGCACTTTCCATTCATGTTATGCAAACACCTTTCACATGCATCTTTGCTCACTGAATGCAAACAGTGAGTATGCACACAGCCATGCCCACAAAGCACACATTCCTCATTGAAATCCATGCAATAAATTTGTATCTGATTGACCTTTAAATCCTTTACCTACCCACAACTCCATCTTCCCCAGATCTAGTGATCCAAATACTGTTTTCGCCCTCAAGCAGCCTGTCGCAGCCAGGGTCTCCGTCTCCATTAGGGGAGAGAGTCCTCTCATCTCTACAGACGTTACTGGCTTGAACCCCAGAATCGGTCGCATCCAGTCTCGCACCATCAGCAGAAAGGTGAGGAGGTGATTCACAGAGTTTGGTACCATGCACAGTGAACAGACTGCATTTTCCAACAGGGCACTGTTTTTTCGGAAAATCAAGGCACACGAGGACATTAACATGCTTCATTTTCACATAGGGAAAGTTTTTCTCGGGTTATTTTTAGAAAGATTTACTGGTTTTAATTTTGGTAGTTGGATCCTAAAAGAGGAAGCATGGCACATGGCCTCTTAAAAAGTTGCAAAACTCACTCTCAATAAAATTTAATATGCCCTGCCTTGGCTTTTCTTTCATGTGCACCGTGTGGAGTGCAGCAGTATAACATTTTTAGCATCAATCATTTCAGCACACTCCTGACTAACGTGACTACCTCACACCTCTGTAGATAGAACATTTATTCAACAGGGTCACTTATTTTCTCTACACTATTCACACTTGTGCTCACCCACAAACATCACTGGCAGCTTTTCCTTGCTCTCGGATGTTTGTGTCCAGTGCAGGAGTCACTGAGTTCACAGACATCCAGAGAACTGTGCTCTAGGTGAGTGCATGCCGGTGCGCACGCTGGGTGTGGGCTGATGCATATCTCTGTGTGTCTAGGCAAATTTCTCAACCACTAAATCCTGATGGAACAAGGGTGGCCAAATCTTCGGCTGCAGCGAGCCGGAGCTCTGTGTAATTTGACAGAGCTGTGACACGTTACATCATCTGACTGGTTGGCTCATCTGCTCTGGAAAGACGCTCCAGGAAAGCTTTTTGCTGCCGTATGTATTACGTGAAATCAATGCTGCTATGGATTGTATTATTTCTTGCACACTTCTTGTGTCCGGTGCAATCAGGAGAGCGCAGTATACAACTAATAGGAGCAGGACCACCTGGGTCACCAAGTTCCGTCCGTCTGAGATCACATCAGTAGATGTTCTGTGCAGAAGGGCCTCGGAACATTTTGTCCCTAAGACAGACACACACACAAGCACAAACCACAAAACACTCCTAACAACCTGAGAACAAACTAAAGGTGTCAGGATGCAACACTAAAATAGATAAAATCTGCAGGGTACAGCAGGAAGCTTGAGAGATCGAAGTGTCACCAGTTTCCTAGGTCCCAGAAGTAACGGGGAGTTTGCTCTAGTCCCCTAAAAGAAGAGACCAACCAGATGCCACCATGTATCCTTGATGCTATCTGGAGCTTTGGCTCTGTGAAGTTAAAATGTGCACACGCCATGGCTGATCACTTACCCAGGTAGGTCGTGACGATTAACATTTCAGCCAATAACACACTCCTCCTTGAACTGCGAGCCCAGTTTTCTGCAGGGTGGGTTAAATACCGAGACCGTACAGAAGAGGATTTCAAGAAGAAGCCCGTGTTGGTCAGCACGGCACTGCAAGACCATAAATAAACTCATGTTCCTCCACAGATAAGGTTATAAAGCAGCAATGTGAAAACTACTACTGATTTAAAGCAAACATCCCCACTTTCCTCAATCTAGTTTTCCTTTAGGGAAAGTTTCTCATAAAGCACAGAGAACCATAACATTTGGGTTTTTAGGGGAGACAAATCAGTACAGCTTTGAACCTCCCATATGAGATATTCACTAAGCTTTTCAAAGGAACAGGTGGATTTTAAAACAGAACTAGACACTTCATATTTAATTATCCAGCCTTATCTCCTTCGACTGATTTTCACACAATTAGAGGTGAATTGGCCACAGGATATGGTTAAAAGGAAGCTCATAGAAAATCGAGCACGTGAAATCTGGAGCTAAAATACATATGGCCTAATTTAAAAACAGGATTAAAGGAAATTCACAAAGTCATTTTGCTGCCAGATTTAATTAGTGTGTTTAATACATGAGATCACCTGAATCTACTTTTACTTGTTTTGTGTCCCATTAGGAGTTTCACAGGAGCAGTAATATGATTGAGTGGCCCTTGTGAGGGACGGAGCTCAGGCTGCTTTGAAACAAATTGAATTAATTCAAAATGATTCTTTCCAGGTATGACATTCTTGGAAACAGATGTGGGGACAAGGAGGAAGGGCATCAAAAATACAGGCACACAGACCTATAACCAGGCCCATTTTTTTTAATACATCGGCACCTTTTAAAATATTTGCAGAAATATGGTAAAATCAGAAAGCCTATTCAGGTAAGATTATAACTGATGGTACTCTCTGGATTTAGGTTAGTATTTGAGATACTACAGGGGCAAGGGTGCTCACAGAAATCTTCCATCTTCAGCAGTTCCCTAAGATGTGAAAGTTGGGGGGGAGGCTGGATCTTGAGGGTTTTTTTGGAAGATGTTAAGAGGGCAAATTTGCACCCAAAGGCTTTGCAGTGAATGAAAGGGGCCAGATTCCAGATCGCCAGCTGAATTAGAGCCATGGTGGAGGAAAGGGGACCTTCCTTTAGGTGACATCCACAGCCTATCAGCTTAAGTTCACTATCGGTGATGGATTTTACATAGAAGTCACTCAGGAGTTTACCCCACTGAGTAACAGTGTAAACCCTTAAACTGATAGAGCAGATTTTATACTGTTTCCCAAACAAATGGTATCATATATAGTTTAAATAGTACAGTTTCACAGCTAAAATACAATACAACAGCAGAGGAGATGAAGGTAAGTACGATCAGGATAGTATCAGGGGAAAAAAGCCACGAGACTGATTTCTGGAGACTCAGAACATCTAAAACTTGCACCTAACTCTGCAAGCTACAAGTGCTCAGCTCGCCTGAAAACAAGCCCATGCATATGCATCCTCATTTTAACCTACAAAAATATTTCAAAATCCAGGCCCTGATCTGGCAAGACGTGGAATGTTTTCGCTCTTCATCAGACAAGCCTCTAAAGAGATACTGAAGCGTGTGCACTGCAGACGCCGGAGCGCAGCCACAAAGGCTCATTTACCGAGCCAAAAAGCAGTCGCTGCTGCAACCGCCGCGCAGACGTACCCGCTGCCTTCAGCAGAACTTGAGCGAAGACTGAGGGCACTTGTCACTTCACAGGGGGGCACTCAGTGTCCCCCAGGCTCACGCTGGGTCTACATATGGATGAACCAAGTATTTTTCACTACGCTCTTCCCCTTTCAGGCCTCCCTCGCTTTCAGTTCTGAAGGGCGAATTCATTGAAAACATCTGCACCACCAGAAACATTCTGTGCTTTTTCCAAACCTCATCCCAGTGGCAGCTGTGTGGTAACAGAGAATAGACAGAGCTGCACCGGGAGAGCCTGCGAGCAGCGAGCGGCAGCAGAGAGGGGATGCTGGATGCTGGAGCTCTGCCTCCCACACCTAGGAGCTACCTAGGCTCGCTCACCTCCTGCGCCACGCGCCACGCTCGGCCCTGCAGCCCAAGGGTTTCCACAGCAACTGCCACATCATGTGGCATCGCTCCTGCCTCGGCAATGCAGAGCCCTTCGTAAACGACTTTGGCTCAGCGGTTTGTCACGTTAACTTCTGCACACCTACAAGCTGCGACGCGCTCCCCTTGGCACCAAGGCCAACCCTGGCATTGTTTTCAGGGGAAACTTATGTAATACGTATTTCTCTTTCCTTTGTCCTCTTTCCCCCTTTTCCTCTCATACCGCAGACTTGCAGCAGTAGGGCAAGGGCTCTGCGACCATGTCACAGAGCTGCGAACGGGACCAACCCCGTCTCGCCCACCGGCACCAGAGATGCACCCAGGGAAACACCGCGAGAGCGTGTTTATGGCAGCAAACTTTACTGAGCCACATGAATTCTTCAAATAAGGGAAGGGAAAAGATTTATTTTTGTTTAGGGAATAAGGGATGTGGACCAGCCTCCAGCAGGCCTACCAGGAAGGCGTGTGTAAGGGCTTGCGTGACCATCTGTTTCTCCTCCTTATCAGCGCTCCGATGCCAGCTGCCTCTGCGGCTGAGCCGTCCCACGTGCGGGCTCCCCTGCCCGGTCCTGCGCTGCCGTCTGTCTGCTCCTCGCTAATCCCACGGAACCGTATGTGCCTGCTTCCCACCGACCCCACTCGGCCACACCCCAGCCTAAACCTGGGATAAACCACAGGGGGAAGCTGCCCGTCTCCTCGATGGTGCCAGCTGGCCACGCTGCTCCCTTCCCTTGAGCGCTTTTTGGGGCATGTGAGGGGACGCCGCACTCACCTCCCACATCACCCTTCCCCGTGGCTCTCCAGCACGCAGCCTCCATTTGCTGCAGCACCATCACAATACAGTCCAAGCCTGAACAACTGTAGGGTTTTTGCTCCCTGACGTAGCACCCACAGCCCAGCACTGCCACGCCAGAACCGCAGCTAAAGGGAACATGGGTTAGGATTTGATAGGAACGGTTGGACTCGATGATCCGGTGGGTCTTTTCCAACCTGGTGATTCTGTGATTCTATGAGCACCAGAAGAAATGCCACTGCATCTTCTGCTGGCCTGTCCTGCCTGGCTGGGCTTCATTATTCCTCTCTTAATTTCATCCTGTGACACTTAGCGTCCTAGATCCACGTCGCTGGGGCTGCCATCCCTCAGCCAGCCACTGCCATCTCCTGCCTCCCTCCCATTCTTCCGCGCCTTGCTGTCCTTCAGCCAAGTTATACATATTTTTTCAATCCCAGTTGTTCATGGTCTCTGAGCACAAGGCTTAGCGGAGAGCGGAGTCACCCCAAAGGGAGCTTGGCTGCGGCTCTGCCTGTTTTCACACCTCCCTGCAGATGGAGGCCGGGACCCTGCTCCCCTCCCGCGCCCCTGCGGGCGCTCTGCCCACCTCTGGCCTCCGCTCTCAGAAGGGCTTTGGCAGCTGCCACTGCTGGACTGCATCACCGCGCGTCTCCCAGGTGGCTGAGAATTTAAAACTCGCCTCTCTGCCTGTCCCTGTGGTGTTAGGTTTGTATCTTGTCCGTCTATCCAGGGTGTTGATTCCTGGGATGCCTTTGCAGCTTTATAATCATAGAATCATATGAATAATCATACATATAATCATAGAATTAACCATTCCTATCAACCACTAACCCATGTCCCACAGCATCTCGTCCACCCGTCCCTTAAACCTCTCCAGAGAAGGGGATTCAACCCCCTCCCTGGGCAGCCTCTGCCACTGCCCAGTGACCCTTTCCATGAAGAATTTTTTCCTTATCTCAAGCCTAAACCTCCTCTGGTGGAACTTGAGGCCATTCCCTCTTGTCCTGTCCCCTGTCACTTGGGAGAAGAGCCCAGCTCCCTCCTCTCCACAACCTCCTCTCAGGTAGCTGGAGAGAGCAATGAGGTCTCCCCTCAGCCTCCTCTTCTCCAGGATAAACACCCTCAGCGCTCTCAGCTGTTCCTTGGAAGACTTGTTCTCCAGCCCCTTCCCCAGCTTCATTGCTCTTCTCTGGACTCACTGAGAGCCTCAACATCCTTCTTGTGGTGAAGAACCTCCCTGGACCTGCTGGTCACGCCGTTCCTGATCCAAGCCAAGATGCCATTGGCCTTCTTGGCCACCTGGGCCACTGCTGGCTCGTGTTCAGTTGCTGTCAACCAGCACCCCCAGGTCCTTCTCCTCCTGGCAGCTTTCCAGCCAGGTCTCTCCTAGTTTGTACCTCTGCTTAGGGTTGTTGTGCCCCAAGTGCAGGACCCGGCATTTGGCCTTGTTAAACCTCCTGCCACTGGACTCTGCCCATGGATCCAGCCTGTTCAGATCCCTTTGGAGCCTCCCATCACCTCTGTAAGGAGGGCAGCAGGGAGGATGGCAGGGGGGGTGCTCACCCACGGGGCAGCAGCCAGACCTGGCCTTCTCAGGTCACTCCCAGAGGTGCAGAGCATTCATCTGTGTCACCAGAATATCTTTGAGCCCAGGAGGCACAGACCGAGCATGGACACAATTCAGAACAAAACAATGCTGCTGCTCCTCAGAGAATTTACCATCGATCTAAGTGCAGGAGAAGTAACAACAATTGGATGCGGTCTCTCCATCTGGGATTTAGATGTTTGCAGTGAGCTGCCACTGCAGTTTCACCAGCACGTCAGCCCCTCCAGCCTCGCTCCCTTCCAGCCTGTACAAACGCCAATATCACATGCAATTTTCACTTTAACCTACGTGTTGAACTCCGACGTCTTCAGTGAACACAGGGGTAGAGCCGGACTGATGCACGTTTCAGGATGGGTATGCAAACTCAAACCCGAGCCAGGTTATTACAGACTAAAATCCATAATAACAGCAACTTCATAATTTAACTGTTTGTCTGCCAAAGACACTGCATGAAGGCTATTTTCTTCTAGGTCCCTGGCACTGCTGCCACCACAGCGGGCTGCGAGTGACCTCCGTGGCAAGACTAAGGACTGAGCAGGACCAACAACTGAATCACAGAGCCTGCTAGAAGCGTTTGCTGCGATCCCAGCATTGAAGGATCTGGCAAGGCACTGCAGAAAATGTCAGCTGAACTAATTATTGCAAATCTTTGACTGCAGCTTGGGGAACAGTCAGTCGTCCATCCAACTTATTTCTCATTTTAACTCTTAAGTAGTGATTTGTATTACAGAACAAGCTACGATTCTCACCCCTTTTGCACTAGGCACTGCATGCAGTTTTTTGAGGCATTTTTTGCCAAGGCAACCTGTAAACTAGAAAAAAAAAAATATGTACAGAGAAATGGAAGGGAGAGATGTTCTGTCATAGTACCAAAACATAAACGAATATTGAAGAATACATTCTCACCTAAAAAAGTGCTTACAAAGGCTACCAGAATTCCTGGGGATTTTACTCAGACTGAGTACTCAAGGAATGAATTATCTGAAACAGACAGGGTAAAACTTCCTAACCAAACACGCTGCACAATGTACAAATGTGGATTTGAGTGAGATATGAATTCAGGCTGGATCCAGTCCCACAAGGGTCAGTCCCATGCCGTACAGTACAAAGCATAATTTTGAGATTAAAGAGAACTGAAAATAAATCCTTGTTCTGCTTTGGTAATTTTCATTTACAGAGATGCAAAGCACAAACATTTATAAACAATATTCTTACAGGACTTGGAGGGGATTCTTCTCTTTCAAATAATTCCTATTTAAAGAAATTCTGACCTCACTTAAAATGAGATGCAGCATAGGAGCACGCAGAGCTTTGTTGAAGAAAATAAATACTATTAAAAATAAAATTAGTGTTGGAAAACCTCAGGCAATGATCCCAACCAATCAGCCCAGCAGGCTTGGAGGCAGACATAGAAGAAAGGCTCAGATAATATAGTGATGCAAGATGCAGAAGAATCTGCTTGCTTGGGTAAGATAGAAGATCACTATTTAAGGCTACCAAGACAACACCTACAGGCTCTTTTATTTAAGTACTGAGCTAACCTGGCTCTGTTTAGCTCACAAGTCTGCTGCGACTAGATGATGATGAAGTCAGAGGGAAGATAACTGGAGATTAACCTTTACGGACATTTCTGTTCCCGAAATTACTTCCCTTTCTATGCTCTGGCTCTGGTTGCCGGCTCTGGCTCAGAAGTTTCTTATTCCTTCTTAATGTTAAAGTTAAAAAACAATTCACTTAAGCTGAGAATTGGGCCCTGAACATTTGTTGCTCTTAATACTGGTCTGTTCAAAGCAGGTAAAGTTAATGGTGCTCAAAAAGCCTCCAGAAGGTCAGTGAGAGGCGCAGAGGACACCCTGACTTGGTATTAAAACAAAGAAATTCCAGTCCCGGTTTCTTGGCCCCTGTAACTTCAGAGATGCAGGAGACATCGTATTCATGCGAAATGCAAATGAGGGAGGGGATGTATGTAAAGAACTGGAGGGGGTAGGTAGTTACTCAATAGTGCAAATAACTAGTTGGAAGACGAGCTTATGAGTACAGCAGTGGCAGAGGTGCTTTAGAAGCACAAGGAGGAAACGCAGCCACAGATCCTTGGAAATATCAGCGCTGCCTGCACAGCTCCACGGCGAGCGCTATTCTGAGGAGGTGAGGAATGCGAGGCAGGGGGTCTGTGGTCTGTGGCTGTTTTTTCCATCAATACATATGTCTGACTGAGTAAAAGATTAACGAGACAGCTAGCAAATGTCCTAGGTGGTGAATGGATAAAATGCTGTTTGTACGTGTCAGATGAGGGAGGGCTCATTCTCCTCTCAGACTCTGAATGAGTCTGATAGGATGCACACCTGCACCAGGCAGATTTCCTTGACAAGGTAGCCCCTTCCACTGGAGAATGCAGGAGCACGTCAGCATACAGCTTACCTGACACGTACATTCTTTCAGTCAATGTGGTTTGGAAAGAACCTTCCACCTACTTTTTTTTCTGCATGTGACGTACATTGCTGCATGTTACAGAAAAGCCCCAGGTAAAGTAAATGGAAACTCTAACCAGCAGCTATGCACCTGGTGTTTTTGCATTTCCCAACAGATATTACAGTTGCTGGAATGATGTGTGAATCTTCTACACCACCTCCTATTGACAATTTACTTTAGGTGTGGCATGAGAGAGATCTGTGTTATTGATACTAATGACCCACAGCCTGTTGCTAAAGAGAAGGAAGAAAGGAACTAAGGGAATTTATAGTTCAAAAAAAAAAGAGAAAAACCATAAAGCCCCACAAGTATTTACATCTATTCCATTAGACTGCAACCAGTCTGTTACAGGCTGAAAAGACTGCAGACGAGCAGGGCTGATACCTTCAGTTTCCAGCGATGGGCAGAACAGCGAGGCTGCCACTAAAGCTCACCCTTCCTGGCGATCAAAAATTGTGTTGCTTTGTCCTCTCCCACGCTCCCAGTGATCCCCCGGAGCTGGTGGTGTCGTGCCTGAGCCCAGGTGCAAGGAATGCAGCGGCGCCCGGTCACCACCAGCACGAACCACAATCTCCTTGCAGATCTTACTGACCTGGCAGCTCAGCTCTGTGCAGTAACACCACAAAACACAGGAGCACCTTTTCCTTTCCCACTGCCCTCCTCCTGCTTTTTATTTTTCTGTAGAAAAATCTGAGAAAGTTAAGCAGATTACCCAGGGAGAACAGTAATCCATCACATAACACTATCGTTAAGTTCAGCATCTCTTGTTCTGACTTTACAGTTCTGATTTCTGCTTTACCTGAAACCCATGAAGCGTGAGCCATGTCCGTTTTCCTTATGCCATGACGGGGAGGAATGCTGATATGTGGGAACTGACAAAGAAGCATGAGGGAACTGACGTTCACCCCTTCATGCCGATGAAATCTGCTGGTGAATCACAGGGTAAGAACTTGACCTCACCCATGAAGCTGCGTGAAGATTAAAAGAACTTCCTTGTATCTCTCTGCTGTGCCTCTGACTACCAGATTTATTGGCTAGAGATGAACAGTTAAATCACCCCACTGAGCTCAAGGAGAATGAGTTCAAGTCTTGTCATGGGCCACCCTTGAAAGCTCAGCTCTAAAAAACATAATCACCTAATCACATAATCTTGACTCACCTTTCGGTGAGTCAAGAGCAACCAGTCCTGCTGCTGGGCACATCAGGCAGATGCAGTTGGCTGAGGAAGGGGACACATTCAGCCATCCCAGACCCTTCCACATTAGCAACATCAGATATATTTTTGTGATAAATGCTTGGAGCCCTGAACGAGAAGCTGATGTTGCAGGAAGTCAGCCCTCAAAATAATGTTTCTATCTGACTCAAATCTGCCAACACACAAAGAAGTGTGGGATGAGCTTCTCCAAAATAGTTGGAAAACAATTAGAAAATTCTAAGGCCATCTACACTTCTGAAAAGCCAGAAAAGGGAGCAACATGAACTGAACATGATCTGTTACAAAGCGAACAGCCTTCTGTATTCAAGGCTCTTTGTCACCTAGGGATTAAAACGGTCCCAATACTCCTACAACTTCAGTTCTTTCCTCTCCTGAGCGCAGCTCTTGAACTCTTGGGGACTTGGCCCACGGTCACTGCCAGGGTGCCGTGTCCCTGCTCGCCGCGACTGCTCCCAGAACACAGGAAATAAGACACACGCTGGCCCATCCTGTACTCTACTCTTCTATTTTTTTCCCTCTTTGCAGCTGCAAAAAACAACCGAGCAAGTTAAATTCCACTTCCCTTGAACACGGAAGCAAGCAGCGCGTTTTGTCACGTGGTCACCCCAGCAGACCGCAACAACAAGCGCAGTCACCTGGTGAAACAATCCACCTGGAGATTTGGAAGGAAAATTTCCTTAGGGCAGGTGACACTGGACATCTGGCAGCCCTCTACTTTCGTTCTGAGAATAACACCTACGTTGTAGGGGCGCACTGCCAGAAGCTGCACCCTGCTGGGATGCGGCCAGCCCAAGATGAAAGGGAACACCAAATCCAGAAGGGATGATTACTGATGTTCGGGACAGAGGCACTTGGGAACACGCTAGTTCCCCTCAGGTGTTCAGCACTGTTTGGTAAAGTCAGGCAACTAAGAAAGTTAATCGGGTCAGCGCCAGGCTTGCATATGCTTTCTCCATGAGGATAACGAACCTCTTGCCAAATATTCAGATTGGGTAATTGCTACCTGAATTACCAAGAGAATGCAGCCCAAAAGAAAATAACTGCTTAGAGTTTCTGATCGATTGCATCACTCCCTGCCAGGGTACACGGCAGGATGAGAATCATCAACACATGATGTAAGGATACAAGCCTGCACGTAGCTCAGACAGCAGAGATGGCCCCGTTGTGGCTGCAGCAGAAGAAGCATTAACCCTCACACTCTTCTTATAGGAAAGCAATCAGCTGATTTTTAACTCCAGAGCATTTGTAGAATCCAGAGATTCCCCAAAATAACCTTTCTTTTCTTAGCACACAGGGGACAAGCATTCATCCTTGCTCTAAAATGTAAATTTGACCAAAGCTAATTTTAACCCAGCGTCTAGCTATGAGATCATTGTTCTACCAGCGTACAAGTTTAGCCTCATGCTGCCACATATTTTATGACCAAGTGCAACTTGGAGCAGAGCCTGTGCTGCCTGTCAGGGGTCCTGCTACAGGATAAAAACCCACCATCCATCTCATTTAACTACAATGCGCTGGTGAAACTCAGGTTCCCTCTAGTAACGATGGTTGGGTACTGCCAAGATATATAGAAAAATTAGGCACCCAGAATATTAAAACAGAATTGTATGTGACAGCATGGGAGTCCTGAACCATTTTAGAGGCGCTTTTCTTCTTTGCAACCAAACGGCAATACAATCCAGGGAAGAGAACAGAAATTATTCCCATTTTCACCCTACTCCAGTCAGCTATGCACACGGTGCTGACTCAGGAGCAAACATTAAAAAGCAGGAGCCGCGCGGGAATTTACAAAACCAATCGTACATCCTTCAGGTGGGGTCAATACAACAGCGTCAGGCAGGAGGAATGAATAGGCGGGGGGAGATTTGACGGGGGGGAAACTGTGCTGGTAGAAGAGGCCCCAGCAGCAGCGGGTCCGACCAACAGGTGCAGCCTTCAGATTGAATCGTGATCCTGAGGTTCTCAGGGAGGGAAGCGATAGCCCATATCAAAAGTGAACAAGGAAGACACGGTGCAACAACAACGAGAGAGAACGTGACGATACCCAGCACAGCACGCACTGCTGCATGGCTATAGAAGATTACAATCCTTCTTGGTTCGTTAGGTTTATAAGTAAATTTTAGGTGTCATTGCAAACAAGCAAAAACAGACTCAAAACTACATCTCTAAGAAAGCCAGGAGATGGTAACATTATTGGGGCTCATTCAAGGTACTAAACCTGGCCATGGGTGAAACAGCATTCAAGGGCTGCACTCGGTGCTTTCAGAAAATCATTCAGCTCTGCAATGATGTTTTGCCTAATTGCGTGATGAAGTTTTATCTTATTATGCAGAAAAGCTTGAATCAAAATGTTAGTGCAGGAAGATCATAGCGCTTTAATGATGGGCTAAAACTTCAGAAAAGACGTTTGTTTTAACATTTGACTTCAAAAAGTATCCACATACCTTCAACAACAATATGTTTGTCTTCTTTATGAGATAAACAGTCAAGAGCTTTTATGTCATTGTTGAGTAGATCATCAAATTAGTGCCTAAATTAGGGATCCAAATAATCTCTATTAAATAATTTGTCAATAGAAATAAAATCATTGTCCTTTAAGATAATAATGCTGGGTAGGGTTTTTTTAATTAATGCCATTATGAATCGGGTTTTTTAATCCATGTCCAAATTGCAGTCCCCTTAAGGTGGGAGGTATCCAAAATTCAGATCTTGCAGCAGGCCTCCCTCTCCTACATATACATAAAAATACTTCTTTATCTTTTGTGAAAATATCTTTCTTCTTGAAACAGGAACAACAAATTCCACTCCTCCCATTCACACTGAGGAGAACATTACTCCCTAAACAGCGCCACTTAATCCAAAACAAACAGCAAGATATCTAAAATATCCCTTAGTTTACTAAGCAATGTAAGACTTGGAGAGAAGAGAGAGTGAGAACCTCCTTCTTGGGTCAAAGGAGGAAAAGAGCATGGATTCAAAAGGACTGTACAGGAACAGGTCTCGCTCATCATCAAGTACCGTTGTCAAATTTATGAGTGTTTCCACAGAAAAACAAGTGTCAGAAGGACATCCTGGGTTGCTATGTGACAGAACTGACTTCCACAAGCTCGGGAACGTTGCTGGTTTTCATGATAGAGCTGTTAATCTTGTAATAAAGTGACTGCTGAATGTATTCTGCACTTGGCGATGAGCTCTCCTAGCACTGACCTCAGCGTGCAGTCCTTCCAAGTAACAGGGCTGTGGAAATATCGCTAGAGGCAGGTCTTGCACTGCTTTCTTTTGTCTCTCCATTTACTGTTTGCAGAAAGATACTACCAGAAGCAGAGAAAGGCTGTAAAACTGAAGGCATCATTTTAAATCAAAAGGCTTTTAGTAGTTGTATTAAAGGGGCTGTCTGCGTTCCCAACAGTGGCTACAGCAATTGAGTGATGAAAACATCTAGACAGGTACATAATTTAAAAAAGAAAAAGGACATCCCTCCTTCTTCAGGAGAGGTTAGGATTTACATTTCTTTAGGTTTGTTTGACTAAAGAAAGAGAAAAAATGAGGGCAGAGTGAAAGAAGGAGGAGTGGTGAAGGACAGGAAAAACACAAGATGAGAGAAAAGATTGGACAAGGGAGGGAAAGCCAGGAAGGAGGATGAAAGAGAGAGATGACATCTGAGCTGGACAAGGGGTGAACCACAAACCCAGTCATTGCCAGTGTCTAGGAACAAAAATAACTCATTTGTCCAGCAGCAGCGGGGCAGCTGCCAGTGTGGCGGGACGGTGTCTTCCCCACGGCACATCTCTCCGCTTCCAGACCTGTCCCCTTCGCTGTGCTGCAGGGCAACACGCAAGGTGTCCTCTCAGTCCCTGTGGTTGTGGTTAGGAAACTGCCGCATGTTGGGTCTCAATAGAAAAAAGTATTTTAATACAAGAAAAACAGGAAACTCAAGCACGTTTTGGGTGTAATTCAATTTCAGTTCCCCGATTCCTTTATTTTCTATGGACAAAAGGCATGTAACAAAATTATGAACTGGGACGTGAAGAAAGCAGAACTGTGCACATGACAGATAAAGCTGGCTCATTATGTGAAAACCAAAGCCATGCAAAATATAAATTCAGAGCAGATTAAAACACACCTCTCATCCAAAAAACCAGTTAGGACCAGTCAAGCAAATCCCAGCACCTGGACAGAGTTTGAGCAGAACGTATATGAACTGGCACAGGTCACGGTTTCACAACAGCAGACCAGATTATGAAGAAATGCAAATATTCTTTCTTCATTTCAAGCTGAAAGCAACCTCTGGCTTAGGAATCTCCAGAGAGAAGGTACAAGGTACCAGTTCAATGTCAGCTCCCCAACGCTCTCTTTGCAAGAGCATTAGTGCATTTTAGTGCTAATGTACTAAAGCCTGACACTAGCTCAAGATAACCACAGTCTATTGAGAAACATAACAATAGAAATAAAGGAATAAGCGCTTCATGCAATTTGCTAGGAATGTAGTTTGCACACCAACAGCCAAAACAAACTAAAATGGCAAATGCAAGGACTCTATTTTGAAACGATCTGCAAACAGACTCAGCAGCTTTACAGGGGGTCATATTTTCCACAAGGATAAACTGTCCTTGAACAATATTTTCAGTGTTCTGGCTACTAACATGCTTTCTTTTCATATGGATTGTTCTCACCTCCTCTCCTTTTCCTTGAGCAAATATTTACTGCAACCAATAAAATTTTGCTCTCCATTTATGAGTTAAATAGCATCACATTCCTACACGCTCCTTCGTATTTCCACACATAGAGCATATGTGCCCACAAAAAATGACAGCTCTAAGCTACATCTGGTGGAATTATTTTTAAGCAATTGTATTCACTGTAGATTTCAGACCTGATTTATCAATACATTGAATTCAATGTGGTATTAGATCCATGGGTGAGAGGAATGAAGCACCCAGCTCAAGAAAGGCGGTGACGTATTTCACCAGAGATGAAGCGCTTCTGGGAGTATGTGAAAGGGTGATGCAGCGCTCACCAGCAGGGGAGTAAACACATCACCTTCACAGGGAACTACCAACAGGTTTAATTATAAGAAAGCAACCAAAAATATTTTGTGAAAAATTTTAGTGAAATTATCGATACGCTTCTAAATGTGTTCAAGGGTTGTAACAGGTTAGAGCTTAAGTGAGCAAATTACAGCCTGAGAGATGCCAGCAGAATGCTAGCGATCAGCATGCTGGACTCCGAGCTGCTAGTCGCTCATTATTCACCTATTGGTGTTTGCTTCTTGTTGTCTTGAAAGCTGCAGCATACGAGTTAGGAATGGAAAGCATCCTTACACGTGACCCAAGAATGTCCAGCACAAACTATTTATGAAAAAAATGTGAAAATTTAGCAGATTAACATATATAAACACATATAGCGTGTCATCTAAACCTCTTCTTTTTACAGGGCAGGGGACACCCTTGTCACACCGGGGCCGCCACTGTTTCTGCTGTGTTTATACAGCTTTGGGGAAGTCAGGGACCATGCTCCACATGTGGGTCCTTTTTGCTGAATTCCCCTCCAGGAGCACAGGGGCAAGGAGGAACACGTCTCTCATGAACACCTGCAACCCGCAGTTCCTTCCTCAGGTACTTAAATAGATTTTCCTCACGCTACAGTAAAACGAGATACCAGCTGTTCCTCTTCGTACACCCCATACACGGTGATACTGGTGAGAAAGAAGGTGCAAGCGCCAGCAGGTTCCTCTGGGATGCAAAAGCAGAACTACATAAAGCATTAACATCTACGCTGGACTTGGGTTCACTTTGCAAAGCCCAACTGCCCCGCGGTGCCCCCCAGAAGAGGCATCGCAGGCGTATTGGTACTCAAACACCTTGTTAGAGGTGTTCCTAGTCTTAGGGGTCTCTCTCAAGTCTTCTGCTCTTCCCAGGGGAGGCTCAGCAGCCACAGACCCTCTGGCACAGCCTGTTGGGATGGTCCCTTTATAGATGAAGAGGCGCATCCACATGGACGGCGACACAGACGGGTTGTGTCAGTACGTCTGGTCTCCTAACAACTCAATTACTACTGGACCTAACTTGATTTAGGGCCCAGCTCAGCCTGCTCTCTGAAATGATTAGCGTAGGCACGCTTTATTTCCCATGTTACACTTTCACTGGTTGTGGACAAGCTGTGGTTTCAGTCAAGATGACCAGACTCCAGGATAAGGTGATGGCTGCGAGGCGAACATCACGCTAAGCCCAGTGGCGAGGGAAGGAGCAGCTTCCCTGTGGGGGGAAGGAGGAGAAACATATCGGCACAGGCCCTTGGCCGAAGCAGAAGGGGGTGGGAATTCCCTTCCAAAAAAGAGACGTTTGTCCAGCAAGAACAAGGACATAAGCAGCTCGCGCTACCTGCTCTGCTCTAGGAGATGCACACCACACGGCAAAGACCTCGATGTCCAATGTCAGTGAAGTGTTAAGCAGCAAGAAAATAGTCTCAAGCCTAGCATGCTGGAAACAGCAAAAACTATTGGCTTTGGCAGGCGTGCAAAGCACAGACGGCCAGGCTGCCTGGAGAAGCAAGGGGTACAAACTGCAGGGCCAACAGAAGTGTTGGTGAGCGGGGCTGAGGAGATGCTGCACTACAGGGCAGAAAAAAAGGATATAATCCCACGTGCTGAGCTCAAAGGAAATCCAGATGGTTTCCTGATAATCTTGAGAGTGCGAATTTCAGATCCATCAGGGCAAGAAAGGGGAACTACAAGAGAGAGAGCCACATCACAATGTTTAGGAGACTTTCTGTTCACAGGGTTGCTGGACTGTAAGGTGGTTTTTGTACTTGTCAGTAAGCGTTTTCAATATTAACACCTGTATGACAATTTAACATTTCAAAGCTGTGTCACCTGAAACCTTATCTGTCTCATGACAAATTTACCTCCTGTCAGACACCAAAAATTTTTACTTTTACTTTAGCGTGACTTTCTCTCCAAACTTGCAAACACTGCTTTACAGAGAAAACACCTTTTCACCTATTATTTGGCCACTATCAAGCAATTATCAACAACAGCATAGTATGAGTCACATTCATTTACACATCATACAAAACATGACATACATACAAAAAAGTCTCTGTAACGAGTCCCTAATCAAGTCACAGTGCCGGTTTCAGGAGCTTTTCACACTCACCTAAGAAGAGACAGTAGGCTGAGTTAGCAGTGCCGAGCACTCAGCGTGCAGGTGACAGAAGAAAGGGATCCCTTCCTTGGTCTCTGCCCAGCATCCTCATAAGCCTGACCCCTTCCAACCCATATGAATAAGATTTCAATCAATTTCATAAAGGAGATGCTATTGAACAATTACTAAGAAGCATCATAAAAAACTAAAATAGAAATATTGTTGGAAAAATACACTGAATAATTGTGATTTGTGGCACACGAGCTTTGCTGTGCTGAATATGTTAACCTACTAAATTGCAAAATTAATTCAGCCACAAAGGGTCTCCCAGTCAACCATGCAAATTAGCGCAGTTCTGTTGCAATGCTTTATATTTCAATACTGTCTTTAATCAGAGGATTGCAAAATATATTAGTGATCCATAATTAGAAGACATACTATATTTCCTTGAGCTGTATGATCGCAGCATAGACTGCTCTACTCACTGCATTTCTCCACATCTGTAACACCGTTGAGAGGCCTCATGCAACACCAATGAGCTCTGACCTTGGCCTTGCTTCTAGTTTACGAATGTTCTGGTCATGCCACCGCGTGCCTCCACTGTGGGTACCAAAGACACAAATTTGTGGGAGAATATAAAACTCACAACAGTCTTTTCCCAGGTCCCTATTTCTTGCAGTTTTCCAGCAGGATCCTCCAGAGGAGGAGCGGCAATGGGAACGCAATGTCAGCCTGTTTGTGTACATGTGTGGACGCATGAGCTCACACTGCAGAATCACAGAAACACAGAATCCCTAGGTTGGAAGAGACCTTTGAGATCACCAAGTCCAACCGTACATCCCGCCGTAGCATCAGAGAAGCAGATAGGTAAGCCTAAAATTTACCATTAGAAAACAACCACATACCTAACTCATCTTGCTAATCACACAGAGAATTATTTATGGTGAAAGAGATTTAAAAATCCAATTCAGTTTTAACCATGTATTCTTATTTAAAGGCTCGAAGGAAAGTATTATTTTACAGATAGAGATCAGAGACACCAGGAGACTTACCTTTCCACAGCAGCATTGTGAGTCTGTGGTCACACTGGCAACTGCATCCACTCAAATTACTATTAATTCTTTTTACATCATCAGTGCCTAAGGACTCCGGAGAACGGAGTGCCTCCAGCCTTACCAGGCTCTGAACACACAGAGGTGCAGCCAGGCCCTGCCTGGAGCTCTCGCAGCCAACAGGAAAAACGATGGAGGAAAGGCAGTAACACAACCAGCAAACCATGGGACAGAAACAACTTCAGAAGAGGTTCATTCATGTTTCTTTTCTTAACAAGGTTTAGCCAAAGTGAAGGGTGTGGAACTAAAAGAAACAAGAAACTGATGGGCAAAGACGCAAAGAGAACTAGGCCAGGAGAGTTGAATATAAACCAGGGCGGACATGGCACCAACATAAAGTGAAAAGACTGCGGGAAATGGGAAGAGGCAGACTGAAGAGAGCCAGAGCTACAGCAAAAGAGGATGGGGTGCAGAAATCCTCCAGAAGTGCAACAGGCTCTCATAGTTTCTAACAGTCCCTATTTCAGCAACTCTAGTAGCTGTTCCTCTCTGTGGTTCAGCGGAGGCACCTCTTGTGTCCTAGCCCTCCTCCGAGCAAAAGAGCTCCCTGCACAACCCTGCGCTGAGGGAAGCGGGATGGACGGGCACCAGCCAGAGCCCATCTACTTCCCCATCTCCTCACAGTCACCTCAGCTCCATCTGCTTCTGCAGCTGCTCCACCAGCCAGAGAGCTCGGCCACAAGCCCAACCACAAGCCTAAACTTCTCTTGCTGGCTGGTTCACCACTGGTATCTCACACAACAGACCTGCTGTGAGCACGCTGCAAACATGTTGAATGCTCCTGTTTCTCTCCCATATCCACAGCATTTCCCTTTCTGGTTCAGATGAGCAGAAAAATATGCAACACATCAGTGAGAAGAGAGAAAGGAGGAGAAACACGGATCTTTCTGGCTCATCACCTAGACGGTCTTTTATGTGCACTGACAAACATGTGATCCTCTTAAAAGTCATTCCTATTAAACTCAACTAAATTTGAAGGACAGGCTTCTATCTTCATTATTTTTTCATGAAAGCTTTCAAAAAATCAAATTTAAAAAAACAAAACCCAAAATTGGACAGAGGCATATAGCAGATCATGGTCTACGTTAGCTGAAAACAGAAGATGGAGGCACTGCCACTTACCTCCACATCCTTGTCCCCCGTGGGAGCAAGCGGAGTTCAAGGGGGTGGATGTACAGCCATTTCTCGTGGTACCTTGCCAATCCTCTGCCTCTGGGTCTATTATGATTAATGCTGATCCACCACCTGGAGTCTACGTTGGCCAGTCATACTGTTTTTCATGGCATGTGTAAAGCATGTGTAAAGGATCTCCACCCACGTTTTTGAAGAGTTTTGGGACTGCTGGAAAGTTGAAGCAGAGTCAAACTGGGCCCCAGACCGCACCATGTAAACAGCTCCTCCATGGATCCGCTCTCTGCTGAAGGGCTTGTAGCAAAGGTTTTGTCTCTCTTGCATGTAGGAGTCGCAGCAAGAAAGGAGTCACACCAGGGTCGCTTTTCAACAGGCAGCAGGTAAGAGAAGATATTTTCTGCTTCTAAGCCGCTATGAATCCTGATCAGCAGCAAGTTTTCAGAACCCTTCAGACAATATGACACAGCTCACTGCATGCAGAGGGTGACCTGCAAACAAGAATATCAAAGTTAGGGCAGCAAGTTTCTGAAACATATCAAACATTTCAGTTTCTTGGAAGTCATCACTAAAACAGCCACTCGTGGGTAAGAACAAAACCCCAAGTAAGGGTTTGCCCTCAAATGCTTTGAAGAGCCATATGCTGTGTTAAACAAAACTATTACAACACAAGCCGCAACCTATTCCCAACATCCAGAGACAGCATAAAACTATCAGATTAGATTTGTATTGTAAAGTTTCTACTAAAATAAAGTCACGCCTGATAATACTGAAATACTGCACACTGTCCATAGGTAAATCAATATCACCATTACCCCCCTGAGTGCAATAGTCAAGCAAGGTTTGGTGATCAAAGCAGATTGCATTTAACAGAATATCAGAAATATTTATGACACCTTTAAATGGCTGCAAGCCTAAAAGCCAGGGTCCTGAATATTCAAAATACAAAAGCAGGATTTTGACAGCACTCTGTGGAAAAAGAATTTTCTCCCTCCTTTTGGCACACCGGATCCTCCGCGTGCAGTCAAGCCCCACAATAAATATGCAGCCAGAGACAAACATGTACACATCCCTGGGCACCCAGAGCTTCAGTAGTGAAAAATTACCAACTGCCCACAGCATCTGAGGATCTGGCCCAATGAACATAGTCCATCAGAAACCAAAAAGCACCAGTTTCAGGGTAGCTTTTGACAGGTTAACAAGGTGGTTGTTTTTCAAACGAGCATCTTTTAGTTCATGACAGGTCTTCAGCATTTTTATGTAACAACAACGATGTTTCTTGTCTTTCTGTCCAGTCATTAAAGTGGGTAGGTCAGTAGGATCACAAGTTTCATAAGGTTTACAAACTAAAATCTGCTATTAATGCAGTCTGGGTGGGGTTTTTTTTTCACTAAACTGGTTCATAAGACTTGTCTACTCATCTGTTCATTCTCAAGAAATGTAAACTCCTTAATTCACTGCACATTTAATTGGAAAACCCATGACCCTGTGATTTATCCAGAGCCCTACCACCCAGAGAAGCGATGCTATTTGATGACATATTAAACAGTGTCATTACTGGGAGCAACTTCTACGTATAAACACCAAAAATCTTTACAAGTAGCAGCCAATTCTCATTGAAGAAACTGCTGTCAGAGGGTCCCCCCTTCAACTGGTCGCTACCACCCCTCTGAAAGAGGTTGCTCCCCCCACCATTCTTATTACAAAGGCTCGCAGGTTAATTTAACCTGATGAAAATTCTTTACTTCAAGCTGGCTTATACTACCCTGAAGCTGATTCTCACTGCCTCTTTCCAAATGGCTCTGCCAGGGCAACAGCATTATTAAAAAACTAATCAGCAACAAAAAGGAAAGAACATCTGAAACCAGCGTGCTGTGATGTCTACCACATCCTAAAACAAAAACCAGCATTCAAAGATGAAATCTCTAGGTAAACCCAATCTTTGCCTGCCAATGTCTTTGCTTAGAAAAAGATTAAAGAAAAAGCAATTGCAGTGAAAAACTACTCTTAAGCAAAATCTGGGGAAATTCTAGGAATATAGACCTTGGAGAAAATGGAATTCTGCAAATCATTCATAACTAGATGACTTATGGTAATGTTATAATTTGAAGCTAAGGAAACAGACAGTGAATTTCAGCAGGTAGATCAGATTAACCTTCTCTAACACTCAGACCTGAATGGCAACTTGATAGCAGACTTTGGCCATGGCAAGGTTTTTACCTTGATTTTTGTTTCATTCTTGTGAAACTATGGAAGTGTTTTTTTCTTTTTCAATTTCAGGCTGGTTTATGTTCTTCAAATTTTACGTTTCTGTACAGTTGTGCAAAACGCTGAGTGTTCTGTTCATTTACACAAATTTCAAATTGAGTTTCCAAGGCTTTCCTCTGGAAAATGCCAATTTCCTCTAAAATGCTTCTTTTCAAAAGAGGAAGGAATAATTTCTGAGCTTCAGCTTTCTCAGGATGGATCTCACTTCAAACTTGCAGTAATTTGTCACCTTTTATTTCAAATCTCGGAACAGTAAGTCAAGATGATTTTCCATTTAGCCAGATCTTGAAATAGAGTGGAAGAGGCACTTGCATGGTGCTTGCGTTGGTCTGTAGGTTCCCCCTGTGGTTGTTGATGAAAATCACCTCTTGACGACCGCAGTGTTGGACTTTGCAGGAAAGGAGAATTGAAAGAGCGGGAATAACCAGCAGAGAATAAAAACCTTTTCAGAGAATTTAATACTTTATTCCACTCTGCCAGGTCCATTACTGCCAGCAAATCTCAGCACAAATATAAATTGTGGTGTTCAATACTGGTATAAATTGACTCCTCCATGTTCTCCCCATCCTTCTTTTAATCGTAGTCCCATGGAAAACAAAACCAGGTATCTGTTCAACCTACGCATGGAAATCAGCGCTGCATCGTGCGGACAAGCAAGGATCTCCCTGATTTCAAATGGGAATCTGCAAAGCCAAGTGAGACCAGTCCAGGAGGGCCAGTCCCTGGATGAGGGTCCCCACTACCCTTGGCAGATGTCCCTCCGCTGTGACCTGCCTCATCCCTGCAGCGGCAGCCTTGGGTCTTCTGACACCAAATCCCAAATCGTGAAGTGGTTTTATGAGGTGAAGGGCACCCACAAGGGGCTAAAGAAAGGCCAATAAACTCTTCTAACTTGTAAGAAAATAACAGATTTAAGCCCAGGTCAGCTGAGGTGAAGGGCAAGTGCATTAATCGCCTGTATTAACGAGGCTCTGTGTGCCCGTGGCAGCACTCAACTGGAAAAGACAGTACATCTTACTGTAAATAAGACAAACAAACAGCAGCTACAACAACAAATCTTCCCCCGATTTCTTTTACTTTTCATTAAAAGAGTAATCTGATTTTTATTAAGTCCTCTTCAAAGCCTGCGTGGACTGGCCTTTGCGACAGCACGTGTTTACGCTGCCTATAGGCTCAGACATACGTTGCAGCCTGGCCAGCGCCCGCAAGGGAACTTCAGCCAGTTTTGTTCTTAAGTGATAATGGAAGAAATCCTCCGTCACGTGTGGCGGCAGTGTGAGTTGGCCATACTGGGATGAAGAGTCATGCAGATGTTACCCAAATGCTTCCATTAACTTAATCTTCCTCCGAAGAGCCCTTCTGCTGCCAAGTACTTAAGAGTGTCACTTGGGATTTAGATGCCATTTTTGTTCACTACTGAAGACTGGTCATGTGTACGAATCTGCAGCACTGATAATAGGGTTTACAGAACACCATGAAAATAGATTACTGGCTGCTGAAAACATTTTAAAAAGACAATGTTACCTTTTACTAGTCTGAAAGTGCTTTGAGCATGGAAGGCTTAATGGTTGTTTTTTCTGGTATGTTTTCTAGAACACCAGATTGGAACAAAATAAGGATCATCATAATAATTAGCTGAGACGCTGACAATACGATACAAGAGTCTAGATCATTAAGTGTTTTCCTTGACATCATTTCAGAAAATAAAACTGTATTTTGTGCATCAGACTTTTTCAATTGTCCTGGCACATGCTGTTATCTCAGTAATGAAACCAGTTTTACTTTTATTTTTTTTTTAAACTCAGCTGTTATGTGGGAAGATGTAGTAGTATAAAATAGCAGGAAATAGTATGAGTAAATTTAACTTGAAAAGTTTAGTATGTGTTTTAGAGAAAAGATTAACAAGTCCTATTTTTTTAAAATGTCTTTTTATCTCCATTTTTTTCATCTTGCATTTGCTTCAGCCAAGCAATTCTAACAGTTCAGAAGGACAGATGTTCCATCTCATTCTATTCCCAGACAAGTCACTCTGTAAAATTACATTTCTTTTGAAACATTAGTACAATGGTTTAAAGACCCTCAGAAGTCTTAAAGGAGAATTGCAGAGGAATCATCAGCAAAGAGTTTGGATCTAGTTTCTACACTGGATTTTTTTTTTAGTTGCAGTACCACTCCTCAGCAAGAGAAAGCTTCAAATTCATTTTTCACCTTGGGGTCCTTCTTGGTTTGCAGCTATATAAGTACCACAAGCCTCACTTCAATCCACACAGAATATCTGTATTTCTGCTATTGAAGGGTGATGTGCTCAGGACGTGTTCGGTGAACCACGACGTGCCAATACACCTCACAAGGAGGGAAAAATGACTTAAAATACGTGACTATGCTGACTGGCTAATCAAAGCCTACTCAGTAAGGACATTCAGATCACAGCTGCAGTTCATATCACTGCTAATCTGCTTATGCTGATACGCTTCTACCACAAGGCCAGAGAGGCAGAAACCTTTGGACCCTGCTGTCAGGAACCATACACCTGCATTGGCTCTTCCTGAGCAGGCTGGAGATGGCAGAAGAATTAAATACAAAGTCTCGAGAAAAGCAAATGAAGACTTCAAAGCAGCCACCTAAAGCGAGCAACTGTCATGCACAAATCGCTCTGTGCGGGTGCATCTATCTTACTGCCTTAGCTGGGATCCCAAGGGCCCTTCTGAACCGAACATCCCAACCATCCCCATTTACCACACTTAGGTTCACAGGCAGGGTGGTCTCAGAAAGATGCGTCCCCAAGAGCCCCTAATTTACTCACTTGGGTTACTAGCATTCAGTCCATGGGACTAGACCAGCACCAGCCTGAAGTACTCTCCTAAAATGTGTGTAGCGTGGGCACCAGGTCCAGAGCAGCGACGGTTCCTTTCTGCAGACGTGCTTCTCTCTGTCTGTACTGCCCATCCGCACACACAACCTGTATCACATCAGATGCAAAGCACGTTACTATTAGGGTCTTTACATGTTCTTCATCAGGTAGAACCATAGAATCCCTGGGTTGGGAAAGACCCTTGAGGTCATCAAGCCCAACTGTCCGTGTCCACTACTAAATCAGATCCCTAAGTACCTCATCTACCCATCTATCAAACTCCTCCAGGGACGGGGACTCCACCACCTCCCTGCGTAGCCTCCGCCAGTGTTTGAGAACCTTTCAGTGAAGGATTTTTTCCTAATGTCCAATCTGAACCTACCCAGGTGCAACTTGAGGCCACTCCCTCTCGTCCTATCACCTGTCACTTGGGAGAAGAGATCAACACCCACCTCTCTGCAACCTCCTTTCAGGTAGTTGTAGAGAGTGATAAGCTCTCCCCTCAGCCTCCTCCAGGCTAGACAACCCCAGTTCCCTCAGCTGCTCCTCATAAAACTTGCTCTCCAGCCCCTTCACCAGCTCCGTTGCCCTTCTCTGGACGCGCTCCAGGACCCCAATGTCCTTCCTGTAGTGAGGAAAAAACATTGATGCTTATAAAATGGAAATAACACTTCATATGCACCTTACGTGATTTAAGTCAGACCACACAAGCTTTAGGACAGCACAGAATTAGGCCCAGTATCTCAGCTCTTAATAATAACCAATCAAATCAATTCACTGCAAGTCATATGATCTACTAAATATATTTGAATCTGGCATACAAGAATATATTTCAAATTAGGATCTTAAAATCCTATTTGATATAATGTTCTCCCACACCAATTCTTTCTCAGAATACAGAGACTTACATTTATGAATACATCCAGTGTGAATTTGCTGCTTAAAGCCCCAGACCTGCAAATATTTACACACAAACAAAAACCTCGTTACATGTGAGCATTATATGTAACTCTGGTGTCGCCTGCATGAAATAAACCTTAATGTACACATCATCATTTTGAGATCAAGATGGATAATCATGGCACATAATCAAGATCAAGACCTTCAGAGAGAAAGACTCAGGCATCCTCTTATTTCTGTTACCAAGATTCGCCACATCAAACCCTGACAGATGAGTTCAGGCCAAAACATTCAGCTGAAGGCAGCTCACGTAGCCTCAGAGAGACTCCTGGATTTATCCTCTCCCGGTATCAGACACAGCTCATTCAAGGCACACAAAGAATTTGACTCCTAGCTTTTGAACTTCAAAGGCACCACTAGAGACGGTGGCAGGTACTTCAGTGTTTAACTTGGGCTTTTTTCCCCCCTCTATTTGTAGCTACTTCAGAGCTATTGGAGTTAAGCACCTAAGATTCCTCTACTGTCAATGGAAAGAATCGGGACCCTTGAGGGTATCACCTTTATGTGATCTGAATCCCCATTTTACAGAAGGACTCGACTATGAAAATAACCAGGTCTAACAGTGGGAAAATTCCTGCCATCCTAATGCCAGTAGGAATTTTACTATTGGTTTCAAGATGAACTAATGAAGCAAGGTTTCAGGGCAATTGTGGTTATTCTTTAATTCTTTAGCACTATTTACAGGAGCATTTTGCCTTCTCTCCTTTCTCTACCAGGAATGAAAAGGGGAGGGGGAGAAGAAAGGATGCTTATGTTTGAGTGCAGAAATAGAAAATGATTATTGTGTTAACCTCCCTGAAAAGCAAGACAGCACTCTGTGAAAAGTGTATTAGGTCAAATCCAATTATTTAGTAACTCCAGAGAGGTCAATGGAATTGCAGCACAGACGAATTTGGTTCAGTGCTGCAAATTAAGAAAATTGATCTAAATTCTGCCCAAGGAATGTGCACTGAAGTAAAACTACACATTTAGCAGATAGGAAAAAAAAATCAGCTTACGCCACAGAGGATCGAGTCATGCTTGCTCTGGCAGTGCAAATCTCTTACCAAATGCATGGACCTGCTCCTCTAATTTGTAGAAGCAACACTTGTTTTTTTCTTTTTATAGTCAGGTGTAAGAATGTGATCACATTAGGAAGATTTTCTGTCATCACTTTTCCTTCAATTACAAAACAGAACACAGAGGGTAGGGGATATTATGAAATCACAGTGTTGGACTGCATCCCAAAACAAGGATTAAATAAAAAGGGAAATGCAAGCTCGTTTCGTGACTGTGATGCTTCAGTTTTACTCAGGTATTGCTAACGAAAGCAATCGCTACTGCCCAAGTTACACTGAACATGGGATGGAAGAAAATGTGGAAAATACATACTCATTAGTAAAAGCAGAAACCCCTTTTATTAATTCATGTCTAATCTTATTCATCTACTACCCATATGCTAACAGGCTAAGATAACAATGCGGCAACAGCCTCTTCCTTCGCTCATTCCAGCGTGTCCGACTTTCCTCTCTACAAAACCTATTGCTCAGCTACCAAGCAAACTTCCACTGAATAATACAGCTAATGCTCTACTCTTAGAACCTGCATAACTCCTTCGCCATTAAATGTAACAGAGCTTATGAACTTTGAAAATCCTGCAGGTATTCTTCAGACTTTGCATAATTGGAATTGCGAACTGGGATCCTTATGGCTATCCAGCCACCCGGTTCCTTTGGAATTCCATCGAGCGTGGTACTCATCTGCTTTCGAGGATGTGGGCCCCAGTCTGCCCCAAAACAACCCATCCATACTCAGAGAACAATCATGCCAACGTGTGCTTTTCAGGCTGAGCCCAGAATGAAAAATGTGGGAAAACCTTAAGGACAAAAACTTCCTGTGCGACGATAGCAATTTATCTTCAAGTATCATCTGCTTTTTAAACTTTAAGACACTAGAAGGAAAAAAATATCACATAAATGTTACATTTTAAAAAAGGAAAGTCCTGGAAGTATCAAAAATAAATGCAATTTTCAGGGGCAAATTCTGTGCCCTTTCAGTGGGAATCAGCCTGGGAGAGTGGGAGTGGAGTCACACTAATTGCAAACAAAGTCACTGGGTTCACGCCTAGGCTGCTGCTAATTTCAGTATTACGCCACGCAGAAAACTGTAACTATTTACAAATAATTTCACAAATAAATTCTCTAAATTTGCAGATTAATAATTCAACCCGAAGTTAAATTTTGCTCTGGAAAAAAACCCCCACATTTCTCAGTGTCTCCTAAAGGCCCAGAATTTAAAAAGAGGAGCCAAGGCAAACATCGCCTCTGTATGTTCTGTTTATCTTTTGTGAGAATTGGTTTAACGTTAACAATATACGCTGCACAAAAACTCATATGGTCTGAACATTGCAAGGCTGCCAGTTTAATTTGAAATGAGTTGACAGAAAATCTCTAGGCCACCAAATGCTATTATAAAGCACTGTATTCTCATTAAAGGTCTGAGCCCTTTTTTTCTCTCCCCGAGGGCAGACTCCTCGTGAGCCTGTCCCTCTGGCATAACATGTGATAGAGCTAATCTGTCTTCACTTGGACAGCGCTGCGGATATGCAAACCCAGGTGGCACTAATAGGTTTACAGTAATAACTATGGAATTGGATACAGTATGTTACACTGTGAGAAATTCCCACAGATCAATTTTTGTGGTGAAGGTTAACCAACAGACACAGAGCCATAGCATTCTTTTTTTCATGGATCTGTTAGCAATTTTATGGTTTTAAAAATAAAAGAAGAAAGAGTCTCTCATATTTGGACAGAATACAAATATTTAACTTTTGAAACATATCTACAATATATGTGCATAAAAAAATACTCTCTTGGAAAGACAACTTCTGTTGTCAGTTATTCCAGCACAAATCTGGAGGAATTCCATTGGCTTCAAAGACAGACACTGATTTAAACGAGAGCAGAATGTGTCCCCAAAATGTATTTAACATAACACGTGCCACACCGGTTTGTTTGTACATTTTAGCGGCACTTTTGTAACTTTATTATTGGACATTACAATGAGAGTAAAATCCGCTGCGTAACTATAATGAATGTACCATACAATTGAAAATATCCTTGTTGTAGTAAAGCATTATAGGCAGAGACATGAAATTGTGACCTGACCATTTGTGGTCATTAGAGATCCCATGGTACTCTTTGTAAGATTAGGGGGTTTAATCTCGGTGTGCTGGCCAAATTCCAGCACGGGTAATTACATTCTCTCTACCTAAATTCCCTGCATTTCACCCAAGGTGGCTGCATTTCCATGGTGCATGAAGTGTTCCTTATACGTGGATTTAAAAATTCTGTAGTAGTCGTTAGCACAAAAGGTGTTATACAAGACGTGATATCCTTGTAACAATTAAGTTAGAGCACATTCATTCCAGAAGAACAGAAAAAGCCATCTGTCAATCAACCGCAACATTTAATGTACTGATTAAAAACATCGTTTGAGCTCGAGAGGCACTCCTGTATTGTGGTGTGTTACAGCCCTTGCAGTCATAAATTCCATACCCATGTTAGCTACCACAGATGGAACATATTGAGAAGTTAAACACACAGCGCTGGCGACTGAAGAGGTTGTGCACAACCACACTGCAGATTCACCCAGCTCCGCAGCCCCCAAACGTACTATCACCAGCTCAAGCCCGAGCAGCTGTCTCGCCCGAGACTAACGAAGAGATCTCCAAGGGCTGTAATCATCTACGAGAGGGGGTTCTGAAAGTGAAATCAAAGCCTGACAAAAGAAATCAATTTGTCATCGCACAGCCTCCCGAGCACTCCAGGAGCAGGGCACCTGTCTGCCTGCCCGCAGGACGATGGGCAACTGCCCAGCCAAGCAATTTGTTTCTGCCTCCGATGATTCAGGTAGCGCCTCCTACTTCAACACCCACTCACCTTCACTAGTAAGCAAAGGCATATGGATAGAGGGATGATGCACTACGCAGCACTGCAAGATGGGTTTCCAGCCCAGAACGCCACCTCACGTATGCCTCCTGCCTATGATTTTGTCAACCATTTTGGTTCATCTTTTACAAAAAGAAAAGGACTGGAAGCAAAATAATACAACGTCACAAGAAAAAGCAATTGTGAAAAATCCTTCTAAGCCTTCCTTCCACCGGCACCTCTTCGCCACATCAGCTTCTCCAGTAAGAGACCTGACGTTCCTCAAGCACGGAGTGAAATCGTTAAAGCAGATTTGAGTTTCATACACTTAATTCATCTACTAAGGGGCAAAAAAAACCTTTCAAGATTGTTCAAATCATTGATCCAGTAAGCCACGGGCCAGGTCCGGAGGTGTTCACTCTAGCGGAATGGTGTATTCCTTTGGACTTCGTGAAACTAGTCACACACGATTCGATGTAAACCATGTCTCGCAGACTCCTGTGTGTGTGTAAAGTGGTCAACAGACAAACCACTTGGGTCGAGCAGTGCCATGAGCCATGATGGACACTAAGTGCAGCTGGAAGCAGGAAATCACTGACTTTCAATTGATATTTAAGCAGGAAATCATTTACTATTGATCGTTATTAGGTGGACACTGTTGTACTGAACTAGTGGGAAACAATCTGATCCATAAAACCTCCACCATTAATCAAGGTAATACTAAGCAAATTCAACTGCATGCTTTGAACAGTCCTACTTATTCGCTGAAGCCTTCCACAACAACCCACACAGCCTACTTGCACGAGATGCACTTTACCACCAAGATTAATGTTGTTTTCTGTATTTACAGAAAGCCTCATGTCTAGGCCCTCACATTAGAAAAAGACTTCATACAGCAGTTTCTGCTAAAAGGCTGCTTGGCAACTGATACCATGCAAATGCCAGAGCTAACTTTTTTCCTCCCTCGAGGAAAGTGGAGGTATTTCAGACACAAGGTCTGATAACAATTTCAATAGCCTTAATTTTGGATCTTTGGATTACCATACTGTATCAGTATCATTTTTGTTTTGATGTGAGATCATATTCAACCTGTAAACGGCTAACTTCGACATCACAAACAGCGTAGCATCCAAGTTCAAGAGTACAGCATCCCCTTCAGATCACACAGAATCCAGAGCTTTCAGACCTGACTCCATAAGCAGGCAATGAAGAGAAGTTAAATTGAAGTTGTGGAACTTAATAAGTTCTAAGACTGAATTCCCATTTATGTTTTGCACTGTACAGACACATTAAGATCTGAACTGACCCCGTAAGATGTAGGCATCTCTGTCAGGTATCCGGCTGGAATACAGTCTCCCTTTCTCCACGTCTCGCCAGTAGGGATGAAAAGATACCACAGGAGCATCACTCCAATTGCTTCAGATTTAAATCAGGACTTGAAGCTGCTAACCTTTTGATGAGATGAGCTAAAACCAATGAAAAAAAACATATTAAGCAGAGGAAAAAGTCAGAGATAAACTATTACTTCCATCGAGTGTGAAGAAATGAGACACAGAAATGGTGACATACAAAACCCCAAGAAGCACCTAAGGAAAACCAGGAACAGTTCCCAGTTCTGCCAAGCTTTGCTTTGGTATTTTACTTTTAAGGTGTCTTCTTACCACATGTACTTGTAAAGACACAGCAACATCAATGTCTTATTGACCAGGGGCTTCAATTTTAGCAACATCTTTGGGAAACAAAGTATTATTTTCCATCAAAAAATTTATACAAGAAAATTGCAGTAGATTTTTTTCTACTTTACTTCTGAGGAAAAGGCCTCATTGAATCCTCCAGCTTTAGAGAAAGGTCTGACTGAGTTTAAAGCCAGCTAATAAATCAGTTAATTAATGAATTGGCAGCTCCTGAAATGGCTGCCATATTTTCAGCTACTCACACCCAAACCCAGCTTTTATCTCAGTTATTCTTCCCCTTTCAGTGAAATTTCACATCACCTGTTCCTACAATATCACAGCATCAACCTCTGAATTTCCTTTATCTCAAACAGTTCTCTTTTCTCCAGACAAGATATCCGATCTCCTGCATTATAGACTCTTGAAACTACACCTTATGCAGTTTTCTTCTTCGCTGACTCACCTTCACCTCTTCATCCTTTCTCCATCCCCAGACATCAGTAGTCGTGTTTTCCCCGATTACGCAACCCACATCTCCCCGTACAAATCACTGCGCAGCTTTGTTCCATACCTGCTTATCTGCCTTGACTACTCCCTTCCTCCCCTCTATCGCATCTGCCAAACAGCACAAGTTTCCCAGCCTCTCCTTTAAAATGCCCCACGCGAATCCTCCTCACGCACTCATCCTTCTGCCCTCCTCATCGAGGCTCCGCTCTCCCTTTTGTTCTTCACCAAGTTACTTTTCTCCTCGTTTGTCACTCACTTGCAGAGCATCTCTCCCACAAAGCGTCTTAACCATAATGCTGGAGAGGGATTTCTACGTTGATAAGAAGTGTGAATATGCAGCCCGTGTTATTTCTCCCAGCTACTGTCTCCCCCAGCCGAGCCTACTGGAGGCTCCGTGGGGCAGAGGCGTTTTTGCTTCGTGTATCTGTGTGGTACCAAGTGCTCTCTTGGAGCTCAGCAAACGATAAAGCAGTTGTGTATCTTAAAGGAATGAGATAAGGCAGCAATAATGACCATACGCACACGCAGTAACTTCTTCTCCAGATGGATCCCAAAGCACGCTATACCATTTGCCAATTAATGGTACAAAATGCAGTATTTACATAGGAATCATTTCACCCACGAACGCTGGCACAACGCCAGCCGTGCCTTAATTGCAGGGGGTTGTACAACGCAAATTTCAGACAGGAAGTAAAGACTCACGTCATATTTCCAGGGAGAATTAGGGCTGGCGGATTATAATCACCAGAACTGGTTGTAAATCGCAAAGAAATTCTCAATTAAAAAAAAATGACACTTTTCCCCAGAATTTCAGAAACATTCAAACCATTTTTATCCGGTCAGCGGAGAGAGGAGTTAAGTACAGCCCGAGCTCTGAACACTTTCAAAGACCGCTGCCATTTTAAAAAAAAAATACCTGGTGTATTCCTGAATAGCTTTAATAATCCTCAGAACTGGAAACTAGCCAGGATCTGAGCCCTCTTCAACAATCGTCGTAGGATTTTACTCATCATAAACTGGGACTTCAGATGGCAGGAAATACCATGTTGTGGAAAGTTAAAAAAAAGCAATTCACATATCCAGATTCAAATTATAACTTAGATGAATTAGCTCAATAAAAGCTGAATTAATTCCGGCTCATTCTTTTCTTCACATTAACAAATTCACAGGCAAGTTTACTAATATTTAAACCGAAGTTGGGTGAAGTCCTGGCATCAGTCAAATCATTCAGAGTGTTTTCAGTAAGTCTAACAGAGTCAGAGTTCTACCCGCAGTCCGCAGGATGGAGGACTGAATAAGGAAAAAATATTTTGAATAAATTATTCTCCAATTACTCAAAATATATGAATAATTTATTTGAAGAAGAGTGTTCAACCATACATAAAGCTCATCAAAGAGGGGCAAATGTGTTTCTGAGCCATTTATACAACAATTAATGGAAAAAAACTATTTGCAAATGTCATTCAAATAGCTCTAGACGATAGTAACTTGGTTTCCAGTTGACTCAGTATGTATTTTAGAAAAGTGCCAGGTTTTCATGCACACAAAGCTTTCTTTAACTCTTTGAGAGCCTCTTGTTTCCATCTTTCCCTTTACTCTAGCAAAATAAGCTCTTTTTCCAGAACCACCACCGCTGCTGCAGGCCTGACTTGCTTTGAGTGCAATCCCAGCGTACGGCTGCACTACAGGGCTTGGAACGATCCTGCCCGCGCCAAGGAGCCTGAAGCAAAACAAACATACGGGCGTTTGAACTTCCGAATATATCCTAGGTGGGAGCAGAGAGGCAATTCCCCTCAAGACAAGGGCATGAGTCAGAGGAAGCGCAAAGAGGTGAGACGGAGTGGGTCACTGCATTCCCCCACCGCCCCGCTCGGACCCGTGTGCCTGGGGGGACCTGGGAGCACGACCGCTCAGCCCGAGCGAATTTCCATTCTCAAGCCACCCCGTGATTCATCACAACCGCCGGCCAACTAGGTCGCTGTTGGATATAAACCCTGCCCTTTGGTGCAATTGTAATTTTTTAACTAGAGTGATGTTAAAGGCGGGAAATTCTTACTGTTATCACTGTTTCTCCAACATGCATTTAAATGTAGCACTGCAAACGCTGGCTGCTGTTCCTGCCTCAGAAGGAGCTTCTCGGTGCCTTGAGTGCAGCACAATGGAGTGCACTCATCTTCCAACAACTTGACTTTTTTTTTTTTTTCCAAATGCAACTTAAACAATGAAGGTCAGATTCAAAAACACAGCAAGATAAACCACTCTGCTTTACATTTTTTTTAAGTTACTTACTCGAATTTGCTGAGGATTTCTAGGGTACTGTAAACCATCAAGGTTAAACAGAAATGAACTGCAAAGCAGAATTTCCCTGAAAAGGAGGGAGAGACGGAAGAAGGGCTGTTTGGTGCTTTGATAAATACGGAATCAGTCCTCTTCGTATGCAAGGTGTGCAGAAACTGGTGATTTATTTCTCTTGCTCTAAGTAAGAACAAAGGAAAAGTGAAGTGAAAGAAGCAGAAAAGACAAGAGCACAAGGTTGTATAACAGCTATTCTAAAGCAAAAAAAGGGCAGTATTTTTCATCCAGATCTGCTATAAAATAATGGCACATAGAACTAGGCACAATATTTTCTTAATTTAGAATTTTATAATATAATCTGATTTGGCATCTGGAATATATAATCATCACCAGAATGTAAATGCTATAATCCTCATGACAACATCTATTCTACCTACTCTTTTTGCTGCTATTTTGGCTCAATTCTAAGAAATTGTACCACAGCAAGTATTACTTTTATTAATAAAGGTCAAGTGTAGCTGAGTACTACTTAGTGGAATATTATTTACCTGAACAAACAACTCCCTAGGAATGACGAATACGCACGACAACGCGCATGCTTTCATTTCCACGTTATATACAACCATTAACGCTTGCTGTGCAACAGAAGTTATCAAAGCTATGTGCCCTGTATCAAGCGAAAGAGTTTTATTTAGCTGAGCATAACTTTAAAGGTAAGTACCTTTTTAATCCTCGGGCTATTTGTAGCAGAGAAGCGAGGCCTGCGGCTGGCGTGCAGGTAAAAAGCGAGCGGCGTGTGTCACGGGGCAGGTCAGCCCTTCGGTGGCATCGATGCAGCTGATTAGCAAGATGGGAGAAGGAAGGAGATGGAGCTCGGATGGAAGATGAAAGAGCAACTGAATCCTGACAAAAACAACCTTCCCGAGCCCCTGTGTGTCTAATGTCAGTAGTTAGTTTGTATTTTCGCATTTAATTTGGACACTGCCAGACCAAAGTCTCCCAAGGCACAACCTGTCACCACGCTGATTTCAACAGTGTTAAAGCGGGACACGTTTGTTCTGCTGATGACATTCTTAATTGCCATCATCTCCTCTTTAGGCTCGTAGCATTACACTGAGATTTCTCCCCAGCCTTTATTTCAAGCAGCAGCCTTGCCACACCTTAAGGCATTCAAGGTTCTGACCATTTAATCACCCAACCCCGTGAAAGAAGAGAAGCCTCTTTCTTTTTTACGTCCCCTCTCTCACAGATCAACGTTCAGGTCCCGTGCACTCTCTATGCAAATGATCCCTCTGTAAATATCCCGTTACCTAATATTTACCACGTTGGTGCAGAGTCCGAAAAGGTAAATTTGAGCAGAGGTGATTTGAGCCCTCAGAAACAACAGACCGAGAAACTCTCCAGGGGCAGCAGGCACATCGGATTCATGATCTGCAGCAGGGCCCCCAAAGCCCTTCACAACACACCTGTTGACGCTGCTTTACTTCTTCAGGACTCCGCTCGCTAATAAAACTGCAAAAGGATTAAACGAGGAGTTTCACAGAAATCACCACAAAAAGCCTTAGCATTTATAACTGCCCTGACACAGCTGAATTCCCATTCAAACCACCGGCGATTTGGAGCACAAAAGGTTTTTTCCTAAAAAAGAAGAAAGGGGGGAAAGGCAGAACAAATTTGTGGCAACAAACTGATAACAAGGAATTGAATTTAAAATTTTCATAGAAAAATTATAAAGGAATAATGAAAATTAATATCCACATCAATTGAATTAATCACCTCTCCAAGGTCACAAATTCCAGATCTCCCTCACCCTTGTGAGCAGGGAGCAGGCCAGGATAGGTACCAGTTGGTAGGGGAGATACTGAAATGCTTCTAGAATAGCGGCTTTGGTGCTGTGACAGCTGCTGCAGCCTTCCACATTCAAGCAGCAGAGTAAAACCAGCTCTAAAACACACTGCATTTACTCTCCCGTGGTTATGTTTTCTTCCACGAGAAGGCAGGTGCAGGGGTCGCTGCTCTAACCAGGACTCCTCGCTGGAACCAAACGGAGAAGGGGCTTTGCGACAGGCGGACAAACCCTGCAAACTGTCGGTGCCAGGGATGAACCTCGGACTCCAGTTTTCCGAGGGCTCCCCCATTCCAGACCAGGGGTTGTTGAGCACATCACCCCAGGAAAGCTGAGGCTCTTTGTACAAGTCATGAAGAGTTTGCCTGAGCGAGGAGGCCAGGACTGGGCTCCTCCTTACGTCCTCTCTTCCTACTTCAAACAATCATTTTAGTGTGTGATCCTACTCCATTACACACCTCATTAAAAAAAAAACCTCTGTTTCATTTTGTTTTCATGAGCGATTTACATTCCATTTGTGATTTTTAAGCAGAACACCCTTGGCACCGATTTTACAGATGACATACTGAAAAGGTTGGGGGTTTTGTTGCTTTTTTTTTTTTCTCTTGAAGAAAATAGGATTAGAGGTAGAAGCTTTTATATTCCACCACTTCTGAGACATATGTTTTGCTCTCCCACCAGTTATGGAGTGATTACTGGAGTGGCACAAACAGATTTTTTTTAACAAAGTGAAGGTGTGATTTTCTCAGGTTCTGTGAGAACATGCACACTTATTTTTACCAACCCAATCTGTTTTCCAGTAGTTTAATGTCCGCAGGGTTTATAAGGCTATCTTAGGTGTTGGATTCAAAGCAGCTTGCAGGGTGCTACCTAACTTTGGAAGTTTAATGAAAAAGACATAGAGAAAGCAAAAATTATGCAAGACTCAAAGTAATTTGTAGACATTTAAATATACAAAAAGTTTGACCTTTTTTGCCGCTTTACCATATATGGTTCCCCAAAGCCTGAAGGCCCCCATATCATAAATACTTGCTTCATTTTAGAAACCCCACTGAAGATCTATCCCTAAGTAATTTACCTATACAGTCTGACTTTTAGAAGTATTATTTTTACTCCAAAAAAAGGAATTTGATCTTATAAACACTTACTGCCAGGAACAGCAATTCCCATGCACAACATGGGACTGGATTTCTTGCACCTTGCCTGCTTAAGCCGCCTGTAAAATGTTACCAAAGGAAAAAGAGAAGAGGTCTGATCTTCTACCAACTCACACCCACTTTTCAGGTATACAGAAACTGTGACAAAGAGACTTACCTACAAGGCAGGGTAGGGAAGGAGTTCACACCTGAATTGGGCTGCTCATTGATTCCAGATTCTCAGCCAAAAATCTATAAACACACTGACAGAAGACAATACTCCCCCATGAGACCCCTAAAGCTAAATTTTGGTCTGTTATACTGAGTCAAATTTAGAATAACCACTTCAAATGCAGTGAAGTTACTCAGGACCACAGGAAGCAAGAACAAAATTTGGCACAGATTGCACAGGGAAGTAGTCAGTTAACACTTAATCCTTGGTGAAAATCCTTGGTTCTAGTGTCCGTGCAAAGAAACTACACTGGTTTAAAAACCAGTTTACCTGAAAACACCTTCATGGATGTATTTCAAACTACTGATATATCAGTTTAGCTCATAATTTAGCTAAACTGTAAGCTCCATATCTGGTTAAAATCTCTACATTTGAGCTTCTGCAAAGTTTTGAAGCAATTTTAAGTACAGTACTTGTGAAAAATTGCCTTTTTTGGCACATCACTGAAACACCATAGGTAGACAAAACTCTTATGTAGGACAATATGCCTTAAATAAATTTGTGCTCAATGGCTTTACTTTGTCGTGCTATTCAGACACAAGGTTCACGGGGTATTTTGTTGACACGGGATAGTTCAGCCCTCCCAATCGTGACTCTTCCCAAGAACAGTCTCCATCCTTACTTCTGCACTGAGGGATTGGACAGTAAGGTCAAAGTCATTAGTCCCTGACAAAAGCCTTAGCAGGTCCCACTAAGCACGCTTGGTAGGATTTTTTGTTGTTGTCACTTGTTATTTTGGATGAACAGTACCCCCTCCTTACAAACCGGGAGTTAACATGAGTTAATCTGGCCCAGCTCACAGCAGCAGCAGAGTCTCGTGTTCCGCACCAGACGTGCTGGAGACGCTTTGGCACAGGGGTAAAGGCGCTTCCGACCCCTCTGAAATGCAGTTTTCATGAACTGAGAAGTTTAACTGTAAAGCTGAAAGGGAAATGTAGACTGGGGAATATTCTACACATCAAAACTCAGAGGATGGATAATTCTTCCGCAGGAAGCATCCAGAGGTAGCCTTGGTCACGTTGCCTGCACGCCTCTTGCAATGCCAACATCCTTATAGCTTTGGGTTTCCCTGCTTGCCTTTACACTATTTCCCGCTACTGAAACAGCTCCTCAGTGATGGAATCAATGATGTTTCACTCGTTATTTTTAACATAAGCTCCCCATCTCCTCTTACCCCACTCCCTTCTTTCCCGTTGGCTTTACCAAATTTCTATCAAACAAAGCTATGAACAAATAAACACACCCCTCTTAAAAATTACTATGTATACTCTATTATCCTGTAACTATATGATGGTCATCTCAAACATCTTGCATGAATTATAATAAGTTATTTTTATTTATTTTTACTCTCTGCTTATTAGCATCATTTAGAAATTCACAATAGAAATTAAAGTATAATAATCTATGGCAATGCAAAATGTTAAGGATCTGCTCTAGATTCACAAAGGCAAGGATATTAAAGGAGGCTTAAACTGTGAGCTAACGCTTCATCCCTAATTCAATTCTCTTGTGCCCATATAGTGAAGTCTCAGCACAATGAATCGGTGAAAGGGCACATTAATGTGTTGTGGAAATGGAGTACAAAAAAATTGATAGGGAATTTAATGTAGATCTGATCAGAGACTGGGCCAGAGATTTCAGTGATGAGTAATACCAGGCAAAGAATTCACATTTTAATTCAGGCTTTCCTTGAATTTTTGGCTTTAATTCATACTCCAGATACTGCTGGGAAAGAAGGCTTCTGCTGAGGCATCCTATACAAGGCAATAAATGTCTGACAGCAGTCAGTACTCTGTGATTTAATTGCATCGGTATTTCTTAAAAACAAGAGGCCATATGTCACAAAGCAATGTCAGGGTCCAAACTTCTTCTCTTAAAGACCACTAAAAACTATTAAGTTTCACTTACAACAGGAGACGCACGCTAGTCCTAATATTGCAGAATATATTTGCACTCTCAAAGGGCTCACGAGATCTCATAATCCTATGTTCTAATGAAGCAAAACCACCTTACATGGTATTAACATCAAATCAAACAGAAACTCATGCTCCGTGATAGATTTTTTCCAAGAAGAAATTCTTGCTTTTCAAAGTTCTTTCTGCCCCGAGCTTGTTTTTCAGATTTGCTATGAAATCAGACAAGATTTTAAAGAGTGAAGATTCAGAAAAAATACAGAAACAGTGTAATCTTTCCACTGTAAATACCCGTGCTGAAACGACAAAGCCAAGTGGAAGGTGTATGCAAAACCACTGCAAATAAATTGCTACATGTGCCATATCTCGCAGAACTGCTGAACAGTTTTTATTACATTTTTGTTCATTAGAGATTGCTATAGAGATTGCTGCATTGCAAGTAGCCACACCATTTCAGTGCTTTGCTGTTTCAGAAGAGCAGATTTTCTTGATTAATAACAAAAGGTTTTGTTGGGATCAGAGCTGTTTCCCACCATCTCTATGCAAACCCGGCAACACAAACTGTGTACATTAGCATTTCAAGGAGCCTCCTATTAATGATGGCAAGAAAAGCTCCTCTCGGTGGGTAAAATCCATTTTGTCCTCTCTTGTGACATCTGTTCTAACTTTTAAAGCCAGAAAGGAAACTAGATAATGCCAGAGAGTCTTTTGATTTACTGTATTGGCACTTGTGATGATGCTTCAGACTATAAAAGCATGTAACCCTAGTGGACATACATGACTGTGTAAATGTGAACATCTGCATATTCCCACAACATAGGGTGAATTGAAGAAGTAATTCCAAAGTTCTTTGTTAAACTTTTAACTAGCTTTTTTTTTCAGGATTTCATAATTATGCTTTCAATTACTTCTATACCGTACAAAATTCAACATTTTAAATTGCATTTTTATGTAAATGTTTACTGCTACATATGTTTTTTGATTTCATTTCATTTCCCGAAAGCTTTTTTTTTCTTCTTTTACATTTTTTCATGAATAAAGACATTTAAGCAAATCAAGTTGGAGAAACTCAAATATGGTTAAAAATAATAAAACTCCAAACAGTGTAGGATAAGAAAAAGTAAACTAAGCCCTGCAGATTTCTTACCTCTTTACACCATCTGTGCAGTATTGCTTTTAGGCCTTTTACATTGGTCATCCTGGGAACAAAGCTGAAGGCAGATTCCAGCAGTTTTTCCATTCACTATTCATTCAGAGGTTCATCAGCTCCATATGGATCCAGCCAACTGCTGTGTTAAATCAGAGCCTTTTCCCAGAATTGACATGGTAATGAAGTCATGGTATTGCTCACAGAAAAGGCCTCCATAGGTATTTTCCTCTCTAACAAATCCAGCCTTTTCACCCCATTCACTCCCTAAAATTATCTCATAACGTTACAACATCTGTGAACTGGGATTTTGCCTTTTAACGTCTCGTATGTTTTATTTCATGACTATGCATTACATACTGGTTAACAAGACTGCCATACAACCAAGCAAATAAAATAAACTCGCGCCCTTCTCTTTCCAGCTCAGATTGTTTCATCCCCTTTAACTTATACACACTATATTTCTTTTTCTCCAGATATGAGATGTCCAAAGTAGTGATGTGCAAAACGAACATCATTTTTCTGATTTCTCATCAGAAACAGGTTTTAGAAATATTCCTGGGCGTAAAATCATTTCACCACAAAATAGTAAACCCATTGATACTAAAAATTGCTAAAAAGAGACTCTGTTAGTGGCAACGATGTTGTGACAGTTCCCTTTGGTTTGTCAAATGTATGAATCTCAACTTTGCTTTAATGGCAATAGTTCAGTATTTGTCAAGTTAAAGAATAAATATGAGAATGTTTATTTCTGTAATACACCATCTGCAACAAGTATCAAGAGACTGCCTTGATACGACAAAAGGCCTTACTGGAAAACCACATCTTTCTCCCAGTAATAACGTACCTGAACCAACCAGATCTATAAACCCAAGTATCATTACAGATGCACGTGTCCAAGTTTAGCCCTACAGAGGCTAACGAGGACACTCGGTTACTTACAGCAAGCATAGGCTCTTGAGCTGTCAATACGTATCCCACTTCGGACCTGCATGTATCCCAAGACTTCTTCTGTGTGGGTCACCTCTGCCCTACTAGGCTCTGGCATTTGGGCCCGGAAAGCAGAAAGATACGGCACATGCAGTCTTCTTCCTGCACCCAAGCACGACATCCACCCAGCTCCGTAACTCAGAAGGAAGCACTACGGCTCAGCAACACACAGCGGTCGGAGATAGAGTGGGATTGATGCAGCAGCCACTAAAGACTCTTCCTCCAGAAACTGTCTGTGGTTACCCTCCCAAACACAGAGTGCTCTTCGCAGGGCTGGTCCCTGCACCTCAAGCTCAGTGCAGTGGAGAGAAGGGCAACTAAAGCAATGAAAAGGACAGAGAAGTTGCTCTAAGAAGGAATGAGCAACCAAAGATTAGGGCTGCAGTGTGGAGAGGAGGTAGCTGAGAGAGGGAATATAAGTAAGGTTTACAGAATCACAACGGTGGTAGAAACACTGAAAGCAGAACTCTTCAGCGACTTTTGCAATACTGGAACTAGGGGGGCACTAAATGAAACCAGCAGGAGATTTGATTTAAAAGAAGCAAAGGCACTTCTTCACATAGTACCCAGTGAACTTCTGGAACCTGCTGATGCGGGCGGCTGTGGGAGGGGGGGACTGTGTCTGTAGGATCGTAAAAAAAAAAAAAAAGAGGTAACCTGATTGACCAAGACTCCACAAGCAGATATCAGAAGCAGGGCTACACTCTAACACCCCTAACACCACCGCTCCGGGTGCGAGGGAAGGGGAATGGATTGCACAAAATGACCAGGCTAGTACGGTCTCCCTGAAGAACATCTCCTGTTTCTGCTGTTGGAGAGAGGATGTCTGGGCAGCTAGACATTGGTCTGACCCCATCAGTGCCAACCCAAGTTCTTTATTACAGCCTGTGACTGTCACTCAGCCACTGCTCAGGTCCGAAAGCTCGTCATTCTTTCTCCCCAGACAATGCCTGCAGGACTGCGCTGCCGAAACTGGCACCAAACACGGGCCTGGTAAGCAAGTAGAACTGCCCCAAGGTACACGGAGCGTAAGACCACATCACAGAGAATCGGGTACAACTTTAAAGCAGAAACTGAGATTTCTTATTCACATCCAACACAAACACTTCCCAGTGTCTCCAGTAACAGAAGACGCTGTACTAGGCAGTAACAATTTATGGTTGTCTGATGCGGGTCCTCCAGCTCGGCATGAGACGTGGGACTGCACAGAGTCACCGGCACCTCAATAAGATGCCGCAGTGTAGCTGGATGACAGGATTTCTGCTGGACTAGTTCCTGGGAAAAGGTATTCTTGCCTTAGCACAGCAAGGCCCTCTGTCACGATTCCTGAGATGCATTTGGTTCTCACTGGGAAAAGCAGCAGCAAAAAATACCAGCAGGACACACGTGCTTCTCACGGGTGAATTAATTCAGAAGTATTCATTATTAGTGGGACCAGCCAAACAAACACGTCTTTAATTCCGACACCTTTAAGACTGTCGTATTTAAGGATACAAAGGTCCAAGTCTGAGGATATTCCTTCTAAACATCTAATTCCAGGGGACTAGGCAGCTGTAAGGCACAGTGACAGCTCCACCAACACAGTTATTCAGAAACTTAATGCTGGGTGCATCCAAACCTGGCCTGGGATGCATGACTCAAGTCTGCATGAAGAAGCAGCACTTGATGAGCATGTATAACATCCTTAAAATACTTACAGTATTTGGGGGAAAAAAAATGTGTTTGTATATAAATAGAAAGAAATGCAAGAAGAAATAACATCTGTAAATAAACAACGCAAAGACAAAACATATGGAACTTCTATAGCAAATTATGAATACCCTGTCCACAATGACTTTGTTTTACCTACCCATGAGAAACAGCTGCTGAGTCAGTTAGAGCCTGCCCGCTCCCTTTGTGGAAAGCTTCAGCTTGCAAACTAACTGAAGTTTCTGCCACCTAACACAACGTTAACTGTTCGAGCAGGACATACCAAGCAATGACAAACACCAAACTACTTAGAGGCCTCTCTGGTCCCTCTGAATTACAAGACCCTGTCCTGTGAAGTGATACCGGGCATTGACACAACTGCTGCAGCAAAAATGTGGAACCGAGAGCAAAGCCCAGGCGAGTTTCAAGTCCTGGTTGGTTAGTCCTGTTGCGGCAGGCCACTGCGGCAGCAGCCTGGCACACCAAATGGATGGTTCCTACCAAGGTTTCCTGCACAACCTTCAGCAGCAGGCAGTTACGAAGAGGAAATGTGAATGCTGTCTTCAAGAAATCACACACACTGTCTCCTTGGCACACTCTTCTCCAGGCAGCAGAGTTTCCAAGTTGATTATAAAGCCAAACGCTCCTGCATAGGGAAGAGCTGAGATGTTGACTTGCTCCTTGCCGAGCAGGGGAGGGCAGGGAGGAGGCGAGACAAATCCTCAGTGCTGGTGAGGAAGATACACTTGCTTCGAGTCTTTGAGGACAGATGCTAAAGAAGCTGGCCATTCTCTGTCTGGGACACCTACTGACAACTGATCTCATCCTTTCTTGGAGAGGGCTTTTCAGATATTCAATGCATTTTAGATCTCTCTATTCTTGACTGAGGCAGAATAGCTGTTTAAATACAGCCCGGGGCATGGATGTATGGCATTGTGTTGCAATTGCTTCCCCAATATTTGCAAAGAGATTGTTTATCTATTATCTAGGCATTACACACCTCCCCTGCTTGCTTCTCCCCGTAGGTTACTATGAAGAACAATGCAGTCGAGCTTCAAAGCCTTTTAACCCACTAGACAAACGCTCACCTCCACGGGCAGCTGAAACTAACTGTTTACAAAATCACTACAACTAATACTGCAGGATTGCAACACCGCATCTCCCCGCCCGCCACCTCGCAGTTATCCCTCAGGATGTGTGCCAAAGGTAACGCTGCCAGCTCCAAACGGGACGCTGCACCTCGCCAGCACAGCACTCAGTCCTTGGTGAGAGCAGCTCAGCCCTGCTCCCACGGAGCACCGCTCCGATCTCCAGAGGTAATTCTGCTTCCTCAGCCAACAGGACCCACACTTGCAGGTGGAAACCTGTATTCCAGCTCCTTCTTGCATTCCTGTAACAGCGCTTTCCCTGCAATTTCAGTTCTCAGGGTGCAGGTTGTTTGATTTAATGATGCTACACGAGACAGGAAAAAAATCCCTTCCTCTTCTCCCAGGAGTCAGGGATATTTTACTTCTCTATTACACTTATAAAGGTTGTAGTGAATGCAGGAAAAAAAAAAAAAACCCACAAAAACCACATAGTTTTTATTGAAATAAAACTCACAGGAGTTTGTAAAGGAAGACAGGATCCTTTACTGCCTTGCTTAGTTCATCTCTCCTTGGCTGAAATGGCCTAACCCTAACCTTCACATCTCCTCAGGGTTCTGGTACCACAACTTACTCAGTTGATTCCAGTTTTACAAATGAACTAGGGAAAAAACTGCCAAGATGCAGAACGGCTTTGCTAGCTCCTCAGAAGAGAACATGAGGTAAGAGGCTTGAACATTTCCACAGAGAGAAGTATCTGGGGTTCAAAGCACAAAGTATGAAGCAGACTATGCTGCTGTCACCACTGAAGGAACAAGGAAAGACATTTCAGGGTCTTGTCCTGAACACTGAGTATAAACACACAATTTACAGAATGCAAAACATCATATGACTCACATGTGTACATTTAGGACCACAACAAGATAAAAACATTGATTTTTTTTTTTTCCCTCCATAGCTCACAGAGGGCTCAATCCTGCCCTTACCAAACCAGGAGAAATCTCTGCCTTTGTCTTTCAAGGGGCAGATATAATCTTTTGCTTTGCCCTCAAAGAGCCTTCAAACATTTCACCTCTCTTGCTTTTAGTCCAGTTTTCAACAACAGTCACTTAGTGATTCTTGGAAATCAGCAGTAAGTGTACAGTACTTACTTTCTATATTCTACCTCACTTCTTTTAATCTTTCTTGTCTACTGCTGGTGAGGTTTGTTTTTTTTCAATTTCTAGGCGAGTGTTTTCAGCCTCCCCTCATCTGTTCCATTCCAGAGCTGTTGCCCTTACACTTTGTTACACTGCATTCCACTGGATGCTTGTGTTTAGGGACACTTCATCCGCATCATTGTTCCCAACTTGCAGCTTTTGTCTGCACTGACCACCAGCTCCCAAATATTTGCTGCCTCTACATTTAATCCATCACAAACCATAGGAGACCTATCTTACCCGTGGCTGTCTATCCCTGGAAACGAAGACTGCAGATAATACGTAGATTTATAATCAACTGATACCTAAATCAATCAAGAATTTTGGCTTAATTAATGACCACCCACACTTTCCAAACTATAAAAAAAAAGTGAAGTAGTAAACTATTTCACTATTTACTTCAGCACTTATGTTCCAGGCATCGGTTTTGGCCCTCCATAAGAGCACAAATAGTTCAGATGAGCATTAGTGCACAGAACAGGAACACATCCATAAAGTAAGATACTCATTAACAGTAAATTTCAGCATCCAGATTCCTTTCCAATATGCCAAGAAAAGTGAGATGAAGGACTGGCAGGGATTTCAGGCCTGCTGTATACAGTCTTTTGTAATTTCTTTAAAGATGAGGTAGCAGAAATTATGCTTAGTCGTTTGCAAGACTTCTTTAGAAAGAAGCAAAGTTTGCTTTGAAGTTCACAAACTCGTGAATATTTTAGCTCCTGGCTGATCTACTGAACTGCCTAAGTGCAACAGGACCAATCTGTTGCACAACTCATTTAAGAGATCTACGTACCTGTTCTGCTAACGATGCTGCCCTTAAGAGGAGAGGGAGAGCTTCCCTCATAAGACCTGATCCTGCAGAGATCTTCAGGTTAGCAGGTTATGGAATGAGCAGCAGGATGAGGTACCAAGCCCCTTTGGAGTTTGTTTACATCTTTTGCAACTTGCTTAATTTTACGTCACCTTAGAAACCTTGTCTGGCCTCCAACTGATCACCCAGCTACCAGCCAGAGCAGGTCAATCAAAACACACGTGAGTTCGCTCACGTTTAGCTGATTTGGCTGCGTTAAGTGCAGCCAGAGCAGAGCACAGGCACCCGCACCAGGGCTGCTCGCTACTGGTGGCAACACCAGAAGCAGATAACCAGACAAGAAGTTCCAAACAACCAACACCTCAGGGAACCAGCAGAGCGTCACACAGCACAGGAGCGGGTGCGCGGCTGGGTGTGCGCTGGCCTGTCTGTAGAGCAGCGCAACAGATCTTGGGTTCAGCTCAGCAAGGCACGGCACAGCAAGCCAAGGACATGCAGGGTGGAAGTTACCTTCTGCAATGAGATAAATAACTTTAATGTCTATTTGTAGGTGTCGATTTTGTTCGTTAAGGGTCACTGTCTACGACTGCCTGAAAGGAGGTTGTAGAGAGGTGGGCGTTGGTCTCTTTACCCAAGGGATAGGTCATAGGACAAGAGGGAATGGCCTCAAGCTGCACCAGGGCAGGTCTGGACTGGACACTGGGAAAAACTTCACTGAAAGCGTTCTCAAGCCCTGGCAGAGGCTGCCGAGGGAGGTGGTGGAGTCTCCATTTGAAGTGCTCAGGGATATGGTTTAGCAGTGGACAGGTACAGGGAGACTTGGTTATCTCAAAGGTCTTTTCCAGCCAAGGCATGCTGTGATTCAAAGGCTACAGAGACACACAACTGACTCAAAAGTAGACGTGCACATTTGTGCAGCTGGTTAGACACCCCTCATAAACTCCTCCGAGCGCACCAATCAGAGCTCCACTGAGTGCAGTTGGTGCCATTTGAGGTGCCACGCAGGCTGACAAGGATGGCCCATCATATATGGGACTTCTTTAACAATACGGAGCAGCAGCTGGAGTCCAGAGCACTTCAAATAGTGCTGGACTCCTACCTGTAGGCAACTAAACCAAGCCTCTGAATGTTAGTGTTTTTATCTGTGAGGTGAATCCCATGCTTACTTACAATAACGTATATAAGAATATGTTAGCAGACATCTCTCTAAACTTTATGGGACACAATAGACCTCAGAGAGAGCAGAAGAGTCGCCACAGGTTTGATGGGCTTGCAGAGGGAAGAATTAACCTTTACAATTGTTTTACGTTTTCAAGGGTCAGGTTAGTAGAAAAACGACGAGCAACATCTTTTTAAACTCAGGAAAGCCTAAACACTTTGAGAAGCACACAAACAGAGGGAGCTGACACATCTGTGTCAAGTGTGACATCTGAACTCCAGAAGCATTGCTTCTGAAAAAGGAACTCTGAAAGGCTCCATTGTAGTTATTTGGACTGCGTAAGTCACTGAAATATAAAAAAACGTATGTCCTACCACTAACAAGGAGACACCTTGCATGATTGCATTGCAGGGGATGTTGCTGTAGAAGGTCTTGGAGAGGTTCATGGAGAGCAGAAAGGTGCATTCTGGAAAAATCAGAAAAAACTGCAACCGAAATCTGCTGGGCTGTAGAGCTTACAGCCCTGCCAGCGATGTTCAGAAGTAATCCAAAGGCAGCCTCTGAAGGGTATGTCACAGGCTGCAGCTGACAAGCCCCAGATGGGACAGCAGTGACAGATCAGACCGCCTCTCTTCTAGCCAGAAAGGTGCCACAACTGCTTTTGGGCAAAGAGCTCCTTATTTCTGTTCCTCATTGGATTTAAGTCCTCACAATTAAGGCTAATCCTTCATTTGATGTTTACTCAGTTTACTGCCTTTCTGCATTCTGCACTGTCCGCATCTGGCATTACACTTGGTATTTATTCTAGCCAACATACATTTATTCATCAGCTGCGTTTGTTCTAGCTATGGTTGAGATGGCAATTTCATTCTAAGTCTCTGCATGCATTGATGGATATACTACCTTTCAGCTGAACTATCTCGTGCTTGTTCTCAGGCCAGAACTTACTTTTTTTCCCCTTTGAAAATTATAAAAAAAATGTGTGGCCCTTTTCAATCCTCACCAATTCGGATGTGAGAATGCAGCATTTTAATAAAATCATCTTTTGATACAAGTGCTTTTTTATTTCTGTTTTTGAGTCCTTCGATTTAAAGTAACTCTGAAACTAAGGGCACAAGTATTTCTTCAAGCGTTATCTTGAATGTGAAAAAGGCTCAAGGTTTTGTTTAGGAAAGGTAGGTTTGTAAGGAGCAGGAGCACCACCGCTCCTGCTTGTGCATGAACTCCAATGGGAGGAGAAAGCTGCGACTGTGAGAATGTTTAATGAGTCACATTTGCATACAAATAGTTACAGAGCACTCGAATGAGTCATAAAAATTCACATAGTTTCTAAAAATGAGTAGATATGTTAATGCAATAGTAAGGTTGAGATTTCAATTGGAGATAAGCAAAAATATTTACTGTTCTGATTTCAGAAGAGACTAACTTCTGCCCATTATTCCTACCTACAGCAACAGCCTATGTAGTGTGTTCAAATCAGACCTTGTCAGGATTTACCTACAGAGCTTTGATTTTTTTCATTTCTTAAGGGAGGGTGGCTTTTTCTGTGCAATTCAACATTCTTTTTCTTGCATTAAAGGTGTATTATATCTCTATCACCTTCTATTTTGTGGTCACAATATCTGCTGATCTTCTTACCCTCCCTTCAAAAGAAAAAGCTTAAAAACAGCACTATGGAACATCCTGAAGGTTATCAGATGTAGGGCACAGGGCAGTGCTAACCCACTGACTACAGAAGACACTGCAGGGACAAGCTTTACCTCCTACCTGCAGGGCCCACTGCGGTGATAAACTCTCCGGTACAAGCACACAGGCAGCCTGAGAACAGCGCACAGAGAGGGTGACGCTGCAAGGCGAAGGGGTAACTGGACAGGATTTCTGGAAATTAAAATATCAGCTGAGCAAAGAGAAAGCTGGGGTTGTCTGGGGCCCAGAGCAGACAGGAGATGTATTTAGGAAGCACATCCAGCAGAGGGGTAATAGTGCCACCTTATCAACGAGTCACAAAGAAACTTAAATTCTGGTAAAAACAGGTACATGGGCAAGAGATGGTGTGATGTGCTGTTCAGGAAAGTAAGGAAAGAGACGCAGAGCTGGGCTTTGTGCAAGGAGGTAGACGCGAAGAGGCAAGAGTTACCTTCTTTTGGAAGAAGGCTTGGTGCATATTTGCAGAATGGTGTCAGGCAGTTCTAGAGGACAAGTGAATGTGAATCGGGATGAGTGCAGTCCTCTGTTGCTATAATGACAAAAATGTAAAAAAGAATGAAAACCATCGAGTGCTGCTGATGGCCAGGACCCAGGAGGCAAAGCAGAGGCTTAACACAGCCTGAAAAGCTCGCTCTCCATCCCAACAGTTTATAAAAGCTACGGTAACGTAACAAACAGCAGAAAGAACAAAGGGGTTTTCTTTCTCCAGTACCAAGTGCAGCAGCTGAACAACTCAGCAAGCCGACTCTCGGGGACAGCTCTGCTCCCACACCAGCCATCGGAAGCACCTAACCATGCCACGAGTAACACTTGTATTGCTCTAGGAGAAGACATCACGTGAGGACTACAAGAACTAAGAATGGCCTGACTTTTGCACCTGTCATCCACGCAAGCTGCTCAATTTTAAAACATTAACAGAAATGGCAAGGTAACAGCTTGTGTTTGTTCTGTCAACCCCCCACTTTGAGACCCCTGACGCACCGAGAGACAGACTGCGGGTCGGGTTCTGCTCTGCCCCATTCTTTCTGTAGTCATTTACACCTGTACAAACTGAGTGGAAAACATGCAAAATGGTATCATTTTGTTTTGATAGTGTTTTACCCTCACTTTGCAGGGGTGAGAATGAATAGACAGGGTGCAAGGCAGTGGAGAATCGGGGACGCTGTATATTAAAAAACAGTGCAGACAGCCACGGAAAGTGTCAAACACCATACAAAAGGACTGTTCATGCGTTCATGCTCAGCATCTGTGATCCGGACAGTATAAACAGAAGTCACTATCTTTGTGCTACGTGGGGCTTATAGGGTTTTGTTTATATAATTTAAAAAACAGCTGACCTGCAAGGCTGAGTGTTGCAGGGTGCTTTGCAAACAGCAATCTCACCCCTTCACTGCATTTCCGAAGCCTCCGGAGCATACACTGAAGAATTCCCTCATTTTCAGTAGATGGTGAAGGCTATTGTCAGATGACTGATACTGGCTCTCTGCCACACGAGGCTGGAGCCTACAGCTTTAATTAAAACCCCCTAAAACAATGTGAAGAATCGCCCGTCTGAAGCTCTGATTAGCCAGGATGCCTGCCCCTTCCAAGCAAGGTTAGGCAAGGAGTAGCAACCGGGAAAGAAGCCCTTCTGCCCCTCTGAAGGGTTAAGATCTGTGGCTCCCTCAGAGAGACCTTTGATGCTTGGAGCCAAGATGCGTTAGGGTGCTCTGCCAGGGTGCATCAGTCCCGCAGCAACCGAGCTGAACTCACAGCTGTGCAAGAGGCACAAAGAACGAAGCGCGATGGCTAAAAGCAAATTGGCAGAGGTGTGGCGGAAGGAGAGGGAAGGTAACAGCCAGCGGAGCTGGAAGCTGCTCTTATCCACAGCGTCTTCAGTGACAGCTGGTGATTACTAAAACAGCATCGTGGCCTTGTCCTCCCCAGCAGGAAAGGGGTTGATAGTAAAACCACAGTAGAAATAATGGGAGCGTGTTTTCACACAGGCTGCCTAGAAAACAATTTCACTTCCACCCTGCCTAGCTATTATCAGCAATGCCCTGCAAGCATCAGGGTCGAAGTGCGTCTTAAGGAGGGATTTGAAGGAGAGCAGCTGGAGAGAATTTTCCAGACCTTTGTTCCACACACGGAGGACAGGATGCAGTAAAGCATGAAGATATCTGGGTGGGAAAAGGACTAATGCGTAGTAAAGGCCAGCATCGCTAGCGCAGCAAAGGTCACGTTCAGCAATGCGCTAAGTTAATAGAGCTGGAAAAAAATGGATAAAGAGAGCCCTAAAAAAGAGCAAGGTTGGTTTTTGCCTGGAGCACAGAAGATGTAATGTGAGGTTAGTGGCTGTAGGTGCTGGTTTTCCTCTTTAACTATCTGGTTTGTGAACTGATGGCATTTTTTGTTGTCTGGAAGAAAATCTCATGCATCCTGGCATTTTGTTTTGGTCTCCCTCATACTGTAAGCACATTTGAGAGCTATTAAGTCAAACAGCCACTAGTTAAGCAGTTAAAGCTGGGCTCTGACAGGTTTCCCAAGCTGCTTCTGAATGTATTTGGCAAATAAATTCCTCCTCATCTGCTAATTTCAGACTTTTAAAATAATTTAGCTCTCAAGTACATAACATAAAGTGATTATCTTGTTCTTCACAGTCTGAGGGCAGAATCTATTTAGAACCTGAGCAGGCTGGCTACACGGGAGTGGAAAGCTTTAGATAAAACGCACTTGCCAATCCAGAGCAGGGAAACGAATTCCCTCTCCGCTCTCACAGGCAATCGTTATACTAGCCGAGAATTCCACCTACGGCACAGTCACAAACGCACCTGAACCTGCATCCAAAGCTGCAAAGCTGACAACGAGAGGCTTCACAAGTTGCACTGGCTTTGCATCAGGCCCCATGTGTGTAAAGCATCAAGACTACTGAGGCTCCATCGAAGGAGTTTTCATGGCTTGCTTCATGTCTTACCCACAGCCACCCCCGTAACAGCTGATCCACACAGACAGCCTGCTTATTCTACACAGCAATGTACATTTGCTGCTTATATACATGTGCCTAGCACCACAAAACGTACCAAAATAGTAGAAAAGAGAGCAACTCACATACTGCAGATCGTCCCCCAAGACAATCTGCAAGGTGTATTGCTTCTCTCACTATAGAGCTGAGTATCATCCCCCCAAATGGCAATGCCTTTGCCAGGTTTAAAAGAGGAACATGTGCATTACAGGAAAAAACACCCAGACAACCAAAAAATTACCTACAACTCTCCTATGACATTTGTTTCTCTTTGATAGAATCTATACAAACACTATTGAGAACAAAGCAGAAGCTCACATTAAAAAAAGTCAAAACCTTTGAAGCAGAACATGGCCACTCTGTACTAAATAATTTCTGCAAACACAGTCAAATATTCCCAAATATCAACAAGAATTTTAACATCAGCTGTGTCTCTAAAGTGATGCTGGACCCCATGGAAAGATCCTGTACCCCAAATGACACTGAATGGATTCATGAACAAGATAATCACTTTAATTTATGTGCTTGAGAGCTAAATTATTTTAAAAATCTGAAATTAGCAGAGGAGGAGGAATTTATTTGCCAGTTCTTTTCCCCATCCTGTGAAACTTTTGAGGATTTCAGCAGCCTTACTATCATGCATCAGAAGAAAACCCAGAGTATTCTCCCGAGTATTTTCTCAGGAAACTCTCAGAGAAGCGGTCTGAAGTCTAAAACGCCTGTCAAAAAACAAGGCTTCAAGTCCCGTTCTTCCCAGTTCAGACTATAACTCAGACTTTCCATTGCACCAGGTGAATGTGCTAAATCGCCACTTCTGGAGCGAGGCTTATAAGGATCACATCAGGCTAGGAAACGTACCTAGCTGCTGTAAAACCATCAGTCTGCCTCACAAGGTGTCCTGTCTGTAACAGGAGCCAGAAACACAGGAAGCTTCTTCAAAGCATTCACTTTCTGGACAGCATTGCTTATTCCAGCTTGTCACGTCAAATGAAAGAAACCTAAAACAATGAATGGAGATCTGAAACTCGAATTCTCCCTCTCCCTCATTCCCCTTTAATCCTTTGACTTCCTTGTTCCAGCTGAAAGTCCTCATCCAACTGTGACCAGTACTTTCTTGGGTCCTCCAGCCTCATCACGCTCAAGCCATTGTCCTTCTCCCTCTTTCCATCAGCGTCACCTGGTCCCTGACAGTCATCTTGGAGACTCTGCACCACCTTGAGAGTTCACAGCTGGAGGGAAGGAGCTAAAAACCAATCTACGGGCTCTAAAAAGCACCCTAGAAAGGAAACTAGAATGTCCATGATTACAATGAACTTCTGCCACCCAGATTCACCTCCTACATCTACTAGAATATACGCTGTCACACCCTCAAAAGGAATATTCCTTCATGGGGGAAAAAAAAAACAAAACAAACCAAAACCCAACAACAAAAAGCTCTGTTAATTTTAACCTAATGGTCATTAGTGAAGTAGCTGACCAGAAAATGTGCTGGTTAACAACTCTAGTTCTGGCTGCCAAGCGTGTGATAGATGGTACCTGTTACTTCAGAGTACTTGTGTCCTGGGTTTGGATGGAATAGAGTTAATTTACTTCCTAGTAGCTGGTACAGTGCTGTGTTTTGGGTTTAGAATAATGTTCATAATACACCAATACTTTAGTTGTTGCTAAATAATCAAGGATCCCCAGCTTCCTATACTGGCCTGTGCGGGAGGGTGGCACAAGAAGCTGGGGAGGGACACAGCCAGGACAGCCGGCCCAAACTGGCCAGGGGGATGTTCCACACCATACAGCATCATGCTCGGCGTGTAACCCTGGGGGAGACTGGCAGGGGAAAAACGTGGCTGCAGAACTGACTGGGCACTGGTCAGCAGGTGGTGAGAAATTGTTCTGTGCATCACTTGTTTTGCATAGTCTATTATTTGGACTTGATGATCCAGTAGGTCTTATCCAACCTGCTGATTCTATGATTCTATTATTATTATCATCATCATTTTTCTTTTCTGTCTTAGACTAAATAAGAATTATTAAAAAAAAAAAAACTTTTTTACCTCTGACCTAAACTGTTTAAACTGTTTTTATCTCAACCCACAAGCTTCACCATTTCTTTTTCCCTTTCCCAGTTGTCTCCCCCACCCCACAGGGAAGGAAAGAAGTGTGGTTGTTTTACCTGCCTGCCAGATTAAACCACAACAGCTTGGCAATTTCATTACACTTCGATATCTAAGAATAACTCTCACAAATTTCCCATGTGGGAAACACTGTCCTGACAAAATTCGGCTTTAAATGACTTGTCCATCATCTCACAAAGGACTCTGTTGCAGAGGCATGGATCGAATCACAATTTCAGTCACAACTGGTGTCCCCAGGGCTCAGTGCTGGGTCCAGCCCTGTTCAATGTCTTTATCAATGACCTGGATGAAGGCATCGAGTGCTCCCTTAGCAAGCTTAGCGCACCTCGAATCCTGTGTTCAGTTCTGGGACCCTCAGCACAAGAAGGATGTTGAGGCTCTGGAGCGAGTGCAGAGAAGAGCAACGAAGCTGGGGAAGGGGCTGAAGAACAAGAGGAGCGGCTGAGAGAGCTGGGGGGGTTTAGCCTGGAGAAGAGGAGGCTGAGGGGAGATCTTATTACTCTCTACAACTACCTGAGAGGAGGTTGTGGAGAGGAGGGTGCCGGCCTCTTCTCCCAAGGGACAGGACAAGAGGGAATGGCCTCAAGCTCCGCCAGGGGCGGTTCAGGCTGGACATCAGAAAAAAAATTTTCACAGAAAGGGCCACTGGTCCCTGTCAGAGGCTGCCCAGAGAGGGGGTTGATTTACCTTCCCTGGAGGGGTTTAAGGGACGGGTGGATGAGGTGCTGAGGGGCATGGGTTAGTGTTTGATAGGAATGGTTGGACTCGATGATTCTGGAGGTCTTTTCCAACCTAGTTATCCTGTGAATCAAACCCTCCACAGCAGAATTCTGCTATTTTATGGAAGCACCCTTCACAACCCTTTGCATACCTCCTACAAGGACTGAGGAAAGGCTCCCACAGAAAGCAACCTCCCTCCCTACACAAGTCATGATTACGCTGCAAACAAATAAGCAGTCCTGCAAATGAAGACTACCCCGTGGGCTGAGCCATGGTGCAGAAACACACAGAGATTGTGACTACGAGCACACAGCCTCAAGGTGACACACAGAGGCCTGTAAACCCCCAAGACTCCACACGACCACAGCCAGAACGATGTCTTGGTGAAAGTGTCTCAAGTTACTGCTCATTTTCTTACTGCTGTCAAGGGTTTTAATTAAAACATGTCAAGTCACACACACAAAAAATGGAGAACCAAGCCGGGCACAGACCAGGGCGTGCAGTTAAACCACACGCGGGCTGGGCTAAGGGCAGCTGGACTCAGAAGCCAGGGGAGTATGAGGGCAGAGTAAGAGTCTTTCAGAGTTCGGCATTAGGAAGCAATAAAGCACCACAGAGGATATGGTTTTCTCAACCATCTGTAAATGAAGTCTTGAAAGACAGGCTTCGATGTAGACATCAACCAGACACATGCCTTAAGTCAAGTGAGGTGAATCCCAGCTCCAGTGCCCAAAGGCCTGCAGAGCTGTGAAAGACAGGAACACAAAACTACTGCTACTGAAGTAAAAACAAAGCAGAGTGAAAAGGCAGGAAATTAAGAAACTCAAAAAGCCTCAATTCTGACTGTCCAACGGAGAACAACTGAGATCCTCACCTAGGTATAAACCAGCTGTTTCATTCTGGCCCAAAATATTCTGACAAGTTTGCACATCCTTTTATAGTTTTCAGACCTCATCTCTGCTGGCAAACACAGCTTGAGGCGTTAGGTCACTTAATTTTTAGTCCATTCCCAATTACTTTTATGTTACCAAATACAACATTTTCGATGCATGCATAGTTTCAGTATTTTGATAAAAGAAGTAGAACAGCTTCTGAAGCATGAGTTTTCTAATACTTGAAGGCATTCAGCCTTATGGAATGATTGACAGGAACCACGTGGTGGAATCACCTTCCACTCTATTTGCACCTAAAAACCCACCAGAAGAAAACACAACTTTAACTTCACCAAACCAGACACGCACCTTGCCCACCACTCCCTCTACAATCTAAATTTTGCAAAATTACCCTTTGATGACTTTTGACAGATTTTAAATAACAAGAACACATAGCTTGTCTTTTCCTGCAACCATCCATGTGCAAGGACCATACGTACACCAAACCCAGACTAGCACAAAAAAACATTCGCACTCACAAGATCTGATAAGAAGGCCGGGTGACCTTTGGCTGATCTCTGAGGAAACAAGGAGGAGCACATTTGGATTCAGGCCGTAGCACACCTCAGCATCACTCCACATTATCAAGAACTATAGCTTTTTGAAACTGAAAACTGCATGCTTATCTCTTCAAGACTAAGATTAAAGGTAGCATTTTTAAAGGCATCCAACTACAAGTTTTAGAAGTTAGAGACAGCTTTTTCTGGGTATGCAAGTGCATAAAACGCACTTGGCGATACCTTCTGCAGTACTTAACTGTTTCGTTTAAATAAGGAGCCTTCCAGGTTTCTGAAAATCCCAGCTGCAGGCTCTTTATATTTTCAGACATCTTTTATGCATATTTTTATGCAGAGGGCTCCTCTCTTAAAAACAGCATGCAGTGCCTTAGCCATTTACACCATCCACAAAAGTTTGCACGACAGCATTTAACAGTCCTACACTCAACTTTCAGACCCCCAGAGCCAGGATTCACGAGGGGCACACGTGGCCTTGAGGCTCCCCAGGCTCTACACCACGCGAGGACAACTCGCCCCAGCTCTCATCTCCAGCCTCCCTGTGGAAGGAACGACCACACTTCTGAGGCAGAACTCAAAAGACTAACTTTGATTACATACCCAACTTTTAAAGGCTAAAAGGCTATGATGAATGAGAAAAATTAGTCACCTATAGTGGAATTCACCTCACTTGGCATCTATAAGTCAGGCTGCTGGTTGAGATGGGTTGTGGAGAGTTGATGGGGAGTGACTGCCCCCAGCAAGGAGATCCGTTCCACCCAGATAGAGGTGTCAAAGGCACGGAATTAATCACTTTGCAGGTGTCTCTTGTTCTCTCTTCCCACTGGCTATAGAGAGAAACACCAAACCTCTAAATCGTTAAGATAAGGTGAGATGAACCTCACCCTCACAAATCAAATGGGTGAGGCTGCCAGGCTAGGGCCAGCGTTCAGGCTTCTCACCATCCAGGAGATGCCTTTACCCATGAGCTACAGAGTCAGGCTCCCTCTTGTTATAGTCCCTCCAGCCCTTTGAAATTGCATTTGTTGTGGCAAGCTCCAACAGGATGGGTGGGTGTCCTCCACCTGAGCCTTATCTTCACTCCTCATTAGGGGTGCTTTGCGAGTTTGTATCACCTCTGATGAGGAGAACCTGGGATCTGTGTTTCTCACTTCCAAGGCAAGTGCTCTCAGGAGAAAATACTGCTGATAAAGAAGCAGGTCCTTCCCTTCTCTCTCCCTGAACTTTCCGGCAGCTACAGCTGCTGCGCCCTGTGCTGAGCTCCACGCTGACACTGTGTGTTTGAGGTGATCCCAGCACCCCTCCTGGACCAGCCCCTCCAGAGATCCAGACGTACCTATTTTGTGATTCCCAGGTGGGTTTATGCAGGCAGCTTAACCTAGATAATGCTCATCCTGGGCCCATAAAGAAGCAAAACTTTAACAGCTATGGGAACATCACTGGAACTCAGGTGGTTCAGCCAGACTCGCAAGGGAGCGCTTGTGTTTGAGAGGTGGGGCACACGTCTCGCTAGGCTGCACTTCCAGTACCCAAACCCTGAGCAGGACTGGGCTCTTCCGATGACAAAAATATTACTCTGTGTGTTACTTAAACAGGACTGAGAGGGCTGTGGGTCCTGTCTGAACCTAACCAACAAGCGCAGCTTTGGTGAAGCACTAGATTAGTCCTGCCTGCTTAATACCAGGAGCTTTTTCCGTCGCCTAACAGAGAGTTCTGCTGGCAAAGATGAGATACGGATTCACCAGCGGTGGGATGGCAGTTGCAGCAGATCCCATTTCTCCTCTCTGTTCACGAAATGTTTTTACTGAGTAAGAACAAACACACACAGTGCCCTATGGAAACACATCTATGCTTGAAATCATCATAATTTCACAATTTTAAGGGCAAGGGGGCATTTAAAACCATACCTGTAACAGATGTTCAAAATCTTCTCCCACCAGTCCAATTCCCAACCCCTTCTTTTTTCCAGTGAAATTAAGCCAAGCATTTTGCAATCCTATTCCCATAGGCCGGTACCTAAAAATCAAATTTAACCCAAAATGAGAGGCCAAGGGGAGCTGGACCAGCAGCCAGATAACTAACAGAGTACAAATGAGCCCATTTTTCATTCCTTGGTTTATTCCTTACCACGTGAGGTACTGTCAGTAAACTCTGGCCTGGCCACTCTTCCTTTTCTACTCTAAATGGATTTTCCAGATAATTGTTTGGAGGTTGGGGGCAAAAATTGCAGAGCTTTAGGCCCATAGTAATTTAAAGGTATGACTAAAAAAGCTGCAGCAGATGAAACCCATTTCCTATGTAAGCCATGCAGTAAGAAGGAAACTCGTACAATCACAGATTTTAGCACTCCCTGAGTTAGAGAGCCACCTAACCAGCTCACTGCGAGCACTTCTGGAAAACACGCCATGCAACTTCATTAAGCAGACATTACGTTAGTAAAATAGTTGAATATCAAAAAAAAAAGTTAAAGTATTTGCTTTTGGGTACGGGGTAGGAGTTAATACATGGATTGAATACAGTTCACAGCTGTAACTCTAACTCCACCAGAGGGATGCTGCTTTCAGAAGGGTTTCACGGCAGCACTCTTCCAGCAGCTTCAGGTTAGCAACAGCCCTTCGCAGGTAGCAGCTTATGTCAAAGTGCCTTCAGGGCACTGATTCTACTTACAGAAACAAGAAACCCCATAAAAAAGGAGAAAGAATTACAGCTGAAGTGTCTGAATCTGGACTCGATATAAATGTCCTGGCAAACCCACACAATTCATGTAGAAACACCCCTCTTTGCAGGGTGGTGCTAGAAAACACGGTTTGAGTAAAAAGGCATTCCTGCAGAGGAGCAGAGAGGGAGTAGGATCATAAAACGATAAACATGTCAAAACGGAATCGGAGCGAAGGCTTGTCCATCCTATGGTCCAAGGCTTCTGGCCAAAAAGCAGATACCTAGGAAAAATAACACAGTATGCTTCCCAAGCCTCCAACAACCAGCAGCTTGGGAATACACAGCAGAAAACGAGGGGTGTAGAGGAACAGGGATGAAGGGAATGAGGGGGGAAGAAAGAGGAAAATGGGATCCTGCAGTTGGTGGATCCATGGCATTTGTAGATGAGGCCCAGAAAAGAACAGTTTGGAGATGGGACTTGGAGAAGGTGTGCCCGTGCGCCCCTCGAAGAACACGGAGGGTTTCCGAGCGGGGTGAGGGAAGCCACGAGTACCCTCACAGCCAAGTGAGCTCCCTGGAGGTGCAAGGCAGCAGCGAAGGTGGCCCCGCTGCCCCGAGAGGGACACGGAGCGGGGAGCACGGGGGCATCGCAAAGCGGGACTCGTGCTCCCAGCAGCACAGCGAGTCACAAACAGTGACAGGAGTGGGGAGACAAGACCCTGCTGCGTCTCTGGGGCTGCCCACACCACGGGTGCGTGGCAGAGGGCTCGTGGGCACAGCCACGTCCTGGCCAGCCCGCGTCACAGCCAGGGACAGGGGGCAGGAGGGCCTGCTGCCCGCACGGCACCGAGCCCAGCACCGTGGCACCGCAAAGTAGAATTTAAAAAAAAAATCATAATCCCTTCCCCCAAGGCAGCTGCGGAGCGCGATGATTGTGCCCCTTTTTAGGGGCATCTGGGCGAGGATGAGGTGGGTGCGAAGAGCACGGGAGAGCGAAGCGAACCCCGCGAGATGAGCGGGGATAAGCGGCTTCGATGGAAACTACAGCCCCACGAAGCCAGAGACAGCCCGGTGGCAAAGTTTTAGCAGGAGCCGGCTCATGCCTGGTTTCAGCCACATTCCCCACCCCCTAAAGGAAAAAAAAAAAAAAAAAAGAAAAAAAGCTGCACAATGTGTTTCTTGTTATGGACAAGAAAAAAAAAAAAGGGAGAAGAAGAAATGGGGACACAGGTTTTTTCCTGTATGGGCTACATCATATTAAGCTGTAAGTTTAGTTCTGGACAAACAATCTCTTGTTGCATCTCTGGGATGGAGGTTAATGAATTCCCACAGATGATGTTGGCCAAACAGTGGTCGGCTTGTGACTTGATTTCCAGCATCGTGATGTGAGGGGATCAGTATAGAAAAGCACTTTGAAGGGAAGAGGCTGCCTACAGCAGGATTGTTTCTACAAGCTAATTGTACTGAGTGCAGCTGCACAAAGCTGGATCAACAGCAATAGAAGGCGGCGCAGACTTCCTGACGCCAGCCCCGCAGAGCTCCCACCAACCGCCTGGCAATTCCAGATTGTTTTCCAGACCTTATCTCTCCCACAAGTTTTTTTTTTTCTTTCGCCTTTTTTTTTTTTTTTTTTTTTTTTTTAAATTTTGTGACCGGAACAAAAGTAACAGGAAAATCCTTTGTGTAAGCAGAAAACGCAGTTAGAGGCGAGTGCCCCTCGCTGAACGAACCATCCCGCGTGTTTGGTGCGGGGAGAGGGGCCGCGGGGCGAACCTCCTCACGCCCGCAGCCCTAACGCGGTGTTATTGCGTTATTATCGGGTTAAACAGTCGCAATTAACGCCGTTCGCACGGTGAGAGGAACGAGGGGGAAGGGGGGGCGAGGGGGCCTGTTCCCCGGCACGGAAAGGGTGTCCCGGGCCGCAGGTGCTGGGGGGGGGGGGCGGTCGCCATGGCAGCCGCCTGCGCGGCGCCACCGGGCGGGGCGGGAGGGACCGGGCGGGGCGGGGCGGCGGCGCCGGGCGGGCGGCGGGGCCGGGGGGACCCGCTCCGGGGCCCGCGGGACGGGCCCCCCCCCCATGCCCGCAGAGCCCCCGGCGAGAGGGGCAGGACGGAGGGAGCGTCCCGGGACGCGGCGTTTGCGCTGCGGCTCTGGCGCCGAAAAGCAGCGTCAGGGCTTCTGCCGCCGCTGCCTCCGCGGAACGGAGCGCGGGCGCGGAGCTGAGCGCGGCGGCGATTTTAACCGGGTCCTTAACGAACGGGGCGGTTTCCGTTAGCAGTGTCCCGAGCTGCGGCCGAGCCACGCAGAGAATCACGGAATCACCAGGTTGGAAAGGACCCACCGGATCATCGAGTCCAACCATTCCCACCAGTCACTAACCCGTGTTCCTCAGCGCCTCGTCCACCCGTCCCTTAAACCCCTCCAGGGAAGGGGACTCAACCACCTCCCTGGGCAGCCTCTGACAGGGACCAGTGACCCTTTCCACGAAATATTTTTTCCTAATGTCCAGCCTGAACCTCCCCTGGTGGAGCTTGAGGCCCTTCCCTCTCGTCCTGTCCCCTGTCCCTTGGGAGAAGAGCCCAGCTCCCTCCTCTCCACAACCTCCCTTCAGGGAGTTGGAGAGAGCAATGAGGTCTCCCCTCAGCCTCCTCTTCTCCAGGCTGAACCCCCCCAGCTCTCTCAGCCGCTCTTCTTGTTCTCCAGCCCCTTCCCCAGCTTTGTTGCTCTTCTCTGGACTCGCTCCAGAGCCTCAACATCCTCCTTGTGGTGAGGGGCCCAGAACTGACCCCAGGATTCAAGGACCGGTCTCCCCACTGCCGAGTCCTGAGGGAGAACGACCTCAGGGGGATGCCCGGGTACAACTTTTCCTTCTGGCCGCAAGCAAAAGCCGCAGAAAGCGCGGCGTCTGCGTTTGTCCCCGGGAAGTATCGAACCCGGGTCGCGGGGAGCAGCCCTCCCACACGCGTTCGCTAAAGCCATCACCGAGGAGCGGGAACCGCGGGTTCGAGCCCGGCTCTGACCGCCGAGAGCAGCGGGAGCTGCTCTCGGCGGTCAGAGCCGGGCTCGAACCCGCAGCAGCAGCAGCCCCGCAGCAGCAGCCCCGCAGCATCCTCCCCCGCCCTCCGCCTCCCGCTCCCATTGGCCGCGCGTGCGGAAGGGCCCCGCCAACCGGCGCTTTCCCGCCGTGACGCGCGCGGGCGGGCGGCGGCCAATGGGGGCGCGCGCGCGCCCGGCGCCGCTATATAAAGGGCGCGTCGCGGCGGCGCCGCTTCAGTGCGAGAGCCCCCGGGGGTAGCGGCCGCCGCGCTCTAGTTCTCTCCGCCTGAAATCAAACGCGAGCGGCGGCGGTTTCTTTTTCCACCACCCCCCCCGCCCCGCCACTCACCCCGGTTTCACCGTCAGCATGAAGGCGTTCAGCCCGGTGCGGTCCGCGAGGAAGAACGGTCTCTCGGAGCACCCCCTGGGCATCTCCCGCAGCAAGACGCCCGTGGACGACCCCATGAGCCTGCTGTACAACATGAACGACTGCTACTCGAAGCTGAAGGAGCTGGTGCCCAGCATCCCGCAGAACAAGAAGGTCAGCAAGATGGAAATCCTGCAGCACGTCATCGACTACATCCTGGACCTGCAGATCGCGCTGGACTCGCACCCCAGCATCGTCAGCCTCCACCACCAGCGGCCCGGGCAGAGCCCCGCCGCCAGGAGCCCGCTCACCACGCTCAACACGGACATCAGCATCCTCTCCATACAGGTACCGCGGGGCTCGGGGCTGGGGACGGGGCTGCCGCGGCGCCGCCTCCCGCCCTCGCTGACCGCGCTGTTCTCTCCCGCAGGCGGCCGAATTCCCCTCGGAGCTGCTGCCGGGGGACCCCAAGGCGCTGTGCGGCTGAGCCCCGCGGTGAGTGCGGCCCCCAGGGGTGCCGCGGGGAGCGGGGGGGTGCCGGTCGGGGCCGGTGTTGGGTTTAAGCGCCGGGGCTGCGGCTCCGCCCTGGCGCCAGCCTGTCCGCGTCCTGCCCGGCCGCGCTCCTCACACGCCTCTCGTCGCTCTCTTGCAGGTGCGCCGCTGGCCGCGGCTTGAGTGCTGGTTGGGTTTTTTTTTTTCGTTTTGCACAAGAAAACGTCTACGGTTTTTTGTTACTTTTTCTTTTGAGGCGCTGAATTTATTTTTCAGCTCTATCTGGAGGGGAAGATCCGTATCTAAGTAAAAGGACCTTTTAAAATGTAATGAAGAAGAAGAAAAAGAAGTCGAGATTGATCTTTATCTCCCTACCCCGTTCTTCAACTTGGACTGAACCTCGTTATTTATGAAGAGACTCTTGAATACCCTTTCCCTAGTTGGAAGGCTTCCTTTATCTACTATTCCCAACCTGGGGAGCGAAACCGAAATCTCACAAGGAGTTGCCCGTTTTAAAGCAGACTTTGCCTTTTCCAAAGGTGGAGCGTGAGTACCAGAAGGATCCAGCGTTCAGCTTTTTAGGGAAGTCTGTGGTCAGAAATTACCTTTTTGACACAAGCCTAGGACTGAATGCTGTGTATATATTTATATATAAATATATATATATGAGTGAAACCTTGTGAACTCTTTAATTAGAGTTTTCTTGTATAGTGGCAGAAACTTGCATTTCTGCAAAAAGTGTAATGATGTACTTAATCATGCTAAACTTTTTATAAAAGTTTAGTTGTAAACTTAATCCTTTTTATACAAAATAAATCAAGTGTGTTTATTGAACGGATTGCTTGCTTTGTTCTTTGGGGACCAACTGTTTGCTGGTTTTGTGTTTGTGGTTTTGGTGTTTAATTTTTTTAAGTACTTAAACATTCTGTTATGACTTTACCAAGTAAAAACTCGAGTATGTAGAGAATATAAAGAATAAAATTACCTGAAGTGAATTATTCTTGTAACTTGGAAAATCTTATTTTGAGTGTATATTCCTAACTTGTAAGTGACCCTGCCTGTAAACGGTGTGAAAGGGACTAGGGAAGGAATTTATGACAGAGGGGACCCTACAAAAGCAGTTAATCCCACTACAGTCCCATGGAGTATTACCTTTTTTTTTAATTCCCTCCCACTCCTACGGATGATTCAGTTCTCAGTATTAATGGCCCAGATCTGTTAATTTCTGTTTAGTGCGGAATTAAGGGTTGTGGGTGGCTATTAGTCCTCCAACTATTAAATTTCTCTTCAAAGGCTTTGAAAGTGAGAGTTGGTGATGCGTTAACATGGGACCTAGAATAATGGAGAGACTGCTGCCTTTCCACACAGCAATTTTCATGCTTCCATGCAATATTTCAATGAAATGGGGTTTCTAATCAGTTGCAGCAGCTTCTGCGTATGACTAAGATACTGAGAATTGAGCTAAATCGCTCTTGTGTTACTGATTAAACTTTGGCTGCTCCTAAAGGGACTCCTTCTCCATAAGAATTAAATTAAGTCTGAAATAGGAGTCTTGAGTTCCTGAAAGCCAGTAACAGTTTGTCTTAGTTCTCTTTTGCCCTCAGAAGGGAAACAATCTCCCGTACTCGAGGGACAGTGACTGTACCACGTCCATCAGCTCCGCTCAGCTGTCAGAAGGCAGGGGATGCTGGAACTGTGCCTGAGCAGATGACATTCTAATTTAAACTCCCTTCTTCAAGGCCAGGTTGGATGGGGCTTTGAGGTCCATTCCAACTCAGACCGTTCCACGATTAAAAACTTTGGGTTCCCTGAGGGCTGCTTGGTCTCTGCCAGCAGGAGACCCCGCTGGCAGGGACCAAGCAAGCCCTGAGAATCCCGTATTTTCCTTTTCAGGGTGAGACCACAGGAATCGTTGCTTTAGTCTCACCGTTCAGTTTATGAAATTAAAGAGCCGTGGCCTTCAGGTCACCGTAATCATTTTGACATCGACCCCTCTTAAAACCGAGGCATCTGCGCTTTGGTGTTTTCTAAGCTACGGGATGATTAATATGCTTGTAGAATGAAACCTGTTTCCTTCTCAGGCGTAGCCAAAAGAGAAATTCACAACTCGTAAGGCGTGGGGAGCTGAGCAGGAAAACAAACAAACATGTTTCTAAAAATGTAAATTAAGAAAGGAAGAAATTTTTCCCCTTTCAGGACTTAACGCATCCTCTTGCCAAAGCATCCCTAGGATCAGAGGGGGCTGAAGCTGGGGCCTCTGCTGAGAGATCTGCTCTTTGGATTTGTTCTTAAGGTTCTGGCATTCAAAGAGAAACGGCAAGGTCAAAGCCTTAACGTCAATTCCTGAAATTTCCTTGAAGGTGTGAGATTGATGCTATAGGACGGTCCCTGTCTGCCCAGAACACAGAGAAATCCGAGACGTTTCCTCTCCTCCCTGGCCCCTTTGCTCCCTCTGAGCAGAGCTGGTGCTGATGAGCAACCAGCTCAGCCCAGCGGATCGAGAGGACCCACACTCAGCTGCATGACAGAACAGCCTTGCCCACAATCACAGTTAAACACTGACAAACAGGCCACACATCAAAGTTGCGAATGCACCTATAGACACTCCTCCTTCCCTCCCCCAAACAGATGCAACAGCAGATTGAAGAGGACTCTCCTGGCTAGAAGAGAGGTTGCCCTTAACAACACACAGACCGGTCTGAGCTATGACCGTGCGCTGAAAGATCTCGTTTTATACTCTAAGGCACAGAATCCCTAGATTGGAAAAAGCCTTTGAGTGAGTTCATTGAGTCCAACCTTACCTGTCCACTACTAAACCAGATCCCTGAGCACCTCAGTTGTCCAGCTTTTAAACGCCTCTAGGGACCCTGGGCAGCCTCTGCCAGGGCCTGAGAACCCTTTCGCTGAAGACATTTCTCCTGATATCCAATCTGAACCTGCCCTGGTGCAACGTGAGGCTGTTACCTCTCGTCCTCACTTGTTCCTCGGGAGAACAGACCTACAGCCACCTCACTACAACCTCTGTCAGGCAGTTGTACTCAATGATAAGGTCCCTCCTCAGGCTCAAGAACCCACCCCAGGTGATGCGAGCTCCTGCCGTTGTGAAACAAACCGTCCCTGACGCGGACAGTGGGAGCTACTCCAGGTGACGGAACCACAAGGAGCAGGCACCTGCGTTTTGTTTGCTCCCTCCTAGGAAAACGGCTTTGAGTCACAGAATCCCAGAATGACCCGAGCTGGAAGGAACCCACAAGAATCAAGATCAACTCCTGTCCCACTCCCAGCCGACGGCACCAATAATGTCCATGACAGAACCAGCACCAGTGCTCGACCCAAACCCTCCAAGAAAGCCGACTCCAAGTGGGAACAGCCCTGGGAGCTGTCACCCCTGGCAGAGCCAGGAGGGGCTGCGCGGGGCACAGGAAGGAGAGCAAGGTGTGTGGGGGACGGGGGGCAGGCAGGTGTGGGGTGTCAGGGTGCAGGGGGGGCAGCACAGGGTGCAGGAGGCTGGGGTGCAGGGTACCCAGGTGCACCCAGGGCACAGGAGGCAGGGGGCAGGGCAGCACGGGGCGCAGCACGGGGCGCAGGAGGCCAGGGTGTAGGGTGTCCAAGTGCAAAGCAGGAGGCACAGCGCAGGCTGCCCGGTTGCAGCACAGGGTGCAGGTTGCAGGGTGCAGGCTGTGGGGTGCAGGAGGTAGGAGGCAGGAGGAAGCACAGGGTGCAGGAGGCAGGTTACAATGTGCAGGCTGTGGGGTGCAGGGCAGGGTGCAGGGCACAGGGCAGGGTGCAGGTTGCAGCAGGCAGCACAGGGTGCAGGAGGTAGGTTGCGGGGCGCAGGGCAGGGTGCAGAAAGCAGCACAGGGTGCATGAGGCAGCACAGGGTGCAGGAGGCAGCACAGGGTGCAGGGTGCAGGAGGCAGCAGGCAGCACAGGGTGCAGGAGGCAGCAGGCAGCACAGGGTGCAGGAGGCAGCACAGGGTGCAGGAGGCAGCACAAGGTGCAGGGTGCAGGAGGCAGCAGGCAGCACAGGGTGCAGGAGGCAGCACAGGGTGCAGGGTGCAGGAGGCAGCACAGGGTGCAGGAGGCAGGAGGCAGCACAGGGTGCAGGAGGCAGCACAGGGTGCAGGAGGCAGCAGAGGGTGCAGGGTGCAGCAGGCAGCACAGGGTGCAGGAGGCAGCAGAGGGTGCAGGGTGCAGGAGGCAGCACAGGGTGCAGGAGGCAGCAGGCAGCACAGGGTGCAGGAGGCAGCAGGCAGCACAGGGTGCAGGAGGCAGCACAGGGTGCAGGAGGCAGCAGAGGGTGCAGGGTGCAGCAGGCAGCACAGGGTGCAGGAGGCAGCAGGCAGCACAGGGTGCAGGAGGCAGGAGGCAGCACAGGGTGCAGGAGGCAGCAGAGGGTGCAGGGTGCAGCAGGCAGCACAGGGTGCAGGAGGCAGCACAGGGTGCAGGGTGCAGGAGGCAGCACAGGGTGCAGGAGGCAGCACAGGGTGCAGGAGGCAGCACAGGGTGCAGGAGGCAGGAGGCAGCACAGGGTGCAGGCTGCAGGGTGCAGGGCTCAGGCTCAGGGCGGTGCGCGGACGGGCAGTGCCACCCGCTGGCCCGGGTGCGGAACGCAGGCGCCGCTGCTGCGCCCGGAGCTGCGGGCTCGGAGGGCGAATCGCTCCCCTTCCATCCTGCCCCGTAACAACCGCGGTGCTGGGCTGCCCCGAGTTATTGAAAATCACATTTTTGCGTCTGGGAAACGGTATTTTGGCTGATTCGATTCTGCCAGCGGGGAACTTCACTCCAGGAAGTAAAGTGGTTCGTAAGATCCAAAGTTGCATTAAAATAATAAATACTTTGCTCATCCTGTTACAGCAAAAGCACCGTTTGATTGGCACCAGTTTGCGTTTAACTCTGGAAAGTAGAAGGAGTTCCCTAAACAACCTGTACCTGCTAGAGATTCTCCTACACAACAGTTCACGGCCCGGGTCAATTCATGCGATGTGGAAAAGGTATGAAATAACTTCCTAACTGCAACGACCGTGTTTGTGAGCATCTCCTGCTCACCACTGGCTTCACTTACTGACACGCACTGAGAAATTATTGGCAGAGCTTATACTGGAAGCTGCAAGGAAGAGGGATAACAGAACGCAACCGTCGCGTGACAAAACACGGAGTAAACCATGTAAATGCTGATACTGAATTCCATTCAGAAGAAGCTTTTCACAGGTGTACTCCTTATCATTTTCCAAAGGGATCAGTATTTCTGATTCTACAGATAAATGAAAGCGCTTGAGCTTTGACATCCAATTTGTTTTATCCACATCACCGTCTTCCTACCTAGAACAGCCATCTAAGTTATCACAATTCCTACGTGTAAGAGGCAAATGCAAACACTCTTTTGATAAAACAAAGCTTATATTGCACAGTCAATGCTTGCATGAGCCCCTTGCTAATGTAAATCATGGGAGAAAACAGAAGAGGAAACAGTCAATCACAGGAACTGAGAGAAATCCATATTTTGGTTGGTTACTTGCCTTGAAAAAAATATTAAAAAGGAGCAGACATGGGGCAAAGACGATAAGCAGGGCCAAACTGAGAAAAATTAACTGCACAGAAAGTGTCACAGTGGACTGGCTGCTGTGAGCTGCCCTAGACAGCCCCTGGCTGGCTCCCAGTCCTTCCAAGGACACGGCCAGTGAGTACACAGTGTGACATCACTTGAAGCAATAGGACCTACCCAGATCCAGAGTAACTGAACTGACTACACTATCCGCCAAAAAGAGTCTGTTGTTACAATTTCCAGTAAATATCCTCACAAATTACACCATGTCTGTGGCGAACACTTTTAAGAATAGATCAGGTATTTCTACTCAAAACTAAGAGCTCAAGCCAGCTCTCAAGCTTTACTGCTGATGGCAGAACTTCAAAAGCTCAAAGTTCCTTTTTTTTTTTTTTTGTTTAAGCAGAACCGGACTGTAAACCTGCTGAATTTCTCTTTCGTTCAGAAGAGAATAAATTACTTTGGTACTCACCATCTGGCGCTGGAGCAGGCAGGGGACCCGCAGCAGCCTCGTGGAAGCCCACCTCGCGCAGCCCTCTCGCCACCAGCGGCAGCAGCCGATGCCTAGAGAAGAACGTCAAGACCAGTGTTAGGTGATGCCTCCTCCGTGTACTCTCAGAACCTCAAGCTCTCTGAGAACACCCTACTAGTATGTTTGGCACGTAGATTCACTTTCCTGTACTGTTTGTGAACACCAAATATGAATATCCCACCTGAGTCACACCTGCCATCCTGTTTTGTTATTATCCTGAGAAGAGCTGTGGTGCTCCAGAGGGGGAGAGGACAGCAAGGAAAGGGGAGGACAGGGACGACCTAAGGCAAAGTATCTCCGCCATATAAGACTGTGCAAGATCAAAGTAGCATGTCTTGCCTTAAAAAAGCCATGAGGTTGAAGTCTGAGGTCTGTTTTCAGCCTTGTGCAAGGTTCTTTCACCTGGAGCAGAGAGCGCAGCCTCCTGCCCAGACCGACCAGCAGAAAGTTCCTGACGCCCCACAAAGCTGAGGTGGTTTAGTTACGTCTGACACCAGCAAGGTACCTGCCAGCCTCTGCAAGGGTCCTTCAGCCACATTTGCTGAGAAGCTTATGCTCATCCACAGTGCCGTGTGAGAAATCTGCGCAGTACTCGGAGAGGAGGAACGTGCTTGACTCTGCTGGAAATTGATGCGGAGAGCAGAGAGCACGGCAGAGCCCGTGGTCCCAGCAGGTGCTGGTGCTGATGCCTCTGCCATGGTCAGACCAGTAGCTTCATACCCATAAACCTGTAACAGTACCAGAAAGGGTCACTGGAGAGGCGAGAAAATGCTACTCGCACACAGTTAACTACAAGAGATGTGGAAGATGACACAAGATACTCATCTCCAGTCCGTTACAGGTAGGAGAGATTGGCTCCCAGAGCAAAAGTGCAAAAAAAGACCAAGACCAAGAACATGTAATTATGTTTTTAAGTTCAGTCTTAATTTTCAACATGAGTTAATACACAAGAATAAAGTGACAGTAAGGTTATAGCTGAAAAACAAGTTAAGCTACATTTCACAACTTGGAAAAGCATCTAACCTGTGCTTTTGTATTTGTGCTCGTAACTGTATGAAAAAGCCTACGCCACCGCTGGGGGTTTGCTTTTTTAATTAAAAAGTTTGTGTAAGACACATTAAGTAAGACTCCCATTAGTACTTTTTGAAAGATGTAATGGTTAGAGGGCTGAGTAAATCACACACCAAATCTCCAAACCCAGTCTAGCGCTCGCTGAAAAGCTGTTTCACCCCACACAGACATTTCCACCCAACAGACAAGAAGCAAGGTGCTACACGTGGACACGTGCTGTTTTCTAATCCCTACTGATTCTCACTGGGCTCAGATTATTCCATCGCTGCTCTTACTACTCTCACAGAAGAAGCTGGAAGTGTTGGTTGGGCCTCCTCCTGTATGCATTAAAAATTCACAGCGCCTATAAAATTCAATTTCTAAATTCCACTGTAAATCTGCTGCTTCAGCCATTCAAAAATTTTAAGAGTTCCTTGAGATCAAAATTTTTGACTGAATTCATTTGATTCATCCACCTACCTAAGGCCCTGTCCATCCTTCCAAACTAAATCTAACTTAGAAAAAAGGCAGACTTTCCAGGGGAAAAAAAGCTTAACTGCTTAGAAGTTTGAACCTTTGTAATAAATACATAAAAACAGCGTAGGTTACGTACACACCACATCCAACATGCAATTAGCAATTTAGTGACAGCTAAATTCTTGTAATCTGAAAATCTGAGACAGATTGTCACTAATGTTGAACGGTTTGTTATTTTCTGGCAGCTTGGAGTACTTACCATTATTTTCATTACTCTTTTAGGGGGTTTCGATGTCAGCAATGTTGTCCAAACAGATAACAGAAAGGTAGATGAGAAGGACTTGCCAGGGGAAAGGTAGCGCTGGTTGAAAGATCTCCAGAGGCAGAAACATCCACCTGGACTGTGGCAGACCTGGAGGAAAGCAGATTTGTCAGTTCTGAGCCTTAAAGTAACTGAAATTTTTCAAATGGAAAAAGAAACTCAGAAGCCAGACATAAGAGTGAGAAAACAAAGCAGGTACTTTAAGATTTACTGGGGTTCCACTGGAAAATGTGAACTGGCAGCAACCTGTCACAAAACAATGACAACGTGACTAAAAATGGAAGAATGAGAGAAGATGGATAAACAGTGTGGAAAGAATGAGTGGTATCATATTCCCACACCCCTTCTACGAAAATCACCACGATTCTGGCAGAGGAAGGGAAGAAAAGCAGATTTTACACAAAGTATCACAGGTAATAAAAAAACCCAGAAAATATAATGAGTGAGACAAAGAATAACTGGAAGAACTATCTGGGTAAGAAGGAGACAGAACAGAAAAAACGCATTTTTACAAGATAGAAAGTGAGTGCGGTCACAAATTCTACAAGAAAAAAAAAAATCAGAGTACCTGTCAGAACTAAGGTACGGGAAACAAACGTGTCCTATGAGCTAAGGAAGTGAGTGGACAGATTCACTCCAGCCTCAGTTTTAACAAAGAGCTAAAAAGCTCTATTGTGACCCCACAGTACTTACAAATATAAAATGCTCATTCCAGCTTGCCTTGAACCTCAGTCACAACAGAAATTTTTTTTTTTCCCATTTTGTACATTATTCACAATGCATAAACTCTGGAAGCTAAGCTGGGCTTTTACGCCTGCTATAATTGACCTGATTTAACATATTTTAAAGGAAAAATAAGATAATTACCTGTAAAGGTATTTCTTAAAAACTTCACTTTGCAGGTTCATTTACTAGGAAAATTATGAATTAATCATGCTCAGTAACTCAATTCCTGCCAAGTGCACTGTAACAACAAAGTATCACAGGAAGCAGGCAATTCACTTAATTAACGGAGAGGAAAAAATAGGTCAATTTTGACAACTTATTTTTTTGGATTCCATCCTCAGGTTCATTGAATAGTGTTATTTCTCATGAAATCCCATGTGTTTAAAACATCTATGACATGATTTCAGGTGTTACTAATAAATGTGTAAATAAATAAGTAATCAGGAGATTGTTTTTTTAAGGTTGTCTACATAAGGAATAAAAAGCATGGGTTTTTTCCTTCAGATCTATATGCACCAAAGTATAAAAAGGACTGCTATTACATCAGAAATAATAGGCAGGATGAGCAAAGTTCAGTCAATGACAGAGAGGAAAGGAGGACTGTGACACTAAAAGCAAGATTTCTGTAGCCTAAATTTATCAATCAGATTTGCCAACGAAAGTCATTCACTAAAAACCAACAACAGCAGGTTCTTTTGATACACAATTTTCTGGTTTACAAAGGGAAACCAACACTATAAATGCTATTTTTGAGGGCATTAATTCATGCAACTCAAAGGTTAAAGAGGGAGTGGGTGTGAAAATGCAGCTTTTTTCCAAACGTAAAAAGGAGACACCCATAGCAGAGCTGGGAAGCAGGAGCGCAGGGCGTGAGGACGAGCCTTGGTCCTGTGAGGCTCAGCACCAACACCAGAGACTGTCCAGTGCAGACCTCAGTGCAGGAGACAGGTTCAGATTGGACATTAGGAAAAAATTCTTCACTGAAAAGGTTCTCAAACACTGGCAGTGGCTGCGCAGGGAGGTGGTGGCGTCCCCATCCCTGGAGGGGTTTAAAAGCCGGGCAAAGTGCTTAGTGATATGATTTAGTAGTGCACAGGTACGGTTGGAGTTGGTGATCTCAAAGGTCTTTTCCAACCTATGGATTCTATGGTTCTATGAACTGGTTCAGTCGCGCTTACCTGCATGAGCTGACCTAACACCACCAGACATGCCCGAAAGGAAACGCTGGAGGGCTTTGGGTGGAGGTGCCCTTGGAGCGGTTACTTCACATCATCGCTTGCTGGATAGCTCTCCTTATCTTCAAGGCACCACCAGAATGAAATACAGGACCTACAGGTAACTGTGCAGCAGTTTCATGTGAGTCCCAATAAACAAAGGTCTCAAAAAAAAGAGAGACCTTCAGACAGAGATGCCTCTTAAGGAAATGAGTATTTCATCTAGTAGGCATCTGTGTTTAGTGTCCAGGAGAAAACAAAGCAGCTTTCTAGTTTCACCATCTCTTCATCTCTGAACTATTGCTGAAATGTATTTTTAAGGTTTTTTGATCAAGTGATGGCTTCCACACATTTCTTACCCACTTAATTACAAGTCAGGAGAGAAAGTCCATTTAATTTGATGCCTGTAGAGTTGGTGAATGATTTAAGGTGCTCATGAAAACACTTAAAAGCTATGATCGTTCCTTACCTTTCCCTTCAAAGTTCTGATGTTTAAGCAGCTTGAACAATTTATCAGCTGTTGAAGGTGATGAAACGCAGCTTCACTGATGTGGGGGAAAATAACAATCTCGTGGTTAAGACTTTGAACTGGGAGACACAGCTTTTATGCCCTATTTCCCACAGACATTGTATCTGATCTCTGTCATGTTGCTCCTTCACATTTCTATGCATCTGTAAAAGTGGGAAATTTAGTTCTGTCTTTCTCTCTCTGGAATTCTTATGACCCAGCATGTCCAAACTGGTAAGATACCAGTAGATGAGTAACGTGATTTTAAAGAGGTTGCATTTTTGCTTAAACAAGCATGAGATACGCGTTCTCTCTCCTTCCTTGACATCCCATAACAGTACAAAGATGGTTTAAATTTGGCAGACCCGTGAGGAACTGAACAACATAATGTAAACAGCAGAGAGACAAAAAAGAGCCTGCATGACACTGACAGGGCACCGAACTGCAAAATTCCTCAAGAAGTTAAAAAGAGCAAACCATTTTGTGTGGATTCTTTGAGACACATACAATTAAATATGGGTGTCAGCACCACCACAACACGGAAACAAACACCCAGCATGAAGCTCGGCTGGGTGTAAGGTCACTGCGAAATACAAGAATGATACTTGTGACTGGAGGCCCGGCCACCGAGGGCAGGAACAAGCAGCCAGAATTCCTGTTCGCAAATACACTGGTTTGCTCCTCAGCCTGAGCTGGCAGCCCTTGTATCCCACGCGACTGCAGCGCTCTGGGGCTTCCCCTGCGACGGCTGCCTCTTCGCCTCCAGCCAGCTCTGTGTCCCCTCGCACTCGCTGTTTCACAATATAGAGTGTGACCTTTGGCGCTTGAACTTCTATTTCTGCTCCTCTAGGGGGAATGTTGCAACTCCTGCTCTTCCACAGGTATTTACAGCCAGGCCTACTCCATCAGTGAATTTCCCAGGAAAACAAATGGTTTGGAACATGCTGTTTTGCCTCTGGGAGTCCCATCGGTGGCAAATGCTGTGCCAGCCGCTGCTTGAAACTAATTTTTGTGCATTTTGCTATGCAAAACCAACAAGTGCCAGCCAGAAGGGCAAGAGGTCATCTCATGATTCTTCCCATTCACTTACATTACTCTCGAGTCATGGAATCAGGGAATGATTTGGCTTGGAAAGGACCGCAAAGCCCACCCAGTTCCAGCCGTGCCACAGGCAGCGACACCTCCCACTGGATCAGGGGCTCCAAGCCCCATCCAACCTGGCCTTGAGCCCCTCCAGCAATGGGGCAGCCACCCCTGCTCTGGGCAGCCTGGGCCAGGGCCTCCCCACCCTCACGGTAAACAATTTCTTCCCAATATCTCATCTCAATCTCCCCCTTTCAGCTCAAAACCATTCCTCTCATCCTATCCCTGTACTCGCTGATCCAGAGCCCCTCCCCAGCTCTCCCGGAGCCCCTTTCAGCACTGGAAGCTGCTCTAAGGTCTCTCTGGAGTCTTCTCCAGGCTGAACAACCCCAACCCTCAGTCTGCTCTCGTACAGGAGGTTCTCCAGCCCTTGGGTCACCTCCATGGCCTCCTCTGGATTCGCTCCAACAGCTCCAAGTCCTCCCTGTGCTGAGGGCTCCAGGACTGAATGCAGGGCTCCAGGTGAGTCTCATGAGAGCAGAGTAGAGGGGAAGAATCACCCCCTCCTTGACCTGACAGTCACACTTGTTGGTTTATAGATTGTTTCGACTGGATCCTTGGCTTCAATGAGAAGCAGAGCTATGCCACACTGACTTGAGGCAGTCACTGAGAGAAAAACACACTTTAATTACTATCTAGACAAAAACCTGTTGGTATGCTGGACAGGACTAGGTGCTCAGAACCTCCTGTTTCTGATCTCAGAAATGTGGGGGTTTTTAATAACAATTATTCAGTTCTTAGGATTACAAAATTCTCCTGCACAATTAAGCTTTGTAAGATGATTGGAGAGAAGAAAAATGTATTCAAAGATTTCCTGACATCCCCCAGCGCTGTCCTTCAACAAGCCAAACAGTAATGCAGAGTCAACTTACCTGGAATTATTTTTCTGTTTCTGCTCGGTTTTCTTCAGAGAGCATTAAACACAAACCCTCACAGTAACTGAGTTACTAAACTCTCTGGACCATAACTTCACGGCACAGGTGCTGAGGGAACCCACCACGAAGGGACCTTCCTCGATTTGCTGCTTGTTAGCGGAGAGGGTCTCGTGGGCGGAGGGGCGACTGGAGGCTGCCTTGGCCACAGCAGCCATGAAGGAGCCAAGTTTAACCTCTCTGGTCCCAGGACAAAACCCGAGGAAGCCCTTGGCTCTGGATGCGAGGAGAGCAGAGGTCAGGGTGCTCAGGGAGCTGCTCAGTAAGGTCCCCTGCCAAAAGGCTTTTGAAGGTGCTTGGGTCTGTCGGTGCTCGTCACTTTTGAAGTGCCAGCTCCTAACAGCACAGGACCAGGCAATCCCGAAACACCGGGAGTCACGCGGGTGAGGCAGACGCCAGCCTGGCTGAGCAGGGATCTCCTACTGGAACGGAGGCATAAAGGGAAGGTGTGGCCAAGGGAAGCAAGGACGGGTGACATGAGAGAGCTACGGGGATGCTGTTGGCCACTGCAGAAATCTACGTGGCCAAAACTCAATTAGAGTTGAAGCTGGCCAGCACCATGAGGGACAGTAAAAAGGGGTTTTTAGAATACGTTAATGGCAAAAGACAGGCTAGAAATATCAGCGGTCCATTGCTTGATGAGTATGGACACCTCATAAACAGGGAGAGAGACAAAGCAAAGACGTTTACTGGGTTTTTTTGCCTCTGTCTTCAACACCAATGATGGTTCAGGCCACCCAGAGCCCTGGGCTAGAGGACCAAGACAGTGTGAACATTAAACCCCACTCAAGCCCAAACTTGGCTGGATTTGCTGCTCCAGCTGCATCCCTATAAGCTGATGGGGCCTGTTGGGATTCATCCAAGGGTACAAGGGCATGGAGTGATAGGATGAGGGGGAAAGGCTTTAAATCAGAAGGGGAAGGATTTAGATTGGACATCAGGAGGAAATTCTTCACGCTGAGGGTGGGGAGGCCCTGGCCCAGGGAAGCTGTGGCTGCCCCATCCCTGCAGGGGTTCAAGGCCAGGTTGGATGGGGCTCGGAGCCCCTGATCCAGCGGGAGGTGTCCCTGCCCAGGGCAGGGGTGGGACTGGATGGGATTTGAGGTCCCTCCCAGCCCAAACCATTCTATGATTCTATGATAAATGTGAATGCATTTTGATTAAGTTTTCTTAAGAGTATTTTCAAATCCAAATAATTCTAAGATATCTGAATAGAATAAATTTCAGTGCTATGTAGGCTCAATTGGGAAGATTTTAATGACTACCTTCAGTAATTTTTTTTCTGAAATCTTTTCTTTAGCTGTGATTTACCTTCCTAGAAGTGTTGTTCATTTACATATTTATATTTAATTGCACACGTTCCAAGGCGGTTAAGAATTTTCAACCTTTGTACTAACCCTGGCATGCATTCATACCATATCCTTAACTCAGGCTGGAGATATAGGTGCTGTCATCTCAGTCCTGGCTCCGCTACAGAATTCCAGAGTTCTCAGGAAAAATTATCCTTCAGGGTAATCTATAAATATCCTTTTTTCCCTCCATTTTAAATTTGTGTTTTTCAACATTTCCATGCATTACTCTCAGTGACCTGGAAAGGAGTGTCCAAGTGCTCACATTAAGGCTAACAGATCCATCTTACAAGCTCAGTGTTAACTCCTAGATACCCCTGTGATGGCAGCACTCTTGCTGAGTGTTGACTCAAGGTCTGTTTGCTCTGCTCTAAGCAGACGACAGCTTGATGGCTCTCTGCACTGGAGACCCTCCTCAAAGGGTACAAGAGTTGTGCCCACTGTGCCACTATGACTGAGCAGGTTCCATCGTAGACATCGTGTGTCACTGTTCTGTTAGCAGCCTCTGCCGATAGCTTTGCTCAACTATTAACGTGATCCTGACTTGATCTTTTGAAGACTAAGACAGCCCATTTTTACATCCTGGTCCTGGAAGAATGGCCTAAGCACAGGTGGCTACATGAAAATTACATTCCTTTGTTTAAACAGAACCTCTCAGGAAGCAGGGAAGCTATGAGACTTCACAGGTGCTTTATCCAAAAAAAGCAGAAGTGGCCCAGAGGGGGCATAAGTGTAGATTTCACTTGAAAATAAATGTGACCATGAAGGCCCATGCTGTAAACTCCAGCAAGGTTCTGTCACACAATCCTAATCCCAATCATTACCGGCTTTATTCCTGTTGGTCTGCCTCGCTACAAACAAGTTAACGAAACCCAGAGAACCTTAGATAACTTTGTCAAGTGAGTGTGGAGCAAACTATGGGATGGCTGAGCTTGTTTAGCTCCAACAGAAAGTCCAAAGACTGGACCTTTGGCCAAGAGAGAGCAGAGAGAAGCCTTTGAGATAACCCTCTTCTAGAGCCCTTTACGCTCATGATAAGGATCTCTCCCACAGCACAGGAACATGGGTACTCTAGCACTGACAGACCTTCAGTGCTCACATTTCAGTAGGAAGGCTGAGTGGACTAGGACAGGTGGAGTTTTTCATCAGGTCAGAGATCAGGAAGAAACGTTATTTGGAGATTTGTTACTGACAGAGCAAAAAAATTCTGACAATGTGATGTAAGAAATCCCAGAAATGTGCACACTGAATTTCTGAAAATACACCTGGGAACATCCTGAACAGGGATGAGGGATAAGTGCACCGCAGGGACAGAAATTTCTGCTTCTTACATTAAAGAAAAAAAATAAATGTATTGAAATGCATCAGGATATATACACACACAAAATCAGGACAGAGAATTAGGATTCATCTCCCAATCACGACTCCAGTCATCCACCACATACTTAGAGCAGCACTTGGGAGAGGAACTGGCATTTGAAAACAGGGCTTAACATATGAAACCCAAGGACTTCTGGACAGTGAGAGTAAAGTGTACCACACCACTTGGGTGCTGTCATCTCTGAATGTGAGAGGAATGCCCAGCACATTTCAGACATACGTTTTGAGCTACCGATGAGCAGAACTTCCTCCTCTTCAGCCTTAGTACGTCTCCAAGAAGTGACACGCTATGGTCTTGTAATGAAAATACGTAGAAAAATATACCTTTCTGCATAAAGTGGCTGAGCCTCACCATCACAGCCAGAGATTTCTCAGCTTCTGCAAGTATGCTGTGGGATTCCACGGTTCACAGCTAGACCTCAAAGCAGGTGCTACAAAGTATAGAAGAAAAAAAGACCCACTCGATGTTCCAGTGGGTCTTTTCCAACCTAGTGATTCTGTGTGAAAAAAGAGCCCTACGGTTGTTTTTCTGGGTATTACTAACAGACTAGAAAGGAGCTCGTCACAGGAGGAAGACAAGTGTCCAACTACTTCATCCAACTTTTCACAGCCTGAAATGATTCCTGAGGAGAAAAAAAGTGCTAAGTTGCTAAGTTTCTCTCCTCCCTTGAACTCCAGGGGCTATTTAAATACAGGTGATTATTTTTGACTACTGGCCCTGAAATTAAACAAACAAAAAAGAACTATTAAGTAGTTTACAGAACCTCAGCAGACTGTTCTTATAATACCTTTTCAGCAGCCAGTCATTCAGCCAAGGGAGTTCTGGTCCATCTCTAAGGAGCTATCATCTTTGCTCAAAGACAACTGCTCTAAACAAAAGCAATTTGCATTTTTTCTGAAAATCCAAATATTTTATACATTGAGCATAAAAACAATGTTTTTCCTTCCTATACTGGAAAATAGCCAAAGTGGAACTACTTTACTGAATTTGAATTTTAAGTATAAATGCCCTCTCTTGCAAATCTAGGATGAAACACCATTGCACTTTCTGCTTGGAACTAAAGTGTGCGTACTGTAAATGCAGAAAAATGAGTTGAATGGGTCCCAGTATTGCAAGAACCTGGTAGGTACTTAAAGAGATTACTGGACAGAGAGGCGTTGAATTAATGTGAAGAATGGGGGACAAAAAAGAAAAAAAGGAGATAATTATTGAACACTGTAGATATTGACTACAAAACTAAAGACTCGGGTTCATATTAGCATATAAAAAGATCTGATGAAGCTGAGCTAGCCTGTCATCAGATGGAAGAGAGGCAGAAGGTAGCACAGATGGTGAAAACAGAGGAAATTATTCATGGTTCCTCATCACACCTTGAAAGGTGCTACTAAAAAGAAAATTAAGACCAGAAGGCATCCAGGAACAACAAAACCTCTAAACTCTCCTTTATATTCCAAAGGTGTAAATATGTCCTGAGGTTAAATAGGCTTATGGTTTGAGGATTTGTCTTTTATAGAAAATGAAAAAGTCAAAATTTCTTTTTATCTTTCAGAGTGAAAATACCTGAACACCAAAGACCGACTCTTGAGTCTTTAAACAAATGTAGAACCTCATAAATCCTGACATAGTAGATCAACGGTCATGAACAGGAGTTTTCAAAGTTTGTCTTTCTTCAGACTACCTCAAAGCAAGACCTAAAACATCCCGTACACTGTTATTTGCAGTGCCATTCAGGCAGGCAGCATCAAGCATAACCTAGAGGCTCACACGAAAATAACCCTCCCTGCGCACAGCCCTAGCGTTCTAGATTCTGAACAGACCACTAGTGCACAGACTAGTGCACTGTTTTCAGAAACGTCCATTACTAGCCACAAAAAATCTATTAGATAAAATGTACTTCAGAACCAGTTTTGTGGACTGTGGATATGTATATCCTATGAATTTTCCAGGACATGAAGAAGAGGAGAAAGAGAAATGAGATAAAAATGGATTGCAGAACCTAGACCCTACCTTGTCTGTAAAAGCTTCATAAGGTTAAAAAAAAACAACGAACAAAAATCCCCATCCCAGCAACCACCACAGCAGCAGAACAGAATCTTCTGTCTTTACCGAAGCAGGAGAAATTGTGGTGCCAGCAGTGCTGAGGCTACGGTGAAGAAGTTGAGAGAAGGCAAATTACGCTGTGAGCAACAAAAGCCCCAAGTACGAGGCAGGCACTGAGCACAAGTCGTGCTCCAAGTACTCCACACGATGTACTCGAGCACCAGACACATGAGAGAGGCAGGACAGGGGCACATCCAGTGAGAGAGGGGAAAGCCCCAAATGACTGATGTGCCAAAGACACCCCGAGTCACAACGCTAACTTTTTACCAAAAGGAGAAACACAAAAAGGACAAAAGGACAAACACCACAAACAAGCAGCAAGGTTCATAGTCAAACAGGAAACAAAGAGGATGGAAACCAAAAATACCGAGTCATGACAGGAATCTAATTTAGTAATCTTCAGTTTAGATCTCAGGACACCTCCTGGTTTAAATGAACAGAAGAGAATGGGGGCCTCTGACTAGCCATAAGGAGGAAATTCTTCACAACAAGGCTGGGGGGGCCCTGGCCCAGGCTGCCCAGACAAGCCATCGCTGCCCCATCCCTGGAGGGGTTCCAGGCCAGGCTGGATGGGCCTTGAGCCCCTGATCCAGTGGGAGGTGTCCCTGCCCAGGGCAGGGGGTGGAAATGGATGGGCTTTGAGGTCCTTCCCAACTCAAATCATTCTATGATTCTAAGATATCAATACAAGTTCAATTTGAGTGGTAGATGAAAGCTCACAACTCAAATCTTGACTCTGCTAGAAAGTATCTCTAATTCTATTTTACCATTGTTGAGGTGGGAAAGGATTTTCCTGGTGTCCAAAATGAGACCCGTAAAATTTTGCTGCCTCTCAAAAATACCATGACAAATTCAGAAAGATTTGAAAGTAAATTAGATTTGGGAATAAGAATTGCCTTTAGCCAAGCATAAACCATCACTTTTTTCAGAAGGGAGAAATATTAAAGAACAAAAAAGTTAAATCTCTGCCGATTGCTTCTCTGTAGTACAGTTAGTGAGCAGAGGCAGTAAGGCATCACAGAATTTTCATTTCAGTTTTACTGCTGTTCCCCACAGTCAATATTTTATGCCTGTGTTTTTATTTCTAGGTTCTGGGGACACATACAAACCATTCAAACTTTGGTTTTTTGTTTTCTATCATGAGAAATCCTGGACACAAATAAAATCTTATAATGGATTAGTACTATTCCTCCCCTTTTCTTTCATAAATAACAAACACATTGTACTGAAGTAATGCCATACAGACACTCTGGTGCACTTACGAAAATCATTCTGTAGTCCAGGCTACTTCTGTAAGAAGCAATGAGGACACGTGATATCAGAGCTCAGAAAGGAGACTTGAAACATGGACAAACCCTGTGCACTGTGCTGCGTAGTGGCAATAGAAAGAATTCACACAAGCAAGCACGCTCTGTTGCTAGCACACCATCTTGCTAGAATACCATCTTTAAAACAAATATGCACTTACTCTCAAATACAAGCTTTTACAACCTGAAACCTCACACAACCTCTCACCTATTTCTTTTTCTCCAAAAGACTATGTTGTTCTTGTTCTTCTAAACTGTTCCAAAGGTGTTGTTTTTTTCCTTCCACCTGAGAAGCAGGTGACCCCAAGATATGACAGACTAAGAGAAGTGAACTGGCCAACAATGCTTCTTTTCAAAAATAAAAAACATAACATAGCATGTTTTTAGGGAAAAAAGAACATTTTTCAATGCTTTTCAAAGCCCAAACACTTGGTGTTAGAGCATCAGCCTTATTAAGGAACTACACTCACTAATGACTGAGAAAGCATTGCTAAAAACCTGTAGCTCTGACTCTTTCCAGAAGATGGGGCATAAATTTCTAAACCAAACCTTCACTAAAATACTCAGTGCATCACAGGAGTAAGAGCTGCAAATGAAAATACTAACATTAGACTAAAAGCACAATAAAGACGAAAACCTCCTCTGCCATTACTCTCACATTTTACCACAAAAGAACTGAACTGTGACAGTGCCAGAAGCTGTGCTCAGCTGCCATGCACACACCTCTATTACAGAATTGCACAAGAAGACTTTAACAAAACAACGGAAACATAAGATAAATGAAATCAAGAAACACACTATGGTCCCCCCCAAAAATAAAACAGCTCTTAATTGCCTTTTGACTTCCATAACCTGCTAGCAGGTTAACCAAAGGGCATAACGCCCTGCATGCTCAGCTTGCACGACAGACATTGCTAGTGAAAAATTATCTTGATGTTAAATAGCTAAAATAATATTTTAGTCTGATAGGTCTCCACGTGCCAACTAGTCTTTAGAAAACTCTAGTTCTGTTGGAAATATGGTTTGATATTATTTGCGTTTTATATTATTAACATTTTTGAGCATCCACTTCCCTATTTTTTTTCCATTTTGTTGAAGTTCAGAAATGTGTGAGAACACATCAAACTCGCAAAACTCTTGTATATTCCCATGGAGGAAGATTCTGAGTAAAATTATCCCCACCTCACCCTCATATTACTGAAATGGGCCTTAATAAAGACCACCAAAATCCAGAAAATGTAATGCACAAGGCTAACAGAAAACAGTATGTAAAGCAAACACAATTCTTCCAGTCTTCTCTGCTTAACTGGGATTGAATTTTGCTCTGATTTCTCACCGTTACAGCTATTATTTGGCACAAAAAAGACCAAAATGCTAACAGCAAGTAGGCTTTATCTTACGCTAATTAGTACACTGCATTTCTCTCACGTCTGAAATTCACTGTACTAGGGATTAACACTTCTATTTCGGCACAACTGTGGCTTTCAAGTTAAGAGATCTCAAATATCCAGGTATTATTTCTTCACGGAGAGGGTGGTTAAGCATTGGAACGGTCTGCCCAGGGAGGTCGTTGACTCACCGTCCCTGGAGGTGTTTAAGGTGAGGGTAGATGAGGTGCTTAGGGGCATGGTTTAGGGATTGGTGGGAATGGTTGGACTCGACGATCCAGTGGGTCTCTTCCAACCTGGTTATTCTGTGATTCTGTGATTATTTTCTTTGATAATTTCTTATCAGACTTCATCTGGAGTCCTGTGTCCAGTTCTGGAATCCTCAATGCAAGGAGATGCAGCTGTTGGAACAGGTGGGATGTCCCTGCCCACGGCACGGGAGGTTGGAACTAGATGATCTTTAAGGTCCCTTCCAGCCCTAACTATTCTATGATTGTATTTAGAAACTTAAATAAACCCATCAGAGATGACAAAGCTTTCTAGCATCAAGGCCATGGAGTGCAACATGCTGGACCAGGACAGATGCTATTGAGATCATCTGCCTGCGTGTCTCATGGTCACACAAGGAGCCTCCCGCATTCTTACCATGGAGTCCAGAAAGCCTCCCACAAGAGTTGCAAAGGTAAAAAACAGGCTTCAAGGATTCTGTGGACAGAAGTGAACAGATGAACAAGAGAAACCAGCTGTTTTCAGCATGCTGCATAAACCCACGCTAAGCGTGTCCCAGGAAAGCTTCCCGAAGATTATACAAAGAAAAAAATAATAGAAGAAACAAACAAACAAAAAACTTAACAGCACTTAAAAAGAAAACCTGGACAAGGACTCAAGACTTACCAAAGCCTCACACATATTTCTGCTGCACAGAAAGCCATAGAGGGTGATCAGATTATCCCAGAGTGACCAGGACAGCAAAAGATGGAAACCTTTGCTAGAATTTCCAAGAATTTTACTCTATCATTATTTTGTTGTAAGGTTTACAAGTGGGATGCAAGAATTTTCCTCTCCCCTTCCTCAAACTGCAATACTGAAAAAGGTGGAAAACAGCCATAGGAGTCTCACGTAAATCTTGTGATGTTATTTGCATTCAATTTTTCCTTTACAACAATCATTTATTTCCACATATTCAGGCATCAGAACAAGAAGACAAGGCAAACTGCACCCTTCAGATTCAGTTAGGCAAAGAAGTCACGGTGGAGTGGAGGCATAAACTATCATTACAAGCATTCTGGAAAGTGGAGAGTACCAGAAATAAGTTTGCGGTTGTCTTTTTGTTTTATACTCTTCATTCATTCCCATTCTCCACGGAACTCTTGGGTTCCACGAGTCCCACAAGTCACAGAGCTAACAGTCAATATTTCAACACCAGAAATTGTTTACAGTTTCTTAACTCCAAGAACTGTGCAACAAACTAAGCTAGCTGGTAACCATAGCAACTGTGGTACCAGAAAAACCCCAAGGTTCAGCTACTCAATTTATTTTTAATTCTTTCAAATGCTACTCTTTCATATTACACGTCACAAAGCACGTACAGTAACTAACAGGTATCTATTAGGTACTAAAAGACACGGCTTACTCCTGTGCTGCATCAAGTACTCCGTTACTCTCTTCTGTCTCTCTTTTCCTCTCTCTCTTTATCACTGAGTACTACACTTTCTTCTGTTTGCTTATCAACACCTGTATAAAAAGAATGAAAAGGTGCTTCAATGGAGAAGACGACTACACTCATTATTTTTACACAAGTAGATTCCAAGTGTCACGTTCGATGATCGCCCTGTTCACACAGAGCAGCACACCACCCTCAGACTGGCTCCCATTCCCATTCTGCTGATCCTCGGAACTTGGGCAGCGAGGCATTAACTAACAAGCCCCGGCGCACATACAAACAACAGCCAAGCAACACAGTCAGGGCAGGGCAAGGAAGCAGGACTGAGCCCCTGTTTGGAACTGTAATTACCTGAGGTACTCACCCCCCAGGTGAGGCACGGACCTACGCACCCAAACCAAGCGTTACATGAAGCCCTGTACAATCTCACACGGACTAACGACTGCTCTTCAGTAACAGTGAGCGATTACACTGGTATTAATGAGTACAAGATAAAAACACTGAAAGGGTTTCCACTCAGCTACCTATTTCATCCCAATTTTGGTATTTTATGAAGACCTGAGGGACAAAACTTTCAGGAAGAAAAAGATTTCAGAACCATAAGAAAATTGGGAATTCATTCATCTGGATTATTTGAGGATTTTAACAGATGAAATGGTTATCTTTCATCCATGCTGTCCATATGTGTAAACGAAGGCAGCTACACTTCTCCTCTCTTACAAAACACCACAAGGATCTTTCTACAAAGAGCTATCACACCCCCAACATTTCAGAAAGCAGTGTTGACGGACCTGTGATCTGTTTAGGTTGTTGGTTTTTTAACAGGAAGAACCTAAACCAAAATATTGTTTCCAAAGATCCAGCAAAGTATCACGAAGCTACAAAGGCTCTGAGGGCTTCTTATTTTGCTTTAGGAGGCTCTTTGGTCAAACTAATAATCCTAACAGATAAAGCTACATGCACACAAGTTTCTAGTACTTCTGTAACACTGATGAGTGAATTTAACTCCATCAAATAACACCCCAATTTAACAGATCACATCTCCAGTCCTGCAACTATGAGACAAACAAAAGGGCGTCAGTAAAAAAGCCAGTTTTTCTCTGTTGACTCTGGCATAGAAAAACATCCTCTTGAATTGGATAACAAGGGTCACAAGCACACGGTCCCAACGGAGGCATCTGGTTGGAGATGCACTCAGGCAGAAACAAAACTGCACAGAAGTACCACGTTCACCACCACAGACAGCACGACTGCTGCTTTGGAGGAGTCAGAGGAGGCCAAATCTCTGCAGCTCACACCACCTCCTTTTGAAACAGCTGCTTTGACTGCTCCATTATCAAATGTATTTTTATACTGGACACTTATTTAGTGTTGTGTTAATAGCAATATTGTTTTAATGAAGTCTTTGCACTCAAATCTGTCAAGTACTTCAACCAAAACAAGGAGGTAACATTTTTATCGAGTGAAGAAACAAAATCTTGCAATAAACAGAAATTTGGACACAAACCCAAAGTGCCAATTTATATTTTATTCTCCTTGTACTACCAGAGTCTAGCTCAAATGATTCTTCCCCAAAACATGCAGATTTCACTTGACAATACAAGGTTTTCCTACAACATTCAGATACATTACTTAGATGACATAAAAATCTTCAAGCGCTGTACTTCAGGAATAAAGAAGCTGGCTTACAGCTCTGACAAGATTCCAAAAAGTATGCATTATTTTTAAAATGGCAAACATTGCTTGTTTTTCTTTCCATTACCAAACAATAAACACTGTACCAAGGAAAGATCACACACAGCAACAGATACTCTACAAGTTCAGACATGGTATCCATACTGTAGCCCTACAATATTTTAATTTACTCAGGTGGCTGCATCTATTTAGACTTGTCACCATAAAATCATGTACCTATAATAAATAACAGATGCACTAAATCAATGATAAGGTATTGCCTTATAAATAACTGCCAATTCCAATGACACATCAAGACAACGTTCCTTACAAACTTTATCACCTCTCTACCCAAAGTTCACAGTCAACAGCAATTACTGAAAATACAGAGAGTAAAAGTACATGTACAGCCAAACAAGTATCTTAACACTCATATTTCAACATATATTATATGTTTCACACATTAATCCACTAATCAACTGAAGTTTGATATGGGTACCACAGGTTGAGATGCTTAATCTTCTGGCATCTCAAACAGCAGAGGTGCATGGTCTTAACTTTACTTGCGAGTAGGCAGACTTAACTGGAACGTTTAGAATGGGTAAGTAATGCACATCTCAACAGAGAAGTAAAATCACATCATAACTTTAATAGTTAAACCATGCTCAATTCTGTAACATCTGCCCCGATCAAACCTTTGCACAGTGCCTTAACAAAGAACTTTCTTTCCATGCTGACAAGTACTGCTTTTATATGTGGGGAAGGTCTGAAGTAACTTGCTTCTTGTAAAAATCACTTCTCCTCTCCAATAAAATGACTGAAAATAATCTAGACCTTCTACTACAATACCAAAAGCCTAAACTACAGAGCTCACTGTAACTGCTCACTGACAAAGAATTCCAAGCAAGCTAAAATTACTGTGCAGACTGTTTGAACCTGGCTGCATTTTACAGGATACTCTCTCTCTCTTCTCCAAACCCAGCCCCCTCTGAGGCTGTAACAGTGTGGAGCTCTGCTGAATCTTTCGAGAGCCTGGTGTAACTTGAACGCTGGCTTCGCTTGTGAGCAACACTCTTCAGGTTCTCATTCTGGACTACAGTTGAATTGGAACCCGAGCCAGGGTGCAGGATAATTTGAGATGAATCTCTGATACCTTGCACTTCTTCAAAATTTTGATTAGCTCGATTGTTTGGGGCACTGTTGTTATTTAAAGTTACTGTACTAGGGGTTCTATTTAAATTATAGACTTTCTGGCAAGCTGGCCAGTTCTCTTCTGGGCTACTTGCTATTAAGCTGCTTTCAGAAGGGCTCTTCTTATCTTCTGAGCAAATAGACATGCGAACCACAGCTGGATCTTGAAGGCCACTCAGGCTGTGTGGAATTCCTCTCTTTCCACTGTGACTGTCATCTTCAAGCTCAATGAGATTTGCCTTTTCAAGCTGTGAATCATCTGCTCCTTCATTATGGAGGGAATGATTTGGAGAACTTTCATTTGATCTGACACCAGAGTCAGATGAATCTTTTTTATCCAGAAGGGCATCTGTCAAATATTCTTTTGCTTTGATGAAGGTTCTAATAGGTTCAGATCCATGTTCTGGAGATTTGGGCTGCTTCTCTGTTTTGCCATCTGTTTTCTTCTCTTTACCTTCCTTAAGGAGTGGAGTATTATCCGATTCCTCAGTTCCTGACTCGTCTTCATCACTTGGAAGTTTCTGATACCGGAGAGTAACTCCCTTGAGCTTTATATCTGCAGCCTGGAAAATACTGGTTCTTTCCAAAGACTTCTTTCCCGGGAGAAGCTTGGAACCAGACTGATCGGATTTTTCATCTTCTTCAGTGATAGGATCCAAAGGAGATGCATCATTAGTAGAAACACCTGAAGTACTGTAATCACCAACATCATTCCTCTTCAGCAAGAAGGATTTCCTCCCATCCTCTTGCTTCTGTTCGCTATCTTTTCCTTTTTCCTGTTCAGCACTGGAATGCAAGGAACCCCCCGATGTACTCTGCCCCATATAGAAAGCACTGGTACTGTGAGGGGAGGACCTACCGCTCACTGTAGTAGAATTGGCACCTCCTTCTAACTGTGACATTTGAGCAATGTACTCTCTGTACGCATCTCGGTATTCTGCCTGCACCTTGTCAGTAAGCTTGGATATCTCAATACTAGAATCTTGAGAGTTAAGACTTGAAAGACTTGGAGTTCTACGAGTCTGTGACTGGAGAAAGAAAACAAAAAGAAAGAGAAGAGAAAAAAACCCAGTTACAATAATTATTTATTTTTACTTTCACTGGTCTTCTAAAATAAAATAACTGAAAGCATCAAGTACATGCTTAAATGATTTTTTTGTCGCTGTGAATGGATTACGCAAGTGAAATTGTCAATGCTATAATTAAAATATGCTTACTATAATCATATATATGCAATCACACACACATTCACCAAACTTGCAAACTGTTCTTATTGTTGGTCCCCATAATGGAAGATTTCCACAAAACAAGCATTTTATCCAGCGCACTTGAGGCTAACTCTTTGGAATATATAATTACAACAATTTAATTTGTTAGTCAAGACGGGCTTCTCTAGGACATTTTTGCATGTTTACAGAATTAGCATTTTATATTAGTAAGGCAGCAAGAGTTATCTAAACACTAAACATCTTTCAAAAACACTTTCAGAAGTGCACGTATATCCCGGCACAACTACACTGCACATAGCTGAGTTCAGAAAAATCAGTTACTCAGATAAAGACCTTCCTCTTTGCCTCCACCTCTGGCTTATTTGGGGCAGCACTGAAAACGAATCACTTCTCAAAAACCTACCCTCTATTAGAAAATACTGTTTAAAAAAAAAAACAGCCCTAAAAGCACCTGGGTAATTTTAATAAGCTCAATGTAAACAAGAAAATCTATGTGTGGATTCAAGCACTGTGAATGAATTTAAGATTGAGAAGAGAATTGTTTAATCATACAGATATACCCTCTTGGTACGCTGTTTTCTTTCTCACACTCTGCTTTGCTCCTTCCCCCCACCCTTTTCCTGCTCTCACACACACCCTTCTTATCTTGTTTCTGCTGATCTTTTCCTTTTCCCTGTTCTGCACTGGAATACAATGCAAACCAACACGCTTCTTTCCTTCTCAGAAGATGCTCAGAATGCCACCAGCAAGCAACAGACATGAGATGTGTAGGTCACCATTCCATTTTCCCTCTACATCACTAAACAAGTATCACTGACTGATTTTCAAAAGATTAATGATGTTGTACAAAAGATTAATAATGTTGTAAAATACTGGGGAACAGCTAAATTTGATTAACTAAAGGGAAACAGTGTTTAAATGACTTGTACCTGCCATGACTCTTAAACAGCTCAATGCCCAAACCAACACATAAGAATCCCAGAAGCAGTTAACATTTAATTATTTATGCATATTTACTACTATTTATCCATGCTTGCAGCAGCTATGGTTTCTCACCGAAAAAAGAAGTATCTGATGATGCTGGGCACTGCTAGCAGCTCTCCTCCTTTTTACAGGGGAGTAGCAAGATTTTTTTTTTTTGTAAATAGGTATCAATTTTAAAAACTCCAACAGGCAAATTCCAATGTTTTCTTAAGGACAAACAACCTCTCTAATTCTTTTGATCCAACTTCAGGTAACTGCATGGGCATCAGAAGCTGTACTTACTGAAACTTGTATTTTAAAGAGTGTTTTAAAAAACACTTTCTTGTGCTACTTTTTGGGCTTTGCTCACAAAACCAATGGTACAGATGAGAGTCTGTGAGTCACTTTGGTTTGTAAAAAAAATCCATTAATACCCTGTGGCTGGAAACAGGCAGTAGGGGTAACCAGAAATTCACCTCTGGGACAGATACCCCCAACTCGTTTAGAAAGGCCTGCAGTGACAGGAGGAGGGGGAATGGGTATAAACCAGAGAGGGGCGGATTTAGACTAGATATAAGGAGGAATCGCTTCATGCTGAGGGTGGGGAGGCCCTGGCCCAGGTTGCCCAGGGAAGCTGTGGCTGCCCCATCCCTGGAGGGGTTCAAGGCCAGGCTGGATGGGGCCTTGGGCACCTGATCCAGTGGGAGGAGTCCCTGCCCATGGAAATAGATGATCTTTAAGGTCCCTTCCAACCCAAACTATTCTATGATTCTAACCTATTTTCAGTGACAATTTTGAATACTGAAAATATAATCTATTGCTAGGAATTTCGGTGACTTCCTATTCTGATGCACCTTCAAGTTTTTCTAATTCAGACTTCCAAAGATGAAAAAGTCACTAAATGCTGGGGTTTTTTTTTTGTTTTGCTTTGTTTTTAATTCTAATCACTATTTACACACCAATTATTTGCCTTGTTTCTTAAAAAGAACAAAAGAAAATGACACGCTTGGGGCAATTTCATAAGATACAGAAGAAAACTGACCATAACTATAGGACAAACCAGAATTAGAGAAGGATGTCAGCTCTGGAGTCCATGAACGGATTACGCATTACTAGGACAAGGCTCTGATGTCACAGAGTGCTGTAGTTAGTAGTGCATTTTTTTAAAAACAGATAACGAATCTATCTGTGACCCTCTGAACAGCATGTCTGCCTAGCACACAGCAAAAATACTTCAAACAAAGTCTGAATGCTTTGACAAACACAAATCTCACAGGACGCTGCCCTAAGCTAGAGGAGAAAAGTAGGATAGTTTTGATTCCTTGCTCTTGAGGAGTGATTACTGGGACAGACGAGTAGTTTTCAGATGGCAAAGACTAAAGACTTTGACTCGGAGAGCATGGTTGGAGTTTACACATCGGCAAAACTGGCCTTTGCCAAAAGTGAGACTGAAAGAACCTGAACTGTCACAGATGACTTATTTCTTGACCTGCCTATAGCTAAGAACAGCAAAACCCATTTACCGCACAGGTAAGGAAGCAGAATACATTCCTCTATTAAATACCTGCCAACTTAAGTTACTATGGCGTGGAGGAGCTTCATCAAGACCAATCGTGTTGAGTTCTTCAAAGCTGAAGTTAAGTGTGTAGGGAGCTTGACCAGAAAGACCCGTGAGCTCAGTGTGAGGCAGCTCCGTGTTATGCCCAGGACGACGGGCAAGTTCACCGTGAGGAATCACGGTGCTGACGTGCTCCGTTGCTCCGCGAGGATCTTCCTGAACAGCCTGATTTTCTGAATTTCTCATTTCAAGTATCTTAACACACAAAAACAGACAGCAGAAATGTAATTGTATGATGAAAATTTTTCAACACTTTTAAAGAATATTCCTACTGATAATAGGAACAAGGATTTCAGGACTGTAAAAGTGCACTTGCACACGTGGTTGTGGTCATGGAAAAATAAAAATCCGTTCACCAATCTAGTGCATTCATTGTCTTTACTACAAATCATATTTTATATTTTCATAATTTCTTTGTATTTACAAATTATTATTACTGCTCAGACTCTTAAAAGAACTCCTATGTGACAAAACATTTACATTCTTGTAAAACTAGTTGTTATATATTACAAATTTAAAAGCAAAATGAAACATTTCCGTTTCATAGCTTAATCAACCTGAATCTAACAATAAATATCATCTTGCAATTCCCAATATTTTTGAGACTGATCTAGCAGTTGAGAGACATACTGTTATTTTCAGAAAAAAAAACCTGGCAATACACTAAAAATACTTAAGAGAAACCCCAGCTCCCTGCGATGCGTAACCCTCACTGTAGAACTGTCATTTACTCTCAGACTGGGCAAGGGGAATGGGGAAAATCAGGTAACTGCGTGTAGGCTTTAATAACAGCACACAATGCAGCAATCTTGCGTTGTACATGTGTGTGCCATTCAAATATTACACATTTATCTCATTGGCTTGATTTTTAGCTTCAGTTTCTTTAAAAATTATATTATGCAACTGTATGCCAAGCATCAATAACAGCCTGGCACTGTTTCCTTGCACTTTCATACTCTGAACAGGACGGGGGCTTCAAAGAGAATTAAGTGCTGATAATTTCATCACACCAGGAAAATTTGAAAAAGAGAACCCACACAGGAAAAAACAGGTCTTACAAAAAGAGAAGGCAAAGCTTCAGAGTTCACAATGAAGCAAGATGCAAATCTAAAGAAGAACTGGTTTCTTATCAAGTGCTCAAGATAAAAAGACAAATCAACAAAATAAGAAATGCAAGTATGTTTTAGGATGATATCTACCTTCTTAAAGATAATAACAAGAAAGCAGCAGGAAAAAAAAAAAAGAGATAAGGTTCCTAATGAAACAATGACTAATTCCTGATGATCTGAACACTAAAGAGAAAGGCTTACCATGCTCCTGAACAGGTGCCAGTCACCAAAATTCATATTCATTTCTTTCTTCAGTTCATCAATGTTGCACTGAGCCAATACACGGCCATTAATATTTGCCTAAAAAAGTAAAACTAAATAATGTAAATTAACAATGCAAGACTTACGGCGTTGTAGTAATAGACTAAAAAGGTAATTAAAATTGAATATATCAATGGGGACTACTAGTGAAATTCCCCAACATCACCCTAAAGTCCAAAGCTTTGTAATAAACATATTTTTATAAAAAGAATTTTTACTGGTGACCACTGGTGGACAAGAACCTGTGTGTAATGGAAAAAAATGAAAATACTAAACCCGTCAAAAAATGTGTATATGAAAGGAAGGCAATAGGACTGCGTTCTATTAAAGATGTAAGGAAACAACACAACAGTGGCAGAAAACTTCACATGGAGTAAATCACATTAACCTGCCTAGATTTCTGACTCAAAACACAACCGGACCACAGATGCCCAAGTATCAAACTTAATTGTCTGATACTTAATTAAATTCCTGGCGTTATCTGACCCCTGGCTTGTGGCACCTAAGATCAAGTACTACCTCCATGAAATTCCCTCCCTGCAGAAATACGGGTTTACATTCCTCCCATCACCAGAAAAACCCAGGGACAGAAGACTAGACTTCTCTCTAATTTGCATCATCATCAAGAGATCAACACAGAGGAGCCTGAACACCACCTGTGTTCCAAGAAGGGGATTCCCTATGTTAGACACGCTTGTACAGACCTTAACTTCCACCCCACCAAATCCAATAGAGAATCACTTCCATTTGGTAACAGTGAGCACTTCTCTTTATACCACGTACCCGTGGATGGACAAAACATAAAAGAGGAACCATGTCTTAGGAGAGAAACCACAAAAGGCAAGACCCAAGTTGAAAGTTCTGCTCCGTCTGAGGGATCTCATTGGTTTTGTCCCCATATCCCAGCACAGTCTCCATCAAACCAGGAAAGAGACTGGGATGAGCCATTTTCATTCTTCATTTCTACATGATATTACTTTAGTTAAATGTGCAAGGACATAAGAGGAATCTCATCAGAGGTAACTGATGAGCAGATTCTTTTGGTACTCTAGAGCCACTGAAGCAACTGGTAATTTTTGCAGCCACGCCTTACGAGCTGCAACCTGACATCCTGCTTCTCGCTTTAAGCAATGCAGCTGAAGCTTCCCGTGATAAACCTGTCTCTTAATCCTTGAATCAACAAGCTCCCTGTTTTATTTAAGATATGACAGGCACTGGGATAAAGCGAGCTCAGAAAAAAAACATTCACTAATGACATCGTTCCTATTTTTTCCTTCTTTCTTTGTAAAAGGAGCACACAGAATGGTGAAAAAAAGTAATAAAGACAAAAATGACTCTGTGCTAATGTTTAAGAGAAAAGAACAGTAACAGAAAAATGTACAGCAGTCCTTTTCTAAAACAAGTAGACATGAAAGGTGATGAGAGAGAAATGAAGCCATCTTCACCACTCATTCACAACAGAACAGAAGCATCAATTTCTTAGGAAAAAAAAATGTTGCTACCTGGATAGAAAATACATTTCCAACCCTGTTTATCTACACATGGCAATTTTGAAAATGCTTTATTGCTGCTTCTTTCAAAATAACCAGTCTCATCGGTATTTATATTTCTGAGCCTGTTTTTCCTTTCTGACAGAGAGCATTTTCTCTTAAAAATATAAAAAAAAATACATGCTTACATTAAAATGTCTCCAAAACTTAGCACATATAGAAGTTTGGATGTTGTTTTTGACGTGTTTCAATAGGCACCTCCAAGAAAAGAGGCAACTAAATATTTGCTTTTCTTTGTGCATCTCCATGTTTAGGTCCTACATACATGAATGGAATTCAGCTGATACCTTTCTTACAGTTGCAGAGTACTGAGGCAGCAAGCTCTGGTCCAGCCCATCGATCTGCTTCAGCTTCTCGCACACGGCTTCCACACTCATTGTGCTCAGAGGGACGTGCGATGCTCCTGCAGCCGACCCCGTGCCCGCTCCTGCTCCCTGCAAGAGGTGAGAAAATGTGCACATAAGATCTGTTCTAATACTCGTTACCTCCAGAATTTCACGATAGGCACTAACACAAACCAAGCTCTGATGAGCTAAGGTTTAAAATTAAGATATGAGAATATGAATGCACAGGTATTTTTAATCACTACCGAAATAGCTATATATTGGAAAACGTTTATTATAGGTATTTAGATGAGAAAAAACACAGATTCTTGAGTCCTGCCTACGTGAGAAAATAACTCCTTTAAATAACGTTACTTCAGAAAAGCAACAGAAAAATCAGAAATATTAAATAAGGGTTAATCGATTTCAAATGCATCTTTACTCAGAGTTATCCCTGACTTTAGTAGTTAGTTTGGGGTTTTATTTGGTTTTGGGTTTTTGGGTTTGTTTTTGTTTTTAAACTTTGATTTTCCTGTCTTAAAAATTCCTGGTTTAGTATAAGACAAAGGTGACCTAAAACCCCTGAATTATATGGATTCTTTGGGTAATTGTAGCATCATCTGACCATCTTTCAGAGGTTCCCTCAGCTCTGTTTCTGCAAGATGAGCCAAGGGGCTGAGCACCACAGTGCAGGAACACCGAGCAGCACTGCCACTCCCCTCCGAGGTACTATGAGGATCCTTCATATTTCTCAGTCTTTGGCAAGGTTTAGGTAGGAATTACTCACAACTCAGATCTGTAACATCTAAATTGTCTTGTTAACGTTGCCAGCTTCTAAGAATTTCAAAGAATAAGTGGGCAAACAAAACAAATGGATCTTCAGCTGGTCAGTGTGTTCCCAACCCCCTCCAGACTCTCCCTGGATGGGGACCTGTGCATTAGGCAGGGGAAAGCGAAAAGCTCTGAACAGTTACGCTAGCGATGCCGGATTCCTAAACGCAAAGTCAGATCTATCTGGTGTAAGACACCTGTAAGCCCTTCTCCTGGGAGGGTGCATCCTCGCCTTTTCCTGAACGTATGAACGTGAAGGTTTGGTTTCAGCACTGCAGACCATGCGCTGCACGAAGCTCATTTTGTGAGGATGCAGAAGCGCTTCTAAAGCTTCAAAGCTCAATGTCACATGCGTAAAGCCTGGGATGTAAAAGTACATTTTGCCTATCCAGAATCCAGTTAATTCAGTTTGACTGCATTCCTCAAATCACCACTTCACACAGTTGCAATGTCTTTTCCAATTTTTATTGAATTATCTCAAAGTTATTTAACTTTTTAGAAATAATATAAATTAATAGAAATATATTGCTTATGATGACCAAGAATTGTCACACAGAACGGCATTAACCATATCCAAATTATCTAAATCAGAATATGTAAGATTTTATTAAAATATTAATTCCAAGACATCAATCAAAAAATCCATCACCTATTCCCATTTAATCTCAGAATTATTTCTATTTTATTGTTAACCTGTTCTGGGGAAACAGGCAAGCTCCCTATCAAAGCTACTCTGGGATTAAGAGTTTAGATGTTATTACATGTAATTCCTCCAAAGTTCTTCACCAGATGTGCTTGAAATGGACCTAAACCTCCCCTCACGAGCACTGCGGGAGGCTGCCGGGCACCTACCAGCTCACACACTTGAGGCACCAACATTTTTTTCCTTTGATCATTTACATATATTTTATGTGATGTCAGCTGGACACTAAACAAAAGACAGAACCCATTTCCTAGGTAGGTCGTGTACTTGAATATTTGCATAAAATTAAGCACTACAATTCCACTGCGGTCTAAGCACCTAACTCAGTGGCTTGGCATTCCTTCCAAGGACAAGACAATTACTTCTTAGATTCTGCAACATCTCCCTAATTAGACACCTTAAATATTCAATTAGTTATCATATTAGACACATAAAAGCGGAAATTTAGTTCTTAATTTAGTCCAATATTTAGCACAACTACAATTTTTATCATATTATGGATATAAGCCAGCCACCAAACTGATGAGGATGACAAGAAGCAGTTCCATCCATTAACTACTTATCATATACTTTTTATGTACATGTCTACTTTTCCTCTTTAAAAAGATGACTTTGAGCTTCTCTTCAGAATGCCAGTTCTGTCTATCATTTCCCCACAAACACATTATTTGCTATTGCCAAGTTAGACAACACATCAAAAAGAAGAGGTATTAGTTCAACTCTTAATTATTTTTTCAAAGAAAACTTATCAATTAAAATAAATCTTATAGGCAAAATTACACCCAAGCACTACTAAAATAAACAGTCCCTAAGCAACACGTTCAAGCAACTGCCTTTGTTCCCTGAATCTATTAAATACATTTTTTGCAGATACTGATAGGTAAATGAAGAGAAGTTTTAAATAATAGTTCTCCTTCGGATCAAAATACTTTTTTAACAATCAATAACAAGTCATTCTTTCTGCATGCATTAAGAGTTAGTTCAGAAACACTTCCTTCCACCTATTAAAACAAAAGGGAAATCACTAAAATATTTAGACTATTTTTGTTAAAGTATGAACTGTTAGAAATAGATGCCCATTAATCCAAATCATTCTTTATAAAAAGCACTCTCTAAAGAAAAAATAATAGCTTTAGGGATATTGTCACTGTGTAAGTGAATTAAAACTGTACTTAAACTGACACATTTTTCAGCCTTAGTGGTTTTGTTAGAGATGCTTAGAGAACATTAGTCAGAGTATTTGCCATGCAAAAGCTAAAAGCAGCTTGTCAAAACAAACCTCAAGGCTAGTAATGAGCATTAGTTTACAGACAGCCCAGCACGAAGCGCCAGTACGACAGCTTCCAAAATGACTCTGAAATACGGGAGCGATAATTCACAAAAAGCAGCTGTACCTGTCTGTGCGTGTTTAACCCAGACTTACAGAGCTTCGAGAAAAGGACGACACACCGTGAAAAGAAACAAGAGCTTAAAGTGACACCAGGAAGGTTGAACACACAGATAACATGCTTCGAAGTAAACAGAGGAAATCAGTGTTAGGACAGAAACAGAGCAGTTTGATAACGTGAAGGAACTTTAGGAACAGACCTTCAGAACATACACTCAGAACACGCGATGCAAATCCTAGTTTCCTACGAGCAGGCTGCTCCTTCTTGGACTTGTAAAAAAAGTGACACTTGCTGTATTTGGTTTGCATAAGAGTTTTACATTATGCTTCTGACAGAAAATCCTGCTTTAAACCAAACGTTCTCCTGCCGTCTCAAGATCACATTATACCAGCAAGCTATTACATCTCAGCTACCTCTGAGACCATGTACCCAAGCTCTCCCACACACCCCTAAAAAAAGCAAACCACCCCCCCAGAACTGAAAAGTTACTTCTTTTCAGAACAAATAGTCGAAGTACAGGAATGCTACATAAAAGCTTCTGGAAAATGCATGTAAGAAAACTGCCATGCCACATACTCTCATTCACGCTCAAGCTTTCCAAAAGCACTTGCAGGTTCTTACAGCGTCCTGGATGTCCACCCGCACCGCGAGCCCTGGGCCGTGTAAGTGCTCGCTCGCAGCACACATCCTGCATCCTACAGTGTTATATACTCAACGCACTGTGAAAAGCGTATTTAAACAAAGTAACTGCACTGCAACCTGCACCTAACAAGTCATAATTAACAATGCAAATTAAAGCAGATGATTAAGTTTAGGACAGAGAAGCACTTCTATGAGAGTTTGATTTCTAACTCATTTTGGAACGCCCTGACGAGACAAGAGAATGCTACAATCCAATGATAAACCCCACAGAACAGCACGCAAAGTTTTTTGCAGTTCTGGTGAAGAAAGAATTTTTACAGTGAAGTCAGCAGAAATGCATGTTCGTCTCCATCGCAGGCCGGTGACTTAAGTCAAGGCTTCTTTGATTAGTGATTTAAGCGGATTCTCTAAAACTTGCAGTGCACCTTTATGTGAATACACCTGCAGAGGTGGCACTGGTGAACTCACCCTTTGAACATCTGTTTTGATCCACTCAGTAAAGAACAGTAAACGGCAGTCGGAGATGGACAAGTTTTATCATCAGCAACAGAATCCAAACACAAAAGGTAGCAGAAGTCAAATTACTGATACAGGAAGACTACACGCAAAATATCTGTGATTTGCATTAGGCTAATTCAGACTTGCGCTGATTTTACAGGATTAACGACCAGGATCTGCCATTCCAGAACTCTTCTGACTCCAGCACCAGGCTGAGAGCAGCACGGCCAGAGCAGGGAACGGCCTCAACACAGCCCTGCTAATTCCAGCAACGAGCGGCAGGGATGGGCTGTGTGAAAAAAAATGATACTCCCAAAGAAACTGTTTTTTGCTCTGTAAGACGTAGAATATTCAAAAGAAAGATTATTCTCTCTTTTACACAGATGTAAAATCGCAGCACTTCTGGCTCCTTGACAGATTTACATGAAAGATAATTTTGATTCTACACGCTCCTCTTGTTTTCAATCATCAAACTCTTCATTAACTATTTTGTACAGTTTTTTTTAGCTTATTTCATTACTTTGCATGTGCCGATCCATTTAATGAGTAAAAGCTGCACCACTTAGACAGCAGCAACGACCCATCACTTAAAGTCTACCTAGGCAGCTGGATGAAATCACTGTACTCATCACCTCTGGATAACTGCACTACCTAAACCAACCTCTTTCCTTTCAAAGACATTCCAATAAAGCCTACAAAAGAAACAGGTTTAGGATGGAGGAAGCCCCACTGAGGTATCCTATCAGGCACATTCTCTTCTTGACTGAGAGAGCAGTCAAACACTGGAACAGCTTCCTAGAGAGGTGGTCAGTGCCCAAGGCCAGTCAGTGTTTAAGAGGCATTCGGACAAAACCCCTAACAACGAGCTTCAACTTGGTCAGCCCTGGTGTTCATTGTAGACCCTTCCCAGCTGAAATAATTCTGTTCTGCTCTGCTCTATTCTATTCTATTCTATTCTAATACATACCCTGACTAACAACATTCTCCCAAACTACCTGAGAGATTTGAAAAAATAGAAAAAATTAGATTTACACTGTAGGTTAAGTACTGCTAAATCTTACAGAAGTGTATGATCCGATGTGCTGTACTACACACTCTTAGAAGCATTAAGTAAACTCAAAAATAGATCTAATAAAATCCCCCATTACTCTTATTTCAAGTAAAGCTTCTTTTCCATATTCTAACTCCTGTATTTTCTTACCTGCAGCCAAAAGACTACAGAACTTATAGGAGACAAACTGCTGCTTGAAACTGCAGCCTCTGTGCGCTTAAGATACATGCTCAGAGCAAGCAGCAACCAGGTCCAAGTCAGCTGCTGCAGCTCATTCACTGCTTTTCCCTAAACCCAGCTTTTCCAGTTCCATGTCCCTTCTCACACTCACGGATGCACATCACACTACTACTTTTGAGAAAGTCCTTACTTTTTCCTCTTGCACTGATAAGCTGAAAAGGTCTGGGAAGAGAAAGGGATACTGAGATAGGGAATAAAACACAGGGAAGGTGTCAGCATCTCCAAAAATACACTACCAGAAAAGCTTACTCCAAAGTCATCCCTTCACACAAGGTGACCTGGAAGAGAAAACGTTAGGGTACATTTTCCATCGTGTCGCCCATACATGGATGTTCAGTGAAGGTTACGTGCAGTTAAATACAGTTCTGAAATTTATGCATATTTTTTATCTTTGCACAACTGTGGAAAGATATTTTTGTAATTATTTACTAGAAGAAAAAATTAGCTGAGATCAAACTACAACTGTTGCCAAAAACTAGTGGCAGCAAGCATTGAGACAATGATGACAATCATATCAACCTCCTTGTGTTGGTAATAAACCATGATTTTCCATGGATTCCCATGGCTAGAGTTAAAACAGATACCCATAATGAAGATATCTTTGTGTGAGTACATAGGATAAAGCAACAACCAGTCATGGCAAGGGAGATGTCAGCATTCTGACTCAAGAACAAGCTTAGGACCAGCAATTTACCTTTGTTTAATTTCTATTGGAAGTTGCTGTGTTAACTGCAACAGCTTTATGCCACCAGCTAAAGAATTATGGATCAGGTAAGAGAGCCAACTGAAGCGGAGGAGACGCAGCTACTTCATTCTAAAATCTGAGTGTCGAATGACCAGCAGTCATTCTTCACTCTGCGTAGCTACCACAACACTCTTCTCACTGAAAGCTCACCACAGCTACCAAGAAAGGCAAGAGGAGAACTACAGGGGAGGAATACAATACAACTCACAAGTGAAGTATTAGCTCTTAAATTCATTCACAGACTACATTAGTTTTCAGCTACTCTATTTGCCCACCAAAGCCACTGATGCAGTGTTAGTGAACTGCAGTTATTATTAATGCAGACTCATTACTGCTGAAAAAGCAATGAGATGCGAAAATTTCCACACCACATGACTACTCATTTACCATCGAGGGGTCTGTGGGTGAAGGAAGCCCCTCATCAGCATCCTCCTTGATAACATCCTAACAACAACAAAATATTATGGTTTGGGTAAAACAATCAAGGGCTTAAAAAATATGAAATCAACAGTGACTGAGAACAATCTCATAACAATACATAATTCAACAGAAACACATTTGCTTTCCTTAAATGCTTAAAAATTTATCACCATGTAAAAGCTTTGCTTATTGTATCAATATCCTAGAAATGAACTGAACGACAAGTGAAGATTTTACTTTTTTAGCTTTCCTTAGTTCTTAACTCCATTTGAACAGCCATCTGTCAGTAAAATAAATACTGTTAAATAGGGATTTTATGATTTTATAGGAAGCTAGAAAAGTCTGTTTGTTCTTCCTTTTCAATGGGGAAATGAAGTTGAATTATATATACTATACACAACCTACAACTGATGCATACTTCAGATAAAATGTATTTTGTTTTCCTGAAACATTTAAAACATTCCTTTTAACTTTTTACTTTGGCCTTACAAATTCTAGTATTCTCTCCAAAGTTAAAGGGTGTATTTTTAACTTATAAAATTTGAATATAAATTTACAAGTACCACTCATTTTCTTACATTATTATGCCTTTTCAATCTCCTTATTGTAGTACAGCTGGTGCTTTTAATAGACTATCTTCCAGCCAACATACTCCTCTAATCTTGATACATCTATGTTACAGTTGGTTTTGCTCTCTAAATAACGTCTTAAGTTAAAACAAAATACATTTTACATTACATGTTAGTAACACCTTGGCTTAAACAATTTGCAATATACAGCTTGTACTTGACTAATAGCAAATCATTAATAATAATCTTCATTTTCATTACTTGTTATTGTATTGTCTAGGTTAGTATTTTAATTATCCTTCAAAATACTTACTAGGCCATTGCTCTGATCTCTGGACAAACCCGTTTTTAGTGGTGGACGTGAGATGAGATGAGAACTGCCAGGGCAATACCTTGGCATGTAAAGATATGGGGCAAAGAATGGCTATGGAAAAAAAAAACGTAACAAAAAAGGGACAAACAATTACACAAATAAAAATGTAACAATAAAATAAAACTTATTTCAACAAAACACACCTCCTAGTTGAGTTCAATAAAGTGAAAACCAGCAATTACTAATAGCTTTTTTTACTGTTTGCATTGAACAGAATTGAACCAAAAGCTCTGGAGTGAGTTCTTCAAAATCCCCCAACACCACGACCCTGAGCCAGGGAGCCCTCTGGAGGAACAGAGCCAGAGTGGTTTGGGTAGCTACACTCTAACATCTGTTCCGAGTCTGGGGAAATAGGATCATTTAAGGATAATTCTGATAAATTCACTCTCTCAGACCTGCTAAACCAAGAATTAGATGCTTAGGAAAACAGCGTTTCATAATACTGAATACAACAGCACCAAAAGCATCAGTAGAGCTCCCAGTATTTGTGGTGACCAATCTGAAGGCTTCCACAAATACCAGATTTTAGACATCTATAAATGGGGGTTTTTAGCAGACAACATTTGAGCTTAGTTTTGCTGGAAACAGGTCAATGCATGTTGTTCAATACAATATCATTTTAAAGGACATTGTTAATTATCATAGAACAAATAACAGAAATATTTTTTTAAAATAGAGATACGTTTTTTCCCCTCCACAAATATCACCGCTGACAATAATTTCTATAACTAAGTACCTTTTTGTCGCTTTTTACCAACAAATTTCAAGAAGGTCAAAATTTCAAATTTCCAAAAGTCTTATCAGCACATCAGTGTAGAGTCCAAATGAGAACTTACAGACATCTAGAGATCTCAAAATTACAAATATATCACCAACAAAGGATTCCATATGCTCCAGTCTTTCGTTTTAAAATCAAGTGCAAAAACATGTTCCCTGACATTCCCATGCCACCCGCTGGCCCATCACAGCATCTCTGCGTGTGCACGTACAAGCGTGCGTTTAACGCTTACAAACCTCCAAACTGTCGATGCCACTAGGAAGTACAAACTTCTTTTCCAATATTGTGATATTTTGGGTTGACCTATCTGTGAATCTGAGGTTTTGAAATAAAGACTTTCATCTCCTTCTCACTTCTCTTTTAAAGCCATGAAATGGAAAGCAATAGAGCCTTGAGATTTCAGGAAAGCAGCATTACAATCGTCATTGCTTTCAATTCATTACCCAGTCCTTAAAAAAAATAAGCATGGATCTCCCAGTGACGGCTGTATTGCTGATCTCTGACATTTCTATACCTAGTATTTTAAAAATTGTACTAGCCAGCTATTGAATCAAACAGAACATCCTAAGGTTTGTGTTTCTGCACATGACAAGATTCTGAGCAGGCTGCTGCACCAAAGTCAGCGTAGTGTCCATAATTTTATGACTCCATGGCCAACATATGAGGGAGCAGTAAAATCTGTCAGTGTTCTACTTCGGGTTTGTCTGTAAGAACTAAAAAACCTTTGCATTCAGAAGTAGCTGTAAATGAACTGAGAAATTATAAGTTTATTTCCTGCCCACATCAATCACTGAGATGGCACACGCTACGAATTTGAGTAATTTCTGGAGAATACTAATAGTTCCATATTCTTAGCTGCTAGAGGCAGTCCTCGTATGCTCTTACACACAATTACCACAAAAAGCTCACATGCTACAAAGCAACAGGAGATGTACTGTAACCATCAGTCTAAATCATAGAATCATAAAGGCTGGGGAAGATCTCAAAGATCATCAACTCCAACTGTCAGCCCAACACCACTGTGCCTGCTCAACCATGTCCTGAAGTGCCAAGTCCATACGTTTCCTGAACACCTCCAGGGATGGACACCTCACCACTTCTCTGGGCAGCTTAATGTGGAAGTTTGTTTTGTTTTAAATAGAGAGAAGAACCAATACCAAGCCTTTGCCTTATATTTATTTGTTAGAATAGGATGACTTGGAAAATGCCCTCATTTAAAACTACTGCACTGTGACAAGGCGCACATTCTTTGGCATTTCCTGGAAATGAAATTATCTTTAAAAAAGTTCATATTATTTCTAGATTAATTAAATGCCTCAGTTTTCCACTAAAAGCTTAAACCATGTGGAAAATCCTCAGGCATGAAATGCTCAAGGATCGTACTGCACTCACTGCCCAGCGTTCACTGCAAAAATCATCCTCTGACACACAGAGTGTGCACCTGCCTTGTGGTTGAGAGGCAACAAAACTACAAAGGAATGAAAAAAATGTGTCCAATAAGGTAATTATCCCACAATTCTTTCATAACTTCTAATTATGCCTTGAGTCCACTTCAGCTACTCCACTGCTTCCCAGCCATGGGATTAATTCTCTGTTATAGGCTTGAACGTTGCAGACTTGACCTTCATGTGAAGTACAGTAACACAGATATCGTGAAAATATGAGATCAATATAAAAACCTGTTGGGCATAAAACTGCTGTTCTCCAGGTTTTCAGATTATTTTGCTCTTCTTTTGAAAAAAAAGCCTTTAAGTACCTTTCCTAGTTCCCACCCAGGAAACCCTAATTAAGACTTGCCTACGGCTCTGACCTTCCCCGTAAGAAACGTGATCTCCATCATGATCCACAACAGCAGCAATTTTAAGAAGCTGGGCTTGAATCCAACTTGTAGCCAGGCTGTTAGCGGTAAAATATACGCATCCAGCACAGTCCTAGACTGAGTGCCAGAGCACCAAGTTGAAGAGCTGCTAAGTGGGTCTATCATCTTTCCTTTACACCTATACAGAGGAAGAATGGGGTTTTAAACCAAAAATTAATACATTATGTCACTGAAAGCTTAATGTCCACAACATGGCAGCAGCTAAAGAACAAAGCAGAAACGTACATAATAAAAAATCCTATTTCCTAAAAATAAACAGGTTTTTTCCTCTAAAGCTCAAAGGCTTTTTTTTTCTTAAGCACAAACAGAAACAGGACAGGAACCACCTACTGGTCTGAATTAAGGCATCTATGCCCAGAACTTAGGGCGTTTTGCCATACAATTTCCACAGAAGTATTTAAACCCATTGTGTTGTGTCCTGCAGACATCCAAGAACTCTCCCTGAGACTTCTGCTTCTACTGTGAAGAGCCTATTCTTTGGCTGCTGTACTTTTTTAAAATATCATTCTTACAAAAAAACCAAGATGTGAAATATCATTGGAAATGCTGAAGGGAACAGTCTTTCACTCTAAATTTTCTACTATTTAACCATTCTCAGCACTTACCTCAGCATGTGGTGTTCATGGCAGTACCTTTAGGACTTAAAAGTCATGAATACAGCTCTTTGTAAATAACTGAAAGTATGAAACACTAAAAACAATTATACCTTCGAAAGGCAGTATAAAAAAAACAAAGAGAAAGGCCAAAAGAGAAGTACTGCAGTTTCCAGCAGGCAAAAAAAAATAATCAGCATGCCTGGAAGCCTGTGTATGCACTTAATGCAAACGAACAAATAAGCTGGTTTTAAGAACAGCTTATGACTCACCAATAATTGCTTCTGTAATGCTTATTAGAGCCAAAAAAAAAACCCACACACGTTTCAACTGTGTATCACTCCATACTTTAAACCTTGTCATGTACAGTAACACAGACACAAAAACAGGGCTTCCAACTAAACACCTGCTTTAACGAAGCTGAGATGATAACACTATGAAAATTCATGTGACAAGCATTTATCAGTATTGGCCTAGTTCAAAGTATACGTCATATGGCATATGGCATCCTGGCTTGGATCAGACACGGCGTGACCAGCAGGGCCAGGGAGGTTCTTCTCCCTCTGGACTCGGTGGCCTGGCGAGACCAAACCTCGAGTGCTGTGTTCAGTTCTGGGCCCCTCACCACAAGAAGGATGTTGAGGCTCTGGAGCGAGTCCAGAGAAGAGCAACGAAGCTGGGGAAGGGGCTGGAGAACAAATCTTATGAGGAGCGGCTGAGAGAGCTGGGGGGGTTCAGCCTGGAGAAGAGGAGGCTGAGGGGAGACCTCGTTGCTCTCTACAACTACCTGAAGGGAGGTTGTGGAGAGGAGGGAGCTGGGCTCTTCTCCCAAGTGACAGGGGACGGGACGAGAGGGAATGGCCTCAAGCTCCACCAGGGGAGGTTCAGGCTGGACATTAGGAAAAAAAAAATTCACAGAAAGGGTGATTGGTCCCTGTCAGAGGCTGCCCAGGGAGGGGGTTGAGTCCCCTTCCCTGGAGGGGTTTAAGGGGCAGGTGGACGAGGTGCTGAGGGACATGGGTTAGTGGCAGACAGGAATGGTTGGATTCAATGATCTAAGAGGTCTTTTCCAAGCTAGTGATTCTATGATTTTAAGTTGTTCTCAGCAAAACAGTACGCTGTTGCTGTACTGAGGGTTTATAAGATTAATTTTAGAACAGATAACTTCAAGAGTTCTGTGCTTTGTGTAGTCTTTTCTGCCCTGGTTAACAAACACTGATTTTGGAATAACTCCATTTTCTTTCCAGCTTATTAGCTTAAACATTTACCCATGGTCAAATCTACTTAAAGCTGAGGCCATTTCCTGTATAAATCTGTAACCTATGACTTACATCAACTTTCTACCTTTTTTCTCCAACAGTACTGGGGAAAAATATGAATAATAAAGTTTAAAACCACTAAATACATCACACAAAACCAGAAATCTGGCTATGCAGTGAAGTACTTAATTCCGTTTTTCAAGTAAGCCATGCCCAAGACTGTGCTTCCTGAGGCCCACCAATAGCTCTAAACATTTGTTTTATGCAGCGTATGTTAATTCTGTTAAACTAGTACAACACCAGTTTAGGGAGAAGATGCCAGAATAATTTTAAAAAGAGACAAAAGGGAAGACAGCTACATCCTTGTGAGGTAGCTCCCCACTCTGATTTCTGTATGTTTTAAGGAAATTCACTAAGAATAAGCCGGGATCACTTCCAGTCTGTGAGCAAGTGTGTGAATGACTGAGCAGAGTTTACCCCACAAAAATTAACACACACCCACACCTCAATATCCTACAATTGAGCAGTGTCTCAAAATGATCTGACTTTTTTTCCCCTTGTGTAATTTGTTTTTCTGACACTATTTACCAAATATTTCTCACTCAGACAACAGCAGCTAAACATGACTGTGGAATTTACCAGCTCCTGGGCTTCTCTCAGTTCCTAAATAAAACTTGCACGGGTCTTTTAATATTTCACAGATGACACCTGCATTATCACCAGACTAAAACAGAAGAACATTAATTGGTTCTCGATTATTTACCCGATTGTAAAACGGATGCTGAGGTCCTGTCATACCACTATAGTAACTGCTGTGAGGCTGCGGTGACAAAACTCCGCTGTTGAAAGGACCGTTGAAAGAGGTTGTAGAAGAACAAGCTGATGAAGGCTGACTGAACAGAGATGTGGCTCTGGCAGGTGCCTCGTGTAAAGGCAACGTGGGATAAGGAAGCCCTCCAATATTCATTTGATCTCTTGCAGCACGAACGTCTGAAACATAAAAGTGTGAAAATAAATGAGATTTTCCTTGAAATATTTGAAAAAGTTTTCATTTGTCTGCCAGTTCATTAGAGTATATTTTTGTGTATTTAACTCCAGTCAGAACGTCAAGTGTTGCATTTAGCTGCACTGGGTCTATTTCACAGAATCACTAGGTGGGAAAAGACCTCCAGAATCATCAAGTCGAATCATTCCCATCAATCACTAACCATGTCCCTCAGCACCTAATTCACCCGCCTTTTAAAGCCCTCCAGGGAAGACGACTCAACCCCCGCCCTTGGCAGCCTCTGCCAGTGCCCAATGACCCTTTCTGTGAAAATTTTTTTTCTGATCTCCAGCCTGAACCTCCCCTGGCGGAGCTTGAAGAGGTTAATGAGACAGAACTTGTGAACAAAGTCAGGCCACCCCACTGCAGGCCTGTTACTGAAGTCAAATCAGACAATGCGAAGGTCTGATTTGAGGAACAAATCAAGATTCTGTGTAATAGGCAAAGCAGCTCTACCTAAAATGAAAAGAAACAAAAAAGTATACTCACCTGCAATGATTTCTCGTAGCTTGGGATCCAAGTTTACAGTACATGGCAAAAAGGTCCTTACATCACGTGCAACAAGAACAGGTGTTCGGGAAGATAAAAACACTTCAAAGTTCCGTATATCTGCATCAATTTCAAGTAGAGGTTCAACATCTTTAGTCGTAGGAATGTTCTTCGAAATTCTGGGTGGGGGGAGAAAGGGAAATCAGAAAAATCATAAACCATGTTTATTGCAGCAGGACTTCTATCTGCAAAGTGATGTTCTAGGGTAAAATGCTAGAACACTTGCATCCACCTCCCCATTCTCCAGACAATGAAGAGAATCCACAAACAGCTGCGCCATCTACAGAAAGAACAATTTCATATTTTCTAATCTGCAAAAAATCTCAAACTGCTAAGTAATCTGATCTACTTGTAAGCTTCACAGCAATCTCAGAGAGGCCATCCAGAATACCAAGATCAGATCAGGAATTCACAGATCAGTAACATGAAATCCAAAGGAAGGGGAAGTCAGCATTTGTCCACATCAGCCTCAAACAAGCATTCCAATTCTGAGAGCTCAATTAGAAACTCCATGGTTAAAAATCTCACTTTTAGATTAATATTTCTTCTAACAGGAACACTCAGGCATCTTAGACGCTGACCAAAACTCAACTGTGCATAGTTTCATAGTAAAAGCGGATAAATAACCACCTGCTTTCAAGTAATTTCTAAGATCAGAAGCCAGAAAGAGAAGAGCAAACCAACAGCACATGATCAATACGAGGGACTCCTGATGCATTAGGACTGTTGTCAAGCAACCATGGGGGTTCTTTTGCAGCACCAGTACAAAGGACAGCTTCGGGAAGGAAAAAGGAGAACTGAATGTCAGACCTGTGGAAGTTAACGAAAAGCTCCTACCAAACGGAAGCAAGCGATGGAGACTGACATGATGGGTCAGATGGACCTATCTCATTTGACATCTCATCTGATACAAAATAAGAAATGACAATCAAAATTGAAGATTACTGAAAGGAAAAAGTGTTTCTCACATCCAGTATAATAAAAAATGGAAACATTGAAAGAACGCACTGAGAACGGTCGGCGTGGCTAGGGTAATGACTATAAAGTGACAGCGAGGGCACCCTGCACGGATACCGGTGAAGCAATTGCACAACTCTATCCAAAGCAAAACCAGAAAAAATAATGAAGAAAAAAAATAGAAGTAAATAAAAACTATATAAAAAATATAATTAATAACCCAACTCAGTAGTTTATGTGCTTTCCCAAAGACATTTTATGACCGCAGTTCCATGAGAAGAGACGACCTAGCATGGACATGTTTGACTGCTTGGTGAGCTGCTGTTCCTTGCTAAAAAGAAGTCATCAGAGCACAAAAAAGCCTAAGAGTCTTCTCTGATTTCTGGACAATCAAAGCAGCTAAGGAACCGCCAGTGCTGTCGTGGGGACGGAGTGCACTGACACATGGGTGGAAAGCGAGGAAGGAGCTCTTACCTACACTCAGAAAACGGGTAAAGCGCAGCCAGGAATCTCTCATGTTAAATAAACACATACTTGTGTGTCTATGAAAACAACAAAACACTTATAATTAAATTTTATCTTTAATACAATTAATGAACTAAGTCTATCATTAGCTGAATGAGCATACCTTATTTGACAATTTGTTAGCTTTTTAAAAGCAACAATTTCCTTTTATATTTACTTTCAGATCCTCCATAAAACAAAGAATTTTAAGTACCACGGGATTATTCCAGGGACAACAGTGGCAGATTTGCAGTCTATTCAGCACTGAATGTTAAGAGAAATAAAATAAATGAGGATTAATGCTAGATGTTTGAAGCAAAACTCTCTTAATATAAAAATGTATTTTAACTGGATGCTAATCTTTCAATCTGATCTTTCAGGACAGTCTTGCCCTATGCTAAAAGCAGAATTAACAAATTCGTATAAATTTTACCAGAAAACATCTGAATAGACCACGTACCCAACAGACGGAGGGTACTGCCGTACCATGCTGCCATAAGCAGTATCCACGAATAACTCTATTTGCAGTGAGAAAATGTATGTGAAGCTTTACAGGCTCAGCCTTAAGAGAACAAGAGATGCTGTTTCTGCAAGAAGCGAAACCTGACACCCAGAAGTAAGTCACAGTTTCAAAGAATGAAAACAGATCATTCTCCAACAGTGCTCAAAGAAATCTAACAGGAGCTAAAAGTGGTCCTCTTCTCTAGGTGTGAGTGGTCAGAAGAAAAAAAAGAACATTGGCATTATCAAAGGAAACCTTATATACCAAACAAAATCTGAGAAGTATATATTTTACATTAATATTTAGTTACTACCTTAGTTTATTCTATTTTGCTGTATACAAAACTATGGCTAAATTGACTGTAAAAACATATGTCTTTATTCAAACATCAGAAACATAGAAAAAAACCAAACCCATTAACATACCCTGTAATTATAGAAATGTAAGTATTCTAGACAAGAGTTCAGCACTGGCAAAATGAAAATCAAGTCAGTTCTGAAGGCAGGGACTGAGGGGTTAAAAAGTGTGGCCTACTTCAACACTTAAATCTACCAAATGAAAAGCCAAAAGAGAATGTGACATAGATTTAAATGAAACACACAGCTGATGAATCACATGAAACAAATTAGCTGAATTTTAATGCCGGCTGTACTTAAGCCTGAATGTGAACAGTGTTCTCAATGCGCTGAACAAAGCTCCTGTTCAGGAGCCAGCAGCCCACTGCTGGTGTGCAGATTGAAGCCTCTGTTCTAACCTCCCGAGCTCCATGTCTTAAACTACGCCTCTGAAAGAAATATTTATGTAAATTATAATCTTCTGGCAAAGAGTCACAAAAATTGCGTGTGCCTGTACTTCTCAGATAAAAACAATAAAAGGTTAGCATGTAAAGCACTTCAGGAGTTACTTTTTCTAAAACATAAGCACACACATTTAAAAATAAAGCACTGCGAACATCCTTTTCTCATTTGGGGGCTGGATTTTCCTCAGGCGGAAGAACTATTCTTTCAATTGGACACATCAAAACCCATCAGTGTTACGGCGTCTGTTTCCACAAGAAACTACCTGGATTTGAAAGGAAAGGGTCCAAACCAGAACATTACACTGAATGAAGAGGACCTTAAAAATTGCTTTCAGTGTGAATTAAGTTATATTCCAACAACAATGGATTATTCCTGGCTTTTTCGTCAAATAAATGCATACAGGCACGTTATCTTATCTTCCATTCAAGAGACCGTGAATTTGCTTCCAGTTTCTTCTGGTAAACATCCACCTTCCACCTTCGTGGCTGGCAGGAGAACAGCCACTCTGGTAAAAAAACGGGTCTAGCTCTGAAGGTCCCAGCACAGATTTCATAGAATGACCAGGTTGGAAAAGACCCACCGGATCATGGAGTCCAACCATTCCCATCAATCACTAACCCATGTCCCTCAGCACCTCATCCACCCGTCCCTTAAACCCCTCCAGGGAAGGGGACTCAACCCCCTCCCTGGGCAGCCTCTGGCAGGGACCAATAACCCTTTCCAAGAAAATTTTTTTCCTGACATCCAGCCTGAACCTCCCCTGGTGGAGCTTGAGGCCATTCCCTCTCGTCCTGTCCCCTGTCCCTTGGGAGAAGAGCCCAGCTCCCTCCTCTCCACAACCTCCCTTCAGGTAGTTGTAGAGAGCAACGAGGTCTCCCCTCAGCCTCCTCTTCTCCAGGCTGAACCCCCCCAGCTCTCTCAGCTGCTCCTCATCAGGCCTGTTCTCCAGCCCCTTCCCCAGCTTCGTTGCTCTTCTCTGGACTCGCTCCAGAGCCTCAACATCCTTCTTGTGGTGAGTGGCCCAGAACTGAACACAGGATTCGAGGTTTGGTCTCATCAGGCCGCCGAGTCCAGAGGGAGAATAACCTCCCTGGACCTGCTGAAATTCTACAAGTTACCCTTCGGCACACCTCATTTTGTCCCTGTAAAATACAAGGAGGAAAAAGCACCTACGCGGACAAGAGTCATTAACTTCTGCAAAGTTAATGCGAATTTTCCAGAGTGATTTGCAGTACTACCAATAGAAGAATAGTGCTGCATGTATGTTTTCAAACTGAAACATGCAACAGGTTGTCTGGACATTGAAAAAACAGCATTTGCTCACATCCACACATCTATAAAATCACAGAACGGTTTGAGTTGGAAGGGATTTTAAGGATCATCTAATTCCAACCTGCCATGGGAGGGGACACCCAGCCTCGAATCCCTCCAGGGATGGGGAAGCCACAACTTCCCTGGGCAACCTGGGCCAGGGCCTCCCTACCCTCAGTATGAAGAATTTCCTCCTAATGTCTAGTCTAAACCCACCCCTCTCCAATTTAAAGCCATTATAAAGGCAAGAATAAAAAGTCATCACAAACTCAATGCTAAAACACAAGGGAATCTACGTTTTATCTTGATTTAAAAAAAAAAAGAAAGCTAGCCTGATATCTAGACAAAAATTATACCCCTCTCAGTGTATATTAAGCAGTAACAGAGACTCCACTGAAAAGATGCAAGAGCTTTTTAAATACTCCTATTACTGCAGGTATTCAGGAAAGCCTGCTTTGCAGAACTGCCTCTATCCAATTCAAGTAACAGTAGAACTTCTAAGTGCTCCTGCTTTTGATCATTTTAGAAAGAAAAATCATTTTGATCCTTAAGAGATCGATATTAATTGAACTAATCTCTGACACCCAGCATTATGCATCATCACTCAGCCATATTTAAAAAGTCTACTTTTAATATAACTTTCCAGAATACACCCCCTACACCAGCATTCTTAGTAATTAAAAGAAGTATTAATACAGTTACAAATGCCTGGGTTCATTCACAGCTTTGCAGTGCTACTTGAATTACAGAAGGCAAAAGAATTTTTTAAAAATAAATGTATTTATTACACAGATGGAAGAGCAGTGAAACAGAGCAGCACAGAAGAATCTAAGGCTACTCAAAGCTGCTCTGTAAAGAAGAAAGTCATTTTGTCTCACTGGCTGACAAGTCCAACAGGATCATTCACTCAAGTGGAATACAAGAATATTGTATTAACCTGGTTTTGGTACTTTCATTACTGAATTATGCAGGGATTCTTTTATTCTGTTCCTCCACCTGTAGGACTTCGGAAATTCAGCAAATATTTGCAGGTCCTCTAGCATTAGAAATGGCCGCGCCTCATCCTGGTCTCCAGCACAAGATTCTCTGGGGCTACGTTATGGCATACAGTGAAACCTCAGAACCAGGCAGAAGTCCATGGCAAACACTTCACCCACAGAAGCACGAGTTCCACTTCGCACGGACTAAGCCACCAATCTGTTGCAAACCATCCAGAAATGGGGGACAAAAAGGTACAACTGCTTTACCACATTAAAAGGCTAATAATCAAAACTGAAGCCAACCAGGACCAAAGGAACATTACTTCCTTTACAGAGCCCTTGGATTCCTTGATCTGCTCCTTATCCTGCTTTTCTGAAGCAGCTTCAAAAGTCAAGTCGACCTAAGGAGGCACATTTATTGTACAGGCACATGAGCAATCATTGCAAGGAATACCAGAGCATCAGCTTCCAAAGAACTTGATATTCCACGCTACTGCTCAGCCACCGGCTTTTACAGCGAGACACAAGTCTTCTGAATACGAAGAAAGTATTTTATCTCCTCTTTTTCCTTCAAGAGATGGATTACATCACACTTATTGTGGGGCAAGAGCTGGAACACTGGCCACTAGCAGTATGCAGCTGAGAGGTGGATTTCCAGCCTATCACCTGACTGTGTTCCCATGTTTTGAATAAAGATTCTACTTTTGACAAAAACATTCAACAGACACCAAAAGGCATTCACTCCAATTTTGTTTCACAACTTCAATTCCTCCAAAAGTACAAAAGTCTCATGAATTGGCTCATATGGGTTAGAGATGTTTCCTGATTTTTTTTTTTTTTAATAGCGTTGCTAAAATTAAGGCTTCTGTGTTCTACCCTACCCTAGTCTCAACTTGCGGTGCCTGGAGGGACTTGAAAAACAGACAGCAGCATCTTTGAGAGATGCCATTAATGCGCATGAACTATGCTGTAATCATTTTAAATTACCTGGGAAGTACTTCGCAATATGACTTATTACTCTACATTACAAAGGTCACTACAAAAGCAAAACATACTCCTCTCTCTTGTTCCAATTGGCTTTTGCTCCAGTTCTTTCTCTCTCCCTATTATGTTTTCACCTGCCTTCCCCTGTAGTTGTCATGTCCTCTGGTACTCTCTGCGCTGCTCCTTCATGCCTTGCCTCGTCGGGCTACTGAGCAGGCAGTTTGGGCAACAACTACCTACCACTCGACCTGCATGTTGCCTTTTAACGTGGAGACCACACCAGTAGCGCAAGAAGGAACTTAATAACTTTGTGCTCTGTGATTTAAGTAGGAGGCAATAAAAGGAAAAATGAAAACCAAAAGCAGGTTAAATATTCAGAAGTAATAACACGCTGTGAGGTCTACAGGAATATTAAATTGCCTACTTAAAGGAAGCAATTTATTCAAACCTGGTCTGGGCAAAAGATGATTGCAGAGACCATTATAAGCAAAGGGATGAATGGGGCACCTTCCATAGGTTTTCTATTTCTAATTTCTATAATCACTAAAAAGCTATGCTTCTTAAATTAAAACATCAATAGATTTTATGCAACTCACAAATCCCTCAGAAGTTGATTTCACCATTTTTATTAAAAGGTATTTAAACAGTGTCAAAACTGGAATTAGAATAATAATCTCCCAGAAAAGTTACATTTCAAATGATCTTCCTCAATTTTAACATTGCTAGAGATTTGCTGAAAACATGTAACATACTTTTTTAAAAGAATAATTTAATACATACTTGTCTAAAGCGCTACAATGAAAAAGTAGACAGATAATGCTTATCTTCAGTTTCTATTTTACTTTTCTTCTTACTTATGTATATTAACAAAAAAAACCCTCAAATGATTTAGACAAAAGCTTTTAGCTCAACACATAATTGCAACAAAATTACAATAATTGTACCAATTAAAAAAATCCTGAATGAACAGTTTGTCATCTTAATGTTCCAATGGTTTATAGAAGGATCTACTTAATTAGCTGAAATTGCTTTCCAATGTTAGTATCAAATGTCATTTGTTAAAAGTTGAACGATTTTGAAAATAATTTAACAAAGCAATTTTACAAAACACCAAGAACCAACATTTTCTTTTCAGCTGAATAAAGCAAGCAGATGTGTCATCAAATTGCTATAAAAATAAATGAGCCTTTATATGGGAAAAAAATAAATGTTACTACTAGTGCTACAGAATACTATTTTCTGATTTTTTTTATAAATCAATTTCTTTAATAAAATAATTTTGTATCATTTATATCTTGGTGGTATTTTTAGTATGCTGTAAACACGCTTTCTTAAACTGAAGTAGTAAACAATGAAGTAGAAAGTTTTAACTATACGTGAGACAGAAAAATGTTTGAACGTGCCTAAGTGATTTCCTAATTTGATTCACATGGGTGGGTCACACACAAGAGCTGAACTTATCAGTAACGCATAGCACCAAGGAAATCGTGCTGCAAAACTCCAAATCCCCAGTAACCAACTGCTGTTCCACTTAACTGGTTTTTACCAGTTTAATCTGCAGAAAAAAGAGAAACAAAGGGCGAGTTGTCTAGTAATCTGAAATTAAGCATTTCCCTGGTTACTATTACTAAAGACAACTATTTTTGTGTTTGCTTCCAAAAAGGGGTAAAAAGATTGAGGAAAAAAAGCAATCAAAATCATATACAAGTGATGAAACTGGAAAGACAACATCTAGAACTGAAGAAATGCCAACATTCTCCATCATTGATAAATCAAACGGAGCAGACATCTTCCACAAATTATTCCTTAGAATGGTATAAGAGTTGAAAAAGTATTAAAACCAGCAATAAAGGAGTTACAGCTGTCTTAGATTCTTTAGTCCATCCTCCACTGAAAAAAGAATCGGGAATAGAAGAAACATATTATGATGCTATTGTAAATTTAGTGTGTTCTGCCTTGGTACATTGTTCTGCCCTCCTATTTGACATCCATCCCAGGCAGGCACGCACATACGTGCACAAATACTTTATTGCAGGGGTTAAATGAAGCCCAAGTGGTGGATGAATTCTACGTTGCTCAGTTTTAACTAATGGTTACTTACAACTCTGAGGAAAGCACAATTGTTTTCTCATCCTGGAAGATATGTAGGTTTTTTCAAAATCAAAAATTTAAGATTCCTGATTTCTATGGCTTCCTTCAGCTTCCCAAAAAGCATGTTTTCAAGGAGATTAAGAAAGGTGGAGATCCTAATCTGAACAGATGGCTCATGAGAATTTCTTCTATCCTGAGCCAAGTTCTCATGCTCTAATATTCTGAACGAATATATAAGAACAGTCACATCACAGAAATTCAGGGACTAGCAACTACTTGCCAATATCCTCACGAAGAATCAAAAAATCCTGTCTTAAAAACAGTAGTGTGCGTAAAGCCTAGGCAAAGACTGACAGGGAGGACTGTCCCTCGTGACATCAAGCACAGTAACATCACAGCCAGTGAGAAGCACAGGAACAGGCTGTGTGAACATGAGTTCTGTATCATTAACCAAAACGCTAATTCAGTTCCTGGGACTCTCCTCTGCCCAGTGAGTATCTTTAAGCACCGAGACAGCGAGTCATGGTCTCTCTTAGGACTGTCCTCCTAGACAGACTGGTTTTACATCTCCCACCATTTCACCAGGTAATGGCTAGAATCATTTCCAGAGAGATACAGAATCTAGATTCTAACCACATAAGAAAGAGGAAAATACTCACCATGGATCTATAAAATCTCTGGGTGAATGTTATACCTTGATGGCATCCAGACCATGAGGAAATTCAGAGACTATTATCAACTTCATACTGACTTCTTGTCTTTCCCAAGGGGTCCTCCACAGCAGATCGGTCACTAAGTTGTTCTGGTAGCCTGTAGTGTGGTGTTCTCTGCCACCTTCTTTTTGAAGGCCAACTGGAACTTTACTACAGAGCCAACACCTTCCCGGACAATTCATCACATTCACTAAGACCAGAAGGTTTCTGAAAATGGTCATAAGGTCTCCCCTAGTGCTGCTGTGACACTTGAAACACAAAATGTTATATAAAATAGGTATTGTCACTCCTCTTCCACATGTATTTCTCAACTAAAGTAGCCTTTGCTGCTGTGCTTCCTCCTTTACCTAACCTTTTCCTCCTGTTGCGAATTTGCTCAAACCACTTGTACCTGTCCAGTTTCTTTGAGGTCTTCAGCTACTGACTCACAAGGATTCTGAATGCACTCTAGATGCACAGGTGAGCGTCACAAAGACTCACCCGAGGCCTCGCATTAGCAATTCTGGACATTCACACACTAGTAGAATTGCAGGCGTTGCAGAAACTTCTGGGGTAAAAATTTAGACATCTATAGCTTTTTGAGTGTTTACAAGCTTAGTCGGTCATGTTCTGAATCGCATTCTTGTACTCCAGGGACATATACATGCCTGAAGTTCCACTTTCAGCTGCATAAACTTTAACATGTGGGACAGACTTCAGTCAGTGCAGACAGCCCACAATCTCTGGCTTCTGAAATGGGACAGACAGGGCAAACCTGCCGTATCTCCACCGGAACCGGCCAGCTCACAGCTGCAGAAACTCTCCCCAACACCTTCAGCTTTCAGAAGAACAAAGGCCTACAGGCACGAGGGTTACAAAATTACTTTAAGTGACTTCTAGGAACATCTTGCAATAGGCAAAATACTGCAGACTTTGGTTTCTGCAGTGATAAATAGGATGTTAACAGATAAAATACATTCAGCCGATTATCTCATTTAGCGAGTAAACTTAATGAGGGAAAGGACTAAGAAGACATTCCCTCCCATACGGTGAGATTTAATGGCACGATTTTTGATCAAGGTGGCAATATCAAATCCCTGCCATCTATAGTCTTAAACAGTAGAAAATACCAAGAAACAAAGTAAGGTAACTAAAACTCAGAGCCTCAAGCTGAAATGAAAAACTAAGGCCCAGGGGAAATAAATGCATCTGAGCAATATCTGAGAATCCAAAAAAGAGAGAGAGGGGAGAAAGTATTCAAGGAAAACAGGGATTCCTCGCTGCACGGGAAATCAGACAGTGCTGATATTTACAGCAAACCTGATGTGAGACCAGGGCTTTCCCCATCCCCTTTAGTATCTCTTCTATTTGGGTACAATCTTTTTGCAATGCGATGACTAGAATTGCAGAGTGTTTAGGACTCAGATACATAATAGATTTGCATAATACGATACCTTCCTTCTTTCCATTGCTTTGTTAATACCTCCTAAAGTCTCCGTTTCATACTCAGAGTCTTCCATATTCATCATAGTATCTACAGAGAAGCACTCACAGACTCCTTCCCCAACAACACTGCGCAGTAAGTGCTGGTTGATGAGAAGCTCGACGTGAGCTGGCAACGTGTGCTCACAGCTCGAAAGGCCAACCGTGTCCTGGGCTGCATCAAAAGAAGTGCAGCCCGCAGGGTGAGGGAGGGGATTCTCCCCCGCTGCTCTGCTCAGACTCCACCTGGAGTCCTGCGTCCAGTTCTGGAGCCCTTGGCACAGGAAAGACCTGTTGGAGCAGGTCTAGAGGAGGCCATTAACTGATCAAAGGAATGGAACAGCTCTCCTGGGAAAAGCAGCTGACAGAGCAGGGGCTGTTCAGCCCAGAGACAAGAAGGCTCCAAGGAGACCTTACTGCAACCTCTCAATCCTTAAAGACATCTTATAAGAAAGATGGGGAAAAACTTTCTAGCAAGGCCTGTAGCAATAGGACAAGGGTAACACTTTGAAGCTAAAAGAGGAGAAGTTTAAACCAGATATTAGGAAGACATTTTCATTGAGAGTAGTGAGGCACTGGCACAGGTTGCCCAGAGAGGCGGTAGATGCCTCACCCCTGGCAAGATTCGGGGCCAGGCTGGATGGGGCTCTGAGCGATGTGATTTAGTTGAAGACACCCCTGCTTGCTGCAGGGGATTTGGACTGGACAGTCCCTTCCAATCCAAATCATTCTATGATGCTATGAATAGTACTTAGCTTTTTTTTTTTAATAACAACTCAAAGCAAATAGATTTAGGTGTACTTCTGTAGTAACCAAACCGAAAGACACAGTTTATTCAGAGTACTCGACCTACGGAGCGCAGAGCTTCCATAGCTTCAGATCTAGCTCTGAACACCAAGCACTTGCTAGTCTCAGCCCACAGAACTATAAACTGCAACCCACCACCTCCCAGAGGCACAAATATCGTCCAGGTGACATGTACAGAGCAGCTTTCCATTGTCTCAGCTCAATTTTCTTTTCACCTGTAAGAGACAGCACTGCGGTGTGATGGCAAAGGGCCCTCCCCTTTATGACACAGCTCGCTCATACAGTTTGCAAAATGAAACTTGGAAGAAGAATTTTATACGGGTAAAATAGCGTACGATCACAGAAATCATATCGCAATGCATATATAGAGGGGAATGAACTGCAGACTATTCTATTATTTCATTTCTTAATGCCCGACGACTTGATTCTTTTCATTTTACTGTACTTTTTATATGTTGTGAAAATATTGCTTATTCTTTGAAACACAGCATCTAAACAAAAAAGATTGCTAATGTTAAATATGAGTACAGAACGTGCCAACGCACACAAGCAAATAGATGCTGCCAGAGCCACACTGAAGAGAGTCACTGTGCCAGTGCCACCTGCCGGCACAGCACCACGCTCCAGCCAGGCCCCACGCTCAGCACGCACACATCACACATCACAGCATCAGCGGCGTTTGGCAGTGAAGAGCTGGCTATCACCTGCCTCTAAAGGTACAGCAGTAAAACACCATCGGTTTTATTACCGCTTGTCAGCCTCAGAACAGAAGAGCTACTGCCGCTCTGTAGCGGAGGTAGCTGGAACAGATCGATGTCGTGTTAAGACTCTGCCCTGCACAATCAGTGGGTACAAAGGTGACAATGGAGAGTTCTCCCTGCAAGGGAATCCTGGTGACTCACAAGCTTTTTAACATATGGTATTTTAAAAGCTGGAAAAGAACTATAATAACATGCATTCTCCTTACACAGAGAATGTGATCAATTGTGCAACTCCTACACTCAACACTGAACGTACAAGAGTCTCATCCAGGGGAGAGGTCCAAGCAGAGCCCCCTCCCCCCACACTCAGAGTACAGAAATACAGCAAAACCAAATAAGAATTTGCTCTGTCACAATAAAAAGTAGTTTGGCGTGAACTATTAAATCCTAAGAAAATTATATTCTTGCTCCTGTTCTGAAGTACCAAACTATTTAAAAAAAAAAATCCTTGCAGAATAAAAAGCAGAGAAGAAATAACACAAACTCAGTACAGGAACAGAAGCTATACAAGAACCAAAATCTAGCACCTATTCATGAGACCCCAAATGGGACAGCTGCTTTATAAACTAGAAAACCTCAGAAAACCAAAACTTAAGCTTTACAGGAGGAACTAAAGTGAACAGTCTAATTCGAACGGATACAGAAACACATAATGAAGACAAGTAACTTTAACCAGTTGCAGATAAAAAGAACAATGACACAAAGGATTATTTTGGATAAAACAGAATTCTAAGAGCATTAGATAATCCCAGAGAAGTATTCACAGACCTTTCCCTATTGCGTATATGATCGCTCAAACAAGCAGACAGATGAGATCTCGGCTCCATCACTGCATCAGCAGTTACGTATTTAGTCCCCTGCACAGGTTCAACAGAAGTGGCTGAGAAAGACATTGAGTCTTCCTGAGCAGGTGGCAACATTATTATGAACGTTTCTTTTTATGGTTAGGTAATCAAAGAATCTCAGTCTTGTAGTTTTATCACTTCCACATCAACTAATCCTGTTATTTTTTGCTAGAGAATGTTGGTCCTCTTTTTCTTTTCCTTGTTTTCCTGCCATTACATGTAGAACACAAAGAGCTTTACTTAAAAGATCATCACCTGCCCTTTTCCAGTGCACGGTTCAGGTTTCTTCACTGTTTCTTCAAGTTACAAGTCCTAGTTTTATACACATTTGACTAAAATAAATTTGTAAACTAGTCAAACCTGTCAATAACGAACTGTCACTCTACTCAAGAGGCTGTGTTACTTCCAAATAAATCTGCACAGCAAGAGGCACAACAGCACACAGGGAGTCACACATCTCCACACCTCAACTAAGAAACCCCGACACACTTCAGCTGGCACTGAATATCAGTGTCTATACTAACAACAAATAATCCAGAACCCAAATAAGTCTTTCACATTCAATTGCCACTGTCCTTTCCTTCTTACCACACTGCTTTACCACAGATGTAATGTTAGTTTATACCAGGATTACTAGTAGACCCTTAGGAGAACAATTCAGGTCTCCAATACCTCCTTTGGTTTATCAAAAGCCCTAAACATTGTTCTGTCTCAATGACAACCCTGGGCTTTGATCACTCCACAGTGATCTGTTACTGTTGATTACTGAATCAAAAGACTGTAGTAAGTTTGTTGAATAAATATTGAAAATATAAAATTATGAAATGTGCAACACAGCAAATCTAAATAAAGAGAAGTCAGAAATATCTACAGCAAGAGTACTGGAAAGCAGGACAGGAGAAGGAAGCCCTGATGACTCTGAATGACTGTACTCACCTGATGACATAAACATTGGTGGCACTACTTGTGTGAACCCACAATGGGGACACGGGGTCCCATTACTGCATTGATTTCTCAGGCTTCTCTCACTTGCAGAGGAAATGTAAACCCAGAAACAGGATCCATTCCCAAGAGGAAACCATCTTCTAATCCTGCATTTGTTCACCCCTGAAGTTTGCTATTTCAGCGACAACCCCTCACAGCCTGAAACCACCCCACTGTACTACTGCCCTCTCTGTCATCTTCAGTCCTCAGCCTCATCATACCCAGCCCCCCTTGTCCCTCCACTGTCTGGGTTCTGTATTCAGATCTCAATCTGACACAACCCACTCCAGCCATCTTTCCCGATCTACCCTAATTCCATACTCAACACTAACCATTTCCAGCCTACTTCAGACCCTCTTCCATCTAATCTCTCATTCTCTGACTCTTAGGGTAGGGCAACTTCCCAAAATTTTCTTTCCAGGTTCGCTCTCCTCTCCCTTCTTTCCCTGGACTCTGCTGAGTCTCCAGATTTTCTGGCAACTTGTTCAATCAATCCCACTCTTCCCCTTTTTACCTCAGCTGCTCTTTTCATACGCTCTCGGTTATTTTTAACACAAGTCAAGCCCCTTCCTCTCACTGACTTTCATTCTCAGATTCTTTTTTTTTTCCTACAGGCCCAAGTCCCAGTCACAACCTTTCTTTTCCATTACTCCCACTGTCATCAGGTCACTTGTCACAACACGCAAGTGCATTTTTACTGACAGCCAAGTTCTGAAGAGCCCTGTTGAAAGACAACAGAGGCCTCACTGGCTCTCAGCTGCAACACCCCAACCGCTCTGTTGGATGGCAGCTGGCGTTGGCAACACAGAAAGTCACACTAAATAGTGATTAAAGTCATTTAGAAGTTTCCAAAAGTTCACAGAAAAGAGTAAGACTCTAGGATTTTTAGATTACGACTCGGGAGCTGTTTGAAAGTCGTGTTATTTTAATAATCAATGCTGATAGCTATTTTAACCACTGGCAGTGCATACCATTACCAGAATAACACCTACCTCTCGTAAATGGCTTTTAAGGTCAGATGATCTGGGACACCTTCAGTCTCTTCAAGATGCAGGATGAGCCACGATGTTCTGTACGGCCACTGCTCTGTGAGATTGATCCAGCTGGCCAGTCTATCCCAATTGAACGTGATCTGATTAGCTCTCAATAAACGACCTGATGTAACAGGCAAGGAAAGAAGAAACACAAGGAGTTTTTTTCCATTTTGAAAGATACCCTTTTTTCCCCTCAAAGTAACAATGATGCAATCCTTTAATTTGATCTGTGAACTTTCTAGTATTATATTTTGAGCTTCGTAAACTCAAAATCATCTCAAGTCGCACCTAAAACCACCATATGACAGACTAATAAAAAGTCTTGCAAACACTGGTCAGAACACAAGACTCTCCAAAACTTCCATTCCAAGTTAAACGCTAATTACTATCATTCTGTTACAGGTGAATCATAGGTTCCTTTAACAAACCTCAATAACAAGTTTCACACAGCACTGACTACTCAATCTGAACATAAAAAATCACGTTAATGCTCTGAAAGATCTGCACATCAGCATATGAAACACGGGCAAAACAAGCTAAGGCTGCAACTGCCATCTTCAATAGCCAATAAAGTGAAATTCAAAGCTATAAACATAAGGCTGTTTTAAGTTAACAAGTTTTAAGTGTGAATTATAAATAAAGATAATCTTTAAAATCAGCATTTCAAGTTTTGGCAAGTTTTCTAGAATTGCACTATTAATATTGGTGAAAACACATAACTTACGGCCTGAAGGCTCTGCTAGTGCAGCCGTTCAGGAAATCACCACATATAATCGCAGACTGTGGAACACTAGAAGTGTTCTTGCAGGGGTTGGTTTGTTTTTACATCTAACAGTTTGTGATTTTGTAATACTTTTGCATCTGTTCTATAATCTGCCCAAACCAGACATTACACACCACAGATTGTAATGACAATGCTAAGAGACCGCACATTTATTTAAAAGTTAATCTAGGAATGTTGTCACACACGAATGATCGCTAAAAAGGGGAAGAAGCAGGAGAAAACAAAACATTAATGCTCTTCTACTGTATTAGCTTGAAGTCAATGGAACTGAAAATAAGCCATGGGTTACTTTACTCAATTGAGAACAGCATTTACATCTAATTCTTCATAAACCTGAGTGAAGGTAAATTAGGGCAATCCAAATTGTGTAAGCACTGAGGATGGAACTGCAGAGACAGCTCACCCCTCTGCATAACCCAAGCTGGCACAACAGAGCTGAACCTCAGCTCAGAGACAAAACTCTACCCTTGTGCAGTACTTTCTATGGAGCTGGTCCCCTCGGCACCGTACCAGAGCTGAACCAGCTCCACGTACTTGCGACACGCTGGGAATAAGCGCTCCCAAACACAGTGGGAAGTGAGGCAGTGGGAGCAGCAGCAGCACTGCTGGGGCGGGTTTCTGCTGCCAAACAGATGAGCAGGAATAGTTCCGTTTGGGTCTGTATTACTACTGTGCATCTCCTGGGGAAGCAAACACCCCAAGTAAGATTGGATGTGGTTCCAACTCCAGTTCTGAGCTCTGCAACAGAGACAGGCTGGTGTCTGAACTGCACCCAGTGCAGGCAATCTGGCTCAAATCACCCAATGCAGAATCGAATACCAGATCTGCTGGACCCTTCCTTGATGCGCCTGCAGGCAACTGTGATATTTCTGTATCTGTAAAAGTTTTCTTCCTAAAATTCTCCCTCTCAAATGATCCATCTCTCATTAGAAAATTGAAGTGATTTTTTTACTTTAAATGTTATTGTAGAAAGATATAGGTCATATTTCTAGAAATAACAAAGGTCATTTAACACAATATTTTATTGCTACTATTACTGTAGTCTTCCTAGCTACCTTATTAGGCTTACTGAAATCAGAAGTCTTAAAGATTCTATTTTCAATAACATAACCCAAAGCTTGTGATAATTTGATTAACGCGGAAATAACTACAAAACAAGAGCAGAACTCTCTTCCTTCAAAACAAAGCAATATTTACTTTGTTCTCCACTTCTAGTATAGTACAGCTCAATTTAGTGAGATACTTTATAAAATCAGGAGCTCAGGCTAAAAGAGCTGAAGCGGTATAAAACCAAGTAACCCATTATATTCAGGGGAAGACTTCTACAGGACAGGAACTATAAAGAGTAGGATTCATGTCATCTTCCAAGACCTTCCTTACAGTGTAATGTAGGAAGCTGTAACTAGGATCAATTTGCTACGGAAGAGCTCAAAGTTGCATCACTTCTGAAAGACACCACTGACGTATAATGGGCCAACGGGAAAGCTACAATTGTGTGCAAGCTTAGGTATAAATAAAAGAAACAAAGCAAAAGCAGGAATATCGGTACAGTTTTTTCAACTAGCTATTTCAAATTTTAATAGCACTGTATTTCTTTTCCTAGACTCATATATAGGTAGAGGAGCAAATGATTACTGTCTCTTCAGTCATTACTTACCTAACTGAATATTCCAAACATGCCTGCTAAATAGTATTAAAATATTTTTAATTAAAGACAATACATTTGACATATCTGTGAATCCCTTTCATTTTCCAGTCCTAGAAACTGTTAGTATTATTTGTTTCAGAGAATCACAGAATGGTTAAGGTCGGAAGGGACCTCTGGAGCTCACCAGGTCCAACCCCTCCCGCTCAAGGGGCCGCCCAGAGCCAGCTGCTGAGGACTGTGCCCAGGTGGCTTCTGCATATCTCCAGGGATGGAGACTCCGTAACCTCTCTGGGCACTGTGTCAGTGCTTGGTTACTCACATAGTAAAAAATGTTTCACTAGCACCTGGTGAATAATGGCAGCTTTCTACAAGGGTCCAAATCCTAATTATACATATTCAGAATACAGAGCCTGGAACAGAGAAAACATGACATTTGATCCTTTTGAAAAAGCTAGTATTGGCTTTCACGTCAACACAAAAATGAGTTAAGGATAGTGAAATCAAGCTGAAGCTTATGCCAGGATTTTTTTCCTGGTTAAAGATCATGCCAGTTCTGAGTAAAGGCCCAAATTGCCCTGAAGGCTCATACAGTACAACAGCAAGTGCTTATGCAAAAGCTTCAGAACCTGGGAGAAAGCAATATTGCAGTCCCTGGTAATTTGTGGTTCATTGCTTGCTTTCTATTAGCGCTTGATGAATTTTACTTTCAGGTACATTATTGTTCCTGAACCCACATACGCTTCCCACACTCATGTGACACTGTTGCCGAGCTATCCACTTAACCACACACAGCGTGAAAAGGTACTTGATTTGGTTGTTCTGAACTAGTTAGCTGTCAGTGCCTTTTAGTGTCTGCAATAGAAAAGACAGCAAATAATCATTCCCCACTCACCCACTACACAAAACATGACTTTATATTAGAGCTACATAAGCCCTTTTCCAGTTGTTTCCAGTTTTTAAACCTGAAAGGCACCAATGCCTTGGACTGTTCCTTTTTTGAAGGAAAACAGGTCATAAAATTCTTCCATCAGCCCCAGAGAGTCATTTAGGGAAAAAAGATTCCAAACATCCATGGCAAAAATGTAAAGGGGACACACCTGGGTCTGACTCACAGCTTACCTTTCAAGGTACCAGCACTACAAGTCTTGTTCACATTGAAGTATTACAAAATTGAAAAATATATTTTGCTATCCCACTTCAAAAATAAAAAATATAAAACTTCCTAAAAACTTACAATCGAATCACTTGCCTCCCAACTGAAGTCAATGAGACAACCAACAATGAGACAATTGGTTACTCAATTGAGTAACCAACAAAAGTTACTCTAGTTAACTCTGTATAGAACAGTCTGTAAGCTTTGCTTGCACTCCAGAAAAGTTTGCTTGAGAAAGATTTAAGAAAATCAACACGAGGCTGACTGGTTAAGCTGAGTTTACACACTGAAATGTCTAAGTGCAACTACAAGCAAACCAAACACAAAACATGCCAAACTTACCTGTCACTGAAACGATATTCAGCAATCGTCTCATGGTCTGAGGACTGATGTCACTGAACCAATCCTCTGTAACCAACAGCTTGGTCAAATCAAAAGACATCTGCCGGGTCATGGTGCGTTGCATCTGGCGTCTTCGGTAAGTATCCTGATAACAACACAAAAAGGCAAGGAACACATACTAGCATCAAAAACTTGTATGTATTTGAAATACTTCAGTTTCACTCGATTACTGAGTTAGAACCTCTGTGAACATGTGTCTGTGAGGCTGACATGAAATGCTATACAAATATTTACCAGAATTTAATTCTGATTTAGCTGTGTAACAGTTGAACCTGATTTCCATGAAAGCTGAGAACTGATAAGAGTCACAGGTTTTACTCCTATGACAATTCTGGGAGGGCAAAACACAGTGACACAGTGAGATATTTTGTAAAAACATTACTAATTTCAGCACTGCCATCACTGCTTCACACTGTCTCTACAAAACGTTAATACTATCCATTTCACACTTAAATTTTAAAATCAAAGTGAACATTGGGTTCCTCTGCTACAAAACTGCAAGCCTCTCCTACGCCAGCTCAAAAAAACTTCCAAATTCTCAGACTTCACGTTGCTTTTCGATGCTCCCTAAATACCTCTTATTAAACCACTTTACTGATTTTACCTAAAGATGGGAAAGCAAAACAAAAAGCAGGAAAGAAATTATGGTGGACATGCAGCAGTGAAAGTCTGGTACTACAATATTCTATATTCCTTGATTTGCTCTGTTACTGCCCCCTGCTGCAACACCCTGTGATGAAGTGATACCAGGCTAAAATAATCTAAAATATATAGTCAGCCACTGGAATAATCTCCCCAGGAAAAAGCTGGATTCCCCAACATCGGACACTTAAGATTTCGCTGCACAGCGTGCTGGGCCATCTTGGCTAGACCGTGGTTTGGCCAAGAGAAGCTGGATCAGATGACAGTTAAGGTCCCTGCCAACCTGCTGTTCTATGATTCTATGATATCAGCATGCTGTATCGTTACCATCTCAGCATTCACACAGTGTTGGATTTAAGTATTAGTGCAAAACAACACTCTGGTGAGCAAGCAAACTTTTTCCTCTTTGACAGAGCATCAGTCCACCGATCTAAGAATGTACTGTTCCTACGTGCATCATTTATAACTTCATAAGAATGGTTTGACAAGTCTTCCAAGTTGACATGATTAAAAATGTGACAGAAAAAAGAAAAGAACAGAAAGGAGAAAAGGTATTACCAGTTTCTCTACTTAGTCTAAAAATCTCTCTCACCCGCCTATTGAGAGCAGTTTTGCTACCGAGCTTGGCCATGTCTACAAGACTGTTCTGTGAAACTCTCCTGTCAACCTCTTCATGCAACCCTATAGAAAGGAAAACAAAAAGGCAGGTATACTCTCCATTCACAGACATTTGACTGATTTATAAAATAACACTAATCATCTGCAAATTATTTAAATAGTCTGTTCCAAACTCCTGCTTTTTGGAACCCTGGTTTTGTAACTTTCACACTGCCCTTCCGCACAACCTCACCTGCGTTGTCTGCATAAGGAATATCCCCATTGGTTGTCGAAGCCACCATCAGTTTCTTTGCATTACTGAGCCCCCGGCTATTCAGAAAAACGGGCAAATGGACTATGTTTCGCATGTAATCATGTCCATTTATGTTTGAATCACGTAGAACACTGTTGAGATTCTGGTTAATAGCCTTTATAATGATGTGTGGGTCACTCGCAAAAATAGCAATAAATGGGCCTTTTGAAAACAAGACTCGCACCTGTAAAAAAAGTAGATGGTACACCTTGTCAATAATAATTAATAATAACTGTGGATCATTTGAACATCTGACTCAATGCTTCATATTCTTTCTGTTCAGGTTATAAACTTGAGAGGACAAGAGATATATAGAGATTTCTGTTTCTTCTATGCAAGATATCTAAGGTTAGAAACCTATTCACAACTAGAAATCAGCATAGCTGACAAATCAGCAGTAGCAGTTACAGTGAGAATCATCACCGAGAAGATACTGTGCAGTCATGTTCTAGCTCCACCAATTATTTAGCATTTAAGTATTACTCAGTAAGTACAAAAAACTCTCTGAACATTGTGAGCTTGTTTCAGCAGGAAATGAATTTTCAATAATTCACATCTCACTATTTCAAAACTTTTCACAGGTATTACCATGTACAGCCCTCCTGGGACTAAACATCAACTTCTAAAACCCATCGGTCTTGAGGCCACCTTTATAAAACGATCCAACTCACGGTATCGAGCATCTGTAAAACTTTGTCCTGTTCACAAGCATCCAATCCATCAATAATTACAACAAGCCTTGTCTGGTTCTGAGTGAAGCTGTCAATCGTTTTCGCCATTCTGGCCATCAGTTCCACTTCACATTTCAAAACCTACAAAAATATAAAGAAAAGAAAAAGACATCTCTATAACACTTGAAACTCACAAAAATACATATGATTCCTTTTACAGATTGCTACTTGTCCCAAAAATACTTTAAAAAAATACATGCTTATAAATACCTGAAGTCCTAAAACGTCACTTCCAGAATTTTAATTCCTTATTTGTACAAAAATGTACAGAACTGCGCATTCCATTTAACATCTCAAACTATCCTTATTTAAATTCCATTACAATGTTATTTTAAAAGTAACATTTATGTACTGTAAATCAGTATTTCACAAGCATTTGTAGCTTCAGCTAACCCTCAAAAATTTCTTTGCCTATGATGGACACTTGAGTTTTCTATCTGCCTTCCAGCCAAGCAACCACTGCCAGGACGGCATCCGAAGAGTTTTTCAAAATTAAGTTACACATCTATCAGCTACCCTTAATACGAAAACAAAGGTGGAATTCACCTGTCTTAATTTCAGCAACTAACAGGTAGACATTTAAAATCTGATCTCCTCATCACTCGATTAATCCTGAACATGCACATAAGACGACCCAAGCCATGCAAACAACTCTCCTCCGACTGCAAAGGGGGAACCTAACTCCGAAGGGGCTGAAGTTACGCCAGATGAGTATCACTCACAAAACAATTGTCGGGAAACAGCAGCAAGACAGGACAAGGTCTTCCATGCATCAACAACGCGTGCAAAACACATTCTTATACAACGCGCTGGCTGTCGCCTATGGAGGCGCCTATGGAGGCAACCATCATGATGCTGAAGTTTATTTTCAAACAGGAGCATACAGGATATTCAGTGGCAGCCTGATGGCAACATTTTTTTATCGGTTTAGAAGCAATCCAGTAAAACATTCCTGTTTCCTGTATTTTTTCATTAAATACATGAACTGGTTTGGAATGTTCTTTCAGTGCTACCATTCCTGCTTCACGAAAGAGGTGCTGCAGACAGTTAAAGTTAGGCTTCGTTCTTCACCTTCAGAATATTTTAAAATGTTATTCTTTTTAATGTTATGATCTAAAGTAAACTTTTACTAAATTGTGACAAGTTAGTACAAGTGTTTTCCTAGTACCTTCCCCTCAGCAAAAAATACAATTAGAACCTGAAAAAATAATCCAAATTTACCATTCCTGGTTGAACAGACAGATCTCGTACACTGAGCATAATTACCAGTAGAACAGAGGCGTTCGCTACAGTAAAAAACTCACCAAAGCTCATTCTCACACTGCAAGACCAGCCCGAATCTTAAGAAGGCTACAGGTTTGGGGATTTGTTTCAGTCCCTTTAATACTCAATTCACGTGAACATTACCTTCATGAACCCCTCGCTTTTCAACTTGTGCAGCTTGGAGGCAGCATTGTGAAGACGTTTTCTTTGAGAATTCAAAACTGAATCCATCACTTGCCACCACGTGCGACAATTCAAGATAAAAGCCAAACCAACAACACAGGTAACCGTTATAAGAATAACATTCACTGTCATGTTGGCTTGATCCACGTTAAAAAAGGCCAGCAGGGCAATAGCAGAGACAACGCAAGCAAGTATGAACAGGAAAATCACAAAGGATGGCAGACAGCAGGTTTTCTTCCATTTCTTTTTGCCTAGGAAACGAATATTTGCTGTTAGAATGAGTGTAAAATGTAAATATAGGCAAGTACAAAATCTGTTAACTTGCATACTTCTCATAAAACACTAACTTGCACATAAGGTTACTGCTGTGCTACCACGCAGTCACAAACGTGAAAAAAGGTCTAAATTTGCCAAAATGCTTGGAAAATTTGAAGCAGATATTCCTTTAATCTTCAGTTTATTTCCACTGTTTCAAATCTACACTGGATGGAAATGATCTTTATTAAACACATTTCATATTCCTTTTGTGACATGTCTCTGTAAAGTGTATTTATGCAAATAAATGCTCATGGTAACTACTCTGCTTTGAACAGGAACATTACACTCGCGTAACCTAATAGTAACAGTGCCACTGGAGAACTCAAAGTCACAAGCTACAACCAGAGAACCCTTTCTCATACATGAAAACATACACAAAAAGGGAGGGCTGCAGTATGTCAGGTCTGGCTAGACCACAATGGACCTCAGAAGAGAATACAGACCCGCTGACTTCAACTGGATTGATAGGGAAGTGAGAAAGAAGTATTGGATGTCAACACAGCTACTGCCGTGATCAAACAAACAGCAAAGGAGCAGCCCCTGCCTTTAGGATCCATACACAGCCAGGAGAGTCACATCTTCTGAACACGTTTGTTCGTAACAAAAACAGAATATAGGAATAAACTCATGCAAAATGATGATAGCAAAAAATATGAACTGAAATGGAAAAATAAAATTTTAAATATCCTACGAGGAAAGACTATCCAAGATTCATACATGGCCCATCTATGATACTTTAGAGAGAAATGCATAATGACAAGAATATGGGGCAAGACAGAAGAATAACAGCTCCAGTATGATTACATTCAACTCTAGATATTTTCAAGCAGGGATGCGAGCTTCCTCTAGCTAGGAGACAGATTGGATCAGAGAGAGACTTGGGAATCCTCAACAATGAAATAGCAAGTGATTAGGTTCATCTGCGAGTTTACAGATGTAACAAAAATTAGAGATATGGGAGACTAAAAAGAAATCTACATGGAATTTCTATGACTATCTAGAGACAAATATCTATGACCTCATACCTACAAACACCTAGAGACAAGGAGAAGATGTGCCAGATCAATCAGATACAACTGAAAGTGAATAAATAAATTAGATAATGAGGAAGAAGAGCATGGGAATGCAACAGACCCAAAGAATGCAATAGAAATGTAAGATTAGATATGGCAGACAAGACAATTACTGCAGATAACCACAAGAAGCAGCATTACACTGCCACTGGCAGTCAATTTCAAGAGCAATTACAGCATCCTGAAAGCTGTTTAACAAAAGGTTAAGAAGAACTGCAGAATATATAATGTAGAAATATGGGTGAAAAACTCCACATACCACTTTTGGAAGGAATGTTCAGAGAATCTGAGAAAGAACAACGAAGACTGATTTGTGTTCAGCAGGTAGCATGTTCTTTTCCACCCTCTGTAAGAGGGTGGATTCCTCAATTAGTGGTCAAGGACAAAACAAAACAAGAAGCAATCTACTGAAACTGAACTCAAAGGAGAAATAAGCCCTCTATCACTTGAAAGTTACACTCAATAACTCCTTTTTTTCCCAACATCATACTCTGCTCTGTGTATTTGTTTCAGATATCTACAGATGAGCCAGCAGAAAAAGGTTTGTTCCGTTTGGATCAAGCAGGAATATTCCATCCCATCTTACCAGCATTGATCACAGTAATGTACGGCTTTGGACCAACATGTTCAAGACATTTATTATTTCCAAGAATAAGTAGTGGTCATTCATAAAAGCTCTAAATTAAAATCTAATGAGCTAAACAGAAACTTCTCTTAGCTTATCTGACTCTGACACAATGACTTAATTGCTACAGAAAAATATGATACTGCACCTAAAAGCCTGTAAAATAAATATACATTTCCACTGACACTTCTGGAAACTACACCTCACTGAAGATATACCTGTATAATATTAATAAAATGAAGATGAACAATGAAAACAGGGCATTTTACTCTCCAAAACAATACAAGTTTCCCATTCTGTGTGAATTTCTGCATGGCTACAACGGTTTCTAGGAAGAGCTCATAATGTGGGAAACAGAAGCCCTGATAACTGTGCATTGAAATGGAATAATCAGAAATGCCATTCAGGTAATAAAAACCTTGCGTATCTTCTGTCTTGAAAACTCGAAATAGCCTTGTTGCTAAGAAACCAAATTCCCTTTCACACGCATCAGAGAGGGTAGCAATCATCTCAGCCAATGAAGTTTCTCCACCCACACTGGACAGTCTATTGTAGTCTGTAAACAGAAATCTGAAAGAGAAAGAAATGTGTATTTTGTATCCTTTAGAACACTTTAAATATTGTCTGTCAACAAAACCAAAAATCTTCCCATATCTCTGTAGCTAAGAGTTTTTTCAAGTGGCATAAAATGTAAAGTACTTAAATATTTTTTTTTTAACTCTACATGAAATTTAAGCATTTCTTTCTTTCTTTCGTCACCTGTTAACAACCTCTTCTTTGCCCCACTTCCTAATCTAGAATTTAATTTCTTCGAAAGATAAAAATGATTGCATCATTAATTGCATCTCAGTTGGCAGTAAAAACATTAAAACATCTTTATGATGCCAGAACATAATATTGACAAGCATTTTTATAATGGCATTCTGAGCTATTTTCAAATATTTATATAGAGGATCAAAAAAAAAAGACCGAACACGACCACTCAGAAGCACCATGAGGCTAAAATACAAGTCTCTAAACAACAGGAGTAACCAAAACTAGAAAAGACATGGCACAAATTTTCTTCCTTTTAGGTAAACTACAAGCTTTGAGCAGTCCAATGCTCTACTAAAAAACATGACCTTATGAGAAGCAATCAGTGAAAAAAGCATTAAATGCAATATACAGTAAGCTATGCCAGAAAACTAAATTATTTTGTCTGTAACAGATTTAGTGTGATAGTCAAAATCCCTAACACTAAAAAGCAGAAACTTTCACTGACTCTGGCACAGAGCTCTTTCTGAAAACCTTACTATCTTCTTCACACTAAAAAAACATAACTACGTGATATTCTAGGGCTACTGTTTTTCAAACAAGAATCTTAACAACTTCAACAACCACACTAATATGCACAGTTGGAAAAGTATCATAGTGAACTCAAATAATTCATTCAAAAGGAAATTAAATAACTAACCTGACAGGTAAAGCTTTTGTGGTTTGCTCTGGTAATTCTGGTGGATTCACAAACATGAGTTTGAGAAGCAACTCCAAATATCCAATATGTCTGGCCAACCTCACACTCAACACCCAGGCCCAGTTCCAGCTCTCACCTTCTCTTCGGCCACCAAAGTAAATTACAGCTGGAATATTATAAACAGATGTTACAGCTAAATTTTAGCCAACATTCACAACTGAAGGATCCAGCAAGTTTGAACAGATAAGCCATGGAATAGTGCAAAAAAAGTAGAATGAATTTTTAAGTTAGGGCTAAAAACAAGAATGGTAAGAATAACATAATGAAGTTAATATTCAAAATTCTTCTTCGTTTTCAAGGATGCCCTCTTGGAAATCACAGTATCACTAGGTTGGAAAAGACCCACCGGACCATCGAGTCCAACCATTCCCATCAATCACTAACCCGTGTCCCTCAGCACCTCGTCCACCCGTCCCTTAAACCCCTCCAGGGAAGGGGACTCAACCCCTCCCTGGGCAGCCTCTGCCAGGGAACAATGACCGCGAATTTTTTTTTCTGATGTCCAGCCTGATTACATGCAAATTACACGGAAAACACAAAGAAAGGGTCCGAAGGGGTCCTATTTTCTATGAAAACATTTAGTATTTTTTTCTGAATCATCAAGCTTGCCTACAAAATAATACTGAATTCCAAAAACAGATGAAAACCTTCACAAACTTCACATAAAATTAAGACTTACTAAAGAAAATGTAGAGAACTGCTAATAAGCTGAGCGACACGGCTATTCCGAGCTTTGCATCCACTGTGAACGCAAGCAACAAACCCAAGCCTCCGCACAGCAGAAGTGTGAGGAATACAACGAGCCAGGAGAACTGAAACAGAGGTTCAATCTGCTGTCCTGCGAAAGTCTTCATTTCATCTAAAGCAAAAAAGACAGAGACTGGTTAGCACATTAATTCGCTGTAGAATAGAAGGCAAAAAAAGGCATTATAACAATCATACTTGAAAAGAAACACTTTTCCCTTAGGCTGTTTAACTTTTCCCTTTTATTGATCCGAAAAAAAGACAATGATGCTTAAATTCTTCAAATATTACAGCAAAACACTATGTTGCCATCCATGCTGTAAATGAAACCATTTAAATACATAATATTTGCATTGTTTTTTACTTCTAAAGGCATGTATTAAAAAGCTGTGCCATTTCCAATCCTCCCTCACAAGTTTAAAACATATTTTATTACACAGAGAAAAATAAATCCAGTGTATCTGTCAAAAAAAACCCAGCTCCCAAAACTTCCATCATCAGAATCTGGACCACATTCCATCTTTAGTCAGATATAACATTATAACACGAAGGCTCCAGTATGTACTTCTGGGTTTTGATTCCTATTTACTAGCACAGTAATTTTCCTGAAGAAACTAATTTAGCATCTATTGATAACGAAATATCAAATACACAACCCAGAATAAAAATATGAATGAGGAAAAAGATGAAAATACTGTAAAAGCATTCTAAAAGCAAAAGAGCTCATCAACAAAAAACATGACAGTAAAAAACGCACATCACATTTTGTTCATGACATGAGGCATGAGGTGAACAAAATTAGTGCAGAGACACCATTTTGACCAATGCAGAAGCTTTTAAAAACACAGAAAGTAAGGAATATCAAGACTGGTAAAAGTATTTTGAATTTTACTGAAACATCTCAGAAAAACACTGCTTGTTAGAAAATGCTAAAGCTGTCAATAAGATGCCTGTTTCCACTGTGAAAAATATTGGCTCTCTTCATGTACTGTATTTGCCTTATTCTGTGATTTCAGTCAGTTATAAAGCTACAAGTAAATAAGGGGAAAGGGAAAGAAAACTAGGTGCAGAGAAAGTACAGAAGAGAGAATATTAATAGCCTGGAATTTGTTCTTAAACTTAAAAAAAGATGACACACAGTAGGCACAATAAATAAATACTGCAGCAGAAGAGGTCCGAGCCCAGGCTGACACACAAACATCCACCCCAAGGCATATTTCAGTGGTATCTACAGGGTGTATTCCCTGCTGCAGGAAACCCACAGGACAATAAACAGCAACACTTAAAAGCTGTCGGGACATTGCATAAACGAACAAAGAACCCTATGGATGAACCGCCCGCCCTAAACTGTACATCCTTCTGTCACAAAAACAGAGACTGGAAACATTTACACAGGTCAACCTCTGTTGCAAATATTAGTAACTCCCACGTGGTGCTTTACACAGACATAGTTGAGCCCACAGAAAAGACCAAAACAGCTTTTACCTTCCAGTTTTTTGAGCAGGAAAGATTTTCCACTTCCCCACTGTGCATATAAGCCTACACAGATAGGTGGCTGCATGGTCGGTTCGCTCAGAATATCAGCCAAGGCACTGCTGTAGAGATCGTAACCCAGCATATCGCCGTCAGATTCCGTGGGAGACAAGTGTCCTGTGTCAGGAACACAGCGTTAGAGAACTCTGCTTTAAGAAATCTCTCCAGTATCACAATTTTCATACACATTCGCCTGCATTTCAAAATGTACTCCTCTCATATAATAGCTGTTATTATCAGTACGCTATTCTTCAAAGGAACTTTAAATCACCCACATAAATATAATTACCAAAACCATTAGAGCTTGCCACAAGAGGCTCAAACAAAACCACAAATCACAGCAACTCGAAGAAAATAATTCCTACACAAGCAAGATAAAGTAAAAACAAAACGATGTGCATAAATCACACAGAATTCAATGTCAAAAGTCACAAATAAAAGGTGCATTTGACCTTTGTTAGGCTTTTAGAGTGATGATTTTTTTGCCAACTGATTTTCTTCAAGGTCTCCCATTAGTTGCAACATTAAAAAAAAGTACACGGCCAGCACTTTTCAATACAGAATTGAATAAACTGGATTCTCAAAATACAAGTGATTGGAAAAAATATAAAATCAAACACTTATACTCACTGGCTCCAAATATCTGTGTCAAAATACTCTTCTGGTGGCTACAGTCAATATTGTAAGGTGTTTCTCCTGCTTTGTTGGGTCTATAAAGCAATCGACCATCTTTTGGATTCCGTAAGAGTAATTCAGCAAGCTTACGGCTTCTTCCACGAATGGCAATATGAAGTGGAGTATCTCCTTTCTGCAATTAAGTGAAAAACTAGTAACAGCTAACATGACTGCCTAAGCCTATGAACAGCCCATATGTTCCACCATGTTTCACGTGTGTTATTTAAATGCATCTTAAGGTATTCGCAACAGCACTGATGCCATACAGCAAGCGTTTCTCCTCTTGAAAAAGCCTTACAAAAGTTTCAGAAAAGACATGTGAAAAGGCAGTTCTTATAATGCTAAATCCAATCTTCTTTTTAAGTGCTTATATTAGCATCTTGAAGTTCATGAAAACGTAGTCTCTGTTGAGAAACAAGCACTTGCTAGCCTAGCAAATTAAGGGTCTTGTTTGGGCCAAGAGATATTCTTGCCAGAAATACTTCCATTCCTGTTCCAAGTTCTCCAAAAACCTTTCCAGTAAAAGTTTCCTCATTATATCAAATCAACATTACCACTTATTTCCCCTAACTAAAATATTAAGAGGTTAAGAAAGTATCAAATAAATGTTCCCGTATTTCAAGAGTTTACAGTTCAGGTAGATAACGCGTAAAAGGACAGTAACAAAATGTTAGTTTAGTCCTTCCCTAATATCCTGGGCTTAGTTAAGTGTGTATTATTAAAAAATAAACATCAGGGATAACCACCATTCTCTACGCTCTTTTTCAAATGCATTAAGAATTAGTAATTCTTATCTGCGGATTTTTTTATTCCTGACCTGGATTTTTTTCTTTTCATATTACTAAAATCATCGTAATACAAACAAAAAAATCAACATATTAATGCTGGCAATTCATTTATATTTAAGTATTCTGACTGAGAGAGCTGGGGGTGTTTAGCCTGGAGAAGAGGAGGCTGAGGGGAGACCTCATTGCTCTCTACAACTACCTGAAGGGAGGTTGTGGAGAGGAGGGAGCTGGGCTCTTCTCCCAAGTGACAGGGGACAGGACGAGAGGGAATGGCCTCAAGCTCCTCCAGGGGAGACTTAGGCTTGAGATAAGGAAAAAAATCTTCACGGAGAGGGTGGTTATGCATTGGAACGGTCTGCCCAGGGAGGGGGTTGTGTCGCCATCCCTGGAGGTGTTTAAGGTGAGGGTGGATGAGGTGCTTAGGAGCATGATTTAGGGATTGGTGGGAATGCTTGGACTCGACGATCCGGTGGGTCTCTTCCAACCTGGTTATTCTGTGATTCTGTGATTTAATAATTAAGCATGTGGGAGACTAAGTATTAAAGTATTATGATGTATTTAATTAAGCATATGGGAAGCTCTCTTTCTGTATCAGTCTTGACAGCTCATGACAAAATTCTGCTGCAAAACTAAAATTATTAAATATACTAAAATGAAAAAAACCAAACCAAACATTCTTTACCTTGTCTACAGCAGAGACCTTAGCTCCTTTATCCAGAAGAAGTTCCACTATTTCAATATTTCTCATTTTGGTTGCCTTTATGAGAGGTGTTTCTCCATCCTAAAAGGGAAAAGTAGGCCTAATAAAAAGATCATCTTTGAATACTGAAGAACAAGGAAACACTAGTGACAGTGTAACAAATTAAATCCCAAAATTTTAAGAGTGTTTTAATTAAGCATATTACTGTGCAAGTAACAACACTTCAGTGCACGCGCTATTGAACAAGTATCACAGACCTTGTCTTCTTGATTGATGAGAATCACAGAACAAAATACATTTCGGTTAATAACAGCGCCAAACAGAGAAAGACAAGATTCAAGTATAATACGAGATATTCAAAGAGAGACTCGTGGAAAAGGTAATTCACTGCTGTACGTATTTCTGCCTCTGTTTTATTCCTGCTCATGCAATAAACAGTGGTCTGAACTTTCATACTTAGTAATATCAGACACCTCCTTCCTCAGCTTCCAGCAGCAGCTGCTCCCTACTCCTGGTGGCTGGCCACGTCAGTGATGCTGAGGTTAAAGTATCCACACTTTTCCTGCTATTGAGGTTTACTAGCAGGTGACGCATGTCAACACAGGGGACATCACCACTGCCAAAAATAAATTCTGTATTTCAGAAGAATTTTTTTTTCACTGACACTTGACAAAACCGGAATTTGTTATTACAATCTTAACATCACATAGGAGTTCAGAAAAGAACAAATGGTAAACAAAGCAATGTGTTAAAAATTCTAATTGTTACCTTTGTACATGTTTCAGTATCAGGGTTGCATTGCAAGATGTCCCTCACCATTGTAGCATTTCCCTTCTCAACTGCCCAGTATAAAGCAGTTTTATTATCCTGAAAAAAGAGAGTATTACACGTTAACAGTATTTTCATTCAGTTGGATTAAGTACAAAAGCATGTATAAAGTACAACCACTATATTAAAAAAAGCACATAATACAGCAAATTTTAACACAGCTCAGGGCAAAAGGAAATGACACCAAACCTAATTGGCACACCAGTAGAACTTTGAGGAGGCAAAGAAAACCTGGCTAGAGTACACAAATCTATTTTAAAGACCTGTGGAAAACATACTAAAAGCTTTAACAAGACAAGTAGACTCAACATGTTCTGAAACCCTTCCCAAACCTATTATATGTATATCTGATTATAACTCAAACATGTAAGCTTCCTAATGAAATTAAACAACTTTTCCAGAGGTTGTCCCTTTAATCTCTACTACCCAAGTCATGTTTCTGCCTGGTTTTGTTTTTTAAAAAAACAAACATTTCTCAATTTTACAGTATAGCCTAATAGAACTGTTGAACTGGCTGGCTGGCCTAAAAACAGGCCATGCAAGCTGGAAAGTTGTAGGAGTAGATGAATGTGAAAGTCATCACAATGCACCAGAAGGCTAGAGGGAATGGTCAATAGTTGCCAATCTGTTTGTCTGATCCATTTTGTCTCCCCACCAATGTGTGCTAACCCAACAAGTCTTCATGCCTGCAATCTTCCTGTCGCTTAGTGATGGCACCAAGACCTTTTCTGTTTGATGCATGTATGGGTAGAGACATTTAAGAGAAGTGTCTGGACACACACTCACTTCTAAGCAGCAATGTCAAAGTGCCCCTCGCAACCTTCTCCTTTGCTTCCCTCCTTCATTTGCAGCTCTTCCTCTCCCACTCGTGCACTTTGCAGTAAATGGAGTTTAAAGCCTTTCTCAACAGTTTGACAAGCACTCATCATTGATTTTGACCCTGATCTGAAGATGTGAAGCGCACAGCCAGAATCCTCCCTCCACAGCACTCATTCCCGCTGTGTCAACAAGGCTACAAATGTATTCTCTGGATTAACCCCTGCAAATGCCTATACAGACACCCTCACACTGCCAGAAGTCACAAGCTTCCCAGCTTCCAAGGAACTTCCAAGGAAGCTGGGACCTCTTGCTGTTTCTGCATCACCTCGGTTATATCAAGACACTGAAAAGCACTAGATTTTCAGGCTCGTGTCAGCAAGAAGCTGAGACACACTATTTCAGGTATCTAATAGCAGGTTAGAGAGATCCAGACAACCCTGCTTCTCCAAACTAAAAGCTTCTTGGCTCCTCAAAGAGGCTCTGCATCAATAGCAGGCACCAAATTGCTTGTGTTCAAACTTGGCAGAACACACGTGCCTTCAAGCAGGGTAATCTGAATAGCTTCAATCAAAATAAAACATGCTGAATGCAACAATAAAACCAACTACTGTGCTGAGTAAGAACAATAAAAACTATATCTTAATGGAAGAACAAAGAAAAGAAAGAAGGGGTAGGTAGAAGATACAGAAATCACTGACAACAGTATTTAACAGGAGGAAGGAAGTTAGTGAAGAACCAACCAAGCACAGAGACAGAACTGGCTAACCAGCACTGACAACAGATACAATCTAAGAGCTAATATGTTTTAATATAGTGATATTATATTTAAAATATTCAATGTTAAAATAATAATGTTAAGGCATTTTAAAGTATTTCATTATTTTAAATCTCTGCAGTAGTGCAGGTGTAATAAGTTCCATTTATACAAATTAACTGAAATAAAAGCCATTTAAACTCAAGAGCAACGTGATATATTGATAATGTTTGATGGGAATCTGAGTTTCCAACAGAGCAGATAAAGCAATTTTTAAAGCCTTGTTTTGAGAAACACAGTATAACTGTTTGATACTCAAATTCACATTCTACCTAAGAACCACTCTAACATTTACGCTGTTGTTCTTACCTGACCTCTGATGTCTATATCAGCATATTTATGGAGCAGGGCCCGAACGATTTCAACGTGACCTCCTCTGACAGCCCCAATCAGCACTGTATCTCCACTCTACAAAAATTGTGAAAGAATTGTGAATTAATACTATTAGCAAAAAGAAACACAACACAGAGACAGATTACAGCCTCTAAATATACATTATGCCTATTTGCATTAAGAAAGTTGCACTCATTCTAAAGGAAGATGCAAAAGTAGTTCTACCTGTGCAAATGAGCATATAGAGGAAAAAATCCTGGATTCCGTTTTTTAAATAGATATGAAATATTATATATTTATGGCACAACAACCAGCCCCAGAACAGGTCAAGCTTAAACCAGTGTCTTCAAAAAATAACAGCACAAATTAACATGAAAAAATCCAGCTGTTCTCTATGTTGACAGGAAGACCAACCACTCACAGTAATAAGCTCTTCACAATCAAACAAGTAATTGCTCATGGTAATAACCTCTTTACAATCAGACAAGCATGCTGGCTGTCTCCTTTAGACGTTTCACAGCTGACAAAAGATCTTCAAGAATTTTACAGAATTTTATCCCTTTTTTGTGCAGGTTTGACTGCTCTCCTGCTTACATACATCATGCTGTTACAAAGAAAAGAAGCAAACCACTAATTTTTATCCCAAATTGATCAAAAAAATTTTGCTGTGGTAAACGGAGCTCTATATATGCAAAATGAAGTTACAATTCTGCTAAAGGTTTCTGATTTAACTCACCTCAGGACATGTCAGAATTACAGAAAATGAAATCCTAGAATATCCTAACACTTCTTTTATGATAAAACAGAAAAAACAAATAAAAGTATAGCTACGTGACAGGTGTGGAATTCAGTTATATCACTTAGTAGTAGCGGAACCCCCATCAGTCACAGTTGTTACATTCCTGGCTGCAAACCAAGACATTTTCCTTATCAAGACCTACTCAAGTACCTGAAACCAAGACTCCTCATGGATGTAATTTTGGAATAGAGTCAGCTGTACTGAAAGCTGTATTTTGTCCTTCCCAGAAGCACAGAAACACAGCCAGTTGGAGAACTTTGTGACAGAAGAGGCTGGAAGGGAGACTGCAACGTATTTTCTTAAATATCTGAAGTTTTGCTTTGACGTATGCCTGAGATCATATTTTTTTATCCCATGTAACAGTGCATCTCAGTACACATCCATCTAAGAAAGGGCCTAAGCTGACACTTGAAATACAGGAAAATGAATCCAAAAGTCCTTTTAAAGCTATGAGGCACATATTAGTAGGTTTTCCTCTGTTCTCTGCAAACAAAGCAATTCAATTTGGGGACTGGGGATTCAGTCTGAAAACCATGTTACTGCTCTGAACTAAAACACTCATCTTGACAGAGGCCCCTAAGTTCAGCTACCTACCACCTAGAGCCCCAAGGGTGCAGGGTCAGTTCAGTGTTAGTCTTATGGTACAGAGATGGCAAATATACAACCAGAAGTAATTCCATGTGCTATAAGGAATTCACAGTTCAAGGATCCCAAAGGGAAAGAGTAGTTCCTGTAGCTTACCCTTTGACTTCACAAAGCCGCATTTGCCACTTAGCATAATTTTAAATAGCAATACATAAAAATGCCTCTAGATGGCATTAAAAAAAAAGAAAGCCAGAAAAATCACGTACCCGCAAATTTGTGTACACTGGTATTTAAATATTTTTTATATATATATTATTACATATTTATAAAACCACAATTGCAATGAAAATTCACTCACTCTATCAGGAATATTGACATAAGTTCCAGCATCAAGAAGATCCTGCACAATCTCAGTATGCCCCTCCTTTGATGCGATCATCAAAGCTGTGTTCCCATCTTTATCTGTAAGGTTTACATTCGGGTTCCTCTTCAATATCTCTTTCACTGTATCCGTATAACCACCCTTCACTGCCACAATAAGTGCAGTCATGGAATTCTTTAAACAAAAACAGATTTTACTGTATGGTGGATATAGAAATCATCATTTTATCAGTAGTTTAAATAACAAAAGAACACTCACAGACACGACTTTATTTTAAATACCCAAATGTTCCAGCACCTTTATCTTTTACAGTGCACATACTATGCTTCTTATAGAAGAAAATTAAACTAAGTACTATATCAGAGAACACTGCAAACACAAGCAGCAAAGCACAGGTCAGTTTATTCTAACTCCAGAACGTTACATGCATGGAAACATCATTTTCTTGTCATAAGGGAATACAGTGTTTTCAGAGCATCCAGGTCTTCCAATATCGCTCACAAAGGGGTTTTCTGAAGAGCTTCATATGTAATTATACGAATATAAGACACTGTCCTAATTTTCTACTTAACTTTCACTGATTTTTTATTTCTACAAGCATTTTAAGTTTCTTATACAACAGAAAAACTAAAATCCGTTTTGTTTAAAAGCAATATGCAGCTGAAACCTAAAATATCCCAACTTCTGAAAGGCACGGCTGCCGCTATTGTTTCCAAAAGGTGCCTTGCATTTGAGTTACTTTTCAAATAGCACTTATTGAGAAATACGTTGTTTGACATGTCAGGCTTGCATAGAGTGAATTTTGTTGCTGTTAACCTTCAGTGAACAATAACCTATGTTCATTTATGTTCATTAAAATTCATACTTTTACATAACAATGCGTCGCCTGCCACTACAATTCCCCAGTTACGTAACATTTCTACTAAAAGCCACAAAAGCTCAAACAATCCTCACACATAGCTTGAAAATATGCTATATTCCAATATCAACATTTCACCTTGTTTCCATTTCTTTTTACTTGTATTATAAAATGGAACGGGACACAGATGCATGTACCCACAACCAGAAGTTACTTACAGCTCCTTCTTGATCAACGTCAGCTCCCATTTGCAGCAAGTATTTCACACACTCCAAATGGCCCTTCCGCGCTGCCCAAACCAGAGGGGTGGTTCCATACTGAAAAACATTTATAACATTTTTATCCTATTGCTCTCGCATTTAGTATCCCCTATAATTTAGTACTAATCCTTTATTTTATTGCTTTAGTTTTTACAAAGATATAATTTGGTCTTGTGAATTAACAGGAGCATTCAAAAAGCCATTTTAACTTTTTATTTGTAGTTGACAGCTTTAGGCATTAATCTTCTACGCAACCTAGGACAGCAAGGTTCCCAATAGTTAGGAAACAGAAACACGCTCCACTGAAATACATGTTCACAACCACCTTCAACACACTATGGAAAGACATCTTGCAAGTGTTAAAATTCTACTCTCACGGGCAAAACATAACACCAGGTTTTCTTCAATCAAAAACTCACAGATTTGAAAAAAAAACCAAAACAACAACTTACTTCAGTAAGGAAAGTCCTAAGTATTAAAGAAATGAAATACTCTCTAAAGATAACTTACTTTGTCAGAGCAGTTCACTTTAGCTCCATATTGCAGTAAGAGATGCACTACATCCGAGTGGCCTCGTCCTGCTGCCCAAATAACTGGATAAACACTGTATTGCTTAGAATTAAAAAAAAGAAATAAAATCATAGTCAATTATTTTTCATGAAAAATATCAACCACAAAGCTCCAAGAGACAAACTCTTAGAAGAAGGAACATGCAGAAATAAACTTAACTACATATCAACAACTGTTGCCTAGATGATGCCTAGGAAGATGTCTACTGTTTTGAAAAAATTTTGTTCTATAGCTCCATAAACAAGGTTTAAAAATTCACATCCTCATCTCAACACGAACAAACATTTGCAATGTAAGAGAAAAGCAGACAATTATGTGATTTTTCCCTAAGCAACGAGGACTGCGTACCGGCCACATCATACACAGCGCTGCATACGCAAACCAGATGAAACACACAATCAGAAGGGTAAGTCGCCAGAGCCTTCCGTGATTGTTCACTGTTGTTCAAAAAACCAGAGGGCTGGCAGCATAAACAAATTGTACATTCAAGTTTCAACATGCCTATACATTTATAGAAAGTGCTTATAAAATGAAACTAATCAAAATACCTCAGTTTAATTCTCTCTCACATGTGTGGTACATATTCATATAACCTAGTCCACTTGGTAACTACTATAAAACAATTAAAACAAACTATTGTTTCCAAATCACACATATTGGTTACTTCCTTCACTTACACAGACACAGAAAAATGACAACTGTTATAAAAGTAGCATTAGATACACTACTTATCTTTTCTATTATTTTCTCTCCTGCTAACTTCAAGCTTATTAAGAGCTAAGTGTTCAACTCTTCTAACTATAAAAAAGAAAACTAAACTTAATTAAAAGCAGTGGCTGTCATGCAGATTCTTAAAGCAACCCCTTTACTAGTGAAGTGCAGTGATTAACATTACATTGCAAAAAATGGAGAACGTTTAATCAAGGTTATGTAATTAGTGTACAATTCACAACTTAAAATATTTAGGGGGAGAGGGTTGTTAAGATTAACTTACCATTCCTGTGATGTTTGGATTTGCTCCTTTCTCCAGCAGCAATCTAGCTACTTCAGTTCGGCCTTTATATGATGCCCACATCAGGGCAGTCCATCCTCCCTGGCAAGAACAAATCAAAAAAATGTAAAAAACCAAAAAAATACTCTCTAGAAACCCAATTAGTGATTGTCAATTTTGCATTTGTCCTAAGACTGTTTAGCAAGTCTAAAATGTAATAAAGCCCAACCACATAACCTTACAATCATACTTATCTAATCAGCACACATGTGAAAATACCAGTTTCCTGCTGAATGCAAAATTTGGGAGAATATTGTGTTGCAAACATTCCTGAATGTGCAGTAAATGCACAATTCAGACTCCAAGTACATGCAAATCTGCTCACAGGACTAACAAACCAAAAAGAAAGCACTATCTTAAAACAAAAGTCTAGAATCTAAATCAGTTAACTTGAAGGGTTTATTTTTCATTTGTGTACCAGACACCTGGCCTTCATAAAGTACCTAGGCAGCAATTTGATTCTTCAAGAAACGCAGCAAATCACATGTCCTTTTCAGAGATTAATTTAACAGCACTGAGTACATAATTATAGAATAAAAGATTTTTGATGTGTTTTACAGGACTGAAAATCTCCAACTCCCAAAACTGTTAATCTTACTTAAAACATGAAAGCTACTTTATTTTTGCACGATGACAACACATACCAAATCCCGATGCTCCAAATTGACATTATGACTGAGTAGCTCTGCGACAATAGCTGTATGTCCTTCTTTAGCTGCTGAAATAAGAGCTGTCCAATTGTCCTAGAAAGAAAGAGAAAAAGGGGCTAACGCACAGGGGGATGAGGATGACAGCTTCTTCGATTGATGAACACTTCAGGAGATACATTTCCTCTTACATTACACTTATCATCTGTCCAGATGGGGATTACTGGTTTATGTGCTGTACGCTGATAAACACAGCAGTAGTTCATATGGTAACTGTCCTTCCTTTAAGTATAGAAACTGTAACATTTATAGCAGATGTGATAAAATATCTGCTTTTTCTTTCCTCTTTCTCTAAGGGCCAGTTGTCATACCAAACCTTTGCTGTATGTCTACACTGCTGCAATTAAACTAAGTGCAGAAGAAGAAAATGCAAGCAACATCCTTTTGCTGTTTATCATGCTTCACTGGAATGCACAGACCTTTCAAGACTTTTTAACACCACCTCTATCCTATTATCCTTTCCAGTCATCTTCCACCTAGAGTTCAGCACTTTCGCAAAGGGAAGAAAACAAGTTCTAAATACGAAACTTTGCTCTGTTTCTCTGCTGCCTTCCACCAGAAATATTCCTTTAAACTAAAATCTCTCTCAAAATTGATTGAAAAACACTAAAAAATCAGGAAAAAAAAATCCTGACATACCACATCCCTTGGACCAATCTTTGATGCTCTGTTCCACATATCTTTTTATGTCAACTTTCAAGACTATTATAGCTTCTGATTATTAATTTCCCAGAAGAAACAGCAGCAGCGTTCAGCAGAGATTTAAAACAGACATTTAAAACATCTTAATTATCCCTATTCTTTACAAGAAATCATACCAGAGGAAAAAAAATGTAAAGCAATTTTGGATAAAATTTATCTTATATGTCATCAATTTTGACCTTCTTTAATTCTCCCTTCCTCTGAATGCTCACCCAAATACCATTTCTTTGCCTGCCTCATGAAATTCCTTCTTCATCTATCATTAGGCACATTCAGGTAAAGCAGCAGTACTTACTGCATCTTCCAAGTTGCAATTAGCCCCCTTCTTGAGAAGCTCCTGGACAATCTCTAAATTGCCTTGTTCAGCAGCCAACATGAGTGGAGTCTGGCCATTCTAAAATAAAATGATAGGAAAAGTGATGCACTGGGAAGCGATGCAAACGATGCACATACAACAAAAAATGCCAAAAACTATGAACATGGTCTTCAGTTTCTAATTGTCATTGAGAAGCGTTGGTTTTCAAACCATGCAGGCAACTTGCGATAAGAATGGAGAACATGACATTAAACCCTGTCCAATAAGAGATTAAAAAACACCCAAACCAAAGTAACAAAAAATTCAGACATTAAAAATACCTATCAAAAAAGACAGTCACATTATTACATATCTTTGTTTCTGAATTATTTGCCCACTAGAGACCTCTCTACCACTGCCTGCTACACCTTTACATCCTTAAGTAACTGGGTTGTGTTGTTTAGCAACTAATACATAAATTAAGGAAGCCTGGGAACCACAGCAGCCATTAAGACATGCACACCAATTCACAGGAACAGTAAGATTTCTTCCTGAAGTCTTGGAAAAACCAGCACAGTTCTACACAACGCTTTGGTCGGAGAACACACCAACCACAGACACCGGTCCTGCCCTGTGCCACACAGGTTTCCAACTGGCAGCCTTATCGCAGGGAAGATAAAAGACAGAAAAGCTGGGTTATTTGCCTTCAAGGCTGTTAAAAGTCAGCTGCAATCTGTCACCCTTCCATCAGTCTATTTTTGTGCCAACAAACTTCTCTTCAGAGCTGCACAAACAGAAGAAAACCCTCAGATACAACTACTCTGCATGGTGAAAAGTACAACTTACTAAATCTGACAGTAAATTTAAAAATTTCAACACACACAACAAACAAAGGGAACTTTTTCCTGACCTCTCTTTCTGTGTTTTGTCTGTACCATATAAAGAACTCAAATTACCAACTCTACAAGTAATACAAAAGCTACATGTTGGATGTTATACATCAGCAACTTGCCTGAAAAAGAAAGAAAAATTAAAGCAGAATCAGAATATGGCTAAGATCAATGATTTTTATTAGCAAAACAGTTAATGGTAAGATCGATAAAGATATCCGATGAGTTCATTCTGCTCTTTATGTCAAAAAAAAAGAAATCCAGTGATTGTTTCAAAAAAAGCTTTCTGGTCCATCAGCAGCTCCCTAACCAGTCTCCACAGAGCCTTCCCCATGATGCCATGGGTAACGCACAGCATCATTCATGAGAGCACAGAACCTAACACTGAACACTGCAATTCCTTTATGGGGAGAAATTACGCTGTTGCGTGACTTTATGTTGTTATAAGTGTATGTTGTATAAATTCAAAATGACAGCTTTGCTTTTAGATCCTAAAGTATATATTGTCCCACCAAGCAGGAGTTAGATTCAGCTCTGGTCATCAAGAAAAATAAAATGTTCAAAAAAGGACACTGATGTGGTCACCCCATCATAGAAAGCTACTCGGTTGGTCAGACAGGACTTGCCCTTGGTGAAGCCATGCTGGCTGTCTAAAATCACCTCCCTGTCCTTCACATGCAGAGCTTCTAGAACGTTCTGTTCCATGATCTTCCCAGGCACAGGGGTGAGGCTGACAGGTCAGTAGTTCCCAGTGTTACCTTTTCAGGTCCCACAGACTTGGATATCTTCAGGCTCCTCAGGCGGTCACAAACTTGATCTTCCCCTACAGTGGGAAGGGCTTTACCCCCCTTCTCATTGTCCATTGATCCAGGAAAGGTGAGGAGAGCAGCTGCCAGTGAAGACTCAGACGAAAAAAAGTTGCTGAGTACCTCAGCCTGTTGATACAAGGTCACCATTTTCATTCATCAGTTGGGGGACGCTTTCTCTAATCTTCCTTTTCTGGCTGACAGACCTGTAGAAGCCTTTCTTGTTAGTCTTTGCATCCCTTGCAGGGTTCAGCTCCATCAGCACCTTGGCCTTCCTGACCCCATCCCTCAGATACAAGTATCTGATCTGTTACTAACACAACCAGGCAGCGTCCCTGTACTCTACCCAGGTTCCCTGTCTCTGCTCGTACTGCCTGTGCAGTTGCCTCTTGCCCTTGAGTTTGACCACCAGGTTTCGTCTCGGCCACATGGGTCTCTTTCCTTCCCTGCCTGATTTCCTACATCTGGGGACTGAGCGCTCTTGTGCTTTTTGGAAAGCATCCTTAAATATTTGCTGGCTCTGTTCTGCTCCCTTGTCCCCAAGAGTCCATATTCCACGGGGTCCTACTGACTGACTCCTTGAAAGGCTGGAAGTTTGTCTTCCTGAAATTTAGGGTCCCAACTACACTCTTCGCCTGTCCCATAACCCTCGGGGCCTTGAACTCCAGCAGTGCACGATCACTGCAGCTCAGGCTGCCTCTGATCTCGATGTACTGTGCTTCTGCACATCACAGTTGGGTCTAAGTACTGGAACATCCGAATTATAAAGGGGCACACCTGTACTTTTAAGGGAATTAATTCAGTGGTATTACCTTAGAGATCAGCTCTCTCGCAGGCTGTGAGAGAACAGAAGATTCAGAACTGAAGATGCAAAGTATCAAGAGCAGAAAGAAAGGCACATCAAAGGAAACTGGGGAAACAAAGTCTATTACACAAGGCGATCATCTACCATTAGCTGTCCAGTAACCAATGTGTCTGGTATGAGAGAGAATGAGCACAGGGAAAGGACGTGCAGGGAAAACGCAAGGAGACTGAGGCTTCCTCTACTGCACTGAAACTTGACAAATCCAATAAAACTTTCCATATGCAAACTGACTGGAACATCCCAGTTTTTCTGGCAACTGATCACAGTCAGTAACCACGTGGATGACCCCACCACTAGATAAGTCACTGCAGCCTGGGAGGCCCTGGCACTAGCAAACCCTGGCTTGCCAGCATCCTTTTAGACTGACTCCACTGGCACTCCTGGTTTGGTATTTTGTTTTTATCCAAGAAGAAAAGATGTCTTGGCATGTCCAAAACTAGAAACAGAACTGCACTCAATGCCACTGAATTCCAATGAAGAACTAGCACTTAAAACAAAACTCCTATTACTGATACGCATAAACAGCCCCTCCCCACATCGTGGCTTTAAAACCGAAGCAAACCATACGCATCCCCAGCAATTGCCTTCTCCAATGCAATCTGCCAAAAGACTGAAAAAATCAGGCATCAGGGATCTCTACAAAAAAGGCAGTTACTGAAACCCAGCAGTGTGCTTATCCCACTAAGAAGAAAAGAAAACTTTAGAAAAGAAGGTGAAGGCAGTGACACTGTTGATAAAGTCATCAAAGTCTGATTTCAGTCATGTTGTTGAGAGGAACTGCCAGCAGAGGGAACAGATTATTCCCCTCCTCAGATACACAGCACACCAGGTGGTGCAGTTCATGTGTGTGCTCTGAAACTTACAATTTCACCCATCTCAAATACCTCAGCATATGCACAGACACAGCATGAAATGAATGTGCTGACTATGAAAGAAAACTGTCTTAATAGAAACCAGATCTAACAGCTATAGTAACGCAAAATTCTGTACATTGTTTTCACACTTGCATGATGCTTTCTGGGTTTGTGTAATACATCTCCAAAAATTCTTTCCATCTTATGCAAGTTTAAACAAATAATGCAACAGAACATGCATTTTACAGGACTTTTTTTTCCACTACCTACAGGGAAGGGGAACCTTAGGAGACTAAGGCTGATTAGTCTCCAAGATGCACAAGACAAAGATGCTCAAAAAGACTAAAATCAACAGTCACAAGATGCCGCAAAGGTTATTCCAGTGAAACATAAGCAACATGTTTTTAAATAAAGAGTGGTTAAGCACTGGAGCACTGTTCAGAGAGGCTGCGGGTTCTCCATCCTTAAAGACTTCTGAATTTTACTTGAGTAAGTCCCTAAGCAACCAGATGTAACCATGAAGTTAGCTCTGAAGTTAGGAGGAGACTGAATCCAATGAACTCTGGATGTCACTTCCCAAACAATGTTCAGGAAATCAAAATAAACCAAAAACTGATGATACAAGCTGCACATCTAGATGAAAGAGAAGTCCAGGTGCTTACCTGGTGCATCAAGATAACTTTAATTTTAAGCACCATGCAAAACAACCTAATCGCTACCAACAAATATTTGCAAGAATCAAACCTCTCAAGAAACTCTCAGGATGCTTTAGTGCAGTATAATAAAATAACACTCATTTGCTTAAATTGCTAATGGCAATATGCTCAAATCTGACTACATCAAATGGCAAAGTAGCAGCTAATGATTATCCCACTCTCCCAGGACTTAGAATAATCCACATTTCAACTCCCCATCGTGTATCAAGACTTCCTGTGTAATACCGGTAAAGTCATTTAACACTCCTGATTACATCTAGACTTACCTTTTGGATTCCTGTGTTTTCTTCCAGAGTGGCTTTTGCTCAGAATAAATTACAAAATATGCTCCTGTTTGGATACTACAGAAAACTTCTCTTGCCTGGAAATCAGGAAGAGTTATCACCCCGGGCAAGAACAGAAGGGGCAAGAACGCACATGCAGCTGGATCTGGGAACTAAGAAACGATTCCAAGCCACAGAAAAACAGGTGTAATCCCTATTTGCAAAGTAAGAATGAAGCCATGTTTTCCAGCTCAGAAAACAAACACAATGAAAGATGCTGAGGTACTCACAAAGATTAAACACTGTGTGTTTAGTCTGTGCAATGTAAGCAATCGGTTGAAAATAAAACTGAAATTCATACATTGAATACACAGTGTGAGCTCAGTAACTATTCATTCTGTCACTAATAAGCTGCAATATGAAACTGACCTTTCTAAAAGTCATCTTACCTCATTTCTCTCATCTACATCCCTGCATTTCTCCAGAAGCGCTTTCAGAGCAGGAACGTTTCCTTCTTCTACGTAGGTCAACAGACTCTGACTCATCAGACTTGCCATCTTCGCACAGTATTTAAAATGCTTCTATAACAAAGCTTGCCTGTAGTTCAGAAAAGGAAAAAAAACCAAAAAGCAAAGCGTAAGCAAAGGCTACGAGAGTTAACTTCAACAGTAGAAAGCTTGACCTGTGCTTGCCAGTAAGTTTTATGGTGGGTACAAACGCCTGCCCTTCTCAACAAAACACTGGGGAGACACGTGCGTTGAAACACACAACATTCCAAAGAGAAGGCAACTGCTCAATCTTTCTTGTTCATGGAATATTACAGATCACATTCCATGTTTTAAGTATTGTCCAAATACTTAAATTTTGAATAGGATGTATAACAATATTTAATTTGCATATTTTTTCTGCATATATAACATTATGGGAATACCGTTACGTTACACAGACACACCCTCTATATGCTAGTTATTTACAGCATAGCCCTTATCCTCTATGCACAGAGAGAACATTGACACTATGCAGTATAAAGAAATACGGTGATGAAATCTAAACTGTAGCCATACAGAACTCAGAAAAAACATTTATTAAAACAGTTATCAGCAACTCTATCCAGACACATCTGAACGTGATGGCACATTGATAACTTCCTAGCCAAACTTTAACACAGTGTCTGCTGCCTGATTACATGGTTTTAACTTCTAATAAGGAACCAAGGAGAGGTTGTTGTTGGTTAAGGCAGACTGTGAAGAATAATTTAACTCCCAAAAAAGCTGTGGGCTAAGTTCAGAAAACCAGAAGTGTCACTGCGCCAGAAATAAAGCACACGGCTCCAGAAGTGGCATTATTCACTGCATCTAAATGAGGTTTCGCTGGACGCAGAACAGGTGGTGGGGCTAAACACAAGATGCCACCCACCCCCTACCACCATTTTCTTCACCAGCAGATGACAGGATTGCTTTCCTTCTGGAGTTTTCTTGCATGATGGCAGCATAACAGCACAGAAAAAGCTGCAGTTTATTGTTAGCTGAAGCCTACTCTCCACCAGGCAGAAGCCACAGTCCACTGGCTTTCCCAGGCAAATGCTCTTAACTTTTATTCTCACATAAAAGCAGCCAGTGAATTTCTCTGCACTCCCATATGAAGTGGAACATTAGCCAAAAAGAAACAAGAGGAAGCCAGCAGGAACTTCACTATGCTTAGCGCAGAGAAGTTAGTTTTAATTTAGAGACATAAATCAAACAATCTAGCTCCACCTTAAATTGCTTGCACAGACCATAACACTATCACACCATCTCTCCTCCTTTAGCAAGCAAGTATAAAGAGACAAACATACAACCTGAGCTCACCGACAGCCGTCAGAGGATGCAGGTATAGAAACACCTGGTTCATTAAAACACCAGCACAGAAGCAAACGCACTCAGTCCAGTTAATATGACAGCAGCTCTAGGCACGTGTAGAAGAACTTCAGGCACACGTGGACATCTAGTGACAAAAGAAACTATAAACTGTGTCTACTTTAGGCATGTAAATGGAAGAACACAAGGGGAGCAGAGAGGAAAAGCAAGGACTGTGACTCCCACTATAAATCTGAGCTTAAACCCCAGGTTGCAGTTTAAGGAGCAAATTCCAAGGAGGATTTAGAAATCTGAATACTCCATACTCCAAATGCCCATATACCACATAAAAAACCCAAACTATCGCTCAGACATTAACTAAATGCCAAACCTAACATTAGTTCAAAAAAAACTAGACTGGACATCCAAAGCCTAGCAACAGTTTTGCTAGAGACTGCAGAAACAGCCAGTCTCTCCCATTATAAAGTTATCAATAAACTAAGAACACATTTACTATACAGCTGAAGTCCCATCATACCAAGGGCATTGGCAGCACAACAGTGGTGTAATGTAACTGTCTATTTTTTACAGTTGGAGCAAGTGCTAATTGAGAGGTTGCAAACTTAAAAAAACTCTAAACCACATAAGAAATTAAAGGCTGAAAAGAAGCAGTGATTGTACTGACTCAGTGCCCACACACGGGCTCCTACTGCCAAAGCAGAAATACCAGAAGAGTCAGCATCTTGCCTGGCACCCCGCTGCCAGTCCAGACCAGTCCCCTCCCTCACAGCCCTATGAAGGTGTCTCAGATACTCTCAGGGTCATAAAATGACATTAGATTTCACACACAGGCACCTCGATTCCTCCCTTCATTTTCCACATCTTCCGAAAGAAATCCACGAGACGTGACTTTGCCACTGGTTCCACTGCTACCGCTGCCATTTTCTGATCTCCCAGGACAGCATCCCAGCTTTCCCCTGCGGCTGTACCTTATGTCTCCATGCTGTTTTCCATACCAAAAACTAACTGGAAAAACATACTCCATATTATCAGCAGAACACGACTGCAATGTCTCACCAAGGGAGCTGCACTCTGCAGCTGCAGTAGTTCCACCAATTAGCTCCTACCTAGGGCAAAAAAGGATCCAGCACTGCTTCCTCCTCAAAGTCAGATTCTTCCCTTGATGTTCCTCACTGCTGAATTTCCAAGAGGCAAAGGCAGCCCCTGCAGCTCTGTAGATAAGTATCCTGCTTCAGAAAGCATTACCTGAACTCCCAGTTCCTGAGACAGCGCAGCTTCTGTCTCCGTGTAAATCTGAGTTCACCGAGGTAACCCAAACCTTTGACTAATAGCAACAGATCCGATGCTAAAAAACACACCTAGAGCTGCACTGCAAACCCCCCATCTTAAAATGACTTAAAAAAAAAAAGATAAAAGCTTTGTAGGGGTGAGCCATCCGAAGTATATTAACATTCTTTGTCCCCTACACTTCACTTTCACAAAATACTCCCTTCTTAGAATTACTTAGAGTTTATTTTATAAAAACAATAACAACAAAATCAAATATTATAAGTTTTATACCCTCACACGTTCATGCCACTTTTCAGGCAAGCTTCTTACAGCATCCAAAAGATTAAGATTGCTAGAGGGCGTTACAAAAGCGCTGTCAGAAACATTTAAAACACAGCTTGAATTTAACAGGTTAACCTACATGTCAGTATTCTTATTCTTAAATAAGCCTGGCAAAATATAAGAAAAATAAAAATCCAAAACCCTCCTAGAAAACCTCACTGCCCCACTAGCAAACACACATTAAAAAAAAGTCTATGTTAAGATTTTAGCAGTGTAACTTCCCCTCTCCAAACAATAAACATGCCTGAAACCAGGCTCAAGTTCATTCGCTATTTTCACTCATGACAGCAACTCATTACAAATTGAGAGCAGCTACGGTGCTCTTATTTTCAGTGAGCAAGAGTTAAGTCCCCATCCCTGAAGGTGTTCGGGTTGGATGGGCCTCGGGCAGCCTCATCCAGAGGGATGTCCCTGCCCATGGCAGGGGGGTTGGAACTAGGTGATCTTTAAGGTCCCCTCCAACCCAAACTATTCTATGGTTCTATGTTATATTACATTACAATAATCAAGCACTGTACTCAAAGTCCGTACGGATGCTGGACACCAAGGTGCGATTTCTGCCAACACTTAAGAATTCTTTTAAATTATCATAAATGCTTTGACTCGAGACTCTGAGAGATAGCCTCTCACTAGATAAGCATTAATAACTCTATTCTGCCCCCCTAATGGAAAAAGTTCCTGAAATATATATTTACACTCTTTTCAAAACAAACAACACTAGAACAAGAAAACCCCCAGTCCCTTACGCTTTACCAAACTAAAGAATGAGAACTTAATCCCTGCCAAACTTCACAAATCAGTGCAAAACCAGTACTATTGCAGAACATCCTAGACGTATACGATGCTTAATTGTCAATTAACTGCATTTACTTTGTATTTTGACACAGAAGTCTTTTCACAATCTATAACCAAACCAGGAGCCCATTTAGGAGTTGATTCCCTTCCCAATAAGGATGCTCATTGTTATTTTTTTCCAACCAAAGCAAGCCAACTCCCAGCCCAACAACCAGCTCTTCATTCACAAGCCAAGCTTCCAAGTCGGGAAATGTCACAATGCCCTCAGGCAGCAAATCCTGGCATTTGATAAGATTAACATCACACTGAGAACTACGAAAAGAAATATTAAGAGCGCAAACGCCCAGGCGAAGGTAAAGTTTGCACAAGGATTAACCTGTTTTTGCAAGGCGCTCATCCTGAGCTGAAGCAGACGTTATCACTGCCTTGGAAAGACCACAAACGTGCAGTTTGGCAAAAATCTCTAGCCTCAACTGCACCAATACTGACCGCACAGGTCCTGACAGCCCTGACCTGTAGATACTTCACGTACTCTCAGAATCCTGTAGAGTTTCTAACTACTCTTTCACAGCCCTCTCCCCCACTTTTTTTTTAAATTGTGCGACCTGTGATCATTTATATGTAAGTATCAAAATAGGTAAGCAAACACCAGCATTTCGAGAAGACTTTCTTTTCTTGTTTTGTTTTCAACAGGTAAAGAAATCAGCGACATACATAAAATTCCTAGTTTTCATCATATGAAGAAAAATATTCTCACCTCCTTTTTAACGTTTCCTTCTATTTCCACACACAAAAGCTACCTTCCCAACGTGCAATGCTGTGGCAGATCTCTCAACTGTAAAAGGAAATAGTGTTGCTGAAATCTGGGCATGAACAAAACATGCAGCATTTTGCCCTGAAGAACTGGAAATGCAATCGTTCCAAATAAGATTGCAAACAAATGTGCAAAGCAAAAGAGCTGTACATATGAAATGTATTATAAAAAAATAACATAAGTCAGTTTCTTATTCTCACACATTTTTATATTTTACAATAGCATCAAAAAAGACAAACAAGCTGGAACACCTCTTTTACTCACACTGCAGAGCATCTTGCTAATACATCATGCTTTGTGACACCTCACTGTAATTACTTGCTAAACGGACACACTGCATAAACATCAAGAGATGACAAGCCAGGCATTACCCGAAGCGATGAATATTTTTAACTACTCTTGCTCCAGGGACTGAGTCAACAGGGATTCTGCCTAAAAAAAAAGCTATTTCAAATGGTTTAAATAAGCCTCAAAAATACTAACGTCTGGTATTCAGAGGCAGGACAAAACAAGAAAGCTAAGTCTGCATAAGTCACCACACCTCTTCTCAAACGCCTGAATTTCCACGGTGACTAATGACTTCCTGCTAATTTTCAGTTTTTCCTTATTTATCTGGAAACATTTATTCTACTTCCATTAGCCGTGCTCCTGCAATGCAATTAAGAAAGGCTTAACAGAGAACCTCATTTTTTATACTACTTCATAGCAAAGAACAAATAGCATAACTAGAAAAAATTAAATGACTCAAAAACATAACTAGAGAGACACAGACATACTTATTTTGAACCTGTAACAACAGAAACAAAAAAAAGGAGGTCCCTATGGCTGTAACCATTATTATTACAGTACTCTCTAAGAAACACAGAAAAATGAAGACACACAAGTCACTCTTTTCCATCTAGGGCACTCAAGGCAATGGCCATTTCCAAACACTGAGGTGAGCAGATTTTTTTTAATTAACTAGAACACACAAAGCCAGAGCTCACACCCAAAATACCAGCAAGATGCAAGCACAGATTTAACCAAAAAGTCACCATTGTCACCTGACAGAATCTATCAGGCATGTTTAGGTTCCAGCCTCTTAGAAGGATGAGTTAAAAGAAAGGATTTTTGCAAAGCATCAAATAACGGAATTTAAGCCTTAACAGAGAAATCTCTCTGCCTGTCAGACAGAGAATCGGTGTGGCCAATAAACAATAAAGTCCTGCTACGCTGATCTGAATTCCAAGAGAAAACTCAATCCCTGTACAAAACATGAAACGTTCAGTCCTACAAGCTGCTATTTCAAGTTCCACGTATACTAAATAAAAGGAAGCAAACAGAAAGAGGCATCAAGCTTTTCAAAATATCCGTATCAGCGGCTATAAACCACTTGAACCTGTACAAAACACACACGCCTCCAGCTAGAGAGCCTGCAACGATCTCCTCACAAAGGAAACGCAATTCGCTGTACGTTAAGATCAAACCTCGCCTTCGCTAGTCAGCAGGGCTAGGAATAAACCTAAATTACCTCATTACTCGGCCCCGCGGCGGCTCCCGGGTGGACAGAGGGAGCAGGGCGGGGAGGCTGCCCCGCCGCTCAGCGACGCGCGGGCACCGCCGCCATCTTGGCTGCCGAGCGCCTCCTCCCCGCTCGGCGCCGCGCGGCTGCGCGGGCGGTGCCGGCCCCGCCCCGCGGTCACGTGACGCCGCGGGGCGCCCAGGCCGCTGGTCTCTTCCCCTCAGCCTCCTCCAGGCCGGGCACCCCCAGCCCCCCCCAGCCGCTCCTCTTGTTCTCCAGCCCCTTCACCGGCCTCGTCGCTCTTCTCTGGACTCGCTCCAGAGCCTCAACACCCTCCTTGTGGCGAGGGGCCCGGAGCTGAACACAGGATTCGAGGAGCGGTCTCACCGGTGCCAAAAACAGCGAGTGGAAGGAGCGCGGCCCCCATGCTCCTGCTTGTTTCTAAGGTTACTGATTCCCAAGGGTCAAAGCATCCATTCAGAAGTCTTCACAACACTGAGATGTTCCCTATCTAAGAGCCGTCACTGCTGGCTTCTTAAAGAAATACCTGACAGCACTCCCTCTATACCCCATTACTGACACAAATCTTGCTGCAACTGCTTTTGCTCCCTTTTTAAAGAATTTCTCCCCTTAGCTCAAGAAATTCTTCACACTCGGATAAAATAAACAACTTCCTTACATGCGCAAGAATTGTTAATGTGAGGGAAAAGAGCAAGCTATGAAAATCAAAAGCTAAACCCACTTAAATCTTGCACCAAAACACTGGTTCGGTGAAAGACCGGGAGAAATTAAGGGCATAAAGCACTTTCCTATTTGTGCAACAGAAGTGCAATGCGGACAGAGCATGAATGAGCCCCAGCAGTCGCTGCTGAGCCTAGAAGCACTTGGTTTGTGCTACCTGAATGTCGGCACATGTGCCACCACACCAGGACGGGCGGTCCTGGTGTTTCCAACGTCCATATAATCCTATGTACGTAAGAGAAACGGTACTCTGATGAGACATCGCTTTATTAGTCTGCTGAGATTTATGGATTTCAAATGCTTCAAAAATATTACTCTTTGTCAGTGTATATGCCAAAATGTATATTAATCTCTCCCTTCACAATCCCCCAAATCCTTATTCCAGTATCAGAGCTTCCCACTCGGCAGGTACCAGCTGTGTTCTCCCCTCACAGCCACAGATTCATCAGGCAGAGACAGCAGCTCCTTCCCTCCTGCTTATGAAGGAACCTCACTCACCCTGGGGATACGGAGGCAGGGAAGGCACCTTTTCTGTATGATTCTTCATTTTCCTCCCTTTTTGCTACGAACTGACCCGCCTCCTGACACCATTGTGTGCCTGACCCCAGGGAAAGGCACTGCCATGTGCTCTTCTATTTGTACCCTATGCTTACATTAGGAACATTTTCCCACCAGTGATCAATTCACAGAGACAATGAAACATGCTCCTTCTGAAGGGCTGAAACAGGAATCTAGTAGTGTTAGGATTTCACACAAAGCATTCTACATCTCATCAAATACTTCTTTTGTTGGTAAGGCACATAAATCATCTCTTAACTGTTGTCCCCATAAACTTTTGTCATACCCATTAGTTTAAGTGACATTTAGAGTAGATATTTTCCAGAGTCTGTAAAGTGTAGAAATACTTCCTTTTTTTAAGATGTTTTTTAAAAAGATAATAAGCATTGATGTTTGTAAGCTGTTGAGGTTGAGCATATAGTTCTACAAAATTTAAAAAAAAAAAAATTTGAGCCATTTCTTTTTCCAGCTTTTCTATTTCCTACAGGATTTCACAGAATCGCAGAACAGTTAAGGTTGTGAGGGGCCTCTGGAGGTCCCTTCTTTGCAGCAAGGCCACCTGGCTGCCTCATGGTGAGCCTGGTGACCACCAAACGCCCCTCATCCTTCTCTGCGATGCTGCTTTCCAGCTGGGTGGCCAGCAGCACACGGTGGTGTTGGGGGGTTATCCCTCATCCCCTCCCAGCTGCCGGACCTTGCATTTCTCCTCCTAGAACTTTTTGAGGTTCCTCCTGCCAGCCTGTTCCTTCAGCCCACTGAGACCCCTCTGGGGCATCAGCCACTGATCCCACTTTACTGTCCTCAACACTGATTGATTGATCGATGCTCCAATCCAAATCACGGATGAAATTTACCAAGACACACTAAAAAAACACCAGAAACTATCAGGTGCGTTTTTTCCAAGTAATTCCTAACATTTTTCTTTTGTTTCCCTCATAATAGATTTGCGATTTTTAATCTTTTAATTTTTAAGCAAGTGAGACATTTAACTGTCACAGTAACTGAGCTTGTCTCAGGCACAAAATTATTGCCCCCGATTTCAAATTTCAACATCTGCCCAATATGGACACAAATTAAAAATTATTGCTGTGCTTTGATGATTAACAACATTATCATTCTGCTGGTTATAGTTGCTGTAACACCAAAAGCCGTTTACTTTCCTTCCTCCGATTTCCTCAACTTAAATTGATCAAAATCGTGACCACGTACCGAGTGTATTTTGCCATCTGACAGAAGCGTTAATCTGGGCAGAGGCTGCTACGGGGCAGAGCACACGGGCAGCCGCGTTACTCACTGTGTCACGACCCAAGGAGCAAAGTAGGCAGCTGAGGGCAGACGAGGAGGATTTGATGTAAAGGCAAACATATCTGAAACAAAATGAAAGCTGGCATAGAATTCTCTTCCATGAAATTATTAATTATCAAGTAATTCAGGGATCCCATCAGGAAATCACATGCTTTGAGCATGTGTCACACAGGAGCGTTCTGTTTTTTCTCTCGTGCTTGATTTCTATTTAAATGATTTTCTTACGACAGCTGAACAACTAGAATAAAAGCCTGGGGCTTCCATTTACTGCTATTTAATTTGCAACTACAATTAATAACTTCACAGAGAAATAACTCCTTTACCACTCTGTACAACCACCCTAGGAAGACCTCTAAGATGCACTGGCAAACCTGGCTGAGGGGTGCAGGTCTCCAACTCTAATCTAGAAAGTCAGTTGAGGATGACTTCCCCTAGACCTAATTCTGTATTCTGTACAGAAACATCCTGCATGTCATCAGGAAATTACTCAGATGGAATTAAATTAATTACAGGCACAGGAAAATATCTGCTGTCTCAGGGATGTTCTTAATCAGGATTTTCTGTGCAGTACCTTAAAAGAGCACAGTTAAAAACTTCTGTCATAAGAATAATCAGATTAACCCACAAGTCCTGGCACCCTGAAACAGCAATAGAAAACTCTTCATCTGTTCAAATAAGTTTTCCAGTAAATGCAGTAATGAATGTTTAGATTCTCATACTTCTGACCGACTCCATTGCAAATGTATGTTCAACAAGGGAATTTCCATTACAGTCTGCAACTGCTGGTTGAAATGACAAAAAATTACCAGAGCATCTAAAATTGCATCTAGAGTCCTTTATGTTGAAATGGCAAGTATTTATATCTCCCATGACACAGCTTTCTAAAACAGAATTCTAAACACACAAGGCTTAAAAATATCATTAATACAGTAGGGCCTTTCAAGAGACAAAGAGAAGCATTCCAGGACTCCTCTGGGCTGGGGCCACTTGCAGAAACAGAACTTTCTAACGGTGACAAAGAAGTTACGCTGGCTTTAGAAAGTTTGTACTGAAGCACAATTAATACCAGATGGAGAGAAAATTACTTGCTATGAGACAGGAAGAGAAGGAATCGGCCTTTGTTGAGCAGTGACATATAATATCCTTTCTCTTCTACAACAATCTAAATGCAGGTGGGTAAAGAACATGTAGGTCAAGGAGTCTCAGCCGGCTTTACTGTCAACAGCCAAAAGACACCATCACAGTGAATCCTACTAGTCAAGCTGCAAAAAGCAAAGAAATGCACGTGCACAGCACGTATTTAGTCCTCCTGCTTTGGAATCATCAAATAAATAAGCAATTTGTTCAAAACATTGATTTGTTAGTTATGTAGTTTCCATCAAGCTAAAAATACCCTAAAATGGTTATTAATTGGAACGGTCTGCCAAGGGAGGTGGTTGAGTCGCCGTCCCTGGAGGTGTTTAAGGTTAGGGTAGACGAGGTGCTTAGGAGCATGATTTAGGGATTGGTGGGAATGGTTGGACTCGACGATCCAGTGGGTCTCTTCCAACCTGGTCATTCTGTGATTCTGTGTGAAATTGTCCTACTCAGAAACAGCACGAGGAAGCAACGTGCTTTGAGGTGGATATCTTTAAAAGTTACTTAAGTACCCAAGTAACAAGGCTAGACTTGAAATTCTGCTCACCAGATCAACTGGAAAATCATTGCAGTCATATTCATGCATGAGCTGTAGACAACAAGTGGGATAAAAGCGATTTTGAAACATAATACTTCAAACCACAGTGTAAATACACGCGTTGTCATGTTTAGTAATCTATACAGTAAAGGAAGACTTGCATTAAAATAATTAAAGACAGACACCAAAGAATTTAGAAAAACAAGTTCACTTTTTTTTTTAAACTACAGTTTAATCAGATTTATCGACACAAATTAGAAAAAAACATTTATAGGCAAGTTAAAAACACCTTTAAAACATAACAGCATACTGCTTTGGCAGCACTGCTGAGACAAATTAGAAATAAGTAATTATTAAAATATCACAATCACAGTGTAACTAACAGTGGTATTTTAATTTTACCATACACCAACACTTAGTTTATGGATCTGTTGAAAAATAACACTTTTTAAAAAATATATATTTTGGAATAATAAAAATGAAATTCACTGACAATGCATTGTATTCTGAACCAGGAAAGGCAGATTTAGGAATACTGTAGCTATCCACTTCTCGGGGGGTGTTCTCATGTATGGGTAGCTGGAGGCAAAACTACTTCTGCATTGAGGTAAAACTATTCCCTTGAAACCGTAACCAAGGCAGGAAAGAACAACGTCCCGTCTTTTAAATTCTTAAATCGAATAACTTATTACAATGTCTTTGAATAATGCTATAGTTACCCATCTTACACTACTTTTCATCCAGTACATTTTGAATGTTCTCTACTAACTGATCTAACACATCTGAGGTCTGGGATTTAAGAATAACTACCTAATCACTATTGTATCGCTTTGACACCTTTGTCACAGTAAGACACATCAGCAGATTCTTCAGAGAAATAGTCAACACCACTGGACAAAAGAAGACAGAAAGAAAAGATGTCAAGAGAACCGATAAACAAGTAGAAAGGCAAACTATGCGTAGGCAAATACTCCTCAACTTATTGTGACAAGAGATTGTTGCACCTTTAATGTAGTGTTGCACTATTCTGATTTCTGGTCTCTAGGCACCCTGTTTCTCTGGCTTTTTATTCAGATTCCATCTTCACGGTTTGGAAGCCTAATCCGACTAATACATGGATCTCAGCTACTGGTTCGTATTGTGGTGACACTTAAGTGAAAATCCAGCTCAGGGTACTCCTCCCTCAAACAGCAGAAGGAAGGGAGATTGCGCAGAGGTCTCTCTTGCCAAGAGGTTTGTTTGGAATAAGGTGCTGGACCAAGTTGCTATTAATATAAAAAGTTTCCTCCAAAAGTGGCCCTAGTGCAGATTTTGGTCATATCTGAAGCCAAATTTTGTGTTCATAGCCTGCAGGACCAAGTCCTGAAAGGGTTGGTTTTGCAACAGAGCGCAAGCAGCTCTTTACTTTCCACTTAAAGTGTGACCAACAGACTCTATTTCCACTTTAGGAAGCAGAAAGCTTGGTAATCTGAGAATGGAGCCCCCCAGCCTTTGCAGACGCAGCGTATGACTAGAGGGCTCAATGCCAGCCTCGTGTAAGTATCGATATGGCCTATTTTAAGTATATTTATGCAGGCTCTATGCAGCTACAGCATTGAATAAGTTGACACAATGTTTGTATGGATATGTACATAGAGTTACACAATCTGAAAGTGTCTAAAACCCAAAGCAGGCCCAACCACTGGGCACAGCTAATGCACAGAAGGTGATAAGTGGCAAAATTTGCTTTTGCAGGTTTTTATACCAAAAGCGATCAAAATTACGATTAAATATTTAATGGGATGAAAATTGTTACATTTGATGGTTAGGTTTTGTAAAAAGCATACAAAAACTGCATCTGAAAGCAACTTTTTAATAAATTAATTCTTTTCTTCATTTAGTTTTGACCATAATAAGCAACTGTTGCGATATCTGCAGTTATAACCTCAGCGGGTGACTTTGCAGACGCCCGGGTTTCACGGTGTTTGCAAAATGTCTCAGTTAAGACAGCAAAGGCATCACGACTCCAGGGAGATTTAGCAGAGAGCAGCTGCTCCCTGGGTTGCAAGGGAGCAGACCCTCTGTCAAGGTCTGCATGCAGGGCTCATTCCCCCAGCTCTCTGGCAAGCGCCCCCAGCCAGGGCACGACACGTTCTTACTTCTGGCTTCTTCACAGCCAGATTTTCCACCGTTCCTGCAAGTGATCGGGACCGACAGTGCCAGCTACCTTAGGGACCGGCAGATCCGGTGATCAAATACGAGTAGCATCAATTCACAGGAGTATCTGCTTAGATACTTAGCACAGAATTTAAATACTTGTTAAAGTACTTACAGCCAGTTGGTTTTTAAACAGGAAAATTAAAAACACTCCCAAGTGCTCTTCCGAGCGAGTGTTACTGGACCTAGGTAAACACATGAAGGCTGATCCTGTAACGTAATGCTGCGATGAATCAGCACAGAACCAAGGTGTATTCTTTGTACGTGGAGTCTGCAACACATTAAAAACCTTCAATTTATTTCCATCTGATTTTCTAACACCGATCACTTTTCAACACAAATGACAATATTTCCAAATTTTCATTGAAAATGAAAAATTCTCAAATCTGAGAATTCAATAGGAATTACAGAGCAAAAGACTTAAAGATAAGGGAAAGGGAACCCTAAATTATTGTAACTTGTGCTTTTAAATTTTTTTACCATTCAAGGCCAACTTATAAAGTTGAGCATGTGAAAGTTTACGTGTAGCCAACAGTGACACATTTGCAGGCAAACATGAGGACACATTTGACCATGTATTTAAACAAATTGTCAAGAATTTGTTTGCAAAGCTTCTGAGAGAACAATCCAAACTGCTACAATTACTTTTGATACCAATTTGACCAGGGGTGAGGATCTCGTGAAGGTTTCCTCTGCACCAGAGGACATGATACCATAACCAAATCAATGCCATCAGAGGCACAACCACCTTAGTGTGCATCGTGTCACGCGAGCACAGCATTTATATTCATATTCCCACAGCAGAAACCAAACAAGCTATTTACATGTAAAATTCCTATAATAAATAATATACTATACCAGTAAAACTCATACTACAATTCAGCGTAGAGCAGGGCACACAAAAAGATCTCTTCATCAAGTCTTCTTACTAAACTACGATTTGCTATCGAGACCATATTGCAATGCATACCAATATTTTTACACAGTAATGCATCTTAAAGTGGCACCTACCACTGAAAATTTGTCTACACATCAGCTTAAGGAAAGGCTGTGGAAGAATGATTTTCCTGAATCAGTAGGGTGTATCTGTTAGGCAGGCTAACAAAGCCTGCCCCATTCCCACAGTAGGAGGCACTACTGGAAGTATGATTTAAATATATATTTCCCTCTCATTAATACAGAATCGTAAATGTTAAGAAAGGTTAAGCAAGCAAATAGTTTTTACCAGGGTGACCACATTTACTAACATTAACTCATAATTGCCTGAATGAATTGTTCACAATAGGCAAATACCTGCAAAGCACTATAAAATGATGAATGATATGCTGCGTTTACTTCTCAGTGTCCTGATCTGCAATACAGAAAACACTTTTACCTTTGGATTACACATCAGTTAGTATGTGAATGAATAGCTTGTTTCCTTCATGTCCAAAACATTTCTCGGAAATTTACGTTAGTCCTATTACGTTCCTTGGAAATCTACCCTCTATTACTTTCCCCAGCAAAAGCAATAGTAAATCGCCACCATCCTTTCAAATTCAGTGTTAAGAATGATGAGTGTGAAACCTAAAAATTCTCTAAAGTGTCAAGGCTGGCTGCTCTTGACTTTCTGACTGAATGAATTGAAAGGATCCAGCACGATAGCAAGGTGGAAAGCTAGTAATGGAGAGGGACAGCAACGACAAAACCCCAGTCTGAGGAAAAACTGTAAAAAAAGCCTCTTTCTGTAGTCCCCAAAATAACTTATTTGCATGAAGAGCAGACTTTGGTTCAAAGTACTTCTATATTCAGCAACATTTAAAGAACAAATTCTAGGACATTACACTTAAAACCAAATTCTGTGCAAAACTAATGAATTGTTAAAATTTTCTTGTGCTGCAATTATTTAAGGGGTTCAGATCAAGAAGAAAAAAGTAATTGTATTGCACACAGACACCAGTCACATCTAGTTTTGAAGCCTATACCTTGTCACTTGTGCCTGACTACAGCGTGGATGTATTTACTTAGCTGTTTCAACTTCCTCACAGACAAAAGTTCTGAACAAAAATATACTTGTGAATCCACTCAAGCTGAAGTACCAGCCTTTGCCATCCTAAACCTGCTTATTTTCTGGGAGTGCTTACAATTATTTTGATATTTCATAATGAAGAGTTAGTAAGGCTCCATCACACGCACGGGCACGCAGGCCAGAACAAGAAAACACCAGTACCAGAACATGAGTGGGAACAATGGCACGACAGATGTTGTACTGGCATCCAAAAGGGCTTGTTTGGGTTGATATGTAGCCCACACCAACAAGGTGAATTCAAGTTCAACAGCAACAGATACTGAAAGAGTCAAACCTAACTCTACTCACCCACCCAGACATGTGCAATTCTATTTATTTATTTTATCTAAATGTCCTTTCAAGAACAGAAAGTGAGAAAATGCCTTTCCTGATTCTGTATCTAATAAAGATAATCAAGCACAGAAACAAGTGTGCTCTTAGTTAAGAACAACAGAAAAAAACATAATGCCATTTCAGAGACGTGTGACAACCACAACCTCAGGAAGGGGAGGTTGACTTGGGTCATGAAAGTCAGGATTTAGAAGTCAGATTCTTTTAAAGATAATACAGCTGTCACTGAAATGAACATCCCTACTCATCTAAACAGTCTCATTCACTCTCATTCCATACTTAGTTCCCCCTTTCTAAATGAGTAGGTTAATTAGTGCTAACCTACATTTATGGAAAAGGTACGTTATCCTCCTGGAGCTTTAGGCAAGGAGCCAAAGACCAAGCAAAGAACTATCCCAGCAAGGAAACAGCTCTGACCTGACTCACCATCTGTTTCTTTAGAGTAAGCCATAGGTACTCTGAATATTTTTGCATGGTCGTAGCCCCAAAGCTGAGGGCTATCATTGCACTTCTGGTAGTAAGACTATTCACCCCACTAGTGCCAGATATTTCATCAAAAAATTAAGGTTCAAAATGCTATGACAATTTCTTTTTCTGTTTGTAGGTTATTAATCAAGAAGCTGCGTTATTTTTCTCCAGTAGTATTTTGTGTCAGTCTTAAAGCTAAAAAAACCCATGTGGATAAACACTTTGTGTATACATCAAAAAATTATAAGAAAATACAGAATATAAGCAATTAAAATGTAGCCCTTTAACAGTAGTACTCTGGCAGGGACCATCATCACAAGAAATGGTCTGGAACAGACCTAATCACTGCATCTTTCCCTTTACTTCCATAATTCAGTCAGAAGGATTTCTTTCTTTAATTATGTTACTCACAAATATGACATGAATTTGGCATCTAAAGTTTTAATTTAGAGAAAAAGCTTTTCCTCAAAATCATGTAGGCCTTTGGATTAAGGGCCATCAGTTATGGAGCATACAGAAATTGGTTATGATGGTAATTTCATGTTTGACTCCCTGTGCACTACATTTCAAGTAATTCTGCTATTTTATACTGAAAGCACCATCAAGTAACTCTATATGTCTGAAAATTCAAAACAAATTTAAGTATTAAAAACATTTTTTTAAACATTTGTATTCTAGACCAGGTATTCCTGGTATTCAAGGGTAAAAACACACTTTTATTGAAATCCTTGTGCTTGCACATTGTCTTCCGTGTCCTACAGCTGCCTTTCCTTCTCTAGCTGCAAATGCCCCCTGGCAGTGGTTCTTTATATTGTTTTTAGGTACGTTAAAAGAAACCTAGATTGGAGCTATAAAGCTCTGAAAAAGATGAACCTTCTTGTGGTATATTGGGGTTTTTTTAATCCGTTCGGAAGGGCCATGTGTAATTATATTCTTTATCAAAGAAATCTAACTATAATTTGGCATCAGTAACATTTACACTTCCATGATGTACTGTGATAATTTGAGATACTTTAAGAAAACCCTCCAAATACTGAGATGCTTATTGCAATTCCCTTTTAGAGATTCAAAAGCCTTCTAATGACTCTGCATTTTATAGTTTTATCTTCTTTATAGTATATGGTATTATATATTTGAAATATGCTTTCCACATAAAATCCCACTTAGAAACAAGACTTCAGTAAATAGAGGGTTTAAGGCAAGTCCTTAATCTGGAAAAAATAATTTCCATTTGCTAATCCTAGATTGACACAATTTTACTCCACCCCATCAGTGCCTTGGGATACACAACGTACATTCAGCGTAGGACACACATGTGACCCTGTGGACGTACGCTGCAGGTCCTGAGTGCCCATTGAAATAATGGTAATACCTTCAGATAAGGCGCGACCCACAGGGACATGGCATGGGAGGGGTTACTTTGTTTTGTCTCCAGTCTTGCTATTGGATGTGATTTTCCTAGGTAATGCATTCTTTTCTTACTAAACATCTTTGCAAACAAATACAAACCCCTTTAAAAGGTGCTAAAAATGGGTTTCTGAAAACATACAAAAAATATTCATCATAGTATTCCCTCAATCACTGTTTTAATGCTTGATATCTGCAGGTTATTTCTTGTTTCTGACTGAAACTATTATTTGTTGTAGAATAACTGTTCTTTTGCAAAAGATTTTCTTCTTCTAGTTTTTTGGACCACACGGGCTGGATGCTTTCGTGCTTTTTACTTCCTTTTTGAGTTCTTTTCAATGGAAATACCAACAACACGAGGATACTGGCAATGTGAAGACAGAAATAGCAGGAGCTAAAAAGCAAACAAAATTAATAATTCAGTAAAACTGACCGCTCTTACAGGAATAAACTGTAAAAGCCTACTTGCATTCGGTACTTTGCACCTAAGACATTTAAGTCAGAAATACATTAATATTTCCTTTTTAAGAGATTTACTAAGGAGAAATCAGAAAGTAAGTCTTCCCTCACAGTACTCAGTGCTGTGACAGAGACAAAGTGAGATCTGATTTCAACTATTTTTCACCAATGTTTCTTTTCAGAAGGCATCATCTCGTCTCGCTATGAAGTAGTACAAGTGCATGCAGCAATCCGAAAGGTACCCTCTGCTGTTGGTTGCTGTTCTTTTTCCCCCCATGCCCCAGGAAAGGTTAATCATATTATCTTAGGAAAATGAGATCACTTTGTGGTGTCTCATAAACAACAGAAATGATGTTTGAGCACTAGAACAGACATACAGCTTGCTCAGCTAACAAATAAATCTTGTCACTAAAGCTGCTTCAGAAATCTTATGCCACAGAAAATATTTCAATTCCAAGTTAAAGAAAAAAGTAGAATATGCTTACCTGTAAAAGGTGAAGGAGGGCTTTACAGAGAGCAATACAAATGGCACGACTGTGTAACTTATTGCTACTTGAGTTGCCATCCATGTTATAATGTCATAGCAAAGTTTCACAGCAGGAGATTCAACAAAATAGTGTCTGATATTGTTTCTTATCTGAAAAAGCAGATAATAGTAAGTTAGCTTAGGAATAAACTTTGAGAGGTGTTTTACTGCACAGAGTTTGTTGCACTTCCACAAAATCCACAGGATTAATTGAAATGCTGCAGTTCAGTCAAGTATCTTTGTCAAAATACCCCTCAACTTCAACGGTATTCAGGTCCAATTCCTTGCCTGTTAGAACAGTGCACTTCATCCAGACAGGAATTTATGAAAGTATTTATGAATTAATGCAAAATTCAAGTAAATGAACCCCCCGCCCCCTAAATCCCATGCCTCTTTGGACTCCTTGTCTGAATGAGGCAGACATTCTGTTCTGTCAAGCCATTCTGTAAATGCAGTTGGAGTAAACAAAAGCCAGAATGCTTCCTTGGAAGCTTCTATATGGCGACATCAGAATATACAAAATACCAGTTCCAATGACATATTTCAGGAGTCTTAACAACTTAATATCAAGTCAGACTGTTATCAAAGGGGTCAACTTTCTATGCTGATTTATAAAATCCCTAAAATTCTATTCAAACAATAGAATACTAAAAATACTTTAAAAAAATCCAAAACCCACACAGGTTTGGGTTCAGTTTTATTTAAGTCTCTAATGAAACAGACACTAGCAGATCTTGGCCCCTTCTTCCTTTGACTGAACCGTCACCCTTGCTCACACTCTTATTTACTGACAAGCTAAGAAGGGCTCAATTCAGCCTTCATGTAGCTTGGAATCACAGTTGCCACCTTCCAGTCATCTGCACTGAGGCAGCCGTCTCTGGAAAGCTGCACATCAAAGGACAGTTCAGCTTCTTCATCCTTCAGAACTCCTGGTTCTAAAGAACATATGGAATGCTAGAGCTTGTGCTGATTTCATTCTTTACATTAAATACCTTTTTTACCTTTCTTGTCCTTGCTTACCCTAAGTAACACATTCCTACTTAGCCTTTGCTTGGTTAAGTGAAGTAAAACAAAGTCACCCTAGCCACATACCTTTCATCCTTCCATCTGCTGTTCTCCTATGGTCTCTTGTTCCTGAGTTCTGTAATACTAGAGAAATCTAGTATTTTAGGACTCGAAGAACAACTTAAAAGATTAATCTATAACTGCCCTTTGTCAACACCTCCCTATGAAATGTTTATTGATTAGAGGAAGCAACACTAGTTGCTTAGGCACGACAGGAGAAGAAAGTGTGGGTCAGAGCTGCCAAGCCTGGCAGCCATAATAAAGGCTAGTACAGCTAAATAAAAACATGCTAAAGTACCCCTAACGTATCTTATCACTTAATATTAAGTACCTTTTCATACAGAAACCAATCCTGTAATTATTTAATAGCCTATCGATTGATGATATATAGGAAGTGCAAATACAAGGCAGCTTACTCAAGGCAAAGTGCAGCGAGCACTCTGATTTACTGGGCTTGCTGAGAGAACAACTTTTACCTGTAAACTGTCCCTGAACCTTGGCTTTTGAACCAGCCCCTGGCTGATAAATGTCAAAAATTCACTGGGATAGAGTCTGGAAAGGAGGAGGGAGCTATACCTGTTGTAAAGAAAGGAGCCAGTTCTGTCAAACAAGGACTAAACTCACGTCTTTGTGAAGAAAGAGGAGGAGCATCTGGTTTATTACCATTAGTAACAATCTAAATCTGTCACCTTCCCCAGCTGTTACAGCCACAAAGAGCAGTCTGCTGCATGTCTCAGCCTGCTGGTTCTTTTGACAGAGAAGTGGTCTGTTATTCTGCTCTGAGCTGACAGCTAATTCTTTTTGTTCTTCCTTCCCCCGTAAGTAACTGATAAGCCTGGCTCTGCTCTTACTCAGCTTTCTCAGGCAGCACTGAGAGATTCCTTGGCAGATTTGCTGGTTCCATATGGTTCTGGATTGAAGCTGTGACAGCTTGTTTCTGTGACTGCACTGCTGGCTGGACAATTCTGAGCAGTAACAGAGCTCTTGATCTGCTGGTTGAGGGGGAGCATTCTCTAGTTACCATCTTCACAATAGTGCTGGGCAGAAATGAGGCAGGAGGGCAGATTCAACAAATAGAAAGCACTGACTCCCCCATTTTAAGCTACTGATAAACAGTGATAAAGTTTTTTCAAAATTATCTTAGCTAACATCATCTTGTTTAGCATGCCTTAATAATACAGTTAATACAGAGGAAGGGCTTCCACAAGAGATACGCTACAAAGATGTTATAGGCTGTGCCCTATCTTGCTTGTTTCTACTGACCACCCCGTCCTTATTAATAATCATTCATACTGCTCTAATAACTACAGCAAGTAAACAAAACTACCAGACTGCTTGTGTGTCAACTGTAAATGACATCTTTGGACTAGAGAACACAAGAACTGTTTATCGCTTAAGAAGATACCTGGTTGGTACTTACAGCTCGTGCTGCGAGTGTCATTAGTACTCCTGTTAAAAATGTTAAATAATATCCTGGGTAAACCCCATGCCAAATGGCAGAGAGGATGAAGGTTTGGATCGTTGGGCTGAAGGTGGCTCGCTCATAGCACACTCTAGCAAGTCAAAGACAATTCAAGATAATTAACAGGAGACACAAATCACCACCAATCTTCCCAGTTATCAGTTATACATTTATGCTTTTAGCAGTTTCACCTCCAATACATCATCATTTAGTAATGTTACCACTATATTACTACTTACTTTATTTTCTAATAAAGCTATTTCACAGCTTCTGATTTAACCCCTCACTGCTAACCTACGCTCAGTGCCATCACAGAGGGCCCCTTAGTGAAGTGATACAGAAGCATCCAAAGGCAGGTGTTGGTATTAAAGGATCTTGAGCCATGCAAAGTGTTTGAAAAGCTACACTAGAAAGCACAGGCCACCCCACAAACTCTCCTGATGAGCCAGATACATATTTTTCATAAAACGAAAGCAGCTTACAGAAGAAGGGAAAAAATAACAACTACTTTCAGTTTGAAGTAAGTGAAAGTACAATTGAAAATGTGTCTGCGTGTGGCAATTAAGTGAGCATGACGATGAAATTATAATTAATGACTCTAAGGAAGTGAGAGTATCAAATAAGGAGAATGCTGAACTCGGCTGTTTAAAAACTGAGACTCCAAATTATTAGGCAAGGTCCTAAAGTAAGGAATTCTAGGAGGAAGAAGGGAAATAGGAATCCAAAAAAAAGTAGTTTCTAGAAGATGACATTAAATGACACAATGACAAACCATCATGATGTGGAAGAATGATAGGAAACATGGCAAGGTCCTGATATGGCTTCATCAAGAGTTCTTTAATGATCTGAAAACCAGAAAGCAATTGGAAATATGGAAACAGATGCACACTAACATGAAGCAAAAATAAACAGCACAAGTACGCGTGAACACAAATCTAAGACTAGCATACAAAAATGAGTTTTAACTAAAAAAGGCCATAGACACCAATATGTAAAAATGTTTTATAAACACACAGCAAGTAACAGAGAGAGAGAGAAGAGAAGAGAATGCACATCTGTTCTTCAAAGAAGTTTTGAAGGGTTAAAAGTAGGCTTAAAAACTCCTCCATGGATTTGCCCATAACAAATAATAAAGAAATAATAAATAATTATTTGCCAATAATTCACTTCTTGTTCCTAAAAGCAAACCAAGGAAATATGCTCATCCTAACACGCTGAGGAAATCTATTCAAATACGGGCACAGGTCTAGGTTACCCATGATTTGCTCTAGGGGTGAGAAAACACATCAACTGTTCAGCAAGCTACTCCCCTTGCTCTGGTTCCGCATTTTCATTACTAGTTTGGGTTGTAGATTAAGAACTGTATTTTTCCACCCTGCCTTCCCTTCCATTTTTTCCTTAGGGGGAAGGGGTGCGTGGAGGGGTGTGTGGAATGAGGAGATTGTTGTTGTTTTCTTAACAGACAGTGCACTAGCGTTCAAAATTATCCTGACAGACTTGAAAGATGTTCTGAAATTGCCCAGATGAAGTCCAAAGCCTAGAACATCTAAGAAGAAAAGGGGAAGATGCAAAACAGTACCCACGCATTTCACATGACTGGAGAAGTGCAGCTGAGCATGAGTATAAATCAAGAGTATGAAACACTGAGCACCAGCTGACCGTGAATCAACACCAAATTGCTGCTGCAAACCGATACTGTGATGTGAGTTATCTAAAGGAAAGAAGGGTAATTGATCCGCTCAAAGCATTCAATACTGCCTGTGACAGGCCAGGGAAGGACCTCGGAGGTCTTCGCAGGAGTGCGACACCCACTGTATGATGGCAGGAACTTCGGAAAGAAGCCAGAAGAAAGCAACAAGAACCACAGAGGATTTACACACATGAACAAAGACAAAAGAAATTAGATGAACAGTCTGGGGGCCGGGGGTGGGAAATAACAGCCTTCCCAGACAAGAAACATTTTCATTATATAGATATACGCTACTACGTAAATATCTATTCTAACTTGCATACTTGTAACACTCATACTGCTGTATTTTGTGACCTACATTCAAAGGTTTTTAAACTTCTTATGATCTGTAGACCATTGACTGTGTTTTTACAAAGGGTTTGGCTTTACACACATTCAGGGTTAAAGTTCAGTTCCCCTTCCAAAAGTATCAAAACAACAGATTGAACACTGACTTACTGCAAGGTAAATGCCTAAGATTTTATTTGCTTCCATAGACAGTAAACAGGTGAGGTATTAAAAGTGGATGTTTAAAGTAATACATGAGTTTGTCCTCTACGCCAACACTGCAACTAACCAAATTATTGGTAATACGATATACACTTCAGACAAATATTTATGGCTCATATACAGTAATTAAAACAATCTCTTACTTGCACCAAATCTTCAAGAAAATATCCACCCTTCTCCTTTCAACATGTATTTAGACTGCCCTCAAAGATTCTTCTACATTGTTCTTTAAAATTTAGGCAATTGATTGTTCTTAAGTTGAATTTAATTTTTCTTTAAAAATTTATTAAACATGGTGCTTGAATTTTTCCTTGTATCTTCTTTTAATGTCACCACGAACAACTGATTTACATTTTTTCTTTCAGTTCCTAGCAGAAGCAGTACTCATCTCCACTGTTTCAGTTTGACATCATTCAACCTGGGAGCTTTGAAAGTTTGTTGGAACACAACTATCTCCTGTTAAACCTCTTCTCTCTAACTAAATTAAAATGCATTTTAAAGTAGTTTATTTGCTTTATTAAATGATACATTTCAATACCTGCAAGCATGCAATTCTTCCTTACTGACTCTCCTAGCACTAGATTCTGTTGCCTACTGAGCCACTGAGAACAATCACAGACAATTGAATTTCTATTTTTAATTGGGTCAGAAAAGTATTTAGGGAAGAGATTATGGAAAAAGAACAAAAACAATAAAGAAATTTGATGGAAGCAACATCCTGTCGCCAGCCATCCTAGAAGAGATAAGGAACTCAGAGCGATCCCACGATGGGGTCTCAGTTAAACGCACACCTATTTGTTAAAGGTTTCAAAGAAGCAGTAAAAGCAAAGTGACTTAGTTCACTGGGCATTATACCCATTTCCCAGCCAAGGGAAAAAGCACACCTGAAGGACACTCATTTGTACTTTTTTGATAGCACATTGTAGGGTTTGAGTGCACAGAGAGTTCTCTCCAGAACGTATGGAAGTCCCTGCAGTGCTATGTGGCTAAGCAAACCCAAACCAAACAATACAGAGTTACTACAGGCAGCCTGCTCTCAGCAGGCCTGGAACGCCAAGACAGAAAATAAAGGACACGCTTCCACAGAGTAACACTTCTAGGTTCCCTATGACCAGTGAAGAAAAACAGATTCTATCGCCAACTGATAGTTTACACTAAGAAAGAAGCGTTCAACTCAGAGTCTTGAATTCAAGTATTGCAGGAACAATGACCCATGTAGCTGCTTTGTGTGGTTTAGCTTTAAATGTTACGTTACCCTCAAAGACATACTTATCTAAGAAACTTCATTGCAGAAAAGCTTTCTTTTAAGAAATAAATACCTTTTAAGCCAAAGAGCTGTTTGGATATTCCAGTTATCAAGAAACATCTTGAAACTCGTAGAAAACTGTAAAGTAAAACCAAACTCATTATTTCCATAATTGTAAAGTGTTACAAAATATTTTTAATATAATAAATGTTATTTAAAAAAACCCTAGTTTGTGATGAGTTATGTATTTACGCAACTACTTGTAACCAAATGTTTTGGTTGTCACATGACAAGTAGAACATATTCAAAATTATTTTCCATCCTTTCCCAACAGTGTGAACACATCAGTTTTAACTTAGAACATACTGACTACCACAAGGAACAAAATGCATAGGAAAAGTTACTACCTATACGGGCACGTATTGTATTTGAAAGAGCCATGAACAAACCTCTATTTGCTGGATTCTCAGATTTGATATTAGATCCCAATGTGTAACTCCATTTTTATCATAGCCTCTAAAACCAAACCCTGCTGCATTATTAATTGCATCTGCTGCAATGAAACAAAAAGAAACAAGTGAATTATTAACTGCCTGTATTACGAAATCTGCATCACACATGCAATGTGTTCAAAGGACTTATCACATTTTAAACCACATTTTTCAAAATACTGAGGATCGCAGTGTTAGACACTTGAACAAAGGGAAAATAATCCAATCAACACACTGGCTTTCAGTTAAGCTTTTACAAAAGCAAAAGAGTGGGAGGTGGCACTACTGATGTCACAGTGCAGATGTCCCCTTTCCTTCACATCACCTATTTAGCTTGAGCAATCCAACAGAAAAAATAACTCAATGAGATGCATAACTGTGCAAAACTGTGTGGCTGTAATGACTTGAGACAGCAGCTCAACACTCAGATCCATGTCTCTGGTCTTCATTAGGCAGCAAAAGTGATGTTTAAAGCACAGAGATAAATAGCACAATTCACTTCAAGCAGTCGCACATTTACAGCCCCACACAGAGCAGAGCAAACCTCATAGGAAAAACCAGCAATTTACTAAGCAACGCAGAGTTTGCCAGATTTCCACCAATGGAACAAGGCCGCTGTTAACAACACTTCTGGATGCAAAGTGTTTACAATTCATGTCAGAGGTCAAACAGTTCAAAGCAAACAATATTTTTTCCCTAGGAAAAAAACCTGCTACCTACCACCATCTGGACTATGTAGAAAAATACAAGGGATCTCAGTCTAAACACCACCCGTCATCTTCAGTCATCACCTTTGCCTCAGCTTTAGTAGCTCGCACAGCAGAATTCCATGAGCTGTACATCTCAAATTCAAACGGCCACTTAGATGGAAATGAGTTTTCCCCAAACAAGGTCTCTGTTGCACCAGAGGCTCGGTTGCAAGCACCCAAACACGGACACTCATCCATGAGGCTTGAACTCATCCGTGTATTCACTTAGGTGGATAAATGAGTGACCATGGGGACAAAAATGCCAGCTCCTCTCCCAGTTCAGAGGAGTCCTGAGGAACTGGAAGCAAGGCAGGCAAAAGGCTCTGCAGAAGCAATGCAGATCCAGTCCTCTAGTTACCGGACACGAGCCCTTTCTGTTAGCTCAGAATTCTTCTAAAGCACTGTAATTAGAGTGTCACTTTTGCAATTACAGCTAGCAAGGTAAGAGAAATTGCTCAGTTTGTATTACCATATTAAAAAGAATTTACACAGTAGCGGTACATAAAAGAAATTCACATCTTTTGCATTTACCTTTCTTCTTAACAAACTTTTCAAGGCATTAATCTAGTGTGTTTGGAAAGTAAAAGAAACAATTGACTCAGACAGTTCCTTTCCTGAAGTTGTTTCTCCAGTTATCTGCCACTCTGGAAGAGGCCTTTGTGACATTTGATTTAATATAAGGTTATTTATACTATTTTTATTTCTTTATCCATTTAAAAAAATCTTTGAAAGCAACAGTCTCTGCTGTTCTGCATCTGCTACCACTGATGCTGACGTCAAACATTAGACAATTATTTTATGCTCAGTTAGAAACAGCTGAAGACATGAACTCCATACCATCTTGCTAGCCAAAGTACAAAGACTACAGTCAGAGCAAGCACTCACATTAATAAGTATTCATTTTAAGTAGTTAATTTTATTAATAGATTTCTTATTTTAAGTGCAAAGAAGAGCAATGGACAACTCCAGTGCATAAACACCCAGTAAAACTGTTATGGCCTCCTCACATTCTACTCATACCATTAGAAGTTTAGATGAGAGAAAGTGGAAAGAAGAAGGTAAAAAAAGTTACTTAGTAAAGAGCTGAGCAGTTTATTTTCTTCAGTGTTTTACCAAAGGACTACACTGCTAGCAAGCTCATAAAGAGAAAAGCATGGGAAGTATTAAAGGGGGAAAAAAACCCAATGAGTATTCATTTTTTCAGATGACTTGTACTCTTTACAGACGATGATACTGGTGCATAAGAGCACAATATTCAAAATTGTTTCATTCCACAACAAGCCCTAGAATTATTATATCCAGACAAGCTGAAAGCACTTCATTCATTCACCAGGAATGAAACCAGCAGCTGTAAATGAGTCACTCTGCTCTGCAACACTAAGGCTTTCTTTATTTCATTGTTTCCCACCGATTCTCTCTCAAAAGAATTATGAAACAAATATGTAAAACTGGAGAGGAGGAGGAAACTGATGAGATCTGTTTTGCGAGCCACCTCCAAGATGGCAGCATACACAAATAGAACGTTTTTTTGTTATATGTGTGGTTTTTTCAAATAACGTGACGTGAAAAGCAAAACACTCTCTAAACTATATTCTATTCAGTGTCTTAAATTAGTGACTATGGGTGTTATCCTGTTGGTCAATTAGAACCTTTAGTAAACAAAGACTAAAACTGAGTGGCACCCAAATTCTGAAAATACCACCGCAAACACCACCTACTATTAACAACATTGTGATAGATCCGAACTTTGATATATTCATTTTTCCTTCATACTTGTTATTAAAGTATGTTACTGATTACTAAAACTTAGAATAACTAACTTTTCAAATATGCAAAAATCAAGGTATCAAAAAGAAAGATGGGACATCAGACTGGACTGACTCCATTTTTTGAAACCCAAAAAAGTCATAGCTCATTAAAACGCTATCTCTCTGCAACAAACCTGTTGTTTCACTCAGATTTGTTGAGGAGACCATGATCTCATTTGTCACGGTGCCACAACACTGTGCTTAGATTTATGGTAAGTATTGTTTCTCAAAAAGAGACACCATTCAATGTACTCGGACACCACCTCAAAATACTTAAATGCAATAATGTTTTCCTCAGGCCTCAAGAGGGCACTGTCACTTTTTCCTACATGCTTAGCCCGCAGCAAATCAAAGTCCATACCTACACTTTAATGTACTTACCTAAAGTCCATGCAAAATAATACTTGGGTCTGGCAGCCATAAGAGACACATAAAGGTAGAAAAACCTTATAGGCCATGATGCCGTAGCTCTGAAGTTGTCATCGATGTTGTATTCCACAGGCAAAGTTTTTGTAATAGTCATATGGAAGAGTAAGGACAGTCCACAGATTAAGAGCTTCTGTGCCACAGCTATCTGAAAAGTTCAAGATGAGACACTTGGTAAACTTCCTTTTTTGTTAATCTTGTGAAAACAAAGACAAGACGTAATCTTTGTTCCAGAAACAGATGTATGTTTGTCGATTTTTCAGTAATAATTAGTGTCACAGAATCATCGAATCATCAGGTTGGAAGAGACCCACCGGATCGTCGAGTCCAACCATCAAGTATCAACTTTAAAAGAGTAAGTAACATTTTATAGAGGCTCAAGGCACATTGTTATCTTGATTAAGCTGTGAGCACCACTTCTGGCAAACACAGCACATGCAGCTGGACCACACAGAACCACCCAAAACCCTTCACAATAATGGGAACATCTTTTGCAGTTTTTCTTATCTCCTTGTCAAATGACTTAAGCAAGTAAATTGCTAAGACATCACAACACAAAGCATCCAGTACAGATCGAGGTAAGCGTGGTTACTGCAGAGATTCCACACACAGGGCCAAAGCTTCTGTCTTTTTTGGGTAATCTTCGGCATAATGTGGGTGCTCAAATGCTACCCAACTCAATGTATCAGCCATCTGTGATAGATTATTACAATATCTAAATTCTAAACCAACTGAAATACTTAAACAATTTATGAATTTACAGTCAAAATACCTCAGTTGTACATATAGATCCCTGTTTTCCCAACTGGAGTGATCAAGCTATAGGGAGACAAAATAAGATGTTCCCAGGCATGTAAGGACGCATCGTTTATGTAGGACCTGGACTCAGATCTTCTCAAAATTCAGTTTCACTATAACCACCACACTAAAGGCCACGTATTTTTAGGAAAACATTCCTGAAGTTCTGTAACACACAGGCATTGACTGCTTTAAGTAGCTACACTGATCCACATCCCAAGGGCAGATACCATGTTCTGTGCAAGTTCCTAAAGTAACACACTAACCTAGCACCTACAAAAGAGAAGTCTGAGAGCTAAGTCATTTAAATGTAATTTTCAAGTTAGGACTGTAAGTAATTTTGGTATATAAATTCAGACATTATAATTTTAATGTACATTACAATCCTACAAACACTAAACTTGGCAAGAAAACAATCCATCGAGCTATTTTTCTTTGAAGCATCAAAACAAAAGGATAATCAGAATCCTTTTTCTGTCCACCCTGCTTCCAGTATTCCTGCCCAAAATTTTTAAAGATAATATCCTGCATCCATTAGAGCGCAGCTTCACATATCTAGTAACAAAATAAAGAGGAATTCCGTTGCATGATACAGAGTGGAGCATTAAGTGCCCAACTGAAAACACAGATTTCTGCGACACAGTATCAAGGATTCACCAGTCGCACAGATGCAAGAGGTGGTATAAACTGATAAAAAATTAGACTTGGAAAAGCTGTAGAAAGGTCAGGGTAACTTTGGATATTGCATATATTCCACAGGGCTCAATTTAAAAGATAATTCAGAGAGGTCAGCTGATGAAAATAAACAAACCAGATGGGTAATTCTGGTGGCAGCTAAACTTGATGTTTAGTTATTTATTTATACGTACTTTCTAATAGATTTCATTTTAATATTTTACTTTATGACAAGAATTCAAAGTAAAGGGCATTAGCTTTCTAAAAGCGTTCCATTGTTTTTTAGCAGCTATTACTCCATCTCTCTTTGCTAGAGCAGAGGAAAAATTCATTCAGCTTAACTCCCTCAAGAATTTGAATAGAAATTAATGTTCAGAAAATCAGTTATTATTAACACTAATGAACCTTTAATTTTGCTTTGCCAAAGTTAGAAACCTATAAATACCAAAAGGCATCACGTCAAAGTTCTGAAGACAATTGCAAGGATTTAACTTCAAAGTCCAAGCCATAATATAAAGTCATGTTTGATTTAAGCATGAGAAACAGTATTTATAAACTGGTGACATTTACATGCAACTTAAAATATAAGCATAAACACATAAAATAGGTGTTTTGCACCTGAAGACCTCTACGAAGTCTCAAAATATGTTTTGGCAATTTATAAGTAATGTTATTGTTGACAGGCCTGCTTTTTGCCACTATCAACCAGGTTTTACTATCAACCAGGTTTTCTATCAGTAAATAAAAATCAGTAATCTGCCTATTCAATCTAAAATACACTTACTACCTCTTTGAAAGTTTTTAACTAAATTATGGAGGTGAAAGTCCTTCGTTTAAGGAAAAGCATTTCAACAAAATTTATCTTAAGAAAAAAGCCCTGAACTCGTACAGGACTCATATAAATTGTACTTTTAAAAAATGAAATCTGCAGTTTTCAGTTGCTGAAAGAATACTGTAGGAGGAAGGTGTTTTAGTTTACCTGTTAAGTACTAATAAGATGTCTTTCTATAATTTTAGCAGCAACATTTGGACATAGGACAAGCATAATTACATCCAGGAAGAGCATAACTTTTTTTTTCAAGTTATACTATTTCACTCAATAATTACAAATCCCAGAACTCCATCCAAGCACACGGACACCACTCAGCGGGATCGGTACCAGGTATATTAGTGTCTTCCACAAACAGTGATGGAGATAATGCCCTTCCTCTACAAAGACTGGGAGCTGCAGTTCCCAGACTAGTTTAAGCGGAGTTTCTGAGGACAACCCAGCCCTGGCTGCAACACAAACCAGCAGAAATCCTGCTCTGCTCCCTCACTCTGGCTTCAAGTATTTCAGAGAACCACGGAAGGGCTGCGGTTGGAAGGGACCTCTGGAGATCATCCAGTCCACCCAACCAGCTCTTCCTCCCAGTGACTCAAATTACAGAAGTAAATGAAGTGAAAATCTAACCTCTGTGGGTTTTTGCTTCTGTTCTTTTTTGAATGACAGATTAGCTAGAGATGGATCCAATGATCTGAATCAGACCACGACACAGCGTAACTGCACGTCAGCACCGCTGCGAGAAGCAAAGGACCCAGCACGCACAGTCAGGGCCCGCCAGAGTCAGCAAGAACTTACACCTGGGTTCCCCTAAAGAGATTGAACTAGAGCCTGAGGCTTGTTAAGAACACTCCAGGTTTGAATACGTTTATACAGAAGCAGAAGTCCTTACCTGACATCAAAATAATCTTTAAATCAATTAGCTATGGAAATGCATTTGATAAAACATTAATTCACTTCCCATTGCTGAACTAACCGGGTTATTGATGCTTCTCTGCCGAGGCATAAAGGGGCAATCACCAGACTGCACATTCACTGGAGGAATGGGCAGTTCTTACAAGGATGAAGTAACCAATTTAAAAGTGTGAAGTTTAATTTCATTCGGTCTTTAAAGTTTTCAACGTATCAAGTTGAAAAGTAACACTCGGTTATTGTGGAAGAACTCAAAAGCTGCGCTCTCCCAAAATAACTGCTCTGTTAGGGAATTACAAGAACTTAATCTGCAGAATGACTGATCTCGCATCAAGTAAACACAAAATCTGTTTTACAACTAAAAAGTAGAAAGGCTTGGCTTGTTTAGCTTTGATCAACAAAACCTGAACAAACCTGTATAAAAATATCAACTGTGGCCAACACTGGGAAGGTAAGAGGTATTTATTAAAAGACAGTGCCAGGGCGAAGCCAGATGTGCATTCATTGAATTAATCTGTTTGAGTGAATCTTCTCAGTTGCTAAACGAGCAATGAGGAGCTCGATACAATACTGAACTATGTTAAAGCATATTATTTTGAGGAGGCTGGCACTATAGGTAAAAATTACATGTCATTTAGCAACAATTTCATAACCTGTAGGAAAAGTCTGCATAATAAGCATGAAAGCAGATACCTACTAATAGGAATCTGTATTTCAGGGGTAGTCATAACAAAAATAAACTTACAAAGACATATTAATTTCTGAGAGCTGACACCACATTGAGCACCAACAATTGACAGCTTGCAAAAAGGCACAATAGGAGGGATATAAGAAATAAGTTTTAATATGTTGACTTGATTCATTTAACATGCAACGATCACAGCAAAAATACTAAACCAAGTTAGTGCCATGCAGTCAACACACAGGACTGAGGAGGAGGCTGGCATGAACTACTTTGCTTAAGTAATTATATTTAACAAGAAATGAAACTTACTGCAACTCAGCTGAAGGGGTTTTTTTTTTTCATTTACTACATTAACATTTGCTGATCCCCATTATATTTCATTTTTTAAACTCAATAACAACTGAAATAACTTGAGAATTGAGGAACAGATTTAAAATGTTAATATGAAGTTTATGGTATTTAAACATTCTTCTAGAACAAGACAATGAATATTTAAATTGATGCAGCAAATGCAGTAAAATTATACCATCCATGTTTCTCTGAACGCAAACAATACTCTGGTGTTACAAAACGCAGCCAGATTTCTCTAACACCAGCTGGGAGATGAGTATCAAGAGCACCGACAGCTTTTGTCTTGATTTTTGTATCAAAAGCTAAAGCAGCATAAATAGCCAAGTTTTGAGCATCTTAAGAGCAATTCGTTTTAAGGAATACTGCTTACCTGAAAGAAGAATCCATCATAGGTTTACACTTATTTCTATTGACTTTGTTCAGATTGCTAGCAAGATTATGTGGTAAAAAGCCAGGAATTCCTACCAGGCCATGAGCAGGCGCATGCCCAGAGATTCCGATACCAGCAGATTCGGTTAGTGCCATTTATTTGCAATAATTTTGCTACACTATTTGTCTGCAGAAATAGGATTTTAGTACATAAGATGTAATGACTGTACTGAGACAACATGATGTTTAAAAACAAAAGAAGTGCCTGCCACTTTGACAGCAGAACGCGTCAGCGCAGACTACAGGCCACGAGGCACCGATCTCTGCAGGCAGACTCGTGCCGCTCTCCCTTCTGAGCACTCGCTCCACAGCACAGTCTGTGAGCTCAGGTACTTTGTCAGCTTGTGGAGAGGCTTAAAATGTTACCATCCTCCAGCCCCTACTTTACATCCCTGTGGTGCCTGTTGCTGCATCACACAGCACAGGTAGAACGGGACGTGCAAAGAGTCCTGATTCACGTTCAAAGGATGGAATTGGCTGGAGATGACACAACGGATTGGGAGGCACTCCCTGTTAGCCCAGCTGTGGGGACACTAACCTCCAGAGGCCAGGACGTGACAAGAACTACGTGTGGCGATGCCTTTATCTGCTCCAGCAACAGTTGGTTGTCCACAAGATAAACACAAAACAGATAATCAGCACTGGAATTAGCAAAAGCCATTTATCTGAAGTGTTCCAGCCAACCCCATGATAATTCTGCTTGTTATGTGTGGTAATAATTATCTAAGGCACACACAAATTTAAAAGTCTAATACACTCCTATTTAATAGGATAACAAAAGAGTGAAAAGATAATATTCAATACCCTGAGCATTAAAATAATTGGATTAAATTTTAAAAGTAGCAAGCTTTGGAAGCTTTTGATTTTAATTCAGCCATACATTACAAGAGAGACTGTTTGATCGGCTGGACTTTCTTCCCTATGTATTCAGTTTCTTTTCCAATAATGGAACAAAGTGAAGAAAGAAATATATTGTATGGATCACTAGCCACAGTGTTATGGCTAATAAATCTTTTACTACGCCTTCAAATCAAAATCCATCTACGTGAATGAAAGCAAGAAAAATTAAAGTATTTCTGAGTGTCTTTCGACTTGTTACACGTTTGTTTTATAATTGCTGCAAGAAGATGTTAAAATACAACAGAATTTGAGAATGTTCACGAAACTTTGCTGGAACCTTTAAGTGTCACCAGCTTTCAAATGACAAAATGTGCGCTTTGTCCTTACCAGGATGTTTTATGCACAGTACATGCTCTGAAATATGTATGAACCGTTTTAATTTAAAGACGGCTTTTTACCATACAAGCTTGTTAGGGAGCCCAAATTTAATCTGCTTTTATCCACAAGATCCAGACTGGAAACCATGGAGAAAACCTGCCTTAAAAAAAGATAAGCATTTAACTTTTTGAATTGCTGATGAATGAACCCCAGGTACAGCTCAGAAGTTATGCCTGTAAATGAACGGTGCAAACCAAGCTTTTCATGCAATGACAATGTCAGCATCGGCACTGCAAGAGTCATACATCTTACATTTGGAGAAGGATCCATTTGTTCATATTTTGTATCTTCCTTCCCATTTGCTTCAGACTGTTGCAGTTGGTATGATCTGCCTTCAATGAAAGTAATATAGTCTTTGTAAGAGCATAACGGGCCTGCCAGGATACCCATGAAATTACAGTTGTAACTTAAATACTCCAGTAGACTTGGCATGCGTCTGTAATTCAAAGACAAGCAACTCGTGAGATGGAATGTGTCGTTCTATGCAACTTCCACAGCAGGAGTATGACTCTTCCATGAAATCGCTTACTCTAACTGCAGTAAAAACCACCTGTGACAAAATCAGTTTGTGCGTCTTTTGTAATCACAGCTTAAAAAATTCTACACATAGTATTTCCTTCCAATCCACACAGAGCATTTTCAGACAGATCTCCTGAACTCTGATGACTCCCTCCCTTGCCCAGAAGGGTGTGTGACTGAAGCTGAGCCTGGAGAAGGAAGGGTGTTTCCCTCAGTGTTTCTTCAACTGTTTATGTTTTTTCCCCCTCAATAACTGACTCAGTAAAAAAAAAGGTTTGTGTTAACCGGCAATAATTTCAGTTAAGGAAAATGTCTCAAGTCAAGACTGTTTTGCTCAGGACCACACACTATTTTCAAGTCTCCTGAAAGCAGAAAAAGTAACTTAAATACTGACAAATAGAAATGAACAAGCACGGTCATTCACCAGCTACTTTATATGTTGACTGAATGTCAGCTAGTCTCCCATCTGATATGGCATTTATTTGCACAGACTGCATAGAGCTTCTAATGTTTTCCTTAAGTAAGTATAAAACCTACTTCTAGTGACATATGAATTAGGCTACAAATTAAAAAAGCATGGATTTGTTCTACATGAGTTTGTAAACGCTTCCCGCCCCCCACCAAAACTAGACTTGGAGATGTCTAAGAGCCTACCTTACAGCCAAGCACCTCTGTGATGGAGTCAAATCTTCATTTTTCCGAAACATTCCTAGGGAAGAGGACCAGAAAAAGGAAAAATAAAGAAAAGCTAACCCCCTGCACATTAATTAGCAGCAGAGCAAGCCTCATGCAACAGTGCAATTTCCTAAGTCCTCAAATCATTTCAGAGGTATTACGTCACATAACATTCTTGCTGGAGCTGGATCGAAAAATTCTGACTGTTGACAAAATTACAAACTCTCATATCCTCAGTTGTATCCAACACTGCCTAAACCTGAAATGAGATGCATTTCAGTGAACCATTAAGAAGGCTTGTAAGAAGTGTTGACAAACAACTCCCCTTCACCAGTTAAGATTTCAGTGTGCAGGGTTTAAACCCCTTTACTCCCAGTCCTGGAAGCTGGACAAGCCCCAAACCCCTTTCAGCATTGCAGCAACCCAGGGACATCACACGAGCCATTGCATTTTTGATGTATAGTGTGAACACAGTCAAAGATAGATTTAAGCAATTCAAACCTTAAGGCAGGCCTCAAAAGCACCTTCACAAGTAACTATGGTAAACAAGGTCCAGTGAAGCAGGCACAACAGTGAAGGGTGTTCAGGCATTTTCTGTCAGCACTAACAAAAAGCCCTAACCCCACCTAGCAGAAGGGGGGAGGCCAATTCTAAGTTTGGCAGCAAGACTGAATTTATCTTTTTGCCATTATGTGGCGCTGCCTGAAATGCTGATGATCTGTCTCTGGAAAACAGGCTTCAAAATCAGTACTCGCATAAAAGAGAAAAGGAAAAACTATCACCTTCAACACTTTAAATTACTACAAAATACACTTAATTCAGAGAGACAGAAGAACAGAGCTCCTTGCTTCCACAGCCTGGTTTATACCAGTGAACACCCTGCCAAAATGATTGTTTCAGCTCCTTCTGCCACCTCTCCGCTGGTTCAGGCATCGGTGCATCCATTCCCTGCTAGTCACACTTGCAAGTTTTCATTGCTATCGCAAACACTAAAAAAATTCTTTTCATGAGCAGAGCTTCCTAAAGGAAATTAAGTTTATGGAATTCCCCTTCAATTAACTTCCTCCCTAGCAGTGCCTAAATCCAACAACAAACTTCTAAACAAGTTTGGTGAAAGAGCAGGAGTAATGTAGCTATGAAATCCCCATGTGTTTTATGAAAATAAGTGATTCTATAGAAAATCATCCTGCACTCACAGAAAGGTTGATTTCAACTCTATGCGTTGATGCCAGTAAATCCACAGAGGGTTGCCCTTATATTTGATCCAAGCATAAGGAAAGTTTTAACTGGAGAAATTTATTTTTTTTTTAGGTATCAAAATCAGTCAGGCTTAAGACAAAAAAAAAAAAAAAAGATTTGGGGGGCAGGGGAGAAATCAAACCCTGCTTAATGGGATGACTCATGAAAATAATTGTTATCTAAAGAGAAGATACCTCTGTTGTCTTCATGTGATTCCAAGAACTGTGACCTACACACACTTACAACTTTAAAACTGTAATTTCATTTTCTGTCAAAGCTGAGAACACAGAGGGGTTAGCAACTTGCCATCTCTTTTCCAATTTGACATGGAAAAACACCTTCCTCAGTCCTGGTGGAAAGTCACCCCCACTCATTACCCATTCAAGGGAAGAAACTGAAGGACAAAGCATCACCCCTAACTTTGTGCAGGAACATTCTCTTCTCCATCACTACATTTCCACATCCTCTTTGGTGCTACAGCAAAGATTTCTACGCTGAGAACTGTACTCAATAAAAACTTTGGGAGAAACATTTTTAAAGGTCCTTTAACCTCTCAGGCCATAAGATTACAGTTCCCAGGTAGTGAATTTTTGAATTTAACACAAACTTAAGCAGAAATTTAATACTAAGACTCCTAGACACAGAAGTAAATCGCATAGCGTGACTAGTGTAGGGTCGTAGTTCTGTCTCATTGCAAACTGACTGGAGCAAGAGCCTTCTTCCCTGTTACACTCCATGTGAATATTTTACCCTTGAGTCAGAAAGAGGAAGCAGTCGCCAAGCGTGTCCAGGTGAACTTAGGTAAAGCCAGACTAATCACTAAAGGTAATCAGTCAGATGAAAGATTTCACATCATCTGTGTGGTGTGAAAAAGAAGGGAGAAACCTCAAACCTGAAACAAGAATCTAACCACAGGACTATGACCTGTACTTTTGGAGGGCTGAGGAAGAAAGAATTGGCACATTTAAAATGGGTTCAAGTTCTATACATAGATACACGAGAAGTTACTGAAGGCCTAAGTAACACCTCCATTAATTTTTCATTTTCCTTTCTCACTAAGATTTCACCCCACACAGCAGTTTCTTTGAGGTCAATTCAGTGGCTTTCCTGTATTTTTCTACATGTCTTCCCAGTGCCTTGAAGGCCCATTGATCATCTTTGCACAGCATGCACGAACAAGAAAACCACTGACCTCTGTCTCTGTCTTGAAAGCTTCCAGGAAGCTGCTGTTCACATTTTTTGATTCATTGAAAATATATATGGAAAAGGTGTTCTTCCATTGATGTTAATCTAGTATGAGATGAATTAATATACATTCACTATTTCCCAGGCAGTGTAGCTGCCCATGGGAACAGAGGCCTCATCAATCGTAACCATTCCCTACCTGTTTCACACTGGCGATGAAGAAACCCCACTTGAGCAGCGGAATCACCTCTAGGGAACTCATGAAGTTTTCTAACCGTTCTCTGGAGATTATGAGAATTGTTTTCTCCTGTCCCAACGCAGGCACCTACTGCAATAGCTGCAGCTTTTACCTGCTATCAGATCACACAGTGGGAACAGGAGAAAATGCGTCTTATCGAACGTCTGCTAAAGAGGTGAAATCATTTGGTCACTCAGCAATTATAACTCAGTTTTCTCATCTGTAAAATAGGAAATACTCCTACGTTCCTTCCTTGGTAAAAGAATTTTGCAAATCACCAATAACAAAATTTATCCCCAGTGGTGTAGATCATGAGAAAGTTTCATCTTTACATTCGTCCTCAGGAGACAACAACCTAGTGGTAACAAAATCAACATCTTTAGGTACACTCCAATATCCTGCCAAATACGCTTTATTAAGAGACGTTATGATTACTGCCACGCTCTCACTATTGTAATACAATATTTACAATCGTACCATAGCACAACCCTAGCTTTGCGGTTAACCTGTTTGATGACAACCATCTTTATATTTGCATGAAATCTGGTTAATCAGTAACTCGTTAATAATGCTTAATAACACTATATTACTTTATAGCATTACATTACTTCAATAATGCTTAAAGCATTGAGATCATATCACAGGCTTTGTTGTAATTGCAGTAAATTTTAATCTGAGGTTCTGAAATGGATCACCAGCTGAGCCTAAATGCATCCCGTTGTTAAAATACTTTAAGACCTGAAGAAGGCAGACAGCAACAGTTTTAGTTGTTACTAGCACACTGGCAGCAACAAAAGCAGAAGCAGATGCCAGCAAAGTAAAATTGCAAAGAAAATACCAAATGTAAGAAAAATCAGAAGTCTTGATACACAGAGAGCTATGGAAGCAAACGCAGGGCCAGAACTGCACGGGAAGACTTAAGAGAGGAGAAATACAGTGCAGTTCCTTCAAACACTAATGACATGGACTATAATCAAAGTGATTTGGTAACTGATACAATAATGACCATGATGTCACAAACACAAGGGAGAGCTGTTTTAAAAAAAAATAGATTGACACAATTGGAGAGAAAGCATTAAGAGAAACTCCTAGATATAAGAAGAAAGCATCAAGCTATCAAAAAAACCCCGAAAACATACATAACCACACACCACCAAACCACAGCAGCTTCACCAACACAATTCACAGAAAATAACATTCTTGGTTAGACAGCTGCAACTTTTTAAATGTAATATGAGCATTTGTAAAGTGGAACTGGGTCATGATGACCTATCAAAAATCCTTAATAGTATTTAGTTCTACGTTCATAAATACACGTGTCTTTGTCTCAAGAGTTGTTCAGATTTCTCTTGCTTATGCATTCAGACAAGCAACCACCCAAATGCACAATTTTAAAAAGAAATAATAATAATAATAATCATCATCATCTCTTTGAAATCCAAAAAGCAAAATGATAGTTTGAGACCTTTATTTTCATAAGCATAACAATATTGTTAATTGACTGCCCCTTACTACAACAAAACAACCCAGTTAATTGCATGAGTTCAGTTGGCCAAAAGACAGTATGTTCCCTCCTACCACGGGGTCACATTGTGACAATCAGTGATTCAGTCCAGTAATCATGTTCAGGTTTCTCAATACTTATTTAAAATAAATTTGAAATATCACATCTCATGTACAGAAATGCAAGAGCTGTTCAACACTCCATTATATCCACATTTCCACCCTAAATAAGCCAGAGCAGACTAATATTTAAGTTGTCTACAAGCCTTTGGAAAGATGTAAGGTTGAATATACAAATGTGCTGAATATGGGAAGTATTCTTTTGAGAGAAATAAAAGGCAAGGAATCCTGTTAACTGAAAATAAAGAAGAAATGCCTATATCAACTAAATCGAGAAACTTTCTTCAATACTTCTGTCACTGTTACGTTGTCCAGGAACAGCTAACAAAACCATTACTGCTAATATAAGAACAGGCATTGCAGGCTGGATGGGACTGCTCGTTAGCTGGAAACAAACAGGAAATTTACTTTTTAATTTAAAAAAAAAATAATTAAAAGCTTTGTCTGGGAAACATCCAAGTGTACATTGTCGTACCACAACTTGATGAGGCAGATAGATAATTAAGACTACAGTAACTAATACAGTGTTTGCACATAAGTTTCTTCATCACCTTTGTTTCTTTTTCCTCTTCTCTTTCCCACTTTCTATGTGTTTCATAAAATCTCTCTCCTCTCAGGAGCCATACTGGACACAAACTATACTTTCTTTATATTACAGATGGAAACAGGATCTAATAACCTATTTGGCAATCTTACAACTTTGTAATAGAACAATAGAAGCACAAAGAAAAACAGCATAAAATAATCCAGCCACTGTCCCAATAGTCTGCTGTTGAAGCAAAGTAAATGAGACCTAAAATGCTGGCGTAAGATAAGCCTTTAACTCTATTTCACCAATACAGCACTCAACCAAAAAGGCAGATGTAAAAAAAACCCAAAACACTTTGAGTTCCGTATTCATTGTTCTCTTTCTCTCCTTTCAGTTCTCACGGTACACGCCGTGCTTTGCCAGATCAGCACCAATATCGACTCTATTGCTTTTAAAACTGGACAGTGCCAGGTGCACAGGAGGAAATAATAATCAGGAAAAATGCAAGCAGCATTCAAGAAAACGTACATTTGAAAATCAGCAACTACAGAGGTGAAACACGAGGTATAAGGGATGGGAGAAAGGTACACACAGGAACAAAATCTTTATTTTTTTGTGGTCAGAAAGCATCTGAGAAGCCCTTGGGAACCAAGAAGCAGCTGACAGAAGAGTGCTGCAGTTCGGATTCCTTACCTGTCTCTAGCTAGCCACATCACATTTAAAAAATTATTTGTTCCTTTAAAGTTTTATGTACTATTTAGCTTAAATTAGAGAAAAGAAATCAGACTAAAGCTGGAAGAAGCTGTGAGGATTCTTTTTCCCTTGTACATATCAAATAACAAGTCCAAAATTCTGTAGCTTTGCTGGCTCAATCTCTTGGACATTTAAAAATAAATACATTGTCAGCTCCAGAACTATGAGCTATGAATATAAACATCTGAAGAGACTCTTTGTTTAAGATCCCTGCAAAGGTCTCTGATCTCATACAGAACCACAGCAAAATGAGCGATGCTCTGCAGGGATCACAGAATCATAAGCAAAAAAGGGAGAACACCCTAAGTTAAGCAGTAACAGTATCTCTCTTCCTTTCCCCTGCTCAGCTTCCAGTACTGTATAACGATAACTGCATGAGCTTCTCTGCTTGTAACCAGCTTTTAGCTACAAATTTCTCAAGCAAACACAATCCTCCATTTTATAGCCCTTCTACACTGCACGTAAAGACAAGCCCTCTGCTTCTACAGAAATTGCAATGCACCTTTCCTTCTCCAAAACACGCTAGTTTTAACCACAGAATTGTTTACGTTGGAAAAGACCTTTAGGATCATCAAGTCCGACCCTTAGCCTAACACTGCCAAGTCCACCACTAAACCTTGTCCCTAAGTGCCACATCTACACATCTTTTAAATACCTCCAGGGAAATAAAGTCATTGCTGATTAATATAGTCAAGGTGATGCGATGAGAGGCTCAGAATGCCATTAAACAATCAATACAATGATTTTCAACATTATCTCCTCCCTTGTCATAATATCTCTTGCAAGTATTTACTAGTGAAGCATGGACCTTTGTACAGTGAACAAAAGCCCATTGACAGGAGATGTGTTTTCATTAATTTCTCATGATGGATCCCGTTTAAGTTGTCTGTGGTTAAAAATCATTCCTTTATTACAGTTTCAGTTCCCCTGTACATCTTCCCTTTGCATCTCCTGACAACAGATTAGCAGTTGTGCCTGAATTCACATGGTTCACATCAACTTTTTCAAGTCCTGTTCACTGTGCTCCCAGCGATGGTGATGACCCAGCTCAAGTCAAGGACTCTGCTACGCTGCAAATGCAACCAGAGAAAAAGTTTTCCACTAATATTATCAGCTATTCCCCCCAGGCTGATAAAGGCTCTAGAGGATCTCAGCTATGAGAGCAACAAGGAACAAAATTTCATGATCAATACTCAGAATTCAATGATACCTACAAGAAATTCAGATAGAAAATAAGCTAGGCTTAGGAGGAAAATACAAATTAGCTAAATTAATTGAAATAGAAAAAAAATCTAGTTCAGTTTGTGATGAAAGTTGAGAACAGAGCTAATTAAATGAAATATTTGTTTCAGGATTACCAGAAACACTGACATGCTTGTCCCACACCACAACTCCACTATTTGTGCATGATGTCAGCAAATCGAGAACAGCTTTTCCCCTCTAGTGAAGTAATAGTCAGAGGAAGCTTTTATCTTTGATACCGGAATTATTACTTATAATAAGCTGTTTCCTCTAACTTGTGTACTCTAATAGATTACACCTTGCAAGACTAATACTTTTGAAAATATATTCTCTGCAAGTTAGACATCGATTTCTTAGACGTACTAGATGTACTCAGCATTATTTATTTTCCTTCATTCAGGTATTCTTAGAAAAAGGTGTTTTCACGACTTCATATTCATGAATGTTGCTGCCTACAGGCTTAAAGAGTGCCTTAACAAGAATGGCAAAAAAAAGAAATGCCAACAGCAGTAAAATTAGGACACATGAGAAAAACATACTAAACTACATCCATAATGTTAGGAAAAGAATTTCACAGAATCACTAGGTTGGAAAAGACCCCCAGGATCATCAAGTACAACCATTCCCATCAATCATTAAACCACGTCCCTCAGCACCTCGTCCACCCATCCCTTAAACCCCTCCAGGGAAGGGGACTCAACCCCCTCCCTGGGCAGCCTCTGCCACTGCCCAATGATCCTTTCCATTAAATTTTTTTTCCTGACATCCAGCCTGAATCTCCCCTGGCAGAGCTTGAGGCCATTCCCTCTCGTCCTGTCCCCTGTCCCTTGGGAGAAGAGCCCAGCTCCCCCCTCTCCATAACCTCCCCTCAGGTAGTTGTAGAGAGCAATGAGGTCTCCCCTCAGCCTCCTCTTCTCTAGGCTGAACACCCCCAGCTCTCTCAGCCGCTCCTCTTCTTCTCCAGCCCCTTCACCAGCTTCGTTGCTCTTCTCTGGACTCGCTCCAGAGCCTCAACATCCTTCTTGTGGTGAGGGGCCCAGAACTGAACACAGGATTCGAGGTGCGGTCTCACCAGTGCCGAGTACAGGGGGAGAAGAACCTCCCTGGACCTGCTGGTCACGCCGTTTCTGATACAAGCCAAGATGCCATTGGCCTTCTTGGCCACCTGGGCCACTGCTGGCTCATGGTCAGTTGCTGTCAACCAACATCCCCAACCAACACCTTCAACTGACAGCTGTAGCCCCAAGCGATTCAAGGCAATGGACCAGGTTTACTGCATAATGTTTTCCAAGTTTAACATGAAAATTAGATCTCTGAGTTTAAAGCTAAATAAAAATTGAGATACCTTAGCCATGAAAGCCAACATTAGGATTCATTCTTGTCATGATTAGGACCCACTTAATCAATGGATAAATTAGAAGAAAAGGCAGAAACATAATTCAAAAATCTCCCTGTTCTCACAGATATGTTAGCAGTGAATGCAATTATGGTAATAAACAAAATGAAATGTATACAAAAGTTTTATAAATATCAGTATACATGACACAAATTGGAAGGAGATTCACAGCTAACTTTCTAAAACATGAGGTGCTCAGTGATTGAAATTACATGTCCACGTTCTACCAATCTGTCAGCATCAGTGTTCTCCAGATTTGGAAATTATTTAGCTAATACCAAGGATCAATACCCCAGCCCCAAGAAAATGTCAGTGGTCTGTGGTCACTGCCCCCAGAAGTGTCACTGCTCTTCTGATAATAAGTATTTTCTGCACAGTGTAAGCATTATCACAGCTTTTGCAGTGTCTGATCAACTTTTCTTCCATTAGTAAGCATCAAAAGAATCAATCTAGACACAAAAGTATAGTTTGTCCTAAAAAAGAAGCTGGACTAAAGTAACTCATTGGCTCACGACTACCTTTCCTTAAATTTATTTAGTATGGAAAATTAAACATAGTTTAAAGAATCTTACCATCATGAATTTCAAATGCCAAACTAGTAATCTTCTGTGTAATTATCATCATTGGACTGTTACAAAAAGGGAAGAAATAATGATTTAGAAAAAGCTCAGGATTTTCTTTTACACATAAATATCACAAAGAATTTATTCTAATAGTCCAGATTAATTACTCTCAATAGGAAGATTTTCAGTGCAAGGGCAAGGAGATTAATTTTTGGTACTCAAACCGTTCACTCAATGCAATGAAAAAAATTTACTCCTTACTTATAGTATTTGATAACCCATGACTTTTATTGCTGCATTAGGTTCCATAAAAATAGCCACTGTTTCACATTTCTTTTCTACTAATGTAGTTCATTTTTTTTACAGTGGGAAGAATAAAGAAAAAAAGGGCAATAAAAGCCATTACATGCATTGTAAATTACAGCAGCAGTAAGCAAAGGACAATAAAAATATACCAAAGTTGAAAAGTGCTATGATTTATTTAGATAAGCAGAACACTTCCGCAGCTTCTACTAACACCTGGCCTTACACTTAATTTTTCCATCTACAATTAGTATTATTTGCTTCAAGTAAACATATCTGGCAAAACAAAAACCCAGCAGAATTCTGCTGGCTCCAACAGCTTTCAGTTTGTTTTGAATTTGGTGCACTTGAGTGGATCTCAAACTGGCCAAGAGATATTCTTCTCCAGCTTTATACTGAGAAATTACACCATCTTCAGAGTATCCAGAGTTTTTGACAGATGTAAATCCCAGCACCGATAACCCCTTAACTGGGGGGAGGGAGGGGAGAAAGCATAAGGTAGGCTACCTGGAATTTAAACTTTAACTCTTAAATCAGATCTCAAAAATATATCAAAGCCTGTATCTATCTCATGTTATCTGAGCTGGAGACAAAACACACACATGTACATAAACGCACAACAAAATAAATGTATCGTGGGATGGGCACATAGTTTTGTTCAAGTCTTTTGACTGCACCTGGCTTTGTTTATAACATATTTAAATTGGCACAAAAAAACAAATTCAAGAGCCATCAAGTCCTCCCTTGTCAGGGCTATGCTAGTATTTTGCCAGATGGCTCTGTTCATCAAATTAATTTTTTTAGGTTACGGTTATTTCAAAACACACAATATTTCCAGTCCTCAAAACGATATCAGGGACAAAACTTTTTTTCTGCTGCATTATCAGTTTCCCCAAATCCTGATATCAAGATTAGAGTGACAGGCAGGGGTCAGCAAGGAATAAAACTCAACAAGAACAGAGAGCCTGGGAAATCCTTCTCTTTCTAGCATTTAAGCTGTAGACTTGCTGGGTGCTGGCAGAAATACCCAACTGATTCAGAACATAATGGGTTTTGCTTCTGTAAGTGGGCATGTGACAGCAGGAATCCTGCCTGGTTGAAGGATGGAGCCCAGAAGCAGCTCAGTCAGACCTTAAATTAATTCTGGCTGATATATCTGTCACTGTTATCATAGCAGACGCTGGTGCTTTTTTACTTCTCAAGTGGCTATTCCCGTAACTTCAGACATTTGGCTGAGGAACAACAAGACTCCTTCCTGGAAGAGTGAGGCTGCGAACCAGGATTTTAATAATGCCTTTTAGGTGCTGGTAAAATACAAAGGAGGCAGTGGAAGGCTCACCGCAGGACCACACGGCTCTGCAGAAGCAATTGCCGCCCTAGCATGAGCTCCCCTCAGCTTTCTCCACTGTCAGCGCATTGATACCTTCTGTCCAACTTTTTCCAGATACTCTGGGCTTGGACACTTCAAGGTGGGCATGGTGAGCTAGGAGAAATATCTACATAAACAGATACTCAATGCTCTTTTGGCACTAATCGCTATATGAATCCAGGACAACACCTCTGGAAAAACTTGCTGGTGCTGGAGTTCAACAGTTGGTGAGGCAACTTTTGTTATTCTCTTGAACTTGAGAAAACTGACAGAAAATAGCTGCCTTTCGTTTATTTTCTTTTCCTTCCTATTTTTGAAGCAACTCCTACCTCAGGCCTCAAGGAAGCAGATGCAGTGTATCATAGAATCACAAAATATCTGGCTGGAAGTGACCAAGGATCACCCAGTCCAACCTCTCATGGCAAAAGCGCAGTCTAGCCGAGATGGCCCAGCACCCTGTGCAGCCAAATCTTAAGTGTCTGATGCTGGGGAAACCACCACTTCCCTGGGGAGATCATTCCAGTAGCTGACTGTTCTCAATGTGAAAAACTTTCCTCTTGTGCCCAATCGGAATCTCTCCAGGAGTAAATTGTACCCATACTCCTCATCTTTTCCACGTGACACCTTGTGAAAAGGGAGCCTCCGTCTGCCTTCCTTTCCTCAAGGCTGAACAAACTGCATTCTCTCAGCCTTTCCTCACTTCAGGCTTCCCAGTCCTTTGATCATCTCTGTGGCTTTTCTCTGGACCCAGTCCAGTCTGTCCACATCTATTTTTGTACAGTGAGGACCGAAACTGGACACAGTATTCCAGGTGTGGCCTGACAAGCACTGAGTGGAGCAGGATAATGACTTCGTAATCTCTGCTGGTGATGCCCACGTTGATGCAGCCCCAGCACCCTGTTAGCTTTCTTTGCTGCTGCAGCACACTGTTCACTCATACAGAGCTTGTTGTCCTCCAGGACACCCAGGTCCCTTACCACAGAGCTGCTCCCTAGTCAGGTAGATCCCAACCTGTGCTACACTTCCCAGGTTTTCCCAGGTGCAAGACCTTACAGTTGTCCTTGTTAAATTTCTTAAGGATCTTGTTAGACCACTCTCCCAGTTTACCCAAGTCTTACTGCTTTTCCCTTCTGAAGCCTCCAGTTCCCCACCCAGTCAGGGCACACTTAATCCCATCATCCAGATCATTTGTGAAACTATTAAACAATCCTGGGCCCAATATCGATCCCTCAGGGACCCCACTTGTGACAGGTTGCCAGTTTCAAAAGGAGCCAAATGCCAAAGGTTTAATGTGACGTGCATACATCGAGTTCCCAAACTGGTGCATGAAAGGATGATTGACATCAGGCAGCTCAAACATAAAATCAGAGAGTTGGATCTGAGCTTCAGAGCAGTTTTCTCCAGAGCACAGATCTCATAAATCTTTGGATGTGTTTAGACCTATAAGAAATCTCTGAGCTAACACCAAACCAACAGAACTGCAAAGGCAGCTGCTATGTGGAAGCGATACGGAGGCACTGGAGCAATGGCACGTTCAAGCTCTACTAACATTTTGAGAGCAGCACAAACAAGTGCAATTACACTGTTTCCAGAGTCAGCTCAGAGCTTTGATCGCTGTCAGGTTGTACACTCCGGCCCTGGAAGGAACAGCATTTGGATTACAGTTCCATTTGTGGGAATTTAATTCCACAACACTAAACCTAGTTTTAAAGTGTCTTTAAGCATGTCTGTGTTGCAAGCTCTTATTATAGCCAGCAGAGATCTAGTCGATACAGTCAGGGGCATCCGGCAAGTGCCCCAGTTCACGCTAAGGTCGATACGTAGCGGTGAGAGAGCTGAAAAGCCCTCCAGGCTCTGCTGTCTACCTCAATCAGATCTCCACTGACTACATCGGAACCTGGGTATCTGGCTTGAAGGCAGACACTTGGATATAGGCATAAGTTATAAAGATGTTTCAGAAGGCAAGACCTAACTAAAAATGACAGAAAAGATGAACTTGACCATAAAAGCTTTGGGCTTTGGCCTACAAGTTAGTTTCTGGACTATACGCCTGTTAGCAATGGAGACTAGCAGCAAGGCTAACAAGCACAACTCTACATGACACAGGAAATATGAACTACAGAGACTGCTGCCATTCACGGTATTCCTGAAAAGTATTTATTGCACTTTGTAGCAGACTAGCAAACAGTCCTCATCTCCTTTTCCGAAACACATACTCTCCTTTAAATCAAGAAAAGCACCATCAGTACATAACTTACAGGAAACGAGGTGCTCACTTCTGCGTCTGCAGTACAAAGAATAATCACCAGTATTGGTTCTTCCCTTTGTCTATTTAATTCTGCTTTGCTCCTATACAGCTTAAGTGAAATATAGCTCAAAGTTAATTATCTAAAACGAAAACACATGTAGACCAAGCTTTCCATTGTATTTTTTGGAATACTCTCCCCAGGGAAGAGGTGGGTTCCCCAACACTGGACTCTGGGCCACGCTGTCTATACTGTGCTTTTGCCTAGAAAGGTTGGATTGGATGATCCTTGGTGTCTTCCAGCCTGGATATTTTTAAGGGCTGTGTGACTACTACACCAGAAAGATGCCTCTCTCTTTAGCTTTCCCTTTCTGGAACATCCAACATAAAACCAAAAAAAATTAAATAAGTAACAAGCTTAGTTCCATAAAGCATTGAGATTTTTCTCACAAAGTGGTATCAGGTTGTGGCAGGTGTGCAAGTACCTCAGATAAAATTCAAGTTTCATCATGTTGTCATGGGTGGTGGCAGAGATTTCAGGAGAAAAGGCAAAATAAATTAAAAAATCCCACAGCCACCAAATTCTTTATGGTCCTCAAACAGGAAAAGGAGGCAGCAGATAATGTATTCATGGTTCTAACAGACACAGCTGTTCCTAAAATTCTATTTGCATGACTAGAGCTAAAGTACAAAAATATTTGTATGCGTGGCCGACACACACACTGCCCAGCTTTCTCCCAAAGTTTAAATGGTTGACACACTTAATTCAGATAAAAACCCAATAACAGATATGGATACAGTACCACTTAGGAGGACAAGACGGAAAGATTCTTTTTCTCCTTACCCAGAAAAATCAGCAGAGTACTGTCCATAATCAAAGATATAGACTCTAGTAATTTGGCACACAGTGAGGTATCCCAAAGCAAAAACAAAGCAATACCTGGAAGGAAAATGGAAAAAAAAAAGTTTTTCAATTAAAAAACATAAACATTTCTCCATGCAATAAACTGCCTTTTAAGTAGAGTTTAGTACTTAATTATTAAATTATATGATTGGACTGAGTAATTACGCCTTTATTCTACCTGGGGGTTTTTATAATATTTATTCTATACAAGGACATAGACTTTTTCAAAAAAAGGTGTGCAGTAATAACTTATAACTTCTATAGTAATTAGCCAAATTATTTATTCACATAAATAAAGCATAGTATTTATAATGTCAAGTGCCACTATAAAAAAACAGAAGTCCTATAAAGAGAAAACCAATCTGTTATTTTTGGTTTTTAGTTCAAAGTTAGTTTTTGTCTCTATAAGTATAGAAATTTAGCAAATTATACACCAAACATCATTTGTATTGAGTGTTTTACTATACATTCAAAATTCAACACCACAAATCTCACTGCTGCTGTTTTCAAAGGAACTGGAAGAAGCTGTTAACATAATAAATTCAGAAATTATTCTTCAGTCTGAAAGTGATAGCTATTTTCGCCACACAGAACACTTGCAATTCAACCTTTAATTAAGAGTTGTGCTAGATATAAGCTATTTAATATTTTAAAGCATCCAGCTTCCAAATTACTGATTACCTTCTGTATCAGTAGCTACATTAAACCAAACTTGTCACTTTTTTAAAAAAGGTTTAGGGTATCTGCTTTAGCAATAGTTTATTTTCTGTTTTCATGAATATTACCAATTCAAAACTAATATGCTGTTGGGTGGACAATGGGTACAGATGTGATAACAACAAGAATCCTACAAAATTACATAATAATAGGCTCATAATTACACCAAATTATTTCATCAAGAAAAAAAACTTAACACAATTAAGTAGTCCATAGTGGACTGCAGCTACCAGGAGTATGATACAACATAGAAACCTTTTTAAAAAGTTTGGAATTAAAATTTTCTGTAGCTATGTTAAGAGAAAGTACTACCACCCCCAAGAAATCACTCAGGTTGGAGATGAATGAGGAGCATGTGGGTTCAGTTTGCCCACCCAGAGATCAGGCCAAGTTCCTCCATTCACTAAAAATTCAGTATGATTTTCAGCTTTACCAGCCTCTTGACTCAAGTACTGAGGAACTCTAGATTAAAAGTAACTTATGTCGAGAGATACCTACCTGTCCACCCACAGATACCATACTAAAAAGCTGAGAAAAAATAAAATACTGTTGTTTTCTTTAAGAGACTCTCATTTTACCCTCACTGCAAGACCACGTATTTATTAACAGTCCATTCACAGTATATTGCAATAAACAGAATCGCAAAGTGATGCTAACTACAGCTTTCATAACTTAAAACGCTACCCACAGCAGCAATGGATACTTCGTTAGGACAAGAAACACACGTAATACATTTGGTACATACCTTCAGATGTGAGAAAACAGACACCAATTTCTGTCTTAGACTATTTATGTCCTAAAACATTTATACTGATTTTATACCAACATTATGAAGGCTTCCTATTGCAAGAAGAAAAGCTTTGCTGATAAGTGAAGAAAACCTAATAAATATCCCAAAAGAAGAAAAGTGCTGAGAAACTATAAATCTTAGGTTCTTTTCTGCACAGTCAGTATGAGACAGTCCCACAGCATTAGGCGAACATGCAACTACAAACTCCTGTCTCAATGAAGAAATAGGTCATTATTCTCAGCATCTTTTATAGACTTTGCATTCAAGTTCAAGACACATGCAGGGATTTTACGTATTGCATCTCCTTCACACGCTGCATTTCACAAGTGTGGGACTTCTCCCATCAGCACTTCCTCAGTTACACTCCATGCATTCAAGTGTTCTTTTAAAGATGAATTTTAGTGATACTCAATGTTATCCCAGCTCTAGATATACAAGGAAACTGAGAAATAAAGAGATTACTTGGTCTGAATATCAGACTGGGCAGGTGCAAGGTCAGTTCTTGGAGAAACTTGTTTTTCTTAAAGCTGACAGAGGGGATATCATCAAGTGCATTCTAGTCACATGCTCATAAGCTCTCTGCACTTCTACAAATGTTACCATAGATGTTCATGAAAGGTGAAGGATTATACTTGCAGCTAATACAAGTAGTTTAAACCAGTCCTGCACTTAGGAACACAGACTGAGGCAGCAATGCCACCTGATTAAGGAAAAATAAAATGTGTAGGGCAGTTTAAAGGATGCTTCTTCACTTACAAGTTCCTACGGCTTAAACACTTTCCAACTTCTAGAGCAAGTTAACCTCCTACAATGAAGTGACTGGCCTGGTTGATGACAGGAGAGCCGTAGATATTGTCTACCTGGATAAGCTTTTGACACTGTTTTCCATTGGATCCACGTAGACAAGCTGTTGATGTATGGGCTGGATGAGCAGACAGCCAAGTGAACTGAAAACAGGCCGAACAGCCGGGCCCAGAAGTGGTAGCACAAAGTTGAGTTGGAGGCCAGTAGACTAGCAGTGTACCCCAGGGGTCATTACTGGGTTTGATCCTCTAACATCTTCATTAATGATCTGGATGATGGGGCCAAGTGTAGTCTCATCAAGTTTGCTGATGACACCAAACTCAGAGGATCTGCTGGAGGGCAGGGAGAAGGACCTGGGGGTGTTGGTTGACAGCGACTGAACATGAGCCAGCAGTGGCCCAGGTGGCCAAGAAGGCCAATGGCATCTTGGCTTGGATCAGACGCGGCGTGACCAGCAGGTCCAGGGAGGTTCTTCTCCCTCTGTACTCAGCACTGGTGAGACTGCTCCTTGAATACTGCGTTCAGTTCTGGGCCCCTCACCACAGGAAAAATAAAATTAAAAAGAAGTTAAACTTCTGCCTCAGTTCCAGATTCCAGTTTACAATCTAAGCTAAAAGCTGATACCCCAGAGCAGTGAAACTTGCTGCTACGTTACATTCACCACACACGACTATGAATTTTAACTATCTTCCATCTACATCAGCCACCAGCTCCACATTACACACAGCTTGGAAGACTTCAAACTGAGAAGGAAAACATAGGAACTTGCAACCCATATAATGCTTTTCACCTTCCAGTATATCACTGCACATCAGCCTTACTACATCATATCCCTTGTTAATGAGAAATGTCATTCAATCAGGGAAAGCACAGCAATAAGTTCTCCCCAAAGGCAATTTAAAAGGTTTACGACAGCTTCTCTCATTGTTCTTGTTTCTCCTGCAGGTTTGCGGTGCAACTTGCTGATCATCTTAACTCTCATACAAATTCAGCTTTACTTAAAATTCAAAAACAGAATGGAAAATGCTTTGAAAACTTTGTAAAATACTCTAACTGCATGTTTCCTATATTCTTAAAGGCTCAGTTACCATAACCACCCCTTTGATCAGAAACCTTGAGTAAGGTTTTGCAAAGCTCAGCCACAGAAAGTTTTACTCAACTAAAATGGGTTTACCCAAAGCCAAATTTTCTCCTCCAGAAGAAAAGCAATTGGTTTTAAAAGTCAATGTTACTCCACACCTGCTCCTCAATGAAAAAAGTCCCTGTGAGCAGAAAGACAGAAGTAATTCATACTGGACATGACCGACTAGAAGCAAGTCCCAATATTGTTATTATTACAAGTAACTTTAAGGCAAAGGGACCTATAAAGAATATTGTCTTTTTTCTTGTATATAGTACAAAGACATTCATTATTAATATGTTGGAGACTAATTAACACCATCTTTGTCAAAATGACCTTACTTTATCTATCAACAGACGCAACAAAGTCAGACATGTCTGGGAGACACTGCAGTAGTGAAGTAGCAAAACAGATTGTCTGAAATGTCTAACTTCTGCTTTAAAGTTAAAAAAACCCATAGATTTAAAGCAAACCATACTGGATAATCCATTATACAGGAGAGCTTTTATCATACAAATCTACCATACTATGTTTTAATTTCTTACCACTTTGAACTTCCAAGATCACAAAAAATACTATCATCTACCCATAAAAATCTACCATTCCTTTAAAAAGAAATATAATTCTAATACTATACATAAATTATAGCTTATTATACACATATAGTATTATAAACATATAATATTATGATAAATGATTGTAAAAGTCATGTATCTGTGACAACAGCAAATACTGCATAGGCAGCGTCTCTAAGCAGTACTGTACAGAAGGTGCTCATCAAAAGAGCTCCTGATTAATTCTATTAAAAAAACAGAAAAGCATTTTCTACAACAGTTGCTACTGCTACACTGCAATAGCTACATTAAGCAGCCTTCTGAAGCACCATTTCTGCTAGAGCAGAAAAACCTCCATCAATCTCATCCCTGTGCCACTCCTCATTTTTATTGTCCTCACAAGTTCAACAGAGCCAGAACGTTCACGCCAGCTCTGCTCATGTTCAGTCAAGATCCATTCCTTCCATAATGTTCAGAAATAATACTTTTTTTTGTTTCTAAGTGTGTAATTATTCAGTTCCAAAAGGCAGAGCCGACCCCCATGTAACACTATAGTGCTTTGATTTTTAGAAAAGATGACGGTATAGTTTGAGTTTTGCCGTGCCCAGGGCCGAGAGCTGCTGCCTGGGTTGGTTTGCTTGGTTTTCCTACTGTTTTATGCAATGTTTAATAGAAAATAAATTAAAAAATTCTTGTCTCTAAGGTCAGAATTGAATTCTTATCAAAATGCAGCTATGTTAATTGTTTTAATTCTAATGAGCATAATCAGTTTTCATTGTTTACACTGAGAAATTCAACTCTGTGTAGTTAAAACATACAATATTTGTTTGTAAAACTTCAAAGGGAAAAATTTACGTCAAGCAAAAATGTCCAAAGTGCCAAAGCTAAGCATCTGATTCTGTAATCATCAAGTACAAGCCAATAAAAATATTGATTTGAATTAGCTTAGCTTTGGACTGTCTAAGAGTCCCAAGGTAAGCTTGCCTGCCCAGCTGGCCATTGGTACAGAATCACAGAATAACCAGGTTGGAAGAGACCCACCGGATTGTCGAGTCCAACCATTCCCACCAATCCCTAAATCATGCTCCTAAGCACCTCATCCACCCTCACCTTAAACACCTCCAGGGACGGTGACTCAACCACCTCCCTGGGCAGACCGTTCCAATGTCTAACCACCCTCTCCGTGAAGAATTTTTTCCTAATCTCAAGCCTAAATCTCCCCTGGCGGAGCTTGAGGCCATTCCCTCTCGTCCTGTCCCCTGTCACCTGGGAGAAGAGGCCAGCACCCTCCTCTCCTCAACCTCCCTTCAGGTAGTTGTAGAGAGCAATGAGGTCTCCCCTCAGCCTCCTCTTCTCCAGGATAAACACCCCCAGCTCTCTCAGCTGCTCCTCATAAGATTTGTTCTCCAGCCCCTTCACCAGCTTCGTTGCTCTTCTCTGGACTCGCTCCAGAGCCTCAACATCCCTCTTGTGGTGAGGGGCCCAGAACTGAACACAGGATTCGAGGAGCGGCCTCACCAGTGCTGAGTATAGAGGGAGAAGAACCTCCCTGGACCTGCTGGTCACGCCGTTCCTGATACAAGCCAAGATGCCATTGGCCTTCTTGGCCACCTGGGCACACTGCTGGCTCATGTTCAGTCGCTGTCAACCAGCACCCCCAGGTCCTTCTCCTCCTGGCAGCTTTCCAGCCAGGCTTCTCCTAGTTTGTACCTCTGCTTAGGGTTGTTGTGCCCCAAAACATGGGTCAGTTTTATGACGTATTCAGAAACAGACTCAGTGTGCGTCCTTAACTAAATCTCAATCCTCTCTGCCTTTCAAGAAACCACTGACTAAAATGTGAGGAAGCCCTCTGATCCACACTCGCCCCAGAAACCCAAACCAGACTGCCTATGAGCCCGTTCCCAGACAGGGAAGCATTCGTTTCATCATACTGCGGTTACAAGCAATCGGCTATCCTTCCCGTTCTGTCCCTCCTCAACCCTCAGCTGAAGGGTTTTGGGTCTCATAGCCACTTTAAAGTAAATTTACCAATCTCTCCTACACTGGATCCAACAACAGTCCCACGCAACATGCAGCACAATGGCTGCACGCGGCTTCCAACACCATTTTCTTGGCGCACCCGCCGCTGCCACGGTGTGACTGGGCACGAGCCACGAGCTGGGCAGCACGAGGGGGCCGCGTCAGGCCCTCCCCACCAGAGCGGCTGCTCTCAGAGCTGGGTTTTTCTCAGCCAGCACAGAGAAAGTTACCCAGGCCCATTGTATAGGGCTGTATGCAGGAAACCACGGGGCATGAAGCTTCATTAGCTTAACTGCACCGAGAACCATTTGTGACCTTTTTGCTAGTTTTGTTAGTACAAATTCCCCACAGATATTACCACTTATTTGATGTATTTCGATGATTTGCTACATAATGCCTTGGTAAAGTAAATCTTGAACCAAGCTAAATTCAACAATTACTCCATTCGCAGCTACAGGCCGTATTCTAAATGCAACATTAACATATGACAAATACAACACAGATACACTTGTCAAAATGATTACTAAAAACTTGGTATTTTCCACATGCTCCCTAAGTTTACATTCTCTGACTTCCCGGTCTCTCACCTTGCTCCAACATCTCAAGGATGAGGAGAGATCAGCTACAGGCTCTCGTACCTGCAAGAAATAGCTACAGTTAAAGGGGAGGCAGGGATGAGGGTGCTTCATTTCTCCCCTGGATGAAACGCATTGTGTGCTTCATTCTCCCCATAAGCCTCCAAAAGAACATGGAATCAGGAAGGGTGGGAATAGAAAAACTTAATTTGTCCTTCATCAAAGCTAAGAACTGAAATTGACTTAGGGGCATGGTTTAGTGATTGATAGGAATGGTTGGACTCAATGATCCAGTGGGTCCTTTCCAACCTAGTGAGATTCTGTGATTCCTCTCACCCGAAAAATCATAGTGTGTCATATAAACCCCTATTTCTGCAATCACTCCAAAGTACAACAGCAAACAATGTAGATATGAGCACCAGGTCTGATCTTTTTATTCTAAAAGGCTGATGATAGTACATAGCACTTAAAAATGTACACAAAGCAGAAAGTCTAACAGCTTCACAATCATGTCCCTTACAAAATCCAGATGAAGGAAGGACATTCTTGACAGAACTGACAAAGGTGAGTACTCGCAATTCAGAAATAAAATAGCTGCTACATACAACAAACACTTCTATGCTGGTGCTGTTAATTTTCAACTATTCACCCATTTTTTCTATGCATTTTTTGTATAATATTTGTCTAACAATATGTTTCAGCATCATAGCATGCAAGTGATTTTGGCTTTCCTCCTCCTCTTGTGACACACAAGCAACCTTCTTTCAAACATCAGAACCATGCGCAGTATCTTTACTTTTGCAAATCAGCAGAAACTCATAGAGGACATAGCCAGAAAATCGTCTCTTTTTAGGAGCTAGGCAGCCAGATAACTTCTGTAGGGTATTTTTAAAGAAATAAAAATGTTATTACAGAACATTGACAATAATAGGTCTATTAGAAGTACTCTTTTGAAGTAGAGCCCTACTAGCCATAATGGTTTAGCAACTATAAACCAGAACTGCTAAATACAAAATATTTTGCAGGACTAAATCAGTTTGTTTCAGTGGTTCGTGAAGCTTCATGCAAGAACTCACAGCCTGTAAAACAGAACAAGTTCTCTGTTGGCATAACCGTGGTGAGGTCAATCATTAAAGTTCTGGAAATTTGGCAGCTGGCAAGTATCATCTTGGATCAAGGTAAGAGCAAGGTGTTATTTTTATTTCACCCACTGATCGCCCTGCTCCAGCTACACACCCCTGTCCTACTCCCCACACGTCTCCACGTGCCACATCTGCTGCTCCTTCCCGGCTGCTGAGCAGAACGGATTCTCAGCTGTCTCAGCCCCCCAAGCTCTGCTGCAACAAGCTCTGCCCCCACATCCCTGCCTGGAGACACAGCACCTTAGACAAATAGTTCAACTGCAACACCACTGGGAGGCAGGGGAGAGTTTTGCTCCATCATGAGGTGGTGCCAGCTGGAATTTGTGTTCAGCCAGCTACAAGACTTTTTCTGCAAGCATCAAGGATGGGAGCAGCTGGGAAACATACGGAATGTGATTTGCTGAGAAGGTGGTTGAGCAGCCAGAATCAGCAGACAGGGCAGCAAGCAGATTGATAAACAACTCACATCCCTGCAAGTGAAGTGTGAGAAGTGAAAGGCCATAGGAAACAAATTTCATTACAGGAACAGAATATTTGGATTATTCTAATATCAAAGGAAAGGCTGTCTTTGCCTCAGTCTTTAATAGTAAGGAAAGTTGTTCCCTGTGTGTACAAACCCAGGAGTTAGAGGAGCAGAACAAAGCTCCCATGATCCAAGAGGGGGCAGTTAGAGACTTGCTTGCCCAGCTAGACACCCCAGGTCTATGGGGCCAGATGGGATCCACCAGAGTATTGAGGGAGCTGGCGGATGTGCTGGCCAAACCCTACACTACAGACCCCACTTTAAATTCACAGAATTTATATAGTTCAGAAAAGTCACTTAAAATTTTTGGAGCAGGAATTTACACGGAATAGTTTGTTCATAGCAAGAAACACATGCCACACCCAGAAGACGACTGCTGTTATCACAGCAGCAAAGGTCCCACTGCACGTTACACAGTTCCCTGTAACATCGCTCAACAGCCAGCACCGATGGGCAGAACAACCAAGGACGGGAACCAAACTCCAGCAGCCTGGGAGATGCACCACAGACTCGCTGTATGACTACAAGCAGATGACCTAAATGAAGATCCACAAATGCAAATGTTCCTATTTAAAATAATCATTCTCTAGGTATTGAAATTCCCATTGTATAAATCTACAGAACCTTGATATTTAGGAGCTAATTTTATGGAGCTATTTCAATCCCTCTGACTGCCCCATCTATAAAGCACAAAGAGAAACAATTACCTAGTTCACAAGAGCATTCTATGAATAAGTGCATTAAAGATCACAATTCACTGAACTGCTTTATGGTCACTATTACAGGAACACCTAAACACTAAGCTCATCTACTGTCCAAACCAAGTGTTATTAGAAAGTGTCTGACATATAGCAATGTATAAATTGTGTTCAAATTAATTACAATCACTAATTTTCATATAGAAAAGAACTCTTAATTTCATTCTAAGCACGTTGAAATCCACACCGTAACCCTTCAAACCTAAAACCAGCATGATTGCCAGTCAACTAGAAATTCAGCATGCATCCAGAAGCTCCTACGCTGCACTCGCCAGGAATGTCAAGACTGAGAAAAAAATACATAGACTATAACACTCAAGACAAACTAATCTGTAACACAAGCACACAATGCACACTCTGATCAGCCACTACTGTGATGCCCAGCAGTATCACAGCAGCTCAGCTTCATTCTGTGTTCTCATTACAAACCAAATGTGAAAAAATGTTTCCGCTAAGTGGGCATGTCCTCTTCCACATGCCTGAAAAAAACCACTTTAACGTGTCTGGGATTTATGACCCTTATTAGTGACTCAAGAATGTGAAGGGACATTAACTGTATCTTTAAAGGCAACAGAATTTCATACTGGTTTGCCCACCAAAATCCACAGCTATCTATATAGGTGCAGACCTGAGTAATGAGAACTCCCCCTCGAGGGGTTTCAATCGGCGATATTCTGTTAATACAGACAAAACACTGTGTTTATATTCCTTTTTTTTGCCTTAGTTTTTTGATTATCAGTTATGTTTTCCAGTTGTTGGCTTATCAAAATGTTTTCAGTCTATATGAAGACTCTACCACGCAGACCAGATATTTCTATTACAGCTGAAAGCAGCAAACAGGTTTGGCCTTCAGCTACTAGTAAATTAAGATCAGTGACATGGCCAAAAAAATCAACAGCATTCCCTTAAGTTCTTTGTACGTTTGCCAGAGAAGGTGCTTTTAAGATGCCATGAACACATTAGCACGCTTCTAGCCTAAGTTCATTATTGCCACTAGGTACAGGTGTGCTACACCTCTGCAATGATCCATTTATTTCTCAAATTCAGCAGTGAAGCAATAACACCAGTGAATGTGTGGACGTAGAAAAAAGTGTGAACATATGTCTCATGAAATCTGTGAGTGCAAGAATAAAGGGACAAAGATTTTAATGCAAAGAAGCAGTTATTCATCACTGTCCAAATGATACTGGGCCATTGCAAAAAGCAAGAAACGAGATTTTCAAGGAAGAGAAGGAAACCTCAGGCTACCAAAACTGCTACTAAGAAGCCCACAGCTTCACAGGTTCTATTGTTAGCCTAAGGTACATTTTTTTAACTGGTAATAAACTTCATTAACTGTAGTCAACTTTAATTCAAGGAGGACAATGAAGTATGGAGCAAGATTTTGTTCTGAAGGTCCACTTTGATATTTATAGGTCTGCTCCGACCTGATTAATAGTTTGAAGGAGAATAGCACAGGATGGTGATGGTTATCGAGACTCAGGATAAAGTCCTGAGTAACCTCATCTGACCCTATCACTGACCCAGCTTTGAGCAGAATGCTGAATAAAAGACGTCTCAAAATACTTGCCAACTGAAACCTCTTATTCCATGAATTTATTCAGTTTAGTTAACCATTAACGTAACAGTTTAACTGTTAAACTTCTAAGGTAAAATTCAGTAAAGAAAATGAGCAACTGTTTTCTACTAAAGTTTTCCATCAAATAATAACATAGCTGCATTCCCAGCATAAAACAGTACTGTTTAACAACTTTTCTGTCCCAAAACAAGTTCATTTTCCTCAAGTAATCAAAATCCTTCCTAGCGCTTCTGAAAGAGGAGAGAACCACTGGATGCAGGGTGAAGCAGACCTCACTGAATGAAACTACAGCGCAGGGATAAGTACTGGAGCACAACTGAGACCTGCTCCAAATTCAACATGGGATAAATGCAACGACAATGATGCTTCTGCAGATAGTTTCATCTGTATGGTATCTATATGTCACCATACATTGAGGTATAAAGTATTGCTACATTTATGGAACTTTACTAAAAGCACCAAGCTTTAAAATCCCAGTATTTTAATTTATGCAATAGTAGAAATATCTACCTGCAATACAAATTTGTAAATTCCCAAAATGTGAACTTAAACAGAAGATTCCATTGCGCTATAAGCACCACAGTTAAATCTGATTTCTTACTGCCCTCTTATTTACTCCCAAATGCCCATTTTTAAGTTGCAGAAGCCTGTAACAGAGAGCAAATGTGTCATGTCAACTTTTAGTATAGGTGGCAGAGATTGTAGAAAAATCTACAATTTTAATAAAGACCTCAAATATTTGTAAAGATACTTTGAAAGTAATAACTGGGGAAGCGACAGGGGAGCATCTGAGAAGAAAGGAGCCAAAAAGATTATTTACTTTAACAAGCATATGCTCCACCAGTCACTACAATATGCTGTGGGAAACTGTCACTAAAAGAAATCTCCACATGTGTGCACCCCAAACCACTTAGAGAAGGACAGGAGTCACGCCAAGTACCCAGAGTTAGCCACGGTTTTAAAACTACACAGCTCAATCCCATCTCCCCTCTCACCCCATTAAAGAAAGCTTTCCCTAAGTCTTATAAAGGCTTTTTATTTGGGGCAGGGGGAACACAACACCCAACAAACCAACACCAATGCATATACACACAAGTATTACCAGAACAAGAAGTTTAAATCTCAAAGAGAAAAATCTGAGAGCAAGTAGAGCAGACAGAACAAAAGGCACATCCCTCCCTCCGTTCACCGTGTCCTTGGCAGACAGGCCCACACTTCCAGCCAATTCTTCCGTTTTCTGAATGGTGGCAGATTCTGCTCGATTACCCCCCATCCCTCACGAGATTTCTCTGTCCCCGATGAGGCCTGGCCACTCACTCCTGGCCCCTCACTGAAGTCTCACAGACTCTAGAAGAGCTATGGGCTTCAGAAGCTTCCTCTGCGACTTTCCTATCACCCCACTTCAGCAATTTCTCAGTCTCCGAACCCCTGAATAAGCTCTTAAAAGAAGAGGCAATTTCCTCCTCCACGTAAGAGATCCACCTATCCTTGTCTTAAAAGGAAGAAACAAGTCACAATGTATTTTGTTAACTACAATTTATTTTGGCACTTCTCAGACAATTTTTATTGTACATAACAGAAAAGATGGTTCATGTTGTACATAATAAATTGTGGCTCATTTAACCCAGCATCCTTGTCAGGTGCAGATAAATCAGAAGCAGTTGAGAACCACACGGCACATTAGCTAGAAAATATCTCGTTAGGAGGCAAATGTTATTTTCATAGTAAAAGAATGGGAGGTCTATTATGAGATCTATTAAAAAGGCAAAACCACACAGGCATAGCAAGAAATAATGCCAGGAATATAGCTCAAAAATATTCTGACTAGAACCAACAGAAGCAATCACAGGATTCGGCTTTTAATAGAAAATATTTTGCAACTCCCAGAATCTTCTGCAAAAGCATCCAGTCCTGACTGTGGAACACATGTACTTACTGGTTGTAATAACCATGGGATACACTATGTGCTACATCAGAAGCCAGTTAAGATGACCTTAAAAATCTCCCTTTAAAAATTTACACCACTTGTCACAGAGCTCCATCTGGACATCGAGCTGCTGACCACTACTCTCCAGCTGCAAACATCCAACCTATTCCTTGCCCACCCATCAAATCTATATCTCTCCAATTTAGAGAGAAGGATATCATGGGGGACCATAATAAAGGCTTTACAGAAGTCCAGAGATGACATCTCTTGCTTTTTCCATGTCTACTGACATGGTCATCCTCGTCATAGAAAGATGTTAGGGTGGTCAGGCAGGACCTGCCCTTGGTGAAGCCATGACAGTTGCCTCTAATCACCTCCCTGTCCTCCACATGCTTTAGCAGAGTTTCTAGAAGGTTCTGTTCCATGATCTTCCCAGGCACAGAGGTGAGGCTGACAAGTCAGTAGCTCCCAGCATCATCTTTTCTACCCTTTTTAAAAATGAGGATAACGTTACCCTTCTTCCAGTTATCAGGGACTTCTCTTGACTGCCATGACTTTTCAAGTATCATGGAGAGCGAGTGGCTTGGCAACTACATCAGCCAATCCCCTCAGGACTGGGATACATCTCGCCAGGTCCCACAGACTTAGATATGTTCAGGCTCCTCAGGTGGTCACAAACGTGATCTTCCCCTGCACTGGGAGGGACTTTACCTCCCTGGTCCCCTTCGCATTGTCCACTGACCCAGAAGGGATGAGGAGAGCAGTTGCCAGTGTAGACTGAGGGAAAAAACATTGTTGAGTACCTCAGCCTTCTCCTTGTCTGTAGATACAAGGTCACCATTTTCATTCCTCAGCTTTCATTAACTTTCCTTTCTGGTTGACAGACCCGTAGAGGCCCTTCTTGTTAGTCTTTGCTTCCCTTGCCAAGTTCTGCTCCAGCTGCACCGTGGCCTTCCTGACCCCTGCACACAGCCAGTTACTCTGTCTTAACCCTAATGTTTGAGTTGCTGGAGACAACCGGCCAACACCTAAATTATGCAAAGAAGAAGGTATTGATGAAATGCCAGCAAATCGTAAGGATGTATTAGATACGTTTGAGTTAGTAGAACTATAGCCAAACAACAGGAAATATTTATTAAGTATTCTGGTAACAGTAGGTACACTAATTAAATCTGCAGGTGGACATTAAATTAAAAAAACCGCAAGCAGTCAATGCAGAAACCAAGTTACCTAGAAAAAAAAATAATTAAGAAAGCCTTAAAAGCATCAGATGGAATTGAATTAAATTGTGTAAAGCACAATTTTGGCTGTAAACAATCAACCATACAAATTTGTAACAGAAGCCAACTATTAGGTAGCATTAGAGCAGAAAAGGATCTGTGGAAAGGAGACAGAATAAGCTTTTTACTTCATTTCGCATTACAAATACCTGAACCTGTTTGGAAAAGCACATCTCCAAATTGCATAGAACAACTGAAAGAAGTCCAAAAGCAGCTACACATGAACTGAAAGAAGCCTTGAAAACACAACCCAAGGAGAGATTTAAATAGACTTGTTCAGGCTCTACTGGACTGAAAGGAGAACATATAAATAGAAGACTGCTGCAGAAAGCAGGAGAATACACTTCCCTACACAAATGAAGGGATTCAAACTACAGAAAATTTAGTCTAAATTTAGGCTAATTTCTAGACCAACCTAAGCACAAGCACAGTTAAGCACCCGTACAGATTGACTAACAAGACTGAAAAATCTTTGTGGATTTCTCGTTCAAAGATCTTGAACTGTCTTTGATTAGACGTCCAGATAAATTCTTGAATCCCTCCAACCTCCTTTTCCAGAACTCTATTCCTATTTTGTTTCCCAAATAAATATTTTTAGAAATGAGAGAAAAGGAATCTGCCTAAAATATAATCCAGAATGTGGATGAAAAGACATCTATATTTAAAGTATTTCTAATTTAGAGTCTATTAAGAGCTCGCATGCTATAAAGAGGAAAAACAGCTGTGGGAGTCAGTCAAGATGCTGATGATCTGGCAAGACAAACTCAAGAATAAGAACGAGAGAGACATTCATGAGAATGTTATTCTGTCATAACATATTTTAATACTACTCTTTTAAATATTTCCAACCTTGGAAGGTTATGTTTGCCGCAAAGCTTTTACATTTCAGTCACATACTTTTCTTTGAACATATATTCCATACACCAAACATCGTCTGATTACTGAGTTCAGCTGTGCTGTGAGGGCAGACAATCTACACCTCTCTTATCTGCTGGTAAATGCAAACAAATATTTTTAAGTGAGAATGAGGCTTTAGCACCAATAATTTCAGAAACTTTTGTTTGGTAAGAGGGAGGTAACCCACAACTATTTTTTTATCTTCTAATTTACAGATTGTTCAAAGACTTTTGTCAAATGTCTTTGCAATAAGCCATAGAACACATCATAAAATGCCAAAATAGAATGTAAGCAATGTAGAAAATTGAACTGAATTGTTCCTACATGCATCTCTTGTCCTTTACTCACTTTTCTCCTGGAAAAGCCAGATGGAACATTTCTTATTAGTATCTTTGGGAAAGCAGGGGCTGCAAGAAAGAGGACATTGTGTCTGACAAAATTCAGAAATCTGAATTCTATGCTTAAAATATCAGATTCCTGAGGAAGGAAGATGCAAGTCTAGTAATAGACATTCGAGTCAGCATCACCCTAAATGACGATATGAAGTCTGTGATCAAAGCAACATTTGCTGCAGTTCACCATAATACATGTTATTCCAAAAAACTTTCATAAAATACAAATGTTCACCTCAGGAACAGATGTAACGAAGTTGCATATTAAAAACCTGAAAGTTAAATTACATTAGGACCTCTGGTCCTTCTCCTTGAGTAGCAATCTTGAACTCTGCAGCAGAACTGAAACCACACAGATTCTTATAAGACATGCCCTGATCAGCACAATAAGAAAGAAGCAGGGAAAGAAGCATTAAGAAAGATGAAAGCTTCTTCCTTGAAAAAGGCAATTCCAGGAATGTTAATCTGTTGATATGTCTTATTGTTTTCTCCTTTTGGCAACTGGGAGAAAACAGTGAAGGAAGAAATGGAATATTGTTTCTGGTCTACTTCTGCCTATTCCTGTTTGTTTCCCCACAGTCTAGTCTGCCAAAGGGTATAAAATCAAAACTGAATACTGCACTTGAATAGAGAGGTTTTCTTTGCTTTAAAAAACAACCACCCACAGAAAAACCCTTCAATTTCCAATGAACATTTTAATGGTTATAAAGAATCAAGAATCAAGCTTTTTCTAAAAGTCTAAGCTCATTTTAAAGGAAGGTTTTTACTTGCTTCACTTAAATGGTGAGCTCTACAGTAGTAGGCAGTTGGCAGACTTTCTGCACCCTGTGTTTTAGACAGCTTTGTGTCCCACTGGAATATCTGGCAATAGGGCAGCCAGATGCCTGAAATCATTCCTAGGTCATCAAGGAAGTCCACAAATTCTCTCTTACTATCTAGAAACGTTTCCTATAGAGCTGTAATTCTGTTTATGGAACCCCTGGACATCAGATTTCATTCTATTGATGTAGTTAAGTAGCAGGGAGAGCTGAAGTTTCATGAATGATACAGTATCTTTCATCAGTGCAGCCAAATCTCAAAAATAGCCTATGACATTTACAAGGTAAAGCTGCTACTCTCTTTTCAGAAATTAAGTCACTCCCTCCCCAAGCTTTAGCTGGAAAGCACGATGCAAAGATGATTTTTTTTAAAACTCACAAACTACATTTGTAGAAAAAAGTAACAGCTACCAAAGGCCATGCGTTAGCTAATTGAGCCAGAGGAACTTCTCTCAACTCACCATTCCCACTGCACTTGCCTTTTTTTCTTGGCTTTTGCTATGCTCAACCATGTCAGACTACAAAATGACAGCAAACATCTGAGGATTTCTAGGGGTTTATTGCTGTTATTGTTTGAGGAGGTTTTTGGTTTGGTATTAGAGTGGAGGTTTTTGGTTGGGATCATTCTTGGTTTGTTTTTCTTTTTGGGGGGGTGGGGGGTGGGTTGGGCTTTGTTTGCCTACAGGGTTCTTTTTTTCCACAACTAAGACACCCTAGCAAAGAATTTTATCTCAAACTGATCTTCTAAAAGAACCCTAATGGAAAGGAGATTCTGGTACACACTCTGACAGCATCGGGTATTTGGGAGAGTAGTTTAATTGCTTCAAAAAGAACAACAAGACCATTAAAATTGTTTTGAAGTAGTTGGCTCCAAAATTTACTGCCACAAAAGCACAGAAAAGACACGCAACAACTTCACTCCTGCCTGAAGCCAACTACGGGCTTCCCTCTCCCGTACTTAGGTCAGAGGCTGACCGGCAGAAAATGACAGATACAGGAAAACACTGAGGACAAAACAAATATTACTGGTTCAAATTCAAGAAAAATGAATGTGCCACTCATGAACCGGAGAGCATAGAAACACATGCGAGTCCACAAAAGTTCAAGGCACTACACAGAGTTCTACAGAAAGACAGGAGAGGCAGGCAGCAGGTAGAGGGGAAACAGCAAGGAGTTGCACAGGTTCACAGAATGGAAACAGAAGATCCAGCTGGTGAAGGGGAGCACGCGTGTACAGCAGGATGGCTACTCTCTACCTGATGGACAAAGCCAGTCCACAAGAGATGGGTGAAGGTTTTGAAAACATTACAGACTCAGACTTGGGATTGTCTCTTCTCCAACTGGCATCCGATTTTCACAACATGCAAAAGAAATGATCTTGAGGAAAGTCAAATTCATATCCAAGCTGATGGAACCAGTTGGCCAAATTCAAATGCACAAGCATAGCACCAGCTACTCTTCACTGAGAAACTGCAGGGGAAAAAACAGAAACTAACCACACAAAAGCCCATCATGCACTTCCATTTTTAGGGAAAAAAGAGAACGAGGAAGGGATTAAACTGCAGATGAACAATCAAGCCAACTAATACTACAAGCAGGATCGAATCTTTGGAAATCTATAAGCATCTTAAGGTATCACTTTAAAATTAAAAAGTTCAAAAGCAAAACCAAACATGAACTAAAATAAACTAGTATGGCCTCAGACAGAGCAAATAGGCACACAGATGCTGTGGCTAGAAAATGATTTGTACAAAAGCAAGCTGGGGTTGTTCCAAAGCTGGTAGTCTTAAGTATCTTACTAGGTGTTCTTAGGGGTGCTTATTTTCCAAAAGAGAAGTTACCTCTACTCAGATAACACCCCACTTCAGACATGACACGGTAGTGCACCCTTACCACAAAGCGAGCTCATGGCCTCCTGGGCTGCGTTAAGTCTCTCCAGCAAGCCAAGGCAGGTGATCTGTCCCCTCTACTTAGCATTGGTGAGACCACAGCTGGGAACATTGGGGCTTCCAGTACAAGGGACATGTGGACAAACTAGACAGTCCAGCAAATGGCCACTAGTATAAGGGACTGGAGCAACCTTCTTACAAGGAAAGGCTAAGAGAGCCAACACTGTTCAGCCTGGAGAAGAGAAAGCTCAGGGGATCTCAGTGTACGTGAATATCTGAAGGGAAGGGTACAAAAGAGCATGGAGCCAGGCTCTTTTTCAGTGGTGCCCAGTAGCAGGACCAGAAGCAATGGGCACAAACTGAAACACAGGAGGTGGCGTCCAAACAGCAAGAAACTTTTTTACTGTAAGGGTGACTGAGCAGTGGTGGAGTTTCCCCCTCTGGAGATACTCAAAAGCTGCCTGTACATGGACCTGTACATACAACACGCCCAGGTGGCCCTGTTTGAGCAGAGAGGTTGGACCAGAAGTCCTCAAGGGGCCCCTCACAACCCCCACCATTCTCTTAATCAGAAAAGATTTCTTTTCAGCCCTTTACAATCAATAAAACAGATTCCTTCAAGTAAGCATCAGAAAACTTGGACTTACTCCTGCACAAGTCAATCCTGGAACCCCAAGTCCAAAACTTTGCTTTTAGAAAATAAGAGGCTGGTAGAACAGACAAAGCAATCAGTTGCTGGAGGGGAAGATTCACTGCTGAGCCTTTAATGAGAACTGTCTGGCTTATGTTGAGGTTACAACCCATTTTCTCCCTCTACCTCCTCAGAACTTTTGGCATTCAAAGCATCCAGCAACCAGCGCCCATCTGGCAGGAGTCCCACTCTGGAATCCTTCAGGCTTCCTTTAAACCATGGGGTAGTCTGAACTTCTCTGGCAAAACTAATCCATTTTTCCATTTGCAAAACATTCCCTTTGACAGAAAATCCTTAACTGACCACACTGACAGTTCAAGGATTGTCTGCTGATGTTACCTAATGACAAAATCTGATTACTCAAAGATAAGAGACCAGCTGATCAGGAGAACAATAAATACACAAAGTCCATATTTCTCGTACTAGTTATTCTTTTGGGGTTGTTTATTCTGTTTGGGTTGTTTGGTCTCTTCTTTCCCATTTCATTTTCACTCAGCTGCCAAATGAATCACAAGTTGCAAAAGTTACCTGTTAATCACTACCTCGTACAATTCTTAAGCCCACCTCCACATAGCGACAGGAACCCTGCAAGAATTTTCACTACCAAGGAGAGCAAAGGAAAGTGACCTATGCAGGTTGGTCCAGGATCTGCTCAGTGACTTAATCAAAAGTCATTTCAAACATGTTGTGACTGTTAAAGTCCTATGACCTGGAAACTGTGCAGTGTATCCAGACCAATCCAGACACTGCCACAACATTCCTCTGTATCTGCAGATGGTGAAGGAGATAATTAAGAGACAAAAACTACCACTGGTTGCTCACATATTTTCACTCTTACTATCAGAAAATAAGGAAAGAAAATCAAATATGTAATTATGCAACAATTGAGAAATACACTACAGATAATCAGATAACAGCCTCATTTCACAACTAGCACAAATAAACAGCAGGTCATTACCGCTCTGATAAAAGACACTTCAAACCACTGACTCCCAGTACATATCTGAAGAAAGAACCTCCAAGAAATATCTTAAATACTAGATGTTCCTACATCTAGTTAACACCTATAGCAGAAGATTCAAAAGATGGAGAATGATTTTACTTCTTCACTGATTCTGCTCACGAATACAAAAGAAGGTGATACTTGTGAGGAGTGGGTGTATTGGCCAACACGTGCATTACATCTACCATTGCCCATTTTACCAGTTTTATTAAGCATTACTTGCCTCGTAACCCAATGCATCATTATTAACTGCTAAAATATACAGAGCTTACTACTTGAACAAAAGGATCTCCTCTACCACCAGAAGCGGACAGGGACTGCATCTATAACTCTCCCCTAGAACAAAGCAGACTATTTCAGTTGGAAGGAACCTACAGTGATAATCTAGTTCAACTGCCTGACCACAGCTCAGAAGGGCTGACCAAAAGTTAAAGCATGTTATTAAGAGGCATTTGGACAGTGCCTCTTAAACACTGACAGGCCTGGGTCATCAATCACCACTCTAGGAAACTTGTTCAGTGTTTGACCACCCTCTCAGTAAAGAAACGCTTCCTAATGTCCACAGTCTGAACCTCCCCTGATGCGGCTTTGAACCCTTCCCATGGATCCTATCACTGGATAATGCGAAGAGCTCAGCTCCTCCCTCCCCACCTCCCCTCCTCAGGAAGGGGTAGAGAGCAATGAGGTCACCCCTCAGCCTCCTTTTCTCCAAACTAGACGAGCCCAAAGTCCTTAGCTTCTCCTCACAGGACATGTCTTTCAGCCCTTCAGAACTTCGGATTTGTGTTTTAGATGACCGATGTTGTACTTTGTGCCTCAATCCTTATGAGTAACAGGACAGCTCTGAGAAGAAATCATTTTGTAGTCTTGAAACTTGAACTTCTACACTGTAAAAAGAATATCTTAGCAGGACAACAAGTGGTGTCCCCAGGGCTCAGTGGTGGGTCCAGTTCTGTTCAATATCTTTATCAATGACCTGGATGAAAGGACTGAACCCACCGTTAGTAAGTTCACAGATAACACTGAACTGGGAGGAACTGTTGATCTGCTTGAGGGCAGAGAGGCTCTGGGCAGGCTGGGCCGCTGGGCTGAGGCCAGTGAGGCTCCACAAGGCCAAGTCCTGCACGTGGGGTACAGCAACCCCAAGTAGCACTACAGGTCTGGGGAAGAGCAGCTGGAAAGTGCCTGGCAGAGAAGGACCTGGGGGTGCTGGCTGACAGCAGCTGAACATGAGCCAACAGTGGCCCAGGTGGCCAAGAAGGCCAATGGCATCTTGCCTTGTGTCAGAGACAGCGTGACCCGCAGGACAAGAGAAGTCATCCTTCTCCCATACTCTGCACTGGTGAGGCCTCGAATCCAGGGCTCTGTTTTGGGCCCCTCACTCCAAGAAAGACATTGAGGGGCTGGAACGCATCCAGAGAAGGGGAATGGAGCTGGTGGAGGGAGCAGGTCTTATGGTTGGCAGCTGAGGGAACTGGGGTGGTTTACCCCGGAGGAGGCTGAGGGGAGACCTTATCACTGTCTACAGCTGCCTGAAAGGAGGGTGCAGCAAGGTGGATGCTGGTCTCTTCTCCCAGCTCACAGGCGAACAGACAAGAGGGAATGGCCACAAGTTGTGCCAGGGGAGCTTCAGATTAGAGATCAGGAAAAATTTCTTCACTGAAAGGGTGGTCAAACAGTGGAACAGGCTGCCCAGGGATGTGATTGAGTCACCATCCCCAGAGGTATTTAAAAGCCAGATAGGTGAGGCACTGAGAGTTATGGCTGAGTAATGGACAGGTACGGTTGGACCCAATGGTCTCAAAGGTCTTTTTCAACCCAGCAACTGTATGATCTTTGAAAAATGCACTAAGTAGTTATATGAATAGCAAAGCACAGCTGGCACAACTAAGTGAACTGTCTGCTGCTAGGTGCCTTTCACTGTTTATTTAGACTCTTCTACTGCTTATACAGCTTGTGTCACACAACAATTCGTCAAACATGAGGTGTGGAAAAATGGCAGAGAAACTAACCAGGTTCCAAAGCCACTTATCAAACTAATATCAGAATAAAGCTTTACTTCAACCCACTTTTCAGAAGATACCCATGAACCAATTTTTGCTTTCATGCTCTTTTGCAAGGTTTAGAAAGCCTTAGCTACTTCACTCTGAAGACACCTTGCCTAGATATGGATGTTATTCTTTCAGACATCTGTGTTAAACACAGCAAAATTGTTATTCTGCTCTCCAGCAGCAAGGAATGGTGAAGAAGCTTCTGACTGCAGCCCTCCCGTTCTTCTGGAAAGTAGAAGTTCCCTCAGGCTCAGCAACATAACTCACCACATCATGTTCACATAGACCAATTCCAATTTTGTTACCATACAAAGTGGTAAGGTGTTACTGCAGGGACAACTCTTAAGAAATTGCAATCACACTGCCTACGTGAGTTTCTGAAAAAATCCTTCCAGTGAAACTACTGCAGTCAAGACAACTGAAAAACAATGCCCCCAAGAACATAGTTTTACATTAATAACCTCTGCCTGCCCCTTGAGGAACGTGACTATGGTGTTTACTGCTCAGCTTTCCAGAGCACCATGGTCACATAGAGAAAAAGCCGGAGGATCCTGGACTCTCTTTCACTGCAACTGGACACAGAGCATGAATATTGCTGATCAATACATCTTTGTTTTCTTTTGATTTATTAAAATACATTTAGCAATTTTCAGCTGGCATCTGTATACCTTACATGGGGAAATGGCAGATTCTTAGTAGTTCACACTGTACACGTCATCTCATTCCTGTCTCACAAGTTTCCTTTAAAGCATTCAATAGGTTGTGAGCTACTTTGAAGAGGAAAAATTCTCTACAGAGGCAATAATACCAATCGCAAAAAATTAGCACTTGATATCAAGGCCAGAAGACAGTGATCAGACACATGGATGACACCACAGCATACAGTAAACATGGTATCACAAATAGGTACCATGGTGAAGGAAGCAGAAGAGGAACATCTGATGAATTGAAACCCCCAAGACTTACTAAGGAGGTTCCAGGATATGGAATTTAAAACAGACACTCCTAGAAAGGGCAGAACACCAAGAAAAAGAAAGGCAGTTACGTGACTTTTGTTTAAAAAATATGCATTACTTGTATGCATTGTGCATTTCCATGTAACATGATCTATTATGAAACAGATTATTCATTCCAAGTACACATACACTGAAATACCCAGCTCCTCCTTTTGCAAGTCAATTGAATTCACAGTTCCCATTGTGTCTGCGATTAGTAATGACTGTGTGAGCTGTTTAGCTCTTGGCTAAACTAAGTTGGGTTTTTTTAATTCATCGTCAGTTTTAAAGATTAGCACCATGCTACACTGTCCAAGGCACCTGCATTTTCCTACCACAATAAACCAGTACCAGTACCATATAGCTAAAATTTCCCAGAAAACAGAACATCAAAAGCTCCACTACCACTTCAGTTAGATTTGAAACAGTCATTTACATCTTTTTTTATTTACTCACTTCTATTTCAACATAATCAAGTGAAACTTTTAAACAGCAAAGTTGAAATTTTATTATCAGCAAACAGTAAGCTTCCAAGCTAAAAACTATGCCAAGCAATATAAAAGGAAATAAGAATTCAGGCATACAGCCCTCTTGAAAGTTTCAGGCAACTCACCCATACTGAAGAGAGTATAAGTAAATGCCTTATGCATCTTCCTATGTCATAGGAGAAAATAATAGATTTCTAGTTTGAATACTGGAAACATTTGTCTTCCAACACCACTGCAAAATGACTTGAAAGTAAAATCATACTCCCTCTGGTATTTATTACTCATCCTAGCTTCCACTTTCTTCTACTGACAAAGACAGAAGAGTTGTATATTTCCTCTTGGCATGGCTTTTGTTTTGTGTGGCTTGCCCCATCCCCTTTTTATTATCTCTTCCAAAAAAGGATAGGAAAGCAGATCCCTACAACTTGTTGCCTGATCTCCTCCTCCCAAAGTAATTGTCTCAATTGCTGTTGTTTTATTTCACTTTAAATTGAAATGTAATAGAAATTGTAATAGATTTAAGTTAAGAATGCTAAATCTGTGCCATTTCCTTGAAATCTGACAATGCTGTGCATGACCTCTCACTCCAGTCCTGGCAGAACGAGCCAACACCTCCCGCTGCCACTCAGGAAGGACACGGACAAGGGAAAACCCTGAATGCTCTGGGGGGACCTCCACGTCCAGGGCTGAATGAGGCACCACAGAGGGGGCCAGAGGACCTGAGATAACAATAACTTATTAATGCTCCACCAGGCACTGCAGCAACCTAGAGCCCAACAAGCAATCACAATAATTGCAAAAAGCCTCAGCAAAGAGGAAACGGAACCGGCTGCGGAGCCACAGGAAACATGGTGTCGTGTTTAATAGCAGCAGAGGTGAAGCTTGGCTTGGTGCATGACTGAAGCGCGGAGAAGAGCGAGAAAGAGAAAAGAGAAGGAAGAGGACAGGAAAGGTCTGATTCTCCCACCCCTGAGGGCAGCAAGGCGACTTGCTGCCATGTGCCAGTCTGTCTTTTATATCCTCTCGGCTTCCTGGCTTCTACCCCCTGGGCAGGGACTGACAAGGGACCCTGTGCATTCGGTGTTGAGCGTTCTGGAATGTTCTCTGCAGCACATGCTCTCTTGTTGCCCTAGGCAGGGGGCACCTGGAATGGGTCAGTGGTCCCACACGTGCTCGGTCTTCACTTTGTGCTGCCTGGAGCTTGCCTGTGCCCTCAGCCGCTCAGCACCCCTGCTCTCCACCGAGTCCCTGCAGAGGGACAGTGTGCACACGTCTGCACTCTCCACCCATCGGGATTTGTGTCGGGAGACACGGAACTGCAATGTTGTTTCAGGCACCTGGTGCCTTCAAGCACCATTTCCCACCACTCTGCTCAGCAACCAACAACTGTCACCACTGCAGCTGCCCGAGACACAAGTCCCAGCCGGAGCAGGCTCTGACACTGTGAAGTTATTGGGTGGAGGGGAAATGAAGACCAAAAAAACATTCTTGTAGCAAGTCCCAATCAGATCAGAAAGCTAAGCTGCACAAAGTCACCTCAAAGAAATGTTAAGCTGCAACACACATTGAAGCAAGACACCGAAAGGAAATGGCCAGCATGCTTAGGACAGCTGGGGCCATCCAGGATCATGTTCGTTTTAAGGAAGACTTGGATTTCACAGCGCAACCTGCTTCCGTTGATCCTGCTTTGAACAGTTGGGTGTTGAACTTGGAAACACTTCCCTCCTCATCTCTTCTATGATTCTGTGACCTCCTCTTTGACTTCTCGGAAAGGTATCTGACTTGCTAAAGTAATCAGCTTTAAAAGTTGTACAAAATGTATGGAAATGTTTGAGACACTGGATTTTAAACTAAAGAAGTCTGTGGTCTTTAGATATCAATGCTTTTTGTTTAAGTCCACCTTCCCTTAAAAGAAACAAAACCAGATTTTTTGTGGATCACCATCTTTTACTTCTTCAAACATATTTTAGCTCCAACACAGACACGTAGGACACCGCCACTTGCAGAGCTGCAGGCAAAACTGGATTGCATAATTTACAGCCAGCAGTTCCACTAAGGACAATGAAATGATAGTTCGCCAAGCCTGTCATAACTAATCAAGTGAAACGCATCTCAAATACAAGATATTTCACCGAAGAATAAATAACTATGCAGAAGAAAGAAGAGAAGAAAGTCGACTACAAAATACAGAATCCTCTCAGGTAGTTTCTCTATCACAAACACCACTGGTTCAATTCAGTCAATGCTGTGCAAGCAGAATTTTTAATTGGCTCTTATTAGCAGCAGCCTCTGCCAGGAGCTGAAGAACACCAGTTTGCACTGAACTCTTCTAGGTACAATTTATTCTGCCACTTCACTTTGTAGGGAGCCTGATTTATTTGACATCAATGGTTTGTAGAGATAATAAACCATGCAGCAATAATACCGTGACTCAGAGCTCATTTGCTAGTAGTCAAGTTTCTTGGCACCATGACAGGCAGAAGATCGTGCCTTGAAGAAGTATCTCTATAGATGCTACAGCTTTGAGATTAACAAATACAGAGCCCAGAAAACACATCTTTACTCCCACTATCAATTTTCTTTTGCCTGATTGATTGTGCTCAGCCTCAATTTGACCAAAAAGATTTTAAAAATCGGAGAACTATGCAAGCCAAAAAGCAACAGCCACTCAGTCCCAACAGATAACCAACACACAAGCATTTTATACTGCTTCTCTCCAAGGAAATGCTGTCCTCTATGTGCTTATAGAAACCAAGTACACAATTTAAAGTTTAAAGAAGTAAGAGACTCCTGTTTCAGGTAAACATCAATACTCAAGGAACAGCTACTTTATAAAACAGAAATCCAGAATTTTTTCACCTGAGTTCTCCAGCCCAATGATGTAGGTTTTATATGAGAACAACATCACTCAAATGCCTGTCCTTCTGGGAACTCAGTTCTTTGAATAATGTCAAACAAGTGAAAAAATAAAATAAAATAGAACAAGGAAGTAAGGAATTTAAAACTCACTCATTTAGATTCTTCTCCCTGGAAATACAAAGTACACAATCAGAATTTTTTCTAGTTGCATTAGGACAGTGTATGTCCCTTTTGTACCAAATCAACTGGCTACAGCACTTCAAAAATGCCTTATTCTGCACTGTTGTTTATTATGTTTATCTGCACCTCTGCTTAAGTGCCAGCTTTCACAAAGCAGCAGACACTACATGGTTACTGTCCTTCCTTCTTTCTCCCTATAAATATATGGTGAGTGAACAAAAATTAAAGACTTTAATTCTTATTTCAAAATAAGGCAAAATTGACAGGCATTAAAGATAATTCCAATTCTATTTTCACTTTACTTCTGTAGTTACAAAAATTACAACCAATAAAGGCTTTCAATATGCACATTATAATTTTAAAAAGGATAGTAGCAAACTACTTTTCAACTTATACTTTTTTTTGTTTTAAGGAATGCATTGAGTTCTATCCAAACACAGCCAAGAGAGTTAGAGGAAGTTATCAAAGTGGATGAACTTGTAAAAGCTATTTTAAACAAGTAATTTAAAAAGAAAATTATACGGATTACTAGGAAATCTCTTCACAGCTGTTTATTTAAACAAGTGCTCACTTGAAACCACTGAAGACAGCCATTTACACAGCTATTTTTATACAAGTCAAATCTTCAGCATGCAGAGAATAACTGCCTGGTGCCAGCTAGTGTTTCCATTCACACTCCTCATAATCCAAAGGTCTGATCTCTAGGTAAGCGTCAGAAAAATCAAGGACATAACAAGTTATGAAGGTAAGTCAGTCAATGAAACACACAAGAAAAAAAAAAAAACACAAAGCCTCCCAGCACTATTAACTGCTACCCCCAAGCTCCACAAAGGTAAACAGGGATATAGGGGATTTTGTTGGTAATGGTTTGGTTTTTAAATTAGTTAAGTAAGTTTTAAACCGTATGTGGTTTTGTTGAGCAATTTGATGTAGAAGTGATGCAAAGAGCATGTGGGAGACAATTACTGAACCTCAAAGAACTACAGGATATGCCCCATGCAAGCCCTACTCCCACGTAACGCCAAGGTAGCACCAGCAAGATACGCGCATTTGAGTCATGCAGAGCTCTTATCCGCAAGGTTAACTCCAGTTAAGACATTCAAGTAGATCATCTGATTTAATCATATAAAGAAGAAACGCTGCAGTTAAGGACCGAATTAACAGCCATGAAAAACTTTCATGAAAATGTAAAGAGTATTTCAGATTACAAGCTTCAGTTATCTGTGACAGTTCTATAATTTAGCCCTGGTTCTACTTCTTTAATAATTCTTGAAGAAAATATTGATGTTCACCTCTGCAAACAAACAAGAGAAGTCTTTACCATTACACAAGCAAAAATTCAAAGATTTTATCTAAGACGACCATGAGGCAGCCAGACCGTAGGCTTTGCTATTAAACAAACACAACTAACCAATTAAACAAGAAAGGTAAAGCATCCCTTTGAACAGAGCCATCCTAGTATTTGTGATAGCAGAAAAGAGCTTTCATTTAAAGGAAGACAGTAATCTTGCACGGTCTGCCCAGGGAGGTGATTGATTCACCTTCCCTGGAGGGGTTTAAGGGACGGGTGGATGATACTGAGGGACATGGTTTAGAGATGGGTGGGAATGGTTGGACTTGATGATGCAGTGGGTCTCTTCCAACCTGGTGATTCTATGATTCAGTACCATATAAGGCTTTGTCTGCTAGAACAGAAGTTCTCTGCATTTTTATCTCCAATATAAATACTCCACTGTCTTGTAGTTCTTTCATAAGAACCCAATAACAATATTTGATTTCATTCCCCCGAGTTGTAACTATGGCTCTTCACATGAGATTCGGTATTTCAAACTCCTACCTAAATCCCGGCTACTAAAACAGGACAAAATTCTGCAGTCTTACAGCCACTTTTGGAAATGTACAGGACTGGCAATCTTTTTGATATCTGATCTGCATCAGCTATTTTGGCTACAAAAATGCTCACGCCAAGACAGGTACACGTAATGACCATCTACTCTTTCTTAGGGGCAAATCAACAAGTGCAATCCATTTTCCTTGGGAAAGAGTTACCACTTAAAAATGAACAGCTTTTTAGTTGAATAACTATTGAAATATGCTCCTAAATAGAGCCATTCATTAGCCTTTGTGTTTATTTCTAATAGGGGAGAGTAAGAGTTCTGTGCATACTGTAGAAATTATACTGTTTAATATGTATTTGATTCTCATCTGTAAGAAAATTACTACTTAATTGCTTTTAAATAAAATACAAACTTTATACAATTTTAACAGGGCTTTTTGCATTAAGCATAGATCTAATAAGATGATAAGATGACAAAAATTGCTTGCAGTGACACAACAGCAATTGGTTTTTCAGTCTTTGTTATTTAAGGCTACAGAACCAGAACGTGCCGTCTTCCTCCATTTTGCACTTATCCCTGGCTAAATAATAAGAACATACTCAATATTTTTCAGCTTTCTATTAGTTTCTTGACTTCAAATAATAATTTTATTTGCGCTAACTGAAGAAGCAGAAATGAAGAAAAATTGTATTTGCATATGCAGGACAGTTTACAGATTCTAATATTTCAAATTCTAAATCCAGGCATTCTCAGCGTTATGCCCACTGTTTTTTGGCAGCTACCTATGTACCAGACATCTTTATTCAAGTTACATAAATTATGAATTTGTAACCAACCGAGAGGTTCTGCCAAAAGCTTACAGTTGTCTGGCTGTCCTCACACCTTTGAAGAACTGTAATTATACTGGCAGACTTCCAGTCCCAGATCTGCTAAAAATTACTATTAGAAATTGATAGCTTTTCTTAGTTAAACCCTTAATTTTCATTTCAGTCTGCTGATTTGATGATTGCTAAAATCTTTTATGTTGTTTCAGATACTTTTGTAGATTAAAAAAAAAAAAAAAAACAAAAAACCACTTCATCCAGATCAAGTACATTCTCTATAGATTAAGACACTTGTGCTCAAATCAAAAGCAGACAGAAAAAAAAAATAAAATAAAACCAAACCCCTATACTTACAAATACTTTGATCAAGGGCGTGTGGAGAAGCCAGAAGTTCAAAAAAACAGCCTAACTCCCATTTTCAAAAACCAATCCAGCCCATGAATGCTGTCGTCAACAACTCATAAGATGAACGAGTAGGTTGCTTGATCCATTTTGTATTTCACTGATATCATAACTTTTAAATAATATTTAACAATCTGCACAGTAATCTAAGTTGTAGGCTAACTAGCAGTTAAACTTGCCTATCAAAAAGTCACAACATTCAGCATTATTAAACAGCTAACTGGCAAATTATATGCCTCAATTAACATGCTGAGTGAATTAGTTCACTCAGATGAACAAGACTTAGAAATCTCAGATTAAGATACAAATAAAATCAAACCACCAAGTCTTTTCTACACGTCCTTCGCCAAATCACCCACTGTTTGTCAAACCACAGGGCAAGGAGGAAGGGAGAAGTGGAGTAAGGCATTGCTTTGCCCAGCTCTGGCTAGGAGGCGCAACGAAACTTAACAAGAATTAACATTCCCACATCCCAAGGAAAGGCGGCCAGGAAGCACCTCCGCAAGGGCCAGGCCAGTTTCCTCGAGCTCAAACATCGCTTTACATTACCATGTTCAAACAGGTCACATATGCGAGCACAGGCACAGTACGAGAATTTGTATGGGCATCAAAATAAAATAGAACCACAGAATGATTGAGGTCGAGAGGGGCCTCAGGAGGTCATCTGGTCCAACGCTTCTGCTCAAGCGGGAACAGAGTCAGCTGCCCCGATCCAGCTGCTTCTGAACATCGCTAAAGAGGGAGCCTCCGCAGCCTCTCACGGTAGAAGTGTTCCTGCGGTTCAGAAGGCACCTTCTGTTTCAGTTCATGCCCACTGCCTCTGGTCCTGCCGCTGGGCACCAAGTGCCTGACTCCCTCCCTCCAAGTATCTGTACACATTGATGAGATTCTCCTGAGCCTTCTTTCTCCTGGCTGAGAAGTGCCAGGTGTCTCAGCCTATTCTCACAGGAGGGATGCTCCAGTTCCTTCATCATCTGTATGGCCCTTGTGGCTCACACACACATCAGCTCATTATGTATTTACTGCCTTAGTTATCCCAGGTCTCTGGGTCCTTCGTTAATTTACTTTTCATAACTCAAATAGCCAGAAAACAGTTAAATTTTTTTTTTTCTTTTCTAAAGCCAGAAATAACCTATGTCTTGGTAGCTGAACTCAAGACTTAGAAACAAGAAAAGTATCATCCTCCAACCTTGTACATAAAACAGACAATATTGGACATGAAAAACATGTCTATGAGTTAATTTTACATTAGCACATTACAAAATTTACAGTTTAACAGGAATGACTTTAAGTAAATAGATCTATTTTCTGCACTGACACAGCTAGGACTTCTATATTTTGTCAGTGAAGTCATAAGAAAGCTAGCGACTTCACAGAAGCAACTGTGACCCCTATAATCAACTTTCCATTCCCCACAGGCTGAGGGATGTTATTTACCAACCATAAAATGAACAATCAAGTCAAAAGAGAAAAAGTTACCTGGAAACCTTAAAATGTTATCATGAAATCGCCTGTGCAAGCACTGCTTACATAGCTAACGATAGCCAAATGCTTTAAGGAAAAAACTTGTGGTATTTGTGGTTTTGCTTTTTAAGACTAGTAGCAGTTTCACAACCATAGAAGAAACAGAAGAATTTCTAAGCCAAGATAAAAAAACCCACATTACCACACCAGTTACTTTATGTAAATTCATTGGAATAGAGAAGTTGTTTAAAAACCATATTTTTCAGTTTCACAATTAACTGAGCCACAAATTAAAATGTTACAGCTTTTGAACCACCAGCTTGTGTTACCGTTCCATCTTTCATCTAAAGTACCATCATTTGAATAAGACGTAATTATAAAAATAATTGATCAATTTTAGCTAACTCCAAGTTTCATGTAACACATTTTCAGATAATTAACTTTATTCTAAAAGTTGCTAAATATAAAGGCAAAGGTTTTTTACTTTCTTCTAGCCAACCCAGGGGTTTTGCCTTTTTCTTTCTTGTTTTTCCCCCTTTTCCCATTTCTGTTGTGCAACTAACACTTTTGTGTCTTTAACGTATGATGTGTTGTTGAGACCAACCTAGAAGCAACAACTGGACAAGGTTTAGTTCCCTCATGAAAATCACAAAGATAAGAACCTTGCAGAGCAGAGATTTTTAGGATCCAGTGGAAGTACATTAAGAAAGCAACAGAGGTTTAGAGGAGTATCAGTAGCAGACCTGAAAGTCAGCTTTGGAGAACAGGTAAGTTTATCAAAGACCGTTCCTTGCTTCAGATGGTAAGAAAAAAAGGTACTCCCAGTGCACAGCAGTTGAACTGATAAGCAATTTAAGAACTTCAGTTGCCTCTTGTTTAAGCAATTTTTACAAGGACAGAGAGATTGAGGAATTGTGTTAGAGGATGAGGGAAGCAGGAGAGAGAGGGGTAATGGTTTACCTAATTCATACACTAATGAAGTCTGCAGTAACACCAAGCATGACAGTGAAAAAGAACAGGGAAATTTCATTCAGTGAATAAATTTAAGTTAAGCAGACAAAAATATTTTTAATCGGAAAAGCATTTGTGTATTGCGCAAAAATCACATGAATCCATATCTACATCATGTAAAGGTATTTCATGTTCTATAGTCTCAAAGTTTAAGAAGCTTATGAACAGCGCAGGTAACCTCTAACCGTGACTGCCAGCCGACGGGTCCCTCTGTGACATGCAAAGTAAATTCCAAAACTGGGGCTGAGCAGGTATACGTTATACATACGCACGCTGGCATGAGCTGTATAGACAGACAGGCAGATAAACCCACGCGCACCAGTAAAACATTGACGGGGCCCTTCTCTAGTCCTGAGGCCAGGTGGTACCAGCTGCATCCTACATACAGCACTTGAACCTTAAATCTCCCCAGGCTCCATGAGACATGGTTTTAGCTGGAAGACAAACATTTAGGTGGGGAAGGGAGCCATTCATATAAGTTTATTTACAGACTGTCAAACAGAAAGCTATATGTCAAACAGAAAGTCATATGCAAGGGAACTGGGTGATCAGGCCCAGCCAACACGGGTTCACGAAAGGCAGGTCTTGCCAAACTAACCTGATCGCCTTCTGTGACAAAGTGACTCAGCAGCTGCTGGACGAGGGAAAGGCTGTGGAAGTATCTTCCTGGACTTCAGTAAAGCCTTTGACACAGTTTCTCCCAGCATTCTGCTTCAGAAACTGTCACCTCTGACCTGGACAGGTGCACACTCTGCTGGGTGGAAAACTGGCTGGATTGCAGGGCCCAGAGAGTGCTGGGAAATGGAGTTAAATCCAGCTGGAGGCCAGTGACAAGTGGTGTCCCCAGGGCTCAGTGCTGGGTCCAGTCATGTTCAGTGTCGTTACCAACGACCTGGATGAAGGCATTGAGTCCTCCCTTAGCAAGTTTGCGGATGACACTAAACTGGGTGGAAGCTGGATCTGCTGGAGGGTCAGGAGGCTCCAAAGGGATCCGAACAGGCTGGACAACTGGACTGAGACCAATGATACGAGGTTTAACAAGGCCAAATGCCGGGTCCTGCACTTGGGGCACAACAACCCTAAGCAGAGGTACAAACTAGGAGAAGCCTGGCTGGAAAGCTGCCAGGAGGAGAAGGACCTGGGGGTGCTGGTTGACAGCGACTGAACATGAGCCAGCAGTGGTCCAGGTGGCCAAGAAGGCCAATGGCATCTGGGCTTGTATCAGACACGGCGTGACCAGCAGGTCCAGGGAGGTTCTTCTCCCCCTGTACTTGGCACTGGTGAGACCGCACCTCGAGTCCTGTGTTCAGTTCTGGGCCCCTCACCACAAGAGGGATGTTGTGGTTCTGGAGCGAGTCCAGAGAAGAGCAACGAAGCTGGGGAAGGGGCTGGAGAACAAATCTTATGAGGAGCAGCTGAGAGAGCTGGGGGTGTTTATCCTGGAGAAGAGGAGGCTGAGGGGAGACCTCATTGCTCTCTACAACTACCTGAAAGGAGGTTGTGGAGAGGAGGGTGCTGGCCTCTTCTCCCAAGGGACAGGGGACAGGACGAGAGGGAATGGCCTCAAGCTCCACCAGGGGAGATTTAGGCTTGAGATTAGGAAAAAGTTCTTCACGGAGAGGGTGGTTAGGCATTGGAACGGTCTGCCCAGGGAGGTGGTTGAGTCACCGTCCCTGGAGGTGTTTAAGGTGAGGGTGGATGAGGTGCTTAGGAGCATGATTTAGGGATTGGTGGGAATGGTTGGACTCGACAATCCGGTGGGTCTCTTCCAACCTGGTTATTCTGTGATTCTGTACCAATGGCCAGCTGGGCAGGCAAGCTTACCTTGGGACTCTTAGACAGTCCAAAGCTAAGCTAATTCAAATCAATATTTTTATTGGCTTGTACTTGATGATTACAGAATCAGATGCTTAGCTTTGGCACTTTGGACATTTTTGCTTGACGTAAATTTTTCCCTTTGAAGTTTTACAAACAAATATTGTATGTTTTAACTACACAGAGTTGAATTTCTCAGTGTAAACAATGAAAACTGATTATGCTCATTAGAATTAAAACAATTAACATAGCTGCATTTTGATAAGAATTCAATTCTGACCTTAGAGACAAGAATTTTTTAATTTATTTTCTATTAAACATTGCATAAAACAGTAGGAAAACCAAGCAAACCAACCCAGGCAGCAGCTCTCGGCCCTGGGCACGGCAAAACTCAAACTATACCGTCATCTTTTCTAAAAATCAAAGCACTATAGTGTTACATGGGGGTCGGCTCTGCACAACAACCCTAAGCAGAGGTACAAACCAGGAGAAGCCTGGCTGGAAAGCTGCCAGGAGGAGAAGGACCTGGGGGTGCTTGTTGACAGCGACTGAACATGAGCCAGCAGTGGTCCAGGTGGCCAAGAAGGCCAATGGCATCTTGGCTTGGATCAGATGCGGCGTGGCCAGCAGGTCCAGGGAGGTTCTTCTCCCTCTGTACTCGGCACTGGTGAGACCGCACCTCGAGTCCTGTGTTCAGTGCTGGGCCCCTCACCACAAGAAGGATGTTGAGGCTCTGGAGCGAGTCCAGAGAAGAGCAACGAAGCTGGTGAGGGGACTGGAGAACAAGAGGAGCGGCTGAGAGAGCTGGGGGTGTTTAGCCTGGAGAAGAGGAGGCTGAGGGGAGACCTCATTGCTCTCTACAACTACCTGAGGGGAGGTTGTGGAGAGGAGGGAGCTGGGCTCTTCTCCCAAGGGACAGGGGACAGGACGAGAGGGAATGGCCTCAAGCTCTGCCAGGGGAGGTTCAGGCTGGACATCAGGAAAAAATTTTTCACAGAAAGGGTCATTGGTCCCTGGCAGAGGCTGCCCAGGGAGGGGGTTGAGTCCCCTTCCCTGGAGGGGTTTAAGGGACAGGTGGATGAGGTGCTGAGGGACACAGGTTAGTGATTGATGGGAATGGTTGGACTCGCTGATCCGGTGGGTCCTTTACAATCTAGTGATTCTGTGATTCTAAGTGGCAGAAAATTAAGAGTACCTGATGCATACCTTGAGTAAAAGGTACAGGCACATAAGGACACCAAGAGCTATCACCACTCCTGAGATACTGTGGCAAAAGCATCCAAATGTTTTCCACAACTTCAAGTAACAAATTACTTCATTCATTATATTTTATTTTCTCCGCTACACAAAGAGCTTCCTGGTTTTATCCAACTGCATGTTAACTCACACTGTGATAGAGCAACGCAAGCCTGGTAGTCAACCAGGCAGAGTTTTACCCTCCCACCTGCACAGTAACTAAGGGGAACAGAAAAACATACCTTTACAGTTGTATATAGCACAGTCAGCATTTCCACAGACCAGGCCACGCAGTTGTTAAACTACCTGCTATTAGTTGAGAGGATCAGGAACTAGCAAGTTCCCTTGCTTCAATGCAGGATCATTAAATATGCACATTCCTACCTGCCTCTCACTAGTACAGAACTAATCCCTGCAATATTTCCTTTTACAAGTAACCTGTGTTATATGTTATCGTGAACACCAAAATTGCCTCTGCCCGGTAACTCCCTTTGAAACTTTCAACCACATTAATAATATCTTTTAAAATATTAAGCTACATAAGTTACATTGTTGTATGTCTAAAGAGAAATTGATGTGAACAAGTTGCTTTAAAACTGCCTCTAATCAAATAAACCATTTCAATATAAACCAGCCATCCAACCAAATGAAGTTATCTTACGTCTACAGCAGTTTGAATACATCAGCCTTTTTAGAAAATCCTGGAAATAAGAACCTAATATGGCATATTTCAAGAAATCAATAAAACTATATTCAGTAATGAGGCACAAAGAAGCAGAGTGTTCTGAGAGGCAGGGTTATGAACTAAGGCCATCCTGGAACTGCACTTTCTGTGAAAATCATTTTTCCTTTTTGGTTCTTTTAACAAGATCTTTTCCAGCAGCCACACATACTTAGGAACCTATTCAAGCAAGATTTTGCTATTTTACTAGACATTTATACAGAAATTAACACAGTGGGAACCTAATTTGGTTCTAATCTGTAGACTTGTGGAATAGTAAAATACATGCATACAGTAATAAAATAAGTCTCTTTCCTGCTTTTAAGAATGATTTAAAGAGTGAAATGTGCCATTCTATACAGATTCAGACACTGCTAATCCAATTATGTTTCGAAACAAACCTAAAATAATGTCCTGCGTATGTAATTTTATGATAGTACTCAATCTAAGACAGCATTCATAACAAAACAAGAGAAAAAAAAAAGAGCAAAGTACAAACGGCAGCTATAAAAATGTCTCACACAAATTCTGTTCCCTTCAGACATCTTCCTTACTGGCATTGGCCATTTAAAATTGCACTGAGTTAACTCATTTGTGAGACACCCAGAACTATTTAGGCTTAAGTAATGACCAAAAAAATCAGAATGCTGAGAACACAAAAGAAGTCTCAGTGGAATATTACCAATTTTAACAAGCTCTAGGTATTCCAAAAAGCTGGCAAAAAAATACTCAAGTAGACCAATTTCTCTCCTGGAAATAAAGCCATGGTTAGCAGAATTTGAATACTAAAATATTATCATACAACCAGAAGTACAGCATATGTGCACAATTACAAAAAAAAAAACTTGAACAGCATTCTTGCAAAAGCAAAAAAAAAATTTTAGAATGGAAACTTACTTGTGCATATTTTCCACTCCTATTATGATCATGATATAGTAGGAAATTCCACTTTGTATAACAAAATGTAAGGCATACCTAGGAAAAAAAAACAGTAAACCCTTATGACATTTTGATTAATTACAAAACAGCATGCATTTATTTTCTTAATGTGATATTAAATAACCTTGTCAAAAGTCAACTCCATCACTGCCTCCAAAAACCCCTTTTGCTCTATTTAGGTTCTCTGCAGCCATCCTTTCTGCTGGGAGCTTTGCCCTTTAGCGCGACACAGACAGCAGTAAGGAACAAAACCTACAACCTCAGCTAGAATTCTCCAGCTTATAAACAAGAATAAAGTAAATGCTGATAATCATTAAAATACAAAGAATATTTCTCATAATACTTCCACTTGGCATTATTTCACAAGTAAATAACTTGAATATTTTGTGGTTCAGTTTCCAAACTCATCTTTTTACTTGTTTGCAATAGCTTTCTTGGGTAAGGCCAATAATATCCTCATCTCCACGATATGAGCTACTACACCATTGTTGTTGGGGGGGAAGCTGTTCTACTTTTTAAAGAAGTTATTCTTCAGTAAACCAGTAGAGCATTGGTGACAAACCTTCACCAGTGACTAGTAAGTTAGTCCTCTCTCGCTCTGGCACTTTAAGTGCCTCAGTAACATACTTAGTTGGGACACACTGGTCTAGTTTAGGAATTTCTCCCATAAAAAGCAGCCTAAAAAGCAGTTAGTTTGGTTGTAGTGTTTCTTTCAGCTTATCATCAGCAATTTCCTAATTTCACTCCTCATCTATTTATAAGGTGATGTCTTCAAAGACTTTAAACAAGAAATCCAGTTCTACCCAGTTAAAATCCTACAAAGTCTACACAAGGTGAACTGAGGGAAAAAAACAATTAATTTGGATATTAACTGACCTTGAAAAATCTTGACTTTTTATAGAAGACCTAGTCTGCACACACTCTAATGTTTTACCTGCTAGCTAGTCTCATTTAAGATACGACTACCTAAAGTTCAAATGCACATTTAATAAAAGCAATTGCTAACTAAAACATACTCACTTTTCCTATCAGCCATGTATTAGCAACATAGCGTAGCAAATACAAGCAGTAGTGAAATCATAAAAATTTAAGAGGTTTGCTTCTTAAATGGAGAAAAAGATGTAATAAAGTACCAAAGTATGAAAAATTTGGGTTGACACAGAGTACCATATCACAATTACAGTCTCTGAAAGCATTTCTCTTCAGGGTTGTTAACAGTAGCACTAGGACTGATCTTTGATTCAAAAATGAAACAGGATGCATTTAAGTACATTTACCAAAGTACTAAGTTTTAGCTCTGTACAAAGGGGATTCCCAGGCTGAATAAAACCAAGCCCTCAAAAAAATCATGCTTGTCTAAATATATACTTAAGCAATGGTAAAAATGGTTGGCACAAATGCAACAGAAGTATCATCTTCTCAAAGAACGCATACTTTTAACATCCCAATTGGTGTTCTTTCTTTTGGCACTTTTGAAAAACTGAAAGTTTTAGAGTCTTTAGTTCCATGACTGTAAGAAAAAAAGCTTTTAGTAAAATAGATACTAATTGCTGAAATAATTGCTTTCAACATGATTCAAAGCACACTAGAATAATCTGGATTTCTACAATGGCATAAAATCTCTGATTCCTTCTCCAGGACGTATTGCCAATGAGAGGCTTGCATAAATCTTTATTATGACTGCTGGGGGCAGAAGTTGTTCTTTTGTAGTGTCTCCCATCCCCAAATTTCAGACATGAATATATTGTTAACACTTTCTCATTACAAGCTACAATTAATGATTTCTTTATCCACTGCTTTGGATACAGAATGCACTTCTAAAGCTTACACTGCTCTCTCACAAACCCACACACAGTAGCACCTACCTCCTGTATCATCCTCCTCCTCATTTGGTGCTAAGACTGGAAGTCTTTGACATCAGATCATTGTGTCAAAGCAGGATACCATGTCCAAAAGTTTAAGAAATGTATGGACTTACGGAATATACACAACTAAATGGCACATGTAACTCCAAAGAATAAAACTTACCATTTTTTTTTCTTTTCCTAAATTTAAAAGTAATACACACTAACTAGTGCTGATAAGCCTCTGCAACATGCCATGGTAGAGGCCAGATCTGAGGTTTGGAATTCCAAGATTTATACACACTGTGTGTACACAGACTCGTGTGCACAGACTGCGTTCGTCTTTCCACCTGCACAATAGCTTCATTAATTCACCCTAGTTCAGTAATACTCTGCAATAATCAGTATAAATAAATCTTCTATAAGCTGTGAATGTGCTTTGTTTACCTTGCAATAAAACAAAACTAGCATTTAATTAATCTTAAACCTGCTTGGGAAGATGAGAGCCAATTAAAAAGCTAAATTTTTAAAGAAAAAAAAATATTCACCTAAGTGCATACCCTTTACCAGCCCTACTAACATTCTGGCTTGCTACACTGTGAGATGATCAAGATGTGAAAAGAGTATTCACGGAAAAATTGTGTTTTAAAAAAAAAATCCAAACCACACTCTCCCTCCAAAACATAAAAGAGAAACCCCACGCACACAAAAATGGCCCCTAGTTGTGGGCCTTTTAGCATAAGGCAGACACTGAGGGGCTGGAGCGTGTCGAGAGGAGAGCAACAAGGCTGGTGAAGGGGCTGGAGAACCAGTCTTAGGAGGAGCAGAGAGGTAGCTGGGGGTGTTCAGCCTGGAGAAGAGAGGGGAGACCTCACTGCTCTCTACAACTGCCTGAAAGGAGGTTGTATAGCAAGACAGGTGATGGTCTCTTGTCCCAAGTGAGGAGTGAGAGAACAAGAGGAAACGGCCTCAAGTTTTACCAGGGGAGGTTCAGGTTGGCTATTAGGAAAAAATTCTTTACTGAAAGAGTGCTAAAGCATTGGAACTGGCTGCCGAGGGCAGTGGTACGAGGTAAACTGCACCTGCTCATCCTCCCCAAAACCACAGGGAGACTGTGTTAGTTACTAGTCTGAAAAAGGAAGATCTTTCAAATTTTGTGCAACCCATCAGAAAATTTAAGCTCGTGTCTGTACAATTGCAGCAGCTAAAAAGAACAGAATTCAGAAATAAGATTCTTCATAACAAAACATTGCTTCCCTGCAAACAAAAAATTAAAATCTACAAGTCCCTGAAAAGTGAATGTAAATGCAACTTACCATCCAAAACAAAAAAGTGCAAGATAAAGGCCCAGGAGGGTTGCGACAACATGTCTTATAAACGGGCTAGTTTTGCTTGAATGAAGGTATGTTCGGAACCAAACAGCCGCAAGCAAGGCAAACAGTTGGCACACTACAAAGTTGACCTGCATAAAAAAAAAAAGAAAAAAGTTCTCACACACTTGTGTATTAAAAAATTGACAGAAATATCTACACAGTATTAGCAATTTGCAGAACCTTTGGCTCTGCCACAGCTCTTACCACAGCACATCATACTCAAAAAGCTTCTCCCAAGAACCCCCTACTCCAGAAAGCACAGAACAGCGCTCTTCTGAGCAGCTAAGAAAAGAGGCCAAACCTGCAGAGGCAGTTTATGCATGAATCAAGAAAGTAAAGTAATTTTTACTTATCTTCCTGTAAAATATTCTAGCTGCCAAACCATGAAACTGTTCTCACTCTCTGTGAAGACTTGGGTTGGGCTTTCACTTTTTTTTTAAGTGAGCATGACTTGGAAATAAGTATCAGCTACACAAGTCACTGGCAGATCACTTCAGCAGCCTGTGTGGGCTAAACAAAGTGCACACAATCAGATAAACAGCTTGGCAGCACAATGGATTCTCTTGTACATTCGAGTAGGATAGTTTCAGAAATTCCTCCTTCCTTCAGGCCATTTACTTTAGAAGATAGAAAAACCTCTTGTATATTAAATATTTAAAGATACTAGGGCACTGAAAGGAAAAGCGGAATTAATAAAATACAAACCAGTGACTAAGAAAGAATCATCCTGACTGTGGCCTGCAAAAAAGTTTAACAGTAAGGGTATGATAAAGAAATAATTTCCTCAAATACAGAAACCACTACCAAAACTGGCTCAAGTTACACAAAGGCATTTGAATACCTTTATTTAGAAAAAGATACTTTCCACTCCCTGGATTTTTCTTTTTTCCTCCATAGAAAACTGCCTAACAATTTTCCTTGTCTACAAGCAACATCCCAAGCAAACACAAGCAACAGGTCGTAAGCACCACAATAACAAGCAACTTTCATCCACTGCAATATACACTAAATCTTAATACCGCAGGGTACAACGGCAGCACCGCGCTGATGTTCATGAAGCCGGCCTTACGCTGAGGGCTGCAGCAGGTTAACACCTTAACTCGGCTCCTCCATCCCTTCATCAGCCTTCGGCCAAGCCTCTGGCAATAACAGGTAAGGGTGTGAGAATATGCAAGCACAGCTACAGGAGATGGTAAGGAACACCAGCTACCTACAGAGCTCTCTCCTCTAACAATTGCATAGGTGCCCTATTCGCAAATCCAAGGACAGCTCCCCCTTTTCTGAATCACACCAAACCTTTCTATAATACAGAGTTACACAAGCATTAAGTGCTGGCAGGGAAAAAAGCTCAGAAAGCAGGGCTGCTCTTTTTACTAGGAGCAGTTCCCTAACCTAAGCCATCATGTACACTTTGCCATGCATTCTCTTACTCTCACATCTACATTATGCTTTTAAGAGTATTTGAAAAATCCTAAATGATTGAGGACATATTCTTTCAGGGCATAACTTGACCTGTTTTTTCTCTCCTTTATAAGCAGTGATGCAAATTAAACAGAACCACATTCATAACACAGGATGAGTCTGTGGATTTAGTGGAAAAATTTCATACAAAACAATCAAGTTTAACCACTGAATGGGAAAAAAAAATGATTATGTTTTTAATAAAGGAGGCAATAAATAAAATAAAGCCAAAGTGAGCAACTACAAATTCAGTGTCATGCTTGATATTTATTACAGGAATTACACTATGAATACTACAGAGCATGTTGCTGACCTAAAGAACTGGCACTCAAGACAGACTAAGAGTTCAACAGAGACAGGAGAAAATTGGGACAACTCTGTAGTGAAGTCAAGATTAAGAAATCACAGGAAGAAACAAGCATTAATATCTGTGCATAAATGATAGCACAATGGAAAGTTAGCACTGCTGGCTTTATTGACTGCCCAAACATCACTGCTTTGGCTGCATTACAGACGATTTACCAGCTGGTGCCTCATGATGCCCCTCTTTTCCAGATTACCTCTCAGAACAGGATAGCAAGTGCCTGAGAATAAGAGCAGTCATCATCTGGCTCCTAGCATTACTATGGCAAGCTGGACCAGTGCTTGGCATCTCTGACCTGTATCATCATCATCATCTACAGAAGCAGACAAGCAAAACAACAAACCTGGAATTTCACAATTCAGGGTAAACCTGCAGGTCTGGAATGTGGAAAAACCTCATAAAAAACATGCAAAGAGAATCTGAGAATGGTGCCCTCTCTCCAAGCCCCTCCTGCTGATTCCTTTCATGGGTACTTGCTCTTGCTTTAAATTATTCACCCAAATGACCAAATCCATATCTGAAAAATGGTACTCTGTTAAACAAAAAACCTCTACCTTTCTCCATAAGAATATTTTGAGAACAGCAACAAAAAGCAGGATTAGCATACCTGTAGACAAACCTCACAAGCAAAACTTCCAGGGATGTCAACCCATGATGCTGTTTTGAGCACACAAAAGACTTAACCAAGACAATCCTGTTCCAAAAGCTTCTCACAGTGATTCCAAACTTACCAGTGGGCATTTTTAAACTGCTCTTCCTGAAATGTGTACAAAAGTATGCATACTTTTATTCATAACGGACACTGCCACAATGTTTGCACACCACCTGCATTCCTTCTCTACTCTAACCAACCCAATCCCTTCACTTGCCTCACTGAATACTACAATGCAGATCACAAATCTGCAAACCTGGGGGTGCTTTGTATTACATCAAATCCTCTGAAAGCTTTAAATACATATTTGTAAAACCAGGCTATGCAGCAGTTAAGATTTCAAAGCCACACAGCTTCAGTTTAGCCTTTACACATACCTACTTCTGGTGCTGTTCTTCCTGCTGCTTTATTCCATTTTCCCCAGCAGGATTCCTGCTTCACTCAGCAAATGGACAATTGCCTGGTTTTTGCACTCATCCCATGACCCATTAAATGCTTTCCATCTGCATCCTACACTGAATACAAAACGCTTGCATTTCCCATACGCATGTTTATGCGTATCTGTCCATAATGTGGGAAGACTTCATAAAATAAATGTAAATTTTGCAATAACTTGCAGGATCAGTATCCCTGTTCCTGTTTTAAAGGTAGGTTACTGGCACACAATGACAAAAGTCCAAAGGGCAAAATAAATACCTACTAACTTTGGGTGCCCAATGTCAGACACGTAGTGCCTGTTCCTCAGTAAGTACTTTTAACAGAACTTTAAAAGGAACTTTGAAAATAGAACTTGAACCGCTATTTTGAATATCTCGCGTGCCTATAAGTCAGGTCAAAAGTTAACTCAAAATGCAAGCAAAACTGAAACCCATCACTACCACGTATTTTTATTACATTGTCTCTCCGGTTGACTGAAACTCTGTGGTTTACTAAGGATTTGTATTCCATATAAGGGAAGGAGCTCGTATGGAAGAGTCCGTGACCATCACTGGGCTGTGTTACAGTCACACAAGTAATCCTCATCCGACATTTTTGCAGACTTTTGAGCATCTGCTATCACAGGCTATATATTCACTTGGAAAGCATGCTGAGAATCTGATTTCTTACGTCTTAAAAAGACACAGAAAACACAGCAATTCTACCACAAAGTCAAAGCTTATCATTAGCAATTACCTCTGGGTGCTTCAGTCCAAAGCACAAATTTCTACCACTTCAGCTATCAGAAATATATACTCATTTCTACACACAAATAAGATTAAACTCATGCCAATACTATAAGGGACAAAAAGAGAAACAGACTCTCTGGGCTCCAAGACTATATTCCATTCGCTTCCAATTCCAGCAGCGAGACAACACTTGTATTTACACAGCATTTCAGTTCAGATGAGTTCCTCCTAGTCGTCCTCACTTCCAATGCTTTGGCATGCATTGTACAGTGGTGTCTAAATACATAAATTTGATTTCTTTTAAGCTAAACTGAAGTGGATGTCTTCAAGGAATTACTCAGTAGAATCCCCTGGGACTTGGTCCTCCAAGATAAAGGAGAGGAACACAGCTGGAAAATATCCAAGGATACTTTACATAAGGCACAATGCCCCATCCCTGGAGGTGTTTAAGGCCAGGCTGGATGGAGTCGTGGGTAACCTGATCTATTGGGACGTCCTTGCCCAGGGCAGGGGGGTGGAACTAGATGATCTTTAAGGTCTCTTCCAATCCTAACTATTCTATGATTCTATGATCTAGCCCATGGACTGACCTAGACAAAGTACTATTTACCAAAATTATTATAGCATCACTGTTAAATCATCAATGCCAATCATTTCATTCCATGGAAACATTCTTCCTGTACTGCACTACTTGCTGAAGTAAACGAAGCCAAAACTTAATGTTCAGCCTTTTACTAGCTCTATTTCCCATCTTTACCCCCATGAACCAAAGTGGAGCTGCCATACTGATCCACTGTATCCACACGCTGGGACAGATGAAGAACTAAAGATACAGAGACTGCCTTGAAACACAACAGAAAAACTAATCTGGCTGCCTAGGAGACAAACAGAACAGTCATTCAAACAGAGCTGGACATCACCATCATGAAAGCACCCACCAAAACCAGGCAGTAAACCAAGATTTTGTTGGCAGACATTATATCCAGTAACTTCAACACCTGGGAAAGGTACAGTCGCATACCTTTTGAAAAATACTGTAAGAGCTTGACATAAGTTTGAGTACAGGCAAAATATATCTTTTAAACACCTCATAACTTGGTCAGATGCAAGCAGAACACCTAGAAAGAACAAAGACACATTCGCAAAAGCAACACAATTCATTCACCGAACTAAATTCTAAACTTGTCTCCCCTAAGTCATAAAACTTGTTCTAGTAAGCAGCTCCAGTTTTATAGCTATACTTAAAGCTGAGACTTCCTACCTGATGCAGATGCATAGCACAGCAAGTTTCACCCTGGACAGTTACAGTTTACCACATGTATAAAAAAACAGACACAATTTTTTACCTCCTCAAGTACAGGTCATATCAACAGCTCAGCTTATCATGACAGTAACACCTTAAAGGCCCATAGAAAGAGCAACATCATAGTTATGTGCACAGAAGAATAAAAAAAAAAAATCTTTACGATGATAATGCTGATTATCACCACTGTTTGCTCAGCAATGGTTAATGCAGCTGTCTGTTCAATACCACTTAGACATATTAAGCTATCACAAAACCAGTAGCACGTATTCTAGCAATTTAAAAGTTAAATCTGCTATTTAGGTGCAAGACAGTGCAGTTTACAGACACACTTTGTGCTAAATGTAGCAGTAAAACACAAGCACAACTTCACACTTCCAGCGTTTGTAAGCAGCTATATAAAATGCAAATTCATTATATCATCAAATGCATCAAGCTATCTACATATGTTTTCCATTTGCATTAACTGTGCAAAAGTCAATACAAAGTTTATAATTAAACTTTAACTAATTTATTCTAGTATTTTAAACATATAAGTGTAATTTGTCATGCAATTGTAAAAACAAAGTTATTTCTTAGGAAAAAAGTGTTTGAGGGATCAATTCTTTAAATAAAGAAAAAGAAAATGAGAAAAAGGTCACAGACTGCTACAAGGATTTCCATCATCAAGAAATATTGGCAAACACTTGATTTGAACAGCTAGAAATCTCAAATCTTCTAATAAACGCAGCAGCATTTTTAATAAATCATTAAAGAAACGTTTAAGTCCATGTAAAGAAGAAAAACAGAAGTAAACATTATTTCTCCTATTAAACCAATTTTTAATGTACTGCTGTTTAATTTGTATCCACTAATTGATATTTTAGGCTAAGGTTCCTCCTCACATCAGCTATATTTTAATATCAGAAGCCAATAGCTGCAGCCAATCCCTTCAGCTTCACAGCACAGAAGGCATTTGCCTCACTCAAAAACACTGCCAAAGCAGCAAGGGAATTTTACAGGTATAGATAATTGCTAATTGGATAGCACAAATTAATCATACATGCCCACAGAGTCTACAAGCGGCCGAGAAGCAGCAACATAACTGTACAAAGTTGTGCATCCTGGCTCTAGCGAGGCACTGAGAGCTCCAATCACCTCCCGGGGCAGCCTGTTCCACTGTTTCACCACCTTTCAGTGAAGAAATTTTTCCTGGTATCTAAGCTGAACCTCCCCTGGCACAACTCGAGGCCATTCCCTCTTGTCCTGTCGCCTGTCACCTGGGAGAAGAGGCCAGCACCCCCCTCATTTCAGGGAACTGCAGGGAGCTACAAGGTCTCCCCTCAGCCTCCATTTCTCCAGGGTAAATCACTCCAGTTCCCTCAGCTGCCTCTCACAAGGTTTGTTCTGCAGACCCTTCAACAGTCCCATTGCTCTTCTCTGGACGCACTCCAGCCCCTCAGTCGCAGAATCACAGAATGGCTTGAACTGGAAGGGACCTTAAATATCATCTGATTCCACCTTGTTCTGTCCAGTTTCTAAACTTCACCCAGCATAAAAGAGAAGGAATAAATAGCTTGAACAATTATTCAATAATCACCTGCTGCCACATGACCAAGAACTTAAGAATAACTACTATTTCAAACCAATGATCAGTTTTCCAACTATGTCCTTAAAATTGTTGCACAAAAAAAAAAAAAAAAAGAACAATTCCCACAGTAACACTTAAAACAGCAATACCATTACAAGAACCAAAATCAGTGTGTTTGGTAGTTTTCTTGAATTTGTTGGAAAATGTCAGAAAGAGAAGTCGAGAGACAGTGGCACAGTTATCTGACAAAGCTGAAAGACGCTTTAGAGATTAATTCAGAGAATATTTATTCTCTAAGTGATAGGAACAGGCATTCCTCTTTCAACGCAAAGATCAGAGATCTTGTGGTAACGCTTCCTAAGGTGTGTTTGGTTCAAATAACAACAAGAGCCTTTCATGACAAAAATGCAACTAATTAACACTCCTGCCCTGAAGTCTTAAACCTCAGTTCATGGGTGAAATATGAAGAAACGGAGGATAAGCAGCAGTGATTATTTTGGGGTGGTATCAGTATGTGAAGAGTTTATGCTAAGGCAACGTGTTCTTTGCCGCAAAGCCTGTTACTGCTTGTTTCTACAGAACCCAACATGAAGGGGCACTCGCTTCCAGACGAGAACGCACAGCTCCTCTAATAGCAGCCGCTTCCTTGAAGCCCAAACTCTTATCAATTCTGTAATTCAACCTTAACAACACTGGCAAAAGCTTCCTAATGTTGCATGAAAATACTTCATATGAATTTATTGGTAGCTACAAGGATTTACTCAGATTCTGAATACTTTCTTTCCAAGCCAATTTTAGTCCAAAACACCAAAACCAGTCATGACATAGGTTAATAATTTCTATTTCCAGTATTAATTTCTGATTTGTAGTTTGTAGTTCTTAAGTATGCTGGAAAGAGTGAAGAATACAATGAAGGACATGATGCAGGCACTACTAATCTGGTTTGTGCAATAAGTGAGCATCAAATCCAATAAGCTTTTTCAAACAGAGCTTACTAAAACATTACCCAGAATTACTCCAAGAGAAACCGTATGACTAAATATGTAAAAAGGAAACATCAGTGTATACATTTTATAGTGAAAACAACCAAAACCAATTAATTAAGCATGGGAAGATGTCAGCTAAAGGGTCTTTTCTCTGATCATCTCTTAAGGATTCAGCATTACATATACTCTGTGGACACACATAACAGCTATTTATTCACAGGAACAGCTAAAATCTAGGAAGCCAAGCCTGGTTCAAAGGTGAAACTGGATGAAGAATGCTGGCCTGGGGTTTCTGCTTCTGTGTTTTGTTTTGTTCTCTCCTTAAAAACAAGGATCTAAAACGCTTGCTTGTGTTGAGCAAAAACTGGTTTGGCCAGTTAAAGGTTGCAGACTACCAGCAAAAAAGGGTTTACAATATCAAAACACAACAGCCTAGCATCACGCTGGCGAAACACAGTTCCAAACAAAGGCCGGCTATGGCCTTTTCAGGAGCCGTGCTGATTTATAACATGCACAAAGTGACTAACCTCAAAATCGCTACTCTCCCACACATGAGTACAAGATACTCAAATGGGTATTTGAAGAATAAAACCCCACTTATTATACCCTGGACTGTCAGTCCACTTTTTGAGTGATATGCTTAGTCTTCGCTGAAATATTTTAGATATATATATGTATACTTATGTATATATACATATATATGTATATAAAATATAAATATATGTGTGTATATATATATAAATATGTGTATATACATAAATAAATATGAGTGTGTGTATATATATATGTATAAATTGATTCACAGGGAGCAGTAGATCAAAAGCAGTGCTCAGCCAGAAGGCAGGTCAGAAAGATTAAGAATGATCTATGCAGGTACCATTACTAGTACATAGTCAAACACTAATTTCATAGCCGATGTGCTCACAAGACATGTTTCAGAATATCGCCTCCTTCTTCAGCTTAGGCCACTGTAGCTGGAAGTAAAAGGAAACACCAAGATCCCAACTACAGCAAATTACACCATTACAGCCAAAACAAAATAGTTTCTTCACCTATGTTATTCCAGAATAAAAAGCAGAGCTGTGGATGCATCTCCTCCTTGGCAGAAGATGGCTTAGCTGCCAAAAACATCACCTAAAACAGGCAAGCATGGCTAGCATTTATCTAAATTTGCAGACAAATTTAAATTGTTTAACAGCTCTGCTCACTAATAATAACTAATGTTGAATTTAAAGTACTTCCCAAAGGAAGGAAGGAATGTTAAATACCCATAATGAAGAGTTCCATCAACATTCTTTGTAAATTGAATACTGCTAAGGAGCAGACATAAGAAGCAGTATGTCACTTGTGTAGGGTTTTTTCACCTGCAGGAACAAATAAAACCCTGCAGTCTACATCCCTCATTCAAAGGCTTGGAAAGCAAGAAAAAAAAACCTGGGCAACTTGCTCAGGGAAAATGCACATTAGTCAAAATAATAATGCGAAGACAACATGCTGTAATCAAGGCTGTGAGGGATGTATCACAGTGCTTCGTTAGATCAAGGCAGGAATAGGTAATCAGGAGTTAAAATCAACAAATATTAGAGTTAATGAATGATGAAAGTGACTCTTCCTTCAGTTTTACCAGTTTTCAGAACTCTTGTTTTAAGCCAGACCTAAACTCAAGAAAAGCCCCCAGAGGAGAGTTATCTACATAGCCAAGGGATTTACATCAGTGACACTTCAAAACCAAACAGAAAGCAACACAGTGGTAACCACATACTCATACACAAACAACTCTTATCATCTTCCTTATGTCTTACTGGTTTTATTCACTAGCCTGTTCTTTGGACACTCCTGTATTTCAGCATTCCAGGAACACAATATTTTCATAGCACTTTCTGAACCACATTTTGAATTCAGAAATAACTAGTACTGTGGTGAGCACAGGTCAGTAAGTGTTCACACTCACACCAGCTAAATGCCTAAGGATGGGAAAAAACATTTGATAAAGGCAAAGTAGGTGACTGTAGGCTGTTCAGGTAACAACTGTTTATTTTAGATGCTTACTGTAGAAACCTTGGTCTCCAATTATATTTGAGTTTTTTCACTGCTTCAAAAACACTTGAAGAAAACATTCTCAGTATGAAACTGTGTGAGAGTATATAAGAATTTCCTGCTGCCTCCCTGAAAAATAATCAAGTAGCCTTATACTTTATGTCCTCACAATAATTTTCATGAACCTGAATTAAATAGGGGTTTTTATTTCTTGGATTAAATCTGTCTATCACTTAATAACTAGTTCACATTTTCCAAGACTGTAACTGGTGTCCGCTTTCTTTTCCAACAGTTAGTTACACCTTCCATCCTAACAGTTTCATCCTTTTTTTTTTTTTTTTTTTTTAAACACATTCCTCATTACAAAGTAACTTCAGCCAAAAACACCTGGAGAGTTAAGTCAACACCCAACACTAAGATCTGGGAAAGGTGTTACTGCAAAGAGAGTAGGACCCTTTGGATGATACATTTCCTCCCTTCCACTACTTCAAATGAAGTTAAGAAACCAGTAAAACCAGACTTCACCAGCAAATCCACACAATTCAAAACATCCGATCATTGAGAACAGCATATACAGAATCACAGAATGGTTTGAGTTGGAAGGGACCCTACAGATCATCTAATTCGAAGGCTCCTGCCACGGCCAGGGATACCTCCCACTAGAATGGAGAACAGGATTTTTTTTCCAGTTTCTTTTCACCCATAATAGTCCCCATCTATGGTCATGAGAGATCCTGCTATGCTCTCCACCCTCCATTTTCCAGACAATCGTTGCAAACAGCAGATAAGAAAGATAAAGGGCAAAGAAGGAGCACAATGTTCTTATCCTACCCCTCCCTCATTGTCCGTGTTTGTATTTTACACACCCACAAATGCTACTTTTACTCACTTGTATTGCTCATAGGTTTCCTGGGTCACATCAGAAATATCAATAACATGCTGCTCTCTATTTCTCAGGTGCACACAAACATCTAAGACTCAACGGGGGAAAAAACCCCAAAACTTGGGACACTGTTCATTTCATCCTTTTTTGTAGTTTCATAATGCTTAAGACAAATATCAGGCCATCTAAATTCTGGACAGGACAAACTTTTTTATTTCCAGTCAATGTTTAGACAAAAAGGTTTTATCAGACTAAAACATTTCAGTCCTCAGGAGGCTACATTAGGATGCCTGGGCAAAAAAAATAAGCGGGGTTAAGGCATCACTAATGCCCAAACTTCGTGAAGTAACACAGATCTAACTAGGAGACACATCCAGATGTTCCCTGCAGGCAAATCAAGCATGTTGCTTCTCAGCAAAATGATTCCCTGTGTCACCTCCAAGGCTGGTCTTCTACTTCAACTCCAGCTGTGGCTCATCTCAAAAGCACCAAAATAAAGACAGTTGCGGATACACCTCGCCAATAACATGCATGTAAGAAACAAACGCTTCATACACAGGAAAAAAGATCCTGCCCACCCTCCTTGAAGGCAACAAGGTGAAACATGAATGCTCAACATACATCAATGATAATTGTTTCTATGTGGAACTGAGCACATTAAGGGCACGTGGAAAGCAACTCGGGTAACCCTCTATGCAAGTATGCATATGCAGAAAACTATGCAAAGATGATGATCACAGGCTCACCTGCTGCATCTACAAATTAAGGAAGTTCATATGACTTATAAAGTTCACATTTAGGAGGACTTGGATTTTTATGTCTATTCTTACTAAAAAAAAAGTAATGTTAGATTCTTTCTAGGTTGCTGCCACGGGTGTAGAAAATTATATTTATTCTATACAAATGAGTAGGTTTATTCAGATAAAAGTTAAAAATAGATTGGGGGGGGGGAACAGAAAAATGTGGAAATAGCAAAGATCTCTTTTTACCCTTTGAATGAACACTGCTTATCTTCACATCCTGGATTTTAAGTGAAATGCATAATCATAATAATGACATTTTATTTAGTCCACACATCTTCATACAGCTATGCCGCTGTCAGTTGGAGTCATACTCTTTCTTTCCTTACGCAGAAGATAATCACTGAAGTTAGTTTAGTTGATCCAGTTGTTCAGAGCATTACTCAGGATCTCAAGATCCATCTCTCTGACAACCCGTGCAAAACACTGACACTCAAACATATCACTGTAGTCAATCTCCTATCTCTCTTGCCCAGCTATTCCTCTACTATGGTTATCCCCTTCTATGACAAATGAAGGGTAGTAATAACCCATTTAATTTTGCCCCACATTCAGATACAAATTTTGCTCTGTCTGGTGGAAGCACAGAAAGCAACGATGATTCTCTGAACTCACCCCACCGAGACCTAAAGCCAAGAGGAAAGCTTTGCTCTCCTAGAGTCACCCTCATCTCACAGCAAATTTAAATATCTCCAACTTAATGACAGGTAAGCTAATAGGTCATTAACAGAAGGCAGTTTTCCACAGCCAATCAACAAGACAGAGCCAGAACTAGAAATGGACCAAGGTCCAGCACGGTATTTGTCTGACTTCACCTCCCGGAAACAAGAAAGCAGCAGAGACATTTATGACAGGAGTACAGAGAAGGAAAATAGAAGTGACAGGTGCAACTACACTAAAATCATCTGAGTAGCAACGTCGATGTGTTATGATTCTCTAGCAGTCAGGTTTTTATGATAATCTTTCCCATATTTCTCTTTAGCTGCCAGGTGTGGGAAGAACTACTTTTATTCCCTCTTCCCATGGTTCATTAGGATTCATTCACTCATTCATTAACTTTAAGGATCCAAGCTGGTACGGTTGTCAATGGGATGTTTCCTTTTCTGAGCAGTAAGCTTAGGTTCTCCAAGAAGTGAAAAGATACAGTTCTTATATGAGGCTTCTCACCCTCAAGGAACTAATGTGTTTTTTCCCCCCAACAAAATGCAAGAGAAAGATGGGGAAGTTTGCCTTCCCAAATCTACAGAGACAATCACAGGTTCTTGTTCATACCAAGCATCTTCCCTGACACCGAAAAAAACTGAAAATAACAGAGGAATTGGAAGCAGACTATCAATAACACACTAAGTTAACTGAAATGAACACTTGTAAAAGCTAGAGCACGACAAAATAAGAGCCAAAGGAAGGGTTAACATAGTGACAAGTTATCTCATAATACCTTGTTAGGGGTATGCAGAGAAGTAGATTTTCTTCTCCATTCCTGTGGCTAACCAGTACTCTACTACCAAGAAGAAGGGTCCATGAACAGCGATGTGTTAAAGTAACAAAACTTTTCTCTTTTAAGCCAGCGGGTCACATAGAGGAGATTGGTCTTACAAGTGTGCCAAATGGCTCTGGTGGAGCTGTCGTTCTCCCTCTTTTTGCACTGATCTCCAACAAGCACATAACCAACACCGTTCCCAAACAAATCTGTGCCTCTTGTTTTACCACACATTAAGTCGAAAACTAATTGACTTCTCACACTCCATCCACGCACTGATTTGGATTCAATTGATAAGTTCAATCTTGGAGATAACAGCTTCACTTATAGCTGAAATTTCTACTTCTATTCACTGTCAAATAGCCAAGGGTCCTCTGTCCATTTGTCTGGACAACCAGACTGAATAACTTTGACACACTTTGCTTGGATTTGTTCTCCCAGAGCTACAAGCCTTTACTAAAACTCTGCAGCAGGATAATTAGGCAGTAATGGCTTAAAGGTAAAGCACAATTGCAACACTTTTGGATATAAAGATCAGTATCCACCTGTGGCCAAAAGCGAAACATAGAAGTGAAGAAACAAATCCCATCCCTCTCCATCAGCTCCCAGAGCCAGGATTATTCTGGAGGGCCCAATTCAAGCACCTGCCGTGCTGATGTGACTGTAGGCACGGCTCAGATCAGGATCAAGTACTTGAAACAAGCCACTCATCAGGAAACCGTTTTTTTCTCCAAAGCGCTGCTACCAAGTACACATGTAGTATCACTGAATGTCACGCATAATCTTTGAGCACACACAGCAAAGAGCAGCAGCACATTTTCTTCTCTGCCCTCATTCTCTCTTTTACTACTTTTGATTTGATTATACTGAACACATTTCACATTCTTTCTGTACTACAAGCTTACTATCAAGACAGACTCTTAAGCTGAGAGGTTACAAAAAATAATCTTTTTTTCCTAAATCAGTTACAGATGCATCCACCTTAGTGCAGCACAGTCTTGCAATGCTTCAGTTCATACTCCAGGTGTAATCGCTGCTCCATGTACACAATTGGACCTACATTACATACAATCCACTGATGTCTAAAAAACAAAGTACGTATAGTTTTTAACTGCTTATAACAAACCTTTCAAACCAGGTGTTTAGCCACCTTCCAGTGTGCTTATCCCTCCCGCCAAAGCTTCAACAGAGCTCAAACAGTAAATTATAAAAACACCTTGGCTCTATGGGAGCATCTGTTGAGAAACATTCAATACAGGGAAGTTTTCCAGGTTCTGACAAAAAGCAACTTTATTCTCATCAAAACGCCATATTCACAACATTTAAAACAAATTTGGTAGAAGGTGCACTATATCATGAAGTAATTAAATTGATGACTACTGTTATGAAGATAATTATTCAGTGCCAACATCGTGCCATAAAACGATGGTCATCTCTTAGGTTTTCAATTGCCTTCTAGAAGTTACCCCCTTTATGGAAATGGACACACGGCATCGCCAAGGAGAGCTTGAAGCCTGCACGCACGGGGCAGAGCCACGTGGTGCCCTCATCCCAGGTGCAGGGATCATTCCAAGCTGTGCACGCTATCCATTCCATCACAGTGTGCTCGATTTCACCTCATCCGCTTTTGTTAGTGTTCTGGAAGATACTTTTTCATGTGAACCCCTAACCTAAGTTTCCATTCAAACAAATGGCTGGAGGCTCAGGGAAAGAAAACAAGAGTGAGCGTGTAGCTCAGTTACTTCCCAAACTCTTTCACTGGACATGCTCCCTCCTTTGTTTCTCATGAATTTTCTGAATTATTAGGTGAATTTTGTAAAACCCAGCAGTCAACATCTCCCCTTACAAAGGCACAGACTGGTTTCCTTGATGGGTTTCACTCATTCACACCTTAAAGATGATTTTTTTTTTTTTTTTTTTAAGTAAGACATTCTCAGATGAAATTTCCTGGCGCTACAAAATTTCGAGCAGTTACTTAACTTGGATTTGTCCTCCCGGAGTTACAAGCCTTCGCTAAAACTTTGTAGCAGGATAATCGGGCAGCGTTAACGTCAAGGGAAACCACAAACACCACATTTTGGATATAAAGATCAGCATCCACTTAGAATCGTAGAATCACCAGGTTGGAAAAGACCCATCGGATCATCGCGTCCAACCGCTTGCGGCCAAACGCGAGAGGGCAGGAGCGAAGAACCAAACCCCGTTTCTCCCCATCAGCTCCCGGAGCGCCCGGCGCCGGGGACCGCGGGCACCGGCTCCTTCAGGTCGCCGGCTCGTTCAGGTCGCCGGCTCCTTCAGGTCGCCGGCTCCTTCAGGTCGCCCTGCTCATACAGCCACGACCGCCCCGACATTCCCCCGCGTACGAGCTCGCGAGCCCCGCTCCCGCGCGCAGACGCTCCCGAGCGGCCGCAGGCACCGCCAGCCCCGGCTTCCCAGCCCCGTCCCCGAATCTCCCGACGCTCCGCGCGGGCGAGAGGACGAACAACCCCGGGGAATTTCTGTACCGCGGGGACAATAGAGGCCGGAGGAAGGCTCTGGCTCTGCCTCCGCAACGCGGGGCCCCGCGCAGCCCCCGCGGCTCCAGCTGCGCGGGCACCTCTGGCCGGGCCGGGGGACAACAAGCGGCGCGGTGGCCGCGGTAGAACCCGGCCCGGGGGGGGCGAAGGGAGCGGGGCGGGGCCGGGACGCTGCCCCGGGGGGCCGAGAACCGGGATGGGGCCGGGACGCTGCCCCGGGGATGGGGGGGGCCGGGACGCTGCCCGCGATGCGCCCGGCGCGGCGGGGGGAGGCGCGGTCGCACCTGCATCCCGCGCGGAGGGCGCCGCGGGGGCGGCGGGGAGGATGCCGGGGAGCCGCGGGGGCGCCGCCCGCCCTCACCTGGTCGACGGGCAGGCGCACGGCGTCGCTGAGCGGCTGCAGCAGCGTGGAGCCCGTGGTGCTGGCGGCCATGGCGGGGCCGGGGCGGGGGGCCGCCTGCCCGGGGCTCCGGCGCGGAGGGAGCGCGGAGGGAGCGCCCCGGCCGCGCGCGCGGCGCCGCGACGACGAGGGGCGGGCGCGGCCAATGGGCGATCGGGGGCGCGCGCGGCGGGCGCGGCGGCCAATGGCGGCGCGGGGCGGGGCGGCGCGGGCGGCACCACCGGCACCGCGCCCCGGGCAGAGCGCTCAGTCCCCTGAGGGAGCAGCCGGCGCCCCCGCTGTCCGCGGTGACGGAGCCTCCGGGGGGATGCGCAGGGGTCTCTTGAGAGAAACCTGCAGTTATTCCCTGACTTTATTAAACGGTTTTTATAATCGCTGTGTGAAATAGCTGTGAGCCCTGCCGCGGCCCGTAATTTACAATCATAGAACCATACAATGACCAGGTTGGAAAGGACCCACCGGATCAGCGAGTCCAACCATTCCCATCAATCACTAACCCACGTCCCTCAGCACCTCATCCACCCGTCCCTTAAACCCCTCCAGGGAAGGTAACTCAACCCCCTCCCTGGGCAGCCTCTGACAGGGACCAATCACCCTTTCCATGAAAATTTTTTTCCTAATGTCCAGCCTGAACCTCCCCTGGTGGAGCTTGAGGCCATTCCCTCTCGTCCTGTCCCCTGTCCCTTGGGAGAAGAGCCCAGCTCCCCCCTCTCCACAACCTCCCTTCAGGTAGTTGCAGAGAGCAATGAGGTCTCCCCTCAGCCTCCTCTTCTCCAGGCTGAACCCCCCCAGCTCTCTCAGCTGCTCCTCTTCTTCTCCAGCCCCTTCACCAGCTTCGTTGCTCTTCCCTGGACTCGCTCTTAGTCTCAACATGAAAGCTTCACCATTTTAAGCGTGTGAAAGATGAAAAGCCTTGCCCGATGTGGCAAACACCAAGGGCCCGGAGCGGGCCTGCAGCAGGGCGGTACCCTCACCAGCATTTAGTTAACGGTTAATGCTAATTGGTAGTTGCGGGAAAACGGAGTAATTACCCTGTTTCTCTCACTGAATTGCAGACTGTACTCTGTAGTTATGGTTTAGCTTCTGTAAGTTCTTTGGTCTGCCTTTAAAGGGACTGGTTAATAGGTACAAATAAGTGGTTTTCATTAGATTTCTCCACTGCGTGACCGGCAATTACAGTTGTGGTAACATCTGCAGCTTCAGAAGCAATCACGCAGCGTGATGTCTTTGTAGTAAAGCAAAGAAAGCTGATTTCAAAAAGAGGAGGGAAAATACCTTTGCCCAATTAACTCTGAACCAGTCCCCTAAATCTAAACCCACAGAGCCATGTGAGTAACTTCATCGAAGTGCAGTGTCACTAGGCTCAGTACAGTCTTCGTTACACTGTGCGCTTGTATCTGTGGATGTAAAGACTAAGCTCATTGTATCTGACCCTCTTTTAGTAAAGAGACACGTACCTATGCACAAACCTTTGGAAATCTTACCCTAAACATTCTCAAATGAAGCCACGAAAGAGCTGCTTTAGAAAAGGCTGATATCTCATTCTGAATCACAGTCTAGTCACAAGAAATTATTCTGGTGCATCTATATAAATCCACAGAGGTGGTGTTATTGAGACTGTCATGAAACATTCGCAGCAAAACGTTGTCCTACTGAATGAACTCTGTGCTTTCAGTTAACAAAATGCCTGAGAACAAGCTCATGATATCACAGCATAAATGCCAGCTGGTTTTAAAAGACCACCCGTGATTTTCTGGTAATTTTTATACTTTTTTCAATGTATGTGTTCATGCAGTGCTCAGAAAATACAAAAACATCCTTACCCACACGACTTCTAGGATCTTAGGAGTCCATACTTGAAGGAAACATTTCTCTATACTGTAGATCACAGCATCATTGTAAATAGTTCACAGCTATGGCATCACATTACATAATTACATCTTTCACAAGTTTCCACTGGAGAAACGCGGCGTGTTGGGAACATATTCTTGCACTCTTATTTAGGAATGTGTGCTTTGTGGAAGACATCAAAAAAATACTTCTCGAAAACAGTAAAAAAATAAATAGTTCTTTTGTAGTAACAGAGGAGATTGATTAAATGAAAAAAATAAAGCCGTCCTGCCCCACAGAGCTTAAAATCCATGCTTCTGATTAAAAATGAAGAATACAAATGTTGGTCAAGAAGAAAGTAACAGGAACATAAGCAGTTTCTTCCAGAGAAAATGTAGCCTGTCTTTGCTGTCTGCTATAAAATGTATGGTAAGGGCTTTCATGGGCACTGCAGTAAAAGTAGATCTTCTGCTTTTTTTTTTTTTTTTTTTTTTTTTTTTACATCTATTACATGTGGTCCCGGGTAACTGCCTGCCCGTGTGAGAACACTGTGTTAGGGGGCAGGGGGAAGCGAAGCATTGGGTGGCGATGGGTAGCGTTTCTCGTCACAGGGACACAGCAACAGTGCAATTAGTCCTGAAAGTTAAATGCTGCTGTGAAAAAGATGGCTGGTGAGTGACATAAAGAAGATAATCTACCCAGAATAAAATTTCACGTAAGTCGGACAATTTTCAGGAAATATTACTTACTTTCCTACTGTTTTAAGTCTTTGCATGTAAATGAACAAGAAATGGTACTTCCACAAGGAAACTCTTTCCACCAAAGGCTCTAGTCAAAATGCAGGAGGATGTGTTGATTTAAATAATCCCCAGAGAGTGGTCATGAACTTCTCTTGATGTTCTGCAATTAAGTTTTTATGGTCCCATTAGTGCTCATAATTCTTAGGTATAAAAATAATCACAAGGGCATCTCTCAGCCCCACAGAGATTACTTAATCTGTCAGAGTGATGTGGCATCGATGTAACAAAAAATAGAGGTTTCCTGTAGACTTCGTTTAGTTGAATGGCAATTTAAGATATTCAGATGTTTACAATAACAGACAATACCATATTAAAGAACAAAAAAGAGAAGAGCTGTAGCAGAGGATGGGAAGAGATAATGGGACAGTTACTAGAGACACTCTTGTGTACAGTTCTTGTTCCTCTGTTTGTTTGGTAAGGTCATTCCAGGAACACACAATCAGAAAATATAAACAATTATTGTAACTCTTCTTAGCTAAATAGATGAAAAGGGAAATGGATGTCAGTATTCACTATAAAAAGGCAATCACTTCCCAGAGTAATGCCCTATTTTAGCCTTACCTATATGCCTTTGCTTACCCTGAAATATTAGGGACTTCATACCAAAGAGTAGACTGTTCCTGCAAAAGCTGATGCCAGTCAAAGCTGAATTACTGTTCATAAAAAATCGACTGTGGAAATTTGGCATTTGTTTGGTTGTGGGTTTTTTTTTGTATCGCCTTTCCTCCAAAGCAGTCCTTTGCTGTCCCTTCAAATATTCTATGCAGCATAATAAGCCTCATGCAGCAGCTGTTTTCTAATCTAATCTTTAATTAGCCAGTTCTGCTATATTAGAAATTCAGTACTCAGTGTGATTCCTCTTAATATTAGTAGGAATTCTTCATGATGATATGGTTTATTGCCAGCTCAAGTAACATTTGTTTGGCTCTCTGATTACTAGGAAAAATATAAATACCTTTCTACAACGTAGCTATAGGAGAGCTAAAATCTCCTTTTGGCTCTTTTAGCAAAACACGTCGGCTTTAGATTTTTTACTTGTTCTTTTGTTTCTATCTTGGAGCTGCTCAGAGAGTGAGCAAGCTTCTCTGTTTTTAAGGCAGGAATTAGTTTCTGTCATAAGACTGATTTGGAACAACTTTCTTTCCTCTAAGTGTTTAAATTTCATAAATGCTGTGATCATGAAATGCATTGATGTCTTTTGAAAACATACATTCATGTTTAGCTCACATTGTTTTGTTTTCTAGCTGTAACACAGTTAACAAAATCAGGCAGATCTTGTAAAGAATGATGAGTGAAAGCTCACTTTACTGCTTAGCTGTAAATATCAACTCTCAGATATGGATCTTAGAAATTATAACTTCCCCACTAAAGGAACTTCCTGCTTTCATGACCAGAAAAAATCAACTGACTTCAACAAGAAGCTGTTATTCTTGTAAACAAGTGAGTTGCCTCTTCAAAGCAAATTCTGCTCTAAAATTCTTTATGGGGAAACAGTACAGGCCAGCAGCGTACAGCATTTCAAAGTGTAATGACTACTGCCACGTGCACTGGGGTATTGCTGTCATTTTGATGACTGAAATTCTTTACGGGAGTAGAAGCCCTTTTTTCATAACTGAAATGAAAACAATAGACTTCAAAGCTAAGTTACAAGTTTAAGTACAGTTGTCTTGAGCTTAATTAGCTTTTTTTACCAGACTATGAGAAATACAGTGGTTGGGAGAGGTTGGTGAAAACCTTGCAAGGAACCTACTACTACAGTAGTAAAGAACCGACAAGTCTACCTGCTTTATTGATTTAACTATGATAAAAGCACATTCATATAAACACCTATGAACAAATGTACAGTGAATACATCATTTAGTTTAATTTCCTATAATACTGCTACGTCAGGGCATGGAAATAACTGCTTTTATCAAGTTTCTCAGGTTTCTGGGCTGTCTTTGTATTGTGTTTCCTTGGCTGAAAGGGGAGACCTGACTTTTCTCAATATCTGATGTTACAGGCTCTCAAACTGATCCTTCCTGCTTAGGAAGCTCAGTTCCCAAGGTTCCTCCCACTTGCCCTGAGTGAGTGCAACGAGATAGGACTAATACGCTTCTCTATTTGGATTAATTGTTTCTGGAATAATAATGAACCTTATTCATCCCAGAGTTGCTTAAGAGTTGTTTTTAATGGCAAGATAAGTTTCCAGAATAAAGTTAGTTTGTTCAAAGAGAAAAGTTTTAAGTCTAGGAGGGGGTGCAATGTAAATAAGAAAAGTGCAATTTAAAATTAAAATTACCAAGTAAGTTTTCCTTCCAGTTGCCTCAGGTTCACGGTTAACTTAATGGAAGAGAATTGGAGGACTGTGGAATTTTCTTTTTCTGTCCCCTATGACAGGTTTTCCCTAAACAGCTTTCTCAGACCATATGGTCAATGCTACTTACTTTGGGATGGTTATTCCCATTCTCATGAATGCTCAAGTTCAATCCTGATTGTATTTCTGTTTAGTAAGAAGTAGGAATTTTTCTTTGAGGGGTTTCTGAAGCTGGTCCTTGTGTATTCATTTGAGCTTAAATTACCCTCCAATTTATGGAACATTTTGTGAATTTTTCTCATAAGACATCTTCAGTGTCCGTGCATCTTCTTAGCTTTATTGTCTACCATTCATTTTAAATTCTTTATAAAAACTGCACATATCAACACCAGAAAGGACAGAATTGGTCATACAACACTTACTTCCCACCATCACCTTGTCCACGCATAGTTTTGAGGCTGCTGCTCTCAGGAGTTCCCCCTTTCTAACTTTCAGCTCCAAAACCATCGGTCAGCACAGCTTCAGGTACCTCCTCTTTGCCAGCCAGTAAGTCATGCCAGACTACTTAGCAGCCAAAACTGATGGATCCAACTGATGGCGTTGGATCCAGGGCGAGTGTCGGGTAATGAATAAGAAGTAGATACTCAAGATATTAAATCTGTCAGCTGCTGCCTAGAACAGTCCGGTGCAAACAACCCTGTCACTGAGTCAGATCCTGAATGTTTCTGCAGTTGTTCCAGGACCCACCTGCTTCCCCAATGCCTTGTGTACAGAAAGCAAGAAAACGTTGTCCACTCCTGGTGGGCAAGCCTTTGCTTTTCAGAGCAGCAGGACGAGGGAAGCTTTGCTCACCTTGCAGATCTAGTGACCTGAGAGGAAATGGACCTGAGCCTCACACCAGTCAGCCACGGAGCATAAAAATACCTCACTGAGATGTAGTTTTATTAGTTGGATCTTAGCTTGATGTCCCATCTGCCAACTGTTCCTCTGCAAGCACATAAGCCTTGTGCAAACACAGATTTGTGAGATATAATAATGTAGCCCTTACCGCAATACGCCCAAGGCTTTAGTAAGTAACATTCTGGGAACAGTAGCCAAAGATGCACGTTAGTATTCAAGTTTCTGGGAGTTACTTCAAGCCATACACAAGCTCAGATATATGTTCCATTTATATAACCGTGTTATTTGCACCAGTAAAGCCATGAGTTTGTTCAACCATTCAGTTAAACAGCAGTCTCTCTAAAATTGCAGTGTGTGAACCTGAAAAACTCTAGGTTATAAAATTCTGTCTCAGAAAATCTATCTAGGAAACTGAAGAAGCATTTCAGTACGTTGCATATACTAAACTATATGTGTAAACTCAATTTTTTTCCTTGACATTTCAGTTAACTTATTGTCACATTAGATATATTTATCCTGCCGTACTTACTACTGTGCTTCATTCTTTTGACCCCCTAAGCTGTACGTAAGAGCAGAGTCTGCCTGTTATGTCCTCTAGGATTTTTTACATTGATAATCTATGATGACAGTAAAATTAACATCTTTCTAAACTGTGCTTTGATTGTGGAGGATATTTAGGGCTGTGATAGATTAAAGAACCTGAATGAATAGGCAGTATTGCATCTCTTGCTTTAAGTCAGTAGCACCTGCATCACTTCTATGAAGATTAAGAGACATGTCTAAGTGTAACAAAAGCTGTTCATAACATCAACTCACTGAACTCTGTTACGGAGATCAAAATAGGCCATTTCATAACATTTTGTCCACGTAGATTTCTTGTAGAGAGCAAATCTGTCTAACATGTTGCTGCTTGTTTTGTTTCATCCTGCTCTTAGCTTTGACATTTTTATTGACAAATTATGATTACGTTTATTTTTAATAAGGAATTGTGGGTACTAAAAATTTCATAGGAGCACTGTCTATATTTCCTTGTCTTGTTTAAATGTAAAGTAAAATTATTGCAAGATTGAGAGAACAATGAAGAGCTTAACTGTTGTTATTTTTCTTCTAAAAGCACCATATTAAAGTTAAATTCCATGAAAGAATATAGAACACACAACAAATTTAAAAATATGTAGCTGTTCTGTGGAAATCACTACCAGAAAATAAAAGACGCTTCAAAGCTATTTTTAAAAATAGCAGCAATGGTAGACATAGCTTAAAATTACAAGGGTTGTAAATGTTTAAACCTTGGACTTTTAGTTTCTAAGTTAAGCAAGCGTTCCCCATTCTGTGGAAGAAACGTATGTGTAGTTTATTGTGTAATTGACTTCTTGGATTTTTTGCACCTTGTTTGAAAGATGCCAGAGACAGAGGATGCTCGATCTGTAAAGTTGTTCCATCTCTTCCTAATTTCTCTTCATTGTGTCACTGTGTCACAGAGAAGAAATATTAATTTTGGGATTCTGCAGTGTATAACATCGCAGAGAACCCTTGAAGCTGAACGTTGCCCTGTTCCTGTGATGCTCCAGTTGAGTTAATATCGTGAACTGCATGATTGATGTTCTCGGGGCTGTACTCCCTGCTGTTTTAAACAGGAAGCTCTTCCAGTATCGCTTCAGCTGAGTGAACAAGGCCACTTCCTTAACACTGCAATAACAGGAATTTGATCAGGAACTTCAAAATTCAGTTCTCAAAGGCATAAAGATGATTGCTTTCATTCTTGCATTATCACCAGTATGTAGGTATACAAGTTATGCTTTTCTTTTAGGAAAGAATACTTTCCTTATTTTTTTTTTACAAGGAGGAGTTTGGCTTTTTTGCAATTGATAAAATGTTGTTGCAGTTTTGTGATTTGTTATTCTTTCTCTCCTTAGTCCACATTTACATTGGCAATATTGCAATATGATTCTGAAAGAACTTCTAACAGTTTCTCATCTTTTAATATGCTTGTGTGTTTCACCAGTATGAATGGTACTTATAGACAGGTACTGGTCAGGTTCAGGTTGCTCAAGAGGCAACCCTCAGTCACTGCTTGTGTTCATTTGCTACTTCTAATACAGATACAAGAAGTATTACAGCTCAGTAAAACTGAATGGTTTATACTGCAGAACTAAATTATTTGCCTTGGTCTTTACTGGTAAGATCTGCCTTCAGAGATCTCAGGCCACAGAGATCAGTGGAAATGTCTGTAGCTCTGAAGATTTAACCTCAGTCAAGGAGGATTGGGTTACGAAAAATTTTAAAAAAAGAGCATAGAGAGGTCTGTGGGATTTGGTGGAATTCATACATACATGCAGGGCTTCTCTTAATTTTGTCTGGAAGTTCATGGCAATCAGATGAGATTCCTGGGGGCTGTAAGAAAGCAAATATCACATCTGCCTTCCAGAAGGGCAAGAAGGAGGATCCAGGGAACTAGAAACCTGCCAGCTTCATGTCATTCCCTGGGAGGGTAATAGTGCAAATCCTCATGGAAACTATTTTCAAATATACCATGGACAGCATGAATGAGTGCTGGGTCCAGCCCAGTTCAGTGTCTTTATCAATGACCTGAATGAAGGCATCGAGTGCTCCCTTAGCAAGTTTGGGAATGACACTAAGCTGGGTGGAAGCGTGGATCTGCCTGAGGGTTGGGAGGCTCCAAAGGGATCTGAACAGGCTGGACTGCTGGGCAGAGTCCAATGGCATGAGGTTTAACAAGGCCAAATGCCGCGTCCTGCACTTGGGGCACAACAACCCTAGGCAGCTACAGACTAGGAAAAGTCTGTCTGGAAACCTGCCTGGAGGAGAAGAACCTGGGGGTGTTGGTTGAACATGAGCCAGCAGTGGCCCAGGTGGCCAAGAAGGCCAATGGCATCTTGGCTTGAATCAGAAATGGCGTGACCAGCAGGTCCCGGGAGGTTCTTCTCCCTCTGTACTCGGCACTGGTGAGACCGCACCTCGAGTCCTGTGTTCAGTTCTGGGCCCCTCACCACAAGAGGGATGTTGAGGCTCTGGAGCGAGTCCAGAGAAGAGCAACGAAGCTGGTGACACAGGGGTCTTGGTGGACAGACCATTGACCATGAGCGAGCTGTGTGCACATAGAGCGAAGAAGGCAAACAACATCCCGGGCATTGCCAGCAGGTCAAGGGAAGTGATTCTTCCTCTCTAGTGAGGTACTGGTGAGACTGTGCCTTGAGTGCCGTGCCCTGTTCTGGAGTCCACAGCACAAAAGAAACATGCACGTAGTGGAGCAAGTTCAGTGAAGGGTCACAAAGATAATTAAGAGAATGTGTCATACAAGGAGAGGCTGAGAGAGCTGTAATTGTTTCGCCTGGAGGAGAAAAGGCTTGGGTGATCTTATCGATGTGTGTAAATACCGAAAGAGAGGTAGTAAAAGAGAACAGAACCAGCATTTGTCACTGCTGCCCAGAAAGAGCAAGTGGCCATGGGCTGAGACTGAACAGGAAATTCCACTTAAGTGAAGTAGAAGAAATAACTTCTTTACAGTAAGGGTGATCAAACACTGAAACAGATTTTCCAGAGAGGTTGTGAAGTCTTCAGCCTTGGAGGTCCTTGAAACCCCACTGGATAAGGTCCTGAGCAACCTGCTGTAGTTGACCTGTCTTAGAGCAGAGTGAGGCCTGAACTGAACAGTCCGATGAGATTCCTTCATGCCTCAACTGTCACTGTTCTCTGACTGTCAAATCAGAGTAGCCAGAAAGGTTTAAGGTCAATGCCATCATTTACAAATGGGGCATAAGAGCACAAGGAGCAAGGTACAGCCTCAAATTACATTGTTAGCCAGGAGTTTCTATTCAATAATACAGGATTTGTGCATATCGGGACTGAAACGCATATAAGGGGAAAAACGCTTGCAGAGCAGACTTCAGCAGTTCCTTTTGGCACTCTGTGCTAAGTTGCTAATAGATGTCCTCCAGATTGGAATTCCCAGTTGTAGAGAGACTTTGACTGAAGAAGTCTTTTAAAATCCTATTTGATTTCTGTTGAAATCTGTTAATTCAAGGAACATGCTGTGAAACCCTATGATTCAGCCATGCATGGACTTCTATTTTTACTGTGTGTTTGAAGAACTCAATTAAGCTTCCAACTCCAACAAATTGCAAGTCGTGGTTTTTGTGAATATATGCAACCATGTCACTAAATAAAGGGGAAATAGCACAAAGATGCTTTTCTCTACATCTTTTTTGAATCTATGTATACCTTCTGGGTTTTGGAATTGTCTGGGTTGATGTCATGTCGCTCCTTTAGGGGCATAGGACAGCACGTGCCTGGAGACACACCACACTTGAACTTCAGGTTCTCCTTTTGGTGAAAGATTGCACAGCTATTCTTCAACAATTCAGACATTTCTCTTGCATCCACGTCATCAGCTGTGTGAGCCTTAGCAGAGAATCAACAACTTCTCTTTTTTGATAGGCTCCAGCAGTTTCTTTTTGGCCAATTAGTCTGTCCAGAACAACTGCAAAGGCTTTCCCTTTTCTCTTCAGTAACAGATGGGTGCTTGCGTGCTTGGGAAAGAAGATAAAGGCCGGACCTGCATTTCTTAGCCATCTGCTTCCTTGACGACCTCTCTCTTTAAACTGTGTTATGGCAGAGAACTAGCAGGGTTTCCAGCTCGGTGGATCTACATAAACAAATAAAAAGACATGGTTCTTGCTATAAAATTTTACAATTAAAAGAGATAAATGCCATGAAAATTAGTTAAATCATTGAGACTTGACACATCTATGTTAAACTTAACAGGGGTATAGCTACATCAAATAAGATGATATAAATATTCATCAAATCAATCTTTACAATACATAATAATATATTTTATGTACGATTCCACCCATAGATCCTAAAAAACTTGCCAGTGTTTCACGTCCTAAATTTTGCAGCACTATAGAATGGAAGCACATACAGGTGTTTTATACCTGACTTGAGAAAGCTTGTTGACAGTTGTGCTTGTGTTGAAGGGATTACAAGGTCTATGCTGCTTAACTGCATCATTCTCCCACTTGCTAACATACACGCTTGGGTTTGGCCTGCAAGTTAGGACGTGCAATACTCTTTTATTGGTTTCGGGTTTTATTATCCCACACTGCTTTCTGAAACAGCAAGACCTAATACCCCTGTGCATACTGTGCTGCTTGGAACTTGTGGCTGTATCATCCTGGCAGGGCCCAATAAAACTGCTTTTTCCCTTTGGGAAACTGATTTGTGTTTCTTTATTAACCCAGAGCTGGAGGCTGGTTTAATTCTCCAGAGTCTGTACTTTACTTATCTAGACTCAGACTTTCGTGCTTAATGCTGTGGAGGAAAGAAATATAAAAGGCATGAATCTTATTTCTGCGAGTCGTTTTCTTTTTGGGGAACAACACACAGACTTATTGTACAGAGGCACTGCAGATAAAGCAGGAAGGAAGGAAGCAGCTCACATGTGGAAGATCTAATACACGGCTTCATAGAGGCCTTTTCAGAGCAGGAAACTCTCGTTGCCTCCATTGTTCATACCTCTCCCTGCAGACTGAACAATGCCGGTGATCCCAGAACCTCTGCCTAAGGAACCTGCCCCACATCTCCAGTGTCTGTCAAGAAATGGTTGATACTGGCTGCCCCGGATTGCTCTTAGCAAGTAAACTATTAGTCACGATAAATAAATCGTGTTACCAGGAACACTCCTGAATTATTAGCTGGTTTTTAGAATGGTGTCATTATGGAATGCAATGATCCATAACAAATCCCAGTTATGGGATACAAAAGTCCACTTGATTGTACCATTTGAAAGAGTCAAGGTAATCCCAAAAAGTATTTTTCCTTTGTCCTGCAGAACTGGGAGACTTTTGGAGAACGTGCACAAACACTCATTTGCATGAACACTTTGCCGTGGTCTGAAACAAGTGAGCACTCGCCCCCTGGGACAGCGAAAACCACTGCCACACACAGAGTGCTCTGACAGCTTAGGGGCACCTGAACCCATCACCTTCCAGCACGGCCCGAAAGCATCCTCGCAGCGTTGGACATACAGAACATTTTGTCCTGAGCTATACAGCATGTAAGCAATGCTGACCTAAGCCAAAAGAAGCTGGTGAAATTAATGTTGAACATGTTTACTTCCCTGCTTTTTACAAGTAATTGCTGTACAGAACTTTACAGGCTCTTCAATAAGTAATTGCCTGCAACCACGTACAGTGTTCAGTTGCAAAATACCTTGCCACACACGTCCTCATTTCTTACAGGCCGTGTGGTCTATATTTGCTCAGACTTCTAGCATCTGGGGTTGTTCTTCTGCCTTGGGGTGTTTAATCACAAATTAATTTTTTGGACATTATTAGACAAGAACTTAATTTCTGTGTGGACCAATATGGGATGTTTAAACAGAGAATAGTACTACATTCACAAAGTGTAGAAGAAAATACTTAAGGAGCCTTCTCAGAGTGCTAAGGAAAAGTAAATGCACTTTTAAACTATGGAAATGTATGTAACCAAGCCAAAATTCAACTTGTGAAATGCAGTTCTGGGGCATGAGTTGTGATTTCTTCTGTATTTGAGGATTTTCTTTCCCCCTACATCTTTTCTTTATTTGGCATGGACTAAAGATGTTGCCTGACTGTTATATGAGGTCACAGAAGCATCTCGTGAAATGTTCGTCTTTACCTTTTTAGCTCTGGGGCAAGCAATAGACCAAAGACAGGGAGGAATCACAGAATAACCAGGTTGGAAGAGACCCACTGGATCGTCGAGTCCAACCATTCCCACCGATCCCTAAATCATGCTCCTAAGCACCTCATCCACCCTCACCTTAAACACCTCCAGGGACGGCGACTCAACCACCTCCCTGGGCAGACCGTTCCAATGCCTAACTACCCTCTCCGGGAAGAACTTTTTCCTAATCTCAAACCTAAATCTCCCCTGGCAGAGCTTGAGGCCATTCCCTCTCGTCCTGTCCGCTGTCACTTGGGAGAAGAGCCCAGCTCCCTCCTCTCCACAACCTCCCTTCAGGTAGTTGTAGAGAGCAATGAGGTCTCCCCTCAGCCTCCTCTTCTCCAGTCTGAACACCCCCAGCTCTCTCAGTCGCTCCTCATAAGGCCTGTTCTCCAGCCCCTTCCCCAGCTTCGTTGCTCTTCTCTGGACTCGCTCCAGAGCCTCAACATCCCTCTTGTGGTGAGGGGCCCAGAACTGAACACAGGACTCGAGGTGCGGTCTCACCAGTGCCGAGTACAGAGGGAGAAGAACCTCCCTGGACCTGCTGGTCACGCCGTTTCTGATACAAGCCAAGATGCCATTGGCCTTCTTGGCCACCTGGGCCACTGCTGGCTCATGTTCAGTCGGTTGTCAACCAGCACCCCCAGGTCCTTCTCCTCCTGGCAGCTTTCCAACCAGACTTCTCCTAGTTTGTACCTCTGCTTAGGGTTGTTGTGCCCCAAGTGCAGGACGCGGCATTTGGCCTTGTTAAACCTCCTGCCGTTGGTCTCAGCCCAGCAGTCCAGCCTGTTCAGGTCCCTTTGGAGCCTCCCGACCCTCCAGCAGATCCACACTTCCACCCAGCTTGGTGTCATCTGCAAACTTGCTAAGGGAGGACTCGATGCCTTCATCCAGGTCGTTGATAAAGACATTGAACAGGACTGGACCCAGGACTGAGCCCTGGGGAACCCCACTTGTCACTGGCCTCCAGCTGGATTTAACTCCATTTCCCAGCACCCTCTGGGCCCAGCCATTCAACCAGTTTTTCACCCAGGAGAGTGTGCGCCTGTCCAGGCCAGAGGTGACAGTTTCCGAAGCAGAATGCTGGGAGAAACTGTGTCAAAGGCTTTACTGAAGTCCAGGAAGATCCATCCACAGCCTTTCCCTCATCCAAGAGTTTAGTCACTCGGTCATAGAAGGTGATCAGATTAGTCTGGCAAGACCTGCCTTTCATGAACCCGTGTTGACTGGGCCTGATCACCCGGTTCTCTTGCAAGTGCTTCATGATCGCACTCAAGATCACCCGCTCCATGACTTTCCCCGGTACCGAGGTCAGGCTGACAGGCCTGTAGTTCCCCGGATCCTCCCTGCGCCCCTTCTTATAGATGGGCACGACATCAGCCTCCAGTCCAGCGGAACCTCCCCAGTCATCCAGGACGGTTGGAAGATGATGGAAAGGGGTTTGGCCAGCACATCTGCCAGTTCCCTCAAAACTCTTGAGTGGACTCCATCCAGCCCCAGAGACTTGTGGGCGTCTAGCTGGGCAAGCAAATCTCTAACCACCTCCTCTTGGACCTTGGGAATCTCATATTTCTCTTCCAACCCCTGGGGTTGTGCACAGAGGGAACAATTTTCCTTACTGTTAAAGACTGAGGCAAAGTAGACATTGAGCACTTCAGCCTTGTCTTCGTCCTCTGTTACTGCTGTTCCCTCTGCATCTACTAGGGACTGGAGATTCTCCCTAGCCCTCCTTTTGCTGTTGACGTATTTGTAGAAAGACTTTTTGTTGTCTTTCATAGTCTTGGCCAAATCTAGGGTGCCTGCCTCCAGACCTGGAGGATTTGTGAAACAAGGATCAGGTGTCCTTCTGTCCACAGGCCCTGAATTAATGCTTATGGACCTTCGTCACTGAACCACTGCTGAAAGAGGTTTACCTCCACCAAAGGATTTATCTTTCAAGAACCTTGCCAGGGCAATTCCCGCATGCCTGCACTAACTTTTGCAAATGTTTGCATCTTAATTTGGGTATAGAGGTGCATTTTCTCCTGGTCTCGCACTATGGGGACCATGTGCTCCTGCTCCTCTGTTTTTACGGTGTCTGCACAGGAAAACAACCTGTCCATTCAGTATTCTTTTTCAGATAGCAAGACATGGATTTTCAATGTGAAAATTAATTACTTCTACATTACAAGATCGTAGCTCCCAGATCTAATTTTATTTTGTGTAATTTTGCCTTTGAGCTCAGCAATCCTCAGAGGTTTCTGGTAAAATTATCAAGGCAACAACAGACTCCGTTGTGAGAAAGTAGCTTTTATTTGTTGCTTTGTTTAGATCACTTTTACAAGCTTACTGACTTCCAATGGAAAGTGATTTGCCTCTCAGCGTTAATGTAACTAAACAGATAATTAGGGCCTCAAGCTGGAGCCTGTTTGGCATCCTCAGAGCCTGGGCAACCCACGGGTGATGTAAATATCCTAGAAATCCCTGCATGGGGAAAAGAAGAAATCTCCAAGGCCAGTATGGCCTGAGCATTCACTTCAGTGCAAAGTGTTTTAAAATCTTATGATCACATAATATGTAAGTAACATGAGAAATAATCTCAACTACAGGAGCTTAAACAAAAATTGTGCTAGTAATTGACCAAACTCATTGTCTTTTATGACTTCTTCCTTAAATATTGTCAACTATTACTTCATACCTGGATCTGGAAGAATGCTGATCTGAAGTAATTACTTTTTGAATAATACCTCCCACCCAGCTTTCCCACAAGGACAGCTTATCTGCCACAGCTGAGGGAGGAGGAGTGAGTTCTTTGCAGTTTATCACCGGGATCTCCCATGATATACTGCTCCACAACTCTAAATCCACAAAGGAACCCTTGCCAAAAAGCACTGGCTGCCGCACTGCCCGGGGAGTCTGCCTGAAACAGACCAGCACTAGAGAACTTTGGTGACCTTGAACATTAATATCACCCACTGAAGCAATCTCACAACTGAAAAGCTAAGTCACAGCTTAACTTTGCTAGTTTTTCATTAGACTAAGTCATCAGCTCATGTGCTTATGCAGATAATGGCGATGATTGATATTGTTATTAGCAAATACACGCTGCAAACTGTCATCACTTAGGGGACAACCCTTTACGAAAACAGATTATCATCAGTACAAATTAACCCAATAGAAAGAGGTTTAAGGAAATGGTTGGCGTAACAGTTCTGCAGCATCGGTGCTGTTCCATGACTTTGGGTTGGGTCACTGAGACAGCGTTGGAGAAGCTGCTCTGCCCTTCTCATGGCTCCTAAAACAGCAGATCCATCAAAAATGTTTCACTGTGAAGAAATCGGCCAACAAGTACCCAGGGCAGTTTCTTTTAGGATAAAATACTAGGTTAGATCGTTTCCTTTGCAGATCACCGTACCACACCTGGCTGGAGGCAGCAGTCAAAGGCGGCGATGCAGCACAAGCTGGTACCCGCTGCTGGAAGTTGCTTTCCATGTGAGTTGATCACAGTTGTCTGCAAGTGCTGTGGTGAAGACAAAACCAGACTTATTTGATATTTGAATGCTTACGCACATAATTGCCTATTGAAAAATATTTTAACGTTTATATGGCAATTGCTGATGTGTTTTATTACATAATTACAGAAAACCCCACGTTGCTGGGCTCTGTGTAGCAAAGCCTTGAAGCCCAGGTGTATCCGGGCACAGTCCAGCCCCGCTGGCCCTCGGCGAGTCAGTGGCACGTCTGGTGCTGAACTCGGGCTGCTGCCTGCAGCCTCCTCTAAAACAGCATTGCTGCAATCTGCTTCAGATCCCAGTTGAAGTCACGAGGCCTGTCGTGTCCCTGCCAGGACGTGACCAGGGTTTGACTGCTCTGCTCCGACCGGCCGCCTGCGTGTCAGGAATGCGCGTGCCTCGGGAGCACCCGCAGCAACGGGAGGGCGAGGGACAAACACAGAGCTGTACGGTACCAACGCAGTGACGCAGTGGAATGGGAGCTCTGTCCAGAGGACAGGCTGGGAGAGTTGGGGGTGTTCAGCCTGTGGAAGAGAAGGCTGCAGGGAGACCTCAGAGCAGCTTCCAGCGCTGAAAGAGGCTGCAGGGAAGCTGGGGAGGGGCTCTGGATCAGAGAGAACAGGGACAGGGTGAGGGGGGACAGCTTTCAGCTGAAAGAGGGGAGATTGAGATCTTAAGAAATGTTTTGCTGTGAGGGTGGGGAGGCCCTGGCCCAGGTTTCCCAGGGAAGCTGTGGCTGCCCCATCCCTGGAGGGGTTCAAGGCCAGGCTGGATGGGGCTTGGAGCCCCTGATCCAGCGGGAGGTGTCCCTGCCTGTGGCAGGGGTGGGACTGGATGGGCTTGGAGGTCCCTTCCAGCTCAAACGATTCTATGAGTGTTACGATTCTATGACTCGAGGCTGGCAAGTGAAAGATGGGCTGGTTTAAATCAGAGCAGCTTGTGGTTCTGCTGCAGCCACAGCGCTCATGAGCAGGATAAAGGGGGACAGCAGGTGCAGGAGTGAAACGTGAGCTCCCCTCGCCAGGCTGCCCTCACACCACAGAGCAAATATAGGAGCTGGAAGGGCTCTCGCTGAAGGCCACCCAGGCCATGGCCAGCGTGTGCTCAAGGACGGGCAGTCACCGCAGCTCTTGCGTAGCCACTGGAGCATCATCAGGCGGATTTGTGGCTGCAGACCTGCCACACGCCATCGCCATCAGCTTTGTCCTGAGTTTGCAAAGTCCCAGGCTCTGCCTGAACTTTTCTTGAGTTGCCTGCAGCTTTGTTTTACTTGGATTAGCTCTGGCAGAAATTTCTTATTTTCGTTACTTAATCTTTGTGTGGTAGAGCAACAGTTTCGTATAGACAGCAGTTGCTCTGGGTAGGAAGAGACATTTACAACTCTGACACAGCGATGTTATGTAGAGCAAGACAGGGCAGGTGCGGCAGTGGAGGCGTCGAGAAGGGGAGACGTGGGATACGGCTTAGGGGCACGCAGGGCGGAGCAGGCGGAAAGAGATGGGACACCGGCTGGCACCGGAGACCCCACAGCCATAAACAGCTCCGTAAAGGCGAGTTAAAAGAACCTACAGACCCGGAGCTGGGAGAAAATGGCTTTAGGAGTAACGAAGAAAGCAAATAGTATCTAATATACACAAATGAGGTCATATATAGTATATTCAGGTGGTACCTGGGCTTGCAGACCTTCCCAAAGGTGTGGCTGAGAGGACAGGTCAGCAAATGCATGGCAGTACCTACATCATCTTGATTCATCCAGCAGGCGTTTTCAGTATGTGACTACACCCTTGTTTCCCATGGATTTTAAGCCTGACATTTCTTAATTTAACATATGATCTAATGATGTACTTTTTCACACTCCCATAAACCCACTGCCCTTAGTATTTTTCAGTGTTCTAAAGTGTTCTAGATTGAACATCAGATTACTCAGTTCAGACTTAAATGCTAACTTTTGTTTAAAGATAAACAATAGTAATTATTACTAATGGCATGCATACAGTTTCCAGAAAGGGACGAGTTACATTGAATGTGTTATCAGGCAGGTTGGGCTCAACATCTGTCCGCATTGCTTTGAGACAGAAATTAGAAACCTTCAGAGGAACAGTGGAGCAGCAGCAGCACCTCAGCAAAGTCAGCCTCAGGCTTTATTGGACAACCACCTTACAGAGGGGGTTTTTATAAATTAATCAAATTGATTTGTAAGCACTGTTACATCGTTTGCTCTTATTAATCCCACTGGAAAGATTTTTTTTTTCCAGAAACTCACTAGTTTGTTCTAATGTTGGTAAAAATCAGCTTGGGTACCTTGATACTTGCTGTGTGCTTTAATTTAAGAGCTCGCTTCCTTTCATATGCATCTTCAACTCAAAATTTAGTTTAAAATCCCATTCCCACTGATGGTCCCGTACTGGGACCTGCCCTTATGGAGCACCTGGCATTGTTGCTGTTTGCAGTATTTTAAGGCATCCATGTGTTGTTTTCTTCACTCGTTGACAGTGCCCTGAAGTAATTCCAGCCAGAAACTAAAAAAAGCTGTGCCAGCAAGGCACGAATGGGGTGAAGAAAGCCTTAGCCACCTGCTCTCCCTACCCACCATTGCCAGTTATTAATTGTATTGTTCAAATGCTGCCACGGGGAACAGAAGGCAAAATTCCCCAGCTTACTCAAAGGCTTGGTTCCATGAATGCTTTTATTAAAAAAAACTCAGTAATGGTGGTGTTTGATATTTGCTCCTACAGATACACACGTGCAAGAACTTTTAAAAATCTTTTGTACAAGCGTAAATGACAAAAGGCACAATAACAATAAAGTAGAACATGACTTTGTAGAATGATGTTATATCACTGTAAGCAGGTTGCTCAAAGTGCAACAGTTCTGCCAGAGCGAAGTGCATTTGCTATCACTTTTCTGTGTGCATTTAAGATGTTTTCATTAACTATTCCCTTTGCGCATTTCTGCATTATTTCCAGCAAGCCACTCAGCCTGCAGGATTGGATTGACACCCTGGGATCCAGTGTTCACTCGTCCTGCCTCGCATTATGGGATTTTTTTTCTTTTCCCACTGGCAGTGTTCATAGATTCTTATCAGAAGGAATGGAGATATATTAGCAAAATGATACTCTTCCTTTGCTGGCATTAAATAAATGCTGCACATTCTGCATAGTTTCAGCCACTCAATCCATTTTAAGCCATTTTCAAACCACCGTGAGCCAGCCAGAGGAATCTGCTGCTGAGCTCTGCTGTTTTAAGAAGAAAATGTTGCACTTGCATTTGGAGTAGTTTATTAATTTTGCTTTCTAAGCACAATTAAAAATCTAGTATAAGATATTATTGGAAAACAAGCCAAGAGTTGCCAGTGCTACCTAACATAAATCACAACTCCATCCCACCAGGCAGGTGAGTCCTGTGCATGACAGATTCCAGTGAATACGTCATGCAAGTCAGATGAATTTTAACATCCTCCAACACCAGACAGATTTTATTCTAGTATTTACTATTCAATAGTGCATGTCATATGGCTGAAAGAATTTGCCATGCAGCTAGATGGCCCCTTCGTAGGCTGTTGATATAATTATGACAATTCTTCTGAATAAAATGCACTGTAAGTCACACCACTAGTTAATGTAGTAATACATTTCTGTTAGCTACAGTCACTAAACTTTGCTGAGGAAAAGCAAGAAAAGTTGCTAGAATTTGCCAAAATATTCAAGAATTTGCACATCAAAAATGCTGAAAAGAACTGTAAGTCAGTTGTAATTTTATGAAGATTTTCTGCCTGACTGCAATTAAATATGAACCATTTCAAGCCAAAGAGGTTTGTTCCAGCAAGAAATAGATTTTGTTTATAGGTTTGTTACAGCGGTGGAAAACACCCCGTCCTACGTGATATTTCTCGCCAGAACAGCAAGACACTAGTCACCAGTTTTGCCACTTTACTTTCAGGCCACCCCTGCAGGGCACTTAACCTGCGATAGGTCGAAATCTCCAAAGCTCTTTATTTTAGAAGGAAAGCTAATGCCTCCAAGTTCTTGTGTTTTCATTCTTTTACAGACTGCTGTTTTCCAGCACATTCTCTTCTAACTGCATGGCTGCGGAATCTCATCTTTGAACACATTGAGGATGAAGCCGTACAACTTTTTTTTTTCTCTTGAGCTTACTAGAAATCAAAGTTATGTTTGTGGAGTAGGTCCAACACGATAGCTTTAATGAGCAGAGGAAGCTGCCAGCTTGTAGCATTTGTGTTAAGTCAGAAATCACTATGTAGATAGATGTTTTAAACTTATGTACTGCTGGGATATCATCAGCTTCTGTGATAAAATGTCTACTGGGAAATTCTATTCAGATGGACATTAGATGACACTGTTGTAGCTTCAGTTGACAAATACTCACTGGTATCCCGGGCCAGTTTTAGCACAGGCAGCAGGCTTTCCAGCAGCTGCCAGTGTGCTCCTTTCACGTCTGCTCTGGGGCCTTTTGTATTTCCAGTGCCGTTTGCGTTAGGCAGAATAGGTGCAGCGACCCCTCCCACACCCAAGCAGCCGTTCAGTGTCTTACAAGCCTTTGCTCCCCCGTGCTCTGCGGGGCTGCACCGCTCGGCCAGTGCAAGCTTCAGGCAAAGCCTCAGCTGCAAAACCTCATCTGGGCAACGTGGTTTCTCTCGTAACTGTTAGAGCCTCACACCACTGTGACAATTAAAGCACGGAGGTTCCATTCTGAGGTTCTGAAAAAATTCTAGCGTTCTGCAGAAACATGTATATTGGGCCAGTTTTTGCCACTTGTCTGCTGTTTGCCACAAGCGCCCCGACCCGAGCAGCCGTGCCGAGGCCCGACGAGGGAGCCGAGCTCCTTGTAGATGGTGAAGGAGCGCTTCACCACCTTTCCCCGCTTTAATGAAATACATACAGAAGATAAATAGCCAAGAATATATGAATTCTTCAAGATCTCTGTGGTCCATTTTCTTTATGAAGATTCAGCTCAGGAAAAAATTAGTATATAATAAAACCGTGAGTCACCAGGCCTTTCTTATCGATTCTCGTTATCTTTCTGTATCCGAGGCAACAATAAATATGATTTGTATGCACTGTCCTTAATTTCCCGTGGTGTTCTAATCTCACATTGGTGTGGGAGAAAAGTAATGAAGATGGATAGTGAGCAGAATGCAAACTGGGAGGCAAGCATCAAGCAAGGCCAGAAACTGGGAGAGTTCATATTGCAGATAAAAGTAAGAATTTTCCATCTCTAAAGCTGATGCCATTTAGAGAAAAGGCAGGCGAGGAACGATGTGACTGATAGGACAGGAAGATGGTCCTGTCTGTACCCACAAAAACCACCCGCTTCAGTCCCCGTGTGCAGCTAAATCACAATACAGTGCTTAATACTTAGGAGCATCGCTTCCCTCCACTGCATTGCTGAGCAGAAACAAGTTTCTATGTGGATGTCTTCAGTAAAGTCCAGATAATTTAACCAATATGGGTCCTACCTGCTACAGTCGTTCTCCCTGAACCACACAAAGCAGTTATGTGATGCAAATGGCATCACAGGAGCTTTCAGTGATTCGGGTGCATTCCCTGTGTCACGCAGGTGTTGGATGGATCGCTGCCTGAAATAGGCCGTAGGCTCCCCAGTGGCGTTGATCACAAAAAAATTAATTCAATCTTCTAAGGTACAGGCAGACAAGGAAAATGACTAGAGGCTATTTTCTGGTTCCTTATTTTCAGACACATTGTTGGAGCTTTTTTGTTTTGAAGCAACATTGAAATTGGCTCTGAATAACTCCCCTTTCATTTACTGGCTCTGATAATATCCCTTCTACAATTGTGTTCTGGTTCCTGTTGAAACGGTGCTATTTAACTAAACGCTATTTATCTTTGTACAAGGGTTGATGAAGCCTACAGTTTCTGACAGAGTTGTGGCCCTCGCATGGACCTCTGGATGGGGGCATCAGGTACAGAAGCACCACTGGCCACCTCTGAGAATTTGAATGAAGATGAGATGCCAGAGCAGTTGGTTGAGACGGGAATCAGAACTGAGCGTGGCTACCATGAAAATGCTTGGGAGTGAAGGTGCACATGCATATTGACTTGTGTTCCTCATAAGGTGAGTCTATGGGGCTCAAGAAGCCAAGAGCATTGATTTGAAAACATGTCAGTTATGGACACAGAAAAATTAGAGGCAAATTAACTAGAAATGTCATATATCTCTGTTGAGAAAGCCTCAGAGACAAAGAAAAATGCTTTTCCAAGGAGCAGCTATTTGTAGGGCCATTGCAGCCACTGGAGAGAAACAACCCAGGAAGCCCAGCTTTGTTTCTGGTTGTTGTTTTTGGATTTAGAAAAAGGTCACATTCTGAGGCAACAATAGTTTAAGTCTTTTTGAACAGCTCCTTCTTTCTGGTTCATTTTGTGGTCTCACCAGTAAATTATATTGCTTTTTCTTCCAGAGAAAGGCACCTCTACAGTTAGAGAAAAGCCTTTTGGGCTCTGTTCCCCAGCTTTGCCATCGCTCCCTTCTCCCGTGAACAGAGATCTCCTTAACCTACTTTTACATTATTATGAGGCTCAGAGCCTGTGCTGCCTTTGAGGACAACTGGAACACTGCCACTGACTTCAAAAAGAGCACAGGCAGGCTTCCCGTTAGTTAACATTCGTGAAGTGCTTGGAGGTACTTAGGCAACAGAAGTTACATAAATGCGATTAATAATGTAACTTTGCTATCAATACCACAAAGCTCTCCTGCAGCTTGGCCAGCAGGCACCTTAATTCACACTCAAGCACCGTGTGTTTGCAGGATCAGGGTTCCATTAATGCAGATAAATAATCTTTCCAAATTAAATGAAACTATTCATTTACATAAATAAAGCTTCTACCTTAGTCTCCTAAATAAGGGAAACTCTTGTTTGTGTGTTTCCATTTGTATGAAAGCCCTTTTAGAAGTATATATTAACAAAAGCTCTTTATTTTTGATACAATTATAAAATATAGCTGTTTAGGTGTTGTATGCTTGAATCATAGAATCATAGAATAACGAGGCTGGAAAGGTCCCACCGGATCATCGAGTCCAACCATTCCATCAATCACTAACCCATGTCCCTTAGCACCTCGTCCACCCGTCCCTAAGGGACGGGTGGACGAGGTGCTAAGGGACATGGGTTTAACTTTTTCCAGTTAATTGTCAGAATTTAGTTTTATCTTCCAGTGATACCGACAAGCCCACTACCTCTGATGAGACATGTACATTATATTAATTATTTGTTGTAGTTTTTTACTTGCACATTCCATGAGAACAAAGTGATTTCTTAATAATTTTACAGAATTTACACTGATGTTTCAAAATCTAAGGGCATTTTTTAGCTATTTCAAACTAACTTTGGCCGGTATTGCTGAACTCAGCCAGCGTGAGGCCACCACAGCCAGAGAGCTGGAAAAGTCAGGTTCTTCGACTGTCGGATGGATGCGAGTCCCTGAAATCACCTACTGATACATAACGGCAGCCAGTGCAGCCAGCGACAGGTGGATTCAATACACTCACCTAAGAGCAATCGCTGGCAGAGAGCTGGTAGAAGGAGAAAGAGTTCGTCCGAGTCACAGCTCGTTGCACCAGCAGTGGCAGTGCTCTCGGCACTGAAATCCAGCGGCTGGAAGGAGGCAACAAGCACAAATCCCTGTCCTGTGTGGACAAGCCTCCTACATAACATACACTTTTTGTTGCAGAGCCAGCATCCATTATGAAAGATATAATATGCATTAACTGATAGATTTAATTACATACTATGAACCATTGACTTGTTTCCAAAAGTTCAATCCACAAGATAAAATCCAACATCAAAAGCCTTTTGATAGGTTTACTAATAAGATGTAAATTTCCCCTTTTGCATCACACTCTTGCAATTCTCCATCTACATTCTTCATGTACTTCTGCTGTTCAGAACTTAAAATAAATATTTTATAGTAGCTCCTCTGTGTATTGTAAGCACTTTGTTGTCATGTGCTGCAAGGATTAATAAATGTGTTTATCCTCAATAAAAAACAGTGTAATGTAAATGTATCTACCATTTCAGATACTAGTTTACTTGACTGAGATCATAACCACTGGATAACATAATTGAAGAGCAAAGCAACCTTGTAAAATTGAACCTGAATTCAATGACATAGTAAAAACATGGAGAGTGCAAAGGAAATCTACCAGGTATTTGAAAGGGAAATCATAATCTCCCTTACCAAATCAAATATTCAGCCCTTGTATTCCCACATTTCTTCCACGTCAAGCACATGAAGAAAGCAATTCTTGACGTGGACAGGTGTTTCACTATCTTTAACCAATGGAGAACCTGAGGTGCACAGGTAGTCAGGGCAAATAACTGCAAGCGGTGTGACTGACCTGAGCTTTTAATTTCTCAGATACATAATGTGAGATACCAGTAGTGTGATGTGAAGAAGTATTTTGTTCATTACTCTGGTCCTGGCCTAGCACATGCAATGCCAGTTCACGCATTTATTGATACAGGCAGTATCTGCACACTTGGAGCCACAGCACCTCCAGGGGGAAGGTTGTTCAGCTGTTATTTGCTGCAACTGCTGCTTCGCGGGCGCTTTCGACATCACCGTTTCAAGACAGCTGCTCCCCACTATACAAGCATGACCTTTCGTTCTATTACATTACCTGCCACTATTAAAATGTTGCTTTGAGGGAACTGGCGGATGTGCTGGCCAAACCCCTTTCCATCATCTTCCAACCGTCCTGGATGACTGGGGAGGTTCCGCTGGACTGGAGGCTGATGTCGTGCCCATCTATAAGAAGGGGCGCAGGGAGGATCCGGGGAACTACAGGCCTGTCAGCCTGACCTCAGTACCGGGGAAAGTCATGGAGCGGGTGATCTTGAGTGCGATCATGAAGCACTTGCAAGAGAACCGGGTGATCAGGCCCAGTCAACACGGGTTCATGAAAGGCAGGTCTTGCCAGACTAATCTGATCACCTTCTATGACCAAGTGACTAAACTCTTGGATGAGGGAAAGGCTGTGGATGTATCTTCCTGGACTTCAGTAAAGCCTTTGATACAGTTTCTCCCAGCATTCTGCTTCGGAAACTGTCACCTCTGGCCTGGACAGGCGCACACTCTCCTGGGTGAAAAACTGGTTGGCTGGCTGGGCCCAGAGGGTGGTGGTAAACGGAGTTAAATCCAGCTGGAGGCCAGTGACAAGTGGGGTTCCCCAGGGCTCAGTCCTGGGTCCAGTCCTGTTCAATGTCTTTATCAACGACCTGGATGAAGGCATCGAGTCCTCCCTTAGCAAGTTTGCAGATGACACCAAGCTGGGTGGAAGCTGGATCTGCTGGAGGGTAGGGAGGCTCCAAAGGGACCTGAACAGGCTGGACTGCTGGGCTGAGACCAATGGCAGGAGGTTTAACAAGGCCAAGTGCTGCGTCCTGCACTTGGGGCACAACAACCCTAAGCAGAGGTACAGACTAGGAGAAGCCTGGCTGGAAAGCTGCCAGGAGGAGAAGGACCTGGGGGTGCTGGTTGACAACCGACTGAACATGAGCCAGCAGTGGCCCAGGTGGCCAAGAAGGCCAATGGCATCTTGGCTTGTATCAGAAACGGCGTGACCAGCAGGTCCAGGGAGGTTCTTCTCCCTCTGTACTCGGCACTGGTGAGACCGCTCCTCGAGTCCTGTGTTCAGTGCTGGGCCCCTCACCACAAGAGGGATGTTGTGGCTCTGGAGCGAGTCCAGAGAAGAGCAACGAAGCTGGGGAAGGGGCTGGAGAACAAATCTTATGAGGAGCGACTGGGAGAGCTGGGGGTGTTTATCCTGGAGAAGAGGAGGCTGAGGGGAGACCTCATTGCTCTCTACAACTACCTGAAGGGAGGTTGTGGAGAGGAGGGTGCTGGCCTCTTCTCCCAAGTGACAGGGGACAGGACGAGAGGGAATGGCCTCAAGCTCTGCCAGGGGAGATTTAGGCTTGAGATTAGGAAAAAGTTCTTCACGGAGAGGGTGGTTAGGCATTGGAACAGTCTGCCCAGGGAGGTGGTTGAGTCGCCGTCCCTGGAGGTGTTTAAGGTGAGGGTGGATGAGGTGCTTAGGAGCATGATTTAGGGATCGGTGGGAATGGTTGGACTCGACGATCCAGTGGGTCTCTTCCAACCTGGTTATTCTGTGATTCTGTGATTCTTTGCACTCTGCCCACCACACGATACAGATCTTTTCCTGTAAACGTAAGGTTTGCATTTTTAACTTCCATTCCATCACCCTTCGCACCACACAGGGAATTTCCAGGTAGCTCTAACTGAGCTCAGTGCACCCTCATGTTGCTGAATGAAACCGTGCTCCCAGCTGCCTGCAGGCCTGACCAGCTCCCTTCAGCCACGCACCAGCAGCCCTGAAGCGCATACACAGCATTTCCCAGACAGTTCCATGTCTGGCAACGAGCAGCGCTGGAGAGAGAAGTGGGATCTGTCTGCGATTTGCCAGTCACAATCGCAGAGGAGGCACGTTAACGCCGCCCTCCAGGCCAGCCGAGCTCCGTGAGTCACAGAGACGCTGGAAAATTCTTAAAAAACTTCGTTGCCATGTGTGGACATAAACTTTCTGCTTTCTCTAAAGATTATAAGCAACTGTTTTGAATAGTCTTCAAGGTGAGTGATGTTTAATGTATAGCTGCTTAAGTAATAAAAATTCTGTAGCGGAGTTATATATCATCAAACTAATTAATAAGGATGGGTATTTTCTCTACCCCACCTCTACTCAAAGTCAGCCAAGTCAGTATGATTTACACTGAGGTTTGGAGAGAAATGTGTATAAGTCCCTTGTTAAAAAATTGTTAAGGTTAATTGATAAGGTCAATGGGAGGCAGTACCTGATTCATAATGCACTGAACCCAAAGATCCTTCAGACTGGGCTTCAATTCCGCAGGGAGAAAACAGAGAAAGCAATTCCCTCAGTTCTGAACGCCTAGGGAGAACTGGCTCTGTTCTTTCTATGCACCTCTAGCATCTGTAATTTATAGATGCACATATTCTTTGTTCACGAGGCTAGAGAGAACCATTCTTTTCACTGCAGCATGACCTCCTGCCTAAAGCGCTACAGGGCTGCCCGGCAGTAGCTGTTGTTGAAACCAGAGCACAAATATCCTGTTGTGATGTTAAAATTGACAGGAATGAGCAAGGACTTAAATGTCCTCAGTGTTAAGAAAACGTTCTTTGTTTATAGTCAGACTAAATCTAGCATCAGTGTCACCTGCATGTAACACGGGGGTATTTTGCTCCCGTGCTTTGCACAGACATTTATCGAGGCAGACTCAGTCCTGCCCAGGAGCTACCAGCCACACTCATCCCCTGAGCGGCTCCATGGAAACAAATGGAGTTTGCCTCAGAGACTCTGCTAAATACAATCTACCCTTTAAAATATTTCCACGATTCAACTTGGATCATCCACCTAGTGCGTTTTTTCTCTAGTTTTTGAAATAAGACTTACTCCCAAAAACATAGCTTCTTTTTTCCTACCACGCTTCGCAAGAGTGGACAATTGCAGCCTAGGAAGTGGTGTGCACTGCAGCACAATGTCACCGATTTCATCCTTGAAAAACTACACGGACTTGTCATTTACAACAACGTGATTTCTTAATTCACATGATTATATTCATGAACTGAAGCGGGAGAAGTAGAATATAGACCAGCAGAGAGACAAACCCAGTAGCTTGTTACACAATATGGAAAGCTGTAAATCTGCTTTATGCTTTCTCAGAACAATCGGGAAATATTTTGTTACATTCAGTACTCATACTCACTTAATTCAAAGAGTCTCTAATCTAATAAAATAAATATTGTAGCAGTGAAAATCCTTATATCAAGCACAAGATTTGTGGTAAAACAAGAAACAAATTAAGCTGTCCAGAACACTCTATCTCATCCACCTAACTTGTTAAGAGCTGATTTTTCAACGATAATGTCTACCTATACAGACTGTTATTTGTCCTAATTTTAATACAGATCTTAAATATGCTGAATATTCTCTTTCTGGTTCCAAAGTCCCTCTCCCTGCTGAATAACAGCTCCAGCTTGTTGAGAGACTCCCCTGCAACTGTGATGGGCAATCTCTGACGTGGCTACCATGGAAAACAGTGAATCTTGTGGGTTTTCCGAAATACGGACACCTCTCCCACAGATGTATTGAACCATTAGTATCAACACTCACATTTTGTTTCCTTGAGCTCTTATAAGCACCCGACTTGCATCTTCTTGTTCTAAAACTAACAATTTGATTAATGATGTGCCGACCAGGACTATTGATGTGAACCCTTTTTTTTTTATTTATTTCTTTGCTCATTTCGGTCTCGGCTACAATCCCAAATAAAGCCATACAGCCATAAACAAGCTTGGAACAATACTTGGCAACATGCTGGTATTTCTGTGGATATCCATATTCATTTCAAATCATGCCCTTTTTGGAAATCATACAGGTGCGCTACTTGTAATTCACCAACATTCTGTTAACCACCACATTGTGGAGTTTTTACTGCTGAACAGTTTACTATTTGTTCTTTTTTTAAAAATCATTTTACTGTTAAACAGTTGAGAAGGACACATATACCTGGGTACTGAGAGGAGACTGAATCTGGGCTGTAAAAAGGAGCCAGCATTTTCAATTACATGGTCAGTTTACTGTTTCTGCCTTCTAGCAGAAAGGTAGCAGCATTCAAACTGCAAAACAGAATACTGACATTTTATTGCTAATGTTTGCCTCTCTATGGATAATAGATTTAAACTGCTAGAGTCCTAATGAACCCACCACAGTAACTTAATGGAGCGATTGGATGTGACAGGCAGTGCGTTGCAGGGGGATTAGCACATGCATTTAATATAACATAAAACAAAAAGCAAGGCATTTCAGCTACTAAGAAAACTCTGAAAATATATCTCCTGTCCACCTGCCTGAAACAAATGTAATTTTATGAAAGTGGAAAAGAAAACAGATCAGTCTTGTATTTAGCAATCTGGGGATATTTTATCACCACCCAGAAAAACCTGCCCAGAATACTGTATTTATTTCTCATAACACATTGCATAGTAATTTTTACCCCAGAACCACAACATGAAGCCAGCAATGGTTTAAATTAGGACTATTCTGTATGTATTCTGACAAAAAGCATGAATCACTAGGGAACTGACTTCTAGGTGTCCTTCAGAGGAGTGAGCGGTGAGGGAGACACTCTCCTTTTTTACTGAGGTTTGTCTTTTTCTGGAGACAACTGCAGAGACAGGGTGAAGTCTTACCAGCAAGGAGTTAGTGGGAAGGAGCCCAGTTTACTTGAGTCAAGCTGTTTATTACTGTCAGAACTTTGCTGGATCAAACTGGCGATGTAAATTGCAGCAAATAAACTTGTACTGACTGAAGATTTTGGTCTAGATCCAGTCATATAAAAGAGAAAAGCCCAAACCACTCATTGCACTAAATTTATGAGGAGAGCTGAAATTCTACCATGTTAATCCAATAATTTTGCCTGCATAAACCGAATATACACCACAAGCCCTCCACTGACGGGGGCTACCAGCACAGTTGTACGAGTAGTGCCTCCAAGTTCAGCCCTCACCTCCAGGCTTTCTCACCAAACGTAGTACGTCAATAAAGGAGCTGAAAAGGCCAGTCAGAGCCAAACCAGAAGGATATGAAGCTCTTCTCCTTATTAGAGAGATCAGGATGCTACAGACTGCATGGAGAAGCAATAAAGACTTTGATTAAATCTGTTTCCATCTGGAGCAATGAAACAAATAATAACATGGAAGGTATTACGTTTAAGTCTGTGTTTGCAGAGGGGATCATTCTTCTTTTGAGCCTTGCTTTTCTGTTTGGGCTCCACTAGGAGATCTCACTGGGCTAGATTCAATCTTCAGTATCTGAAGGGCACCGATTTGTCTCTCTTGGATGCCTGCTCAGTGTCAAGGGTGGCAGTCATTAGGGACCAACATATTCATTTAACACAGTCTCTTTACTGTATTGATATTATATTGTGTTGTTGTATTTTGAACACTGTTCAAAAACCAAACCACAAACTTCATCTTCAGCTTTCACCCCACACTGGCCTCGGGCATTCCCTCTGTTTCCCATTCCTGCTCTGTTCTGCTCTCTTCCCTGAGCTGACGGTAATCACATCAGGAACCTACTGTACTTTCTATGTTTAGATCTCTAATTAGTTTACTCAGTCAGGTAAGTATAATTATCCTCCTTGTGAAGATGAAAGAATTTGCTCAACATCCCATTGCAAATCATTTCTGTATATGCTTTTATATCTATGAAAATCCCACCAATATATTCCTTTTGGCAATATCTTGCCGCAGTCAGTTCCACATGAGCCCCACATCCCACTTTCCATCATTTATTTCCAAGCAAAATCCATACTAGACTTCTGCCCACCTTGCACCTGACACCTCACTGCAGAGGAGGGGGCGCAGCCTCATGGCAACAGCAGCCAAGCATCAGCCCCGCGGGGAACCTCACCCTCTGGAAGGGAGGTAAGGAAAACTTCCAAAATTTTCCCTGTTTATCCTGATAATCCAGGGGGAGAAATACCCCAAAGCTGTACGTTGACATTTAATTTCTCCCAGACAGTTATTTGCACACCACTTCTCAGAGCAAACAGAAAGTGATGCATATACAGGTTAAGTAATTTAAAAAGAGACAGCATGTCTGGTGAATCCCATTCCAGTTTTCTGTCCAGTTACCACCCTTTCTTGTAATGAAGGACCAGAAAGTCACACTTATTAGCCATAGTCATTCAGAAAGTTAAATTTTCTCCTTTTTTTCAGCTCTATTTTCTGTGATTTTTTTAAAAGGAGGAAATTTAAAGGAATGTTGAAAAAAGCCTTTAGCAACTCCCTCCATAGCGGTACATGTATTCTGTTCAGTGCGTTCATATAAAACCCCAGCCTTCATTCGTCGAGGCTGACTTTTAAGAAGCTTTTTCACCAGGGCATACAATTTGGTCTGTGTGTCCTCTTTTGTAGCCATTATTAACTCACAGTGTGGGCTATAAACCCAAATTTCCTTATCTGGTGCCCACTGGCATCTGTCGCCACTCTCCTTATCTGCTACCTCTGCCAGTTCCCAGAGTTAAACGAGGCCACGCGACGCTATCGTTGGGATTAGACCTAATGCACCGAGTTCTGTCTGCCCTGTTTATTTTTACCAACTTATTTAGATTTCCAGTCTGGGCATCCGTGGTCTAGAAATGCTGGTGTTTTAATGAGCAGTAAATCTATGCAGATGGAAAGCTTGACTATTTTCTCTTGCGTTTGTCTGTGTGTTCTTAGAGCACAAAGGAGATGAAAAATCCCAGAGCAAAGGAAGCTGGAGCTCTGCGAGGGTTCCTTCCGTACCACTGCCATGCGTATGCCCGAGGGCTGGAAGGACCGGAGGACACAAGCAAGGACAATTCCCCTGTCTGTGACAGAGGCACCTGGAGCAGATTCAGCTAATGCTCTATAGCTATTGACCAGAGAACTGACCTCCTACTACTTCTTAAACTACCTGTATCCTTACTAGATACTGGCAGATAAAATGGAGGAGCAAGTAAGTGGATGTAGAGCATCTTCCTCTAAAATAAAATGAGGATTAGATAAAAACTTTGTCTGATCCATTTATAACCCTGGTCTGAAATTGGTGTAGCAAAATCCAAACTGGGTGAGAAGCCAAAGCACAAAAAGCAGTGACATAAACAGGAGAAATACACTTTGGTTCCCAGGTATGGAAGAAAGTAACAGAACCACTGCAGACAGAGGAAGCCTTTAGCAGATATTTAATGCCAATGCAGAAGGATCTTTACCCACTCTTTCCGAAGGGCTCAGGCCAGTCCATTTTTAAACACATCCAATCCCTTTCTAGGTATTTCAGGTACTAATACATGACACCATTGGAAAGTATTTTCCTTCCCAATCAAAACAGATTTCTCCTCAGTTTCCTCACTTTATGTCTTTTTTTATAACTGCAAAAAATGATTCACCATCATGGGTGTTTGCACCTTTTGTAACACTTACTTGCTCATTAAATCCCTCAGTAGCCCCTCTGCCTTCCTTAAACTTTTTGATCTACCAACTCACTTGTCTGGAAGCAATTTACATATTAGGCTTACAATAAAGAAAGTAAAGCTGGTAAGTTTAATTAAAAAAAAAAAACTAATCAAGACTCCAAAACAAAAAGATGTGGAACTCTTCCAGATGATGTTCTAGACAGTAAAATTGTAAATATGTCCAGGAAGCCATTGGATTCATGGGAAAAAAACCACTTCAGGTGGTGTGGAACAGAAAGATGTCACCTCTCGGCACGTCAGTGACGTACAGATTGCTGAAGTGAACTGGGGAGGAGTCACCAAACGCTTTCCTTACTCATCTGCTGCTTCCCAAGCATCTTGTCTCAGCCAGCGTCAAGGAAAGACTAATGAACTAGGTGGCCTGATCTTTTACATCCATTCTGATGGGTGGTTTATTATTCTTTTGGGGATTGCACGTTCGATTGATTTAATTTATCTTCCATATCACACAGAAACTGTGCCAAGAAAACAAATTGCTATATTCATCATAACGTGGCTGGAGTGGAGGTCAACAGGCAGAGTGGCGCTTTCCGAAAAGAGGTGCTCAGGGAGAGGTGCTCAAGGTGTCTGCTTGTGCAGGCAGGAGATAAGAAGTGAGCAAGTGCACAAAAGCAGAAGTGTTACTTGGATTTTGCTCTTCATGCGACATGCAAGTGAAACTCTGGTGGCAGGTGACAGACACACCTCTGTGCAGCTGCAGTGAGAAGCCGAGCTCCGCATTTACGGGGGCCCAAGTGCGGCCTGGTGACAGACGCCGCCTCCAAGGTGCTGAGGTGATGTTGGCAAGGGGCTGGAAGCAGGAGGCACAACTCAGTTCCATCGGCGTCAGTGCTAGCGGGATGCCCTGCTTACCAAAGCCCAGGACAGAGCTCCTTATGAGGAAAACACCAGCACCCTGCAGTGTGACACTGCTTTAAGCTGCGGAGGAGTCATGTTCTCCCTGCGTGACGTTCATCACGCTGAGCTCCAGGTTTCACCAACTGAAACTTGCTCTTTCAGGTCATCACAATCACAGGGTCGTATTCTCCTGTGCACAGCTTCCCCTTTCCTCACTTTTTTCTTTCTTCTGTTTCACTCACAGCTTGTATCGTTCTTGGCACAAGGTAATTGAGGGTAAGTACCCTGAGTTTAGTGACAGTGCTTGGGTCAGAACAAGATGAAACAGCTGATAGAGACTCATGGACACAAACCACAACGGGTTTCAGATCTCTGTATTTTTATCACTTTATAGAAAACTACACTTACATAGTCCAAGAAAGTGAAATCCAGTATTGGAATTAATATTTGTTATTTTCCTCAATAGAGTAATTAAAAAAATAGAACCACTGAAGTTTCAAAAATACGCACAGAACATTTTACAACATTTGACTATTGCCTACAGGAAAACTGGGAAGGGGATCTTGATCAGGGAGTGTAGTAGCAGGATGAGGGGTAATGGTTTTAAGGTCAAAGAGGTGAGATTTAGATTAGACATTAGGAAGAAATGTTTTGCTGTGAGGGTGGTGAGGCACTGACCCAGATGGCCCAGAGTTGTGGCTGCCCCATCCCTGGAGGGGTTCAAGGTCAGGTTGGATGGGGCTTGGAGCAACCTGACCCAGTGGGAGGTGGCCCTGCCTGTAGCAGGGGGGGTGGATCTAGATGATTTTTAAGGTCCCTTCCAACCTAAATCATTCTATGATTCCATGATTCTGTTATTATTCCTGTAAGCTTAAATGCAGTAATTTATTTAAAAATATCAAGCCCAAACACTCTATATACTTGCTACTGAGAGAAAAATTGTCCAAAACTGTCAATCTTCAACTTGATTCATAACCACCCAGCCAAATGGACGTCTGCCACGAGCAAGGCTCTGCCGTTTACAGACCTCATCAGTCAGATGCAGCCTCTGATTAAATTTCTCAGATCTAGAAATGGCAGCCTGAACAATTATCAAATTCTTAAAGAGTTCACTATTTTTATTCTTCTAGATTGTTTGTATCTGCCTGTCTACCAGCATAACAAAAGTAGTATTCATAGATCACTCATTTCTTGATCATTTAATGTATTCTGCGATTGCGTAACTTGGGCTAGGAAGGTGACAAGTATCTGTGTTTTCCCATGCAACTCAGGTTATTTTTTGCATTTAAGGAAGGAAGAAAATGATTGCCTGTGTTCCTACCAGTTTCAGTGCCCCCAGTGCACTTCACCTTTGCTTTTCTGCATTTCACTTCCCTATACAAGCTATAAAACACTTGGATCAGGCACTCTACTCTAAACTGACTCATACCTGCTGAGGACAGTTTTTTGCTGTGAGCTCATGAATAAAAGAACTTTGCTCATCTATTTGTTTTCACCTTATTAACCCAAAACCAGGTTGTATTTAATTATGTATTTGGTCACATTGTAATCTTCTAAGTACGTGTGTCTGCAGTAGTCAGCAACTTAGAAACATATGCTTATATAAATAGCTTTAGGCTTGAGATATCTAGTGTGGTTTGGGGGTTTATTCAAGTACCACAGTCCTCACGTGTGTTTGTGCAGGCTGGATCAGGGTCACAACTTTTTTGAAAGTCATTTCTAGACAGGAACATCAGACATGATGTTTCACACTGTGACAGATCTTGTAGTAATGCTGAAATGTTCACAGCAGATGCTCCCAAGTGTGTGACTCAAACCGGCCTCGACTGTCAGCATGAGTAAGGGATCAAATGCTCAGGAAAAAAGAAGTACCAAAGCAGTGCAACTGTTCTCTGGTACAGAAAGCTACTGATTAGGAAAACCCAGCCATGATGTGGCTGACGTAAGGATGGTGGTTGCTAATTTAAAGCGAAAATAAAGATAATGAAGAATGTTAAATGGAGTACTAGGTAGGGAGTTTACATAAGCTGAGTTTGCCTTAAACTAGATGATCAGAGATAAACTAATAGACCTGAATAACTCATGAAGAACATATCTGACCTGATCAGCCCTAGTAAAGCCTTATTTATAGTTTCTCACAGCATTCTGCTTCGGAAACTGTCACCTCTGGCCTGGACGGGCGCACACTCTCCTGGGTGGAAAACTGGTTGAATGGCCGGGCCCAGAGGGTGCTGGGAAATGGAGTTAAATCCAGCTGGAGGCCAGTGACAAGTGGGGTTCCCCAGGGATCAGTCCTGGGTCCAGTCCTGTTTAATGTCTTTATCAACGACCTGGATGAAGGCATCGAGTGCTCCCTTAGCAAGTTTGCAGATGACAACAAGCTGGGTGGAAGGGTGGATCTGCTGGAGGGTCGGGAGGCTCCAAAGGGACCTGAACGGGCTGGACTGCTGGGCTGAGACCAACGGCAGGAGGTTTAACAAGGCCAAATGCCGCGTCCTGCACTTGGGGCACAACAACCCTGAGCAGAGGTACAAACTAGGAGAAACCTGGCTGGAAAGCTGCCAGGAGGAGAAGGACCTGGGGGTGCTGGTTGACAGCGACTGAACATGAGCCAGCAGTGGCCCAGGTGGCCAAGAAGGCCAATGGCATCTTGGCTTGTATCAGGAACGGCCTGACCAGCAGGTCCAGGGAGGTTCTTCTCCCCCTGTACTCGGCACTGGTGAGACCGCACCTCGAGTCCTGTGTTCAGTTCTGGGCCCCTCACCACAAGAGGGATGTTGTGGCTCTGGAGCGAGTCCAGAGAAGAGCAACGAAGCTGGTGAAGGGGCTGGAGAACAAATCTTATGAGGAGCGGCTGAGAGAGCTGGGGGTGTTTATCCTGGAGAAGAGGAGGCTGAGGGGAGACCTCATTGCTCTCTACAACTACCTGAAGGGAGGTTGTGGAGAGGAGGGTGCTGGCCTGTTCTCCCAAGGGACAGGGGACAGGACGAGAGGGAATGGCCTCAAGCTCCGCCAGGGGAGATTTAGGCTTGAGATTAGGTAAAAATTCTTCCCGGAGAGGGTGGTTAGGCATTGGAACGGTCTGCCCAGGGAGGTGGTTGAGTCACCGTCCCTGGAGGTGTTTAAGGTGAGGGTGGATGAGGTGCTTAGGGGCATGATTTAGGGATTGGTGGGAATGGTTGGACTCGACGATCCGGTGGGTCTCTTCTAACCTGGTTATTCTGTGATTCTGTGATTCTGTGATTCATCACATCTGCCAAGGGCAGCCAACCCTCCACAACATCCCTTCCTATTTGTGGTCTTCAAACTGCTGCAGTTTATGCCACTGCTAAGCCAAGTCACTACAAGTAACATTCTAGAAAAGATGTAGTTGTCTACCAGCGCTCACCCAAAAAGAAGGGCATCTCAAAATCACTGTTTAACATATTTTCATTTAAAGAGGTATAACCACACTGTGGCAAAATTAACTCCCTGAATTCGAACCACATCCATTTCTGGGTTTGGCAGGGATTTGCTTCAGGTTTGTACCATCTCCTAGGCACCACAGCTGTTCCTACATCTCTCTGAACACTGCTTTGAGCTATGTATAGAATTCCTAACACTCAATAAGGTGTGCAAAGCCAGCTTCAACATTGCTTTCTCATGAAAAGAACAATGACTGGACTCAATGAAGGGTTCTCCAGATGACTGAGGTTTGTGAATTCTGGTAAAAGCTATTCCCATGACTCTTCCATGAGAGATTACTGTGTTTTTTCCAGTTCAGATTCTCTCTCACCACCAATTACAGGTGAACTCATGCTGCAGCTGATCCTTCAGGCACAGTATTTATAGCTTCCCCCTCCATGCCCTGGTCACCTAGTTTCATGTAACTTTCAGGAATTCAGGGTGGAATTGAGGAGCTGCAGTCAGGCACTCGGGCTTGGATGGACAGCATCTCCCTCTGGAGGCCTTCAACAGCAACTGCTTCTCTCTCTGGTTTCCCAGAGACCTGCGGCAGAAGAGCTTTGGTGGAGCCAAAATGCTGCTGCAAATCAGACCTCTCACCCCAGACTGGATGACATTGCTTTCGGATTTGCCTTACAACAGCAGTGCCTCTGCCAAGCGTGGCTGCAATTTGCCAGCAGCTTCAAAAGCTGATGGACAGACAGAATCACACAGAATAACCAGGTTGGAAGAGACCCACTGGATCATCGAGTCCAACCATTCCCACCAATCCCTAAATCATGCCCCTAAGTACCTCATTCCCTCTCGCCCTGCTCCACCCCAAATGGAAAGGCAGGGAGAAGAGACAAGGCTGTTTCTGTGCACTGGACATGGGGCCAGGGGCTGTCAAGCAAGCAGTGCCCAGCAGCTGTGGGTCCTCCCTTGGGTCTGCTCCCAAGGACATGACTCCAGCTTATCGGGCAAGTAGCACCAACCTTAGATCAGGAATAAAGATGTCTAATGGATATAAAATGAGTCTCACCAAGAAGTAAAGGAACCAGAGGAAACTTGAAACCAACCCACGATGAAGCTTCTAATGCAATAGCATAAAAGAAAGCCAGCTTCCGTTGACTTTCAGCCAGTTTATCTGGTAAAAAGTTCCGAAGTAAAGAATTAAGACTGCAATCTCTTTTGAAATTCAAATGGTTAGTAAATTGAACGTCTCACAATCAAGAACACATGTAGTAAACTTGAGAGTTTTCTTAAATTACAGATAACAGATTTTTCTCAGATTTTAAAAGTATATCTCAGCTGAAAAAACATATGATAAATGTCAACCTACAATCTGAAGGAAAGACTGCAGCACAAGTTCATGCAAAGCCATATGTGTAACAAGAACACAGGCTTGAATAGTAGGAATAATTCTCAGACATATGTTACAGGAATTAAAATGTCTATCTGCTGCGTTAGTGACTTTGGAATCCAGTAAAAAGAAAGGCAAGCAGAAATATTTCTGCTCCTACAGTAACTAAATGCAGGATTACTGCTAACATGAAGAGGTGCTGCTGCAAAAGGCCCTTAGGCTGCTGTTGCTCACTGTGAGATGGAGCCACGGGAAAAAACTGCAATGCACAGCTGATATTTTTTAATGATGGAAGGCATACATATTATCAATACATATATATATACTGTGAATTATTTATAACTGTTCTTTCAGAAAAAAAAATCTTTCTGCTTAAAAAATACATTTTACTGAGTGGCTGTTGTATCTTCCTTCAGAAATGTCCTTTATTTTCATTCAGTTGTGGAAGGTTTTGTGCTGGACTTGCAATCTGAGAAATCCTTCTGAAAGTTATGATGATATGGACAGCAAATTACTTGTGCCTGAGGCTGTGTAAGTCCTCAAGCTGCTATTTTACATTAAAAGGAATTTTAGGCCTATATAGTCAAATCCATTTTCATGAGAAGCTCTATGGACAAGCTCACAGAGTTTATACACCACAATACACGGAGAGTTTTAAGCGATACATGACTCCTTGATTTGTAAAGATGGAGTTTCGGGAGGGGGCACAGCTAGGCCAGAAAAACACATAAACGTTGTTAAAATTATTTACACAGGTAAAGTGACTGTCACCAGCTGGTACAACTTGTTCTCATTTGGCAAGGAGGGCTGTCATCGGAGTTCAAGGCAAGCTGGAGGTGGACTGGGATGGAGCAGGGTAGGAACCTCAGGAAGCATTTGCAGGTGAGGAGGGTAAAACCGGTAAAACTCATTACCAGGAGAAGACTAAAGTGACCACAGCTCCAGGATACAGCCAGCTATGCACTGTTTAGGAAGTACAGGTTGGGCTTAGTACATCTGATTTGGTTTTGCTCTTTCTGTCCCTGCTGTGGACACTCCAGAAAGCCTGGATATAAAAATACGTGTTTATAAGATGGTAAGTGGTCCTAATGGCTCTTCCAAGATGTTTTTTATAAAGAGGAAGGGAAACATAAGCAGTACTTCACTCTTTGAAGAGCTGCAGAGAATAATTTATGGCTGTGAGTACTGACCAAGCAAGAAACTACCCATCTCTTTTAAAACACATATGACATTAAAAATACAACAATCTGAATTAAATTGATTTACAGTTTGTCACAATTCCTCTGCATACAACTCTCCTGTTAAAATCTAACTTAACAGCTGTGTCTTTTGAAATTGTTTTTGTTCCATTATTCAAAACAAACACAAACCATAAGAAAGAAAAGGGAGATCAAAAGCATTTGTAAAGACTCTAGTACCTATAGGCTCTTCGCGTAGGGTAGAAATACAGCAAACTAACACAGGAGAAAGCAGTAGTTACAACCACAACATTTACTGCAGATTACTTAACAATTAAATTAGAGGAGGGATGTTCTTCTTTTCTGATCGATGATGTTGGAACTATAAAGCAAAACACTTGTCAAAGAAGTGAGTTCACCGGCACGGTTTCAAACCCAGCAAAGCCGCTCCTACAGCAAACTGCTGCAACACCACAAGCCCCCTCCCTTTCCCTGCCCCTTGGTCTCAGCCCTTGTGCTGAAGCTTGCCTGATCCTACCACAACGCTGGTAAATAAACCTAAACTAACAAAAACCACACTAGCAATTGGAGAAAGCCAAGCCAGTACATTTTTGCTGTTTCGCCTCCTCCAGCTCCTGTCCCTGGCGGTCAGATCAGCGCCAGGGCAAGGCACGCGGGGACAGGCGGCTGCAGAGGCAGCGAGACGAAGGCGGGGGGCACGCTGGCTGCAGTTGTCGCCTCAGCTCACGTGGGTCATAAAATGGAAACCTTTCTGCCTTCTGTTTCCCATTCGCGACTGACTTTCGCACAGCGGAGGTTTAGGGAGAGGGCTTTGAGGTCCCTTCCCACTCAAGCCGTTCTGCGATTCCGCGATTCTGCGGAATATCGGCTGCGATTCCACGCGAGTATTCAACGAGTCCCCAGGCGGTGCCGGGGCACACGGACACAGCGCCCGGGGGCTCCCAGCGCGGCCCCGAGCGGCTGAAATCCCGGCGGGGAAAGGGACGTTAAAGCGCTCAGAGCTCGGGCCGCCCCTCGGGCCGCCCCTCCAGCGCCCCCGCCGGCGCCGAGCCGGACACGGGCTCCCAGGCCCCGGCCCTCCCTCACGGCGTGGCGCCGCTCTGCCCTCCGCGCTCGCTCTCTATGACCGCTCGCGTCACTCTGTCCTCGAGGCTCTCGCTCACTGCTTCCGCGGTACCGCGCCGGCCTTCGGCCTCGCTCTCTATGACCCGCGGTCCTCCAGCAAGGGCTCGGGGCCGCCCTCCCTCAGTGCTGCCGCCGTGCGGTACTGCAGGGGTGGCTCCAAGGGCCGGCTCGGCTCGGCCTGGCTCGGCCGGCGGGCATCAACTAGCTGTCACTTGCTAGTAATAACTCTAATAATAAGCTAATAGAAACTCAACTGATGTTGAACTTCATGTGGTCTGAACCCTTGAAAGAAGGCAGAGCTGAAGTATCAAGCTCCTTGAATCCTGTGTTCACTTCTGGGCCCCTCACCACAAGAGGGATGTTGAGGCTCTGGAGCGAGTCCAGAGAAGAGCAACGAAGCTGGGGAAGGGGCTGGAGAAGAAGAGGAGCGGCTGAGAGAGCTGGGGGGGTTTAGCCTGGAGAAGAGGAGGCTGAGGGGAGACCTCATTGCTCTCTACAGCTACCTGAGGGGAGGTTGTGGAGAGGAGGGAGCTGGGCTCTTCTCCCAAGGGACAGGACGAGAGGGAATGGCCTCAAGCTCCACCAGGGGCAGTTCAGGCTGGACATTAGGAAAAAAATTTTCACGGAAAGGGTGATTGGGCACTGGCAGAGGCTGCCCAGGGAGGGGGTTGAGTCACCTTCCCTGAGGGGTTTAAGGGATGGGTGGACGAGGTGCTGAGGGACACGGGTTAGTGATTGATGGGAATGGTTGGATTCGATGATCCGGTGGATCTTTTGCAACCTGGTGATCCTGTGATTCTGTGACTCTATGAAATCGGGATCTTCCCGGCAGCCAATGCGGTGGGGGGGGGGGGGGGTAGCAGTGAAGCTCCCATTGGATCGGCCGGACGTCGCTCAGAGCGCTGCAGCCAATGAGCTCCGGAAGAGCCGAAGGGGCGGGCAGGAGGGCTGGATCTCCCCATTGGACAAACCGCGCGTCGCTCGAGCAATGGCTGCCATGAACGCCCGCCCAGAGCCCGGGGCCGGGCCGTGAGCGGAGCTACCATTGGCTGAACCTCCCGTCACTCAAGGACCGATGACCAATCAGCGCCGGAGACGCCGATGGGGGCGGGACGAGGAGGTGGGAGCATGCGCAGTGGCTTCAGCCGGCCGCCGCCGTGCTGCTCGGTACGCATGCGCAGTGGCTCCTGCGGGGGCCGCTCTGCTCGGCTGCGTTCCCGTCAGTGCCCGGATCCCGCGCAGGGTGCGCTCCCATTGGCTGAGCGGCGCGTCACTCAGAGTGCGGCAGCCAATCAGCGCCGGTATCTGGTAAACCCGGAGCCTGGAGGAAGAGACCTTAGAGCAGCTTCCAGTACGGAAAGGGGCTCCAGGGAAGCTGAGGAGGGGCTCTGGATCAGGGACTGCCAGGATAGGACGAGGGGAACAGTTCTGAGCTGAAATAGGGGAGATTGGCATGAAATCTTAAGGGGAAATGTTCTCCTGCGAAGGTGAGGAGGCCCTGGCCCAGGTTGCCCGGAGAACCGCTGGCTGCCCCATCCCCAGAGGGGTTCAAGGCCAGATTGGATGGGGCTTGGAATAACCTGATCCAGTGAGAGCTGTCCCTGCCCACAGCAGAGGCTGGAACTGGGTGGCTTTGAGGTCCCTTCCAGCCCAGATCATTCCATGACTGCATGAAATGGGAGATGATTTGAGTAGAAAGGTGTAATTTTGAAGAGTTTGGGGACAGCCCTCCGTGCTCTCCTCCTCTCTTAGAAGAAAGCTGTCTGCCTGTCTACACAAAGGTGAAGGAAACGGTGGACTTCATCTGTGCCTTTGTTAACTGCACAGCGAAGGTTCCCCTGCCCCTCGCTGCCGGGGCAGAGCTGCTTCTCCCAGGTCTCCATCTCCACTGCTCTGATCCTGCTGGCCATGGGCGTCCCCCTCTCACGCTCCCTGTTTGGTCTTTGTTCCAGGAAAACAGCGAGAAGCTGAAGTTCCTTGACTGCATTGGTTCCCTGTGCCAGGCCGCCAAGGAGTACTGCTTGTTAAGAGGCCTGGACCTGTTCTGCCGCAGCTACAATGTGGTGGAGAAGGTCAAGGTGAGAGGCCAAGCAGAGGAGCTCAGCAGAAGAGGGCAGCGCTTGGGCAGGGCAAGGGGAAATGACCTCAAGGTGCACCAGGGGAGGTTTAGATTGGACATTGGAACGATGTTATGGAAGGAGTGGAGAAGCATTGGAAGTGGTTGCCCAGGGAAGCGGTGGAGTCTCTGTCCATGGAGGGGTTCAAAACACATGGAGATGTAACGCTTCAGATGTGGATTAGTAGGCACGGTGGGGTTAGACTGATGTTTGGGCTGGATGAGCATAGAGGTCTTCTCCAACCTTAATGACTGTATAATTTATGAGGGTCTAGAGGCCCTGGGTGGCAAGGGTCTGGTGGCCCTGGATGCTGCTGGTTGCCAGGTCCCATACCAGCTGGTCTTTGCAGGAGCTGATGGAAGAGAAATGCGCTGACGAACATCTCCAGATGGAGCTGTGGCAGAAAGCCATGTCTGCCATCACCGAACTGACGTACCTCAACATCCTTTATGGACACACCTGATGTCCACATCCATATGCACAAGGCCTCCAGACACCGCTCCCAGCACCAGTGCCTGACTGGTTCCTCTCTCTCTCCGCAGCTCCTGGCAGAGAGTGCTGGAGGGCAAGGAGAAACTCCTACTCCAAAAATGCCTGACAGCGGTCTTGTCCATCTCTCTGAAAGTCAAGAACTTCTTAAAGATGGAATCCATCCGTGAACACTACACCTCGGTAAGTGCTGAATGAGCTACAGGAGCTCCCACACCCTCTGAGCTGCTCCCTGGCCACCCCATGTTGTGCTACCACAACAGGTGCAAGGCAGGGGCTCAGCTTTGCTTGCCCACCCTCGTGCCTTCATCCTCTTCTTATGTTCCGGCCACCTCCCCAGGATGCTCTGCACTTTGGGACGTGTGGCAGCCCTGCCCCGGCACTGGGAGATAGGATCCTGGTGCTGAGGGGGACAGTGGGAAACCCCTGCCACAACTCTCTGTCCTCTTTGCAGGCCCTGGAATCCCTGGACACGATGATGGAGAAGTTGCTGGGCACCATTCCGGTCACCAGACTCAATCAGGAGCTGACAAACATCTTCCAGGTCTGCAACGAGTTGGGTTCTGAGGGGCTGCTTCTCACTCTGGGAGAAGCGAGTGTCCACTCGGGAGTTGATGGTCCCCACCTCAGTGCCAGGTGGAGAGAGTGCTGCCGGGAGGGTGCCCAGCTCCTCTGGTGTCACAGCCCGGACCTACGAGCCACACGCTCGTGTCCTGCCCTGACATGGGGGGGAAAGTGGATTTGTTTGTCTGTGTGGTGATCTGGAGGCCAATAAGGTCGCTCCCAGTCTGAATATCAAAAGCAGTATTTATTTCTGGCCAGGAGGGTGCCCAGCTCCTCTGGAAACCAGGGGCTGCTCACCAGGCTCTTCAGGAGCACAAGAAGGTGGCATCTGCCTTTGTGCCTGGCCACAAGAGTCGCCCACAGGGTCTGTCTCACCACCCGGGGCCATCAGACCCTCACAGCATCATACAAATATTAAGGTTGCAGAAGACCTCTAAGCTCATCCAGTCCAACCATCAGCCCAAGTCTGCAAGGTCTCCTAGGGCAGGACCCCCACTGGAGCCTTCGCTGGAGAGCAGAGGAAGCCTTCATGGCCTGGGCGAGTCCAGTGCAAGAGCTCAGCAGCGTTTCTTCTGCTGGAGGAGGACGCTGCTCCCAGGGCTTACCAGGACCTTCTCTCTTCCCAGACCCTTCTGAACTTCACCAACTCTGAGGGATCAACTGTGCGCAAGATGGCCCTGGGCAGGATTGGGAAGCTGATTTGTCTGCTGACCAACAACCCCACGCTGCAGGTGAGGAGCGAGGAACCCTCCAGCCAGGCCATGTCCCCTCCCTGACCACCAGAGCTGCCAAAGGTCTCCCTGCGTGGAACTCCTGCCCAGTTGGCTGCTCTGGGAGCTGGAGCTGGCATCGCCCAGCAAAGCTTTGACTCTCCAGGGATGCAGCCCTCAACCCTCCTGCTCTTCTGCCCCTCTCACCCAGGTCCCAAACAAAGCGTCAAGATCCACAGACAGCCCTGTCTGCTTTGAAGGGCTGCAGATCCCCATCCTGGGCCAACTGCTTGGTCATCTATTAGTTTTCCCGTGTTCAGTGAAAGAGAAAGAAGCTCCAGCTTTGGAAGCACTTTCTTGTCTGTTCAACTTCATCTGCAAGCAAGAAAGTAAGAGATGTGGTGGGCTTCATCCCTCCACACTGACATCTCCTGATAGCTCCGCTTCTCTTTAAGCATCATTAGATCTTTAGGATGGTGATGATAGGGCTGACCTTGCTGGCCAAGCTGCTTTGTCTTATTGATCCTTCTGCCTCTTCCCGGCTTCTTCAGGCAGGTCAACGGCAAAGAATGAAGGACAACAGATCCACGAGGATCTTGAGGACACCTCTGCGATGGATTTGCTCTCCATCAGAGATGTGCCCACGGTAAGGATCTCCTCTGTTGCTGGAATTTCTGTCTGAGGCTTTGACAGGGGACTTGGAGGAGCAAAGGCGTGGAGATTCAGTGGGGCTGGCACGGCCTCGCTGTCCGTGCTGAGAAGGTTCCTGCTGTCCCCAAGCAAGGCTGCACTCCAGGGTCCCAGCAGCACCTCCAGCCCCGCTGGCCAAGGCCTGGATTGCTCGAGGGTCCCACTGCCTCCATGAGCCCAACACTTTCCTCTGGCTGTAGCCTCCAGCGCTGCCGGGCTCATGCTGGGACATCTCTTCCTCTCCTCCTTCCTCCTGCAGAGGTTCGCAAGATACCTGGACGCTGTGGAGAAGACCGACGTCGTCAGTGTGGCCATCAAAGCACTGAGAGAGTCCAGTGTCTTTAACAAGGAGGTAGTGAGAAACGTGTTGGACATGGCCATGAGCGCCCCTGAGTGCTGGCTGGTGGACGTAAGTGGCCTGGGGCTGGACGGCCCAACCCTTGAGTCCTGTCAGACCTTCTTCCTCCATCACCCCCTCCCAAACCCAGGTGTCTTGGGCACCTGAAGACACCTGAAACCAGCAGAAAGGGATGGAGCTGAGGAGATGGCTGCTCTCCAGGGGCAGCTCCATCCTCACCTGTGTCCCCTCCAGGTGCACAGTGTTATAAGATGCATCCACGAAAACATCAAAGGCATCAACATGGAAGCAGCCCAGAAGAGCACGGAGGCCCTTCTACTCCTCATGACCAAGCATCACCTTACTAAAGCGGTCTCAACGCTCATGAAGATCGCTCCACCCAGAGACAGGTACTGGCCCTGACAGCCTGGAGCGTGGCCCCCTGTGGGAGAGGGACACGGAGACTCTTTGGTTTTCAGAGCCAAGGAATCGTGAAGGACAGGCCTGGGGAGCAGGGCCCCCCTTCCCACCACACCTTCCAGCCCCACGAAAGCCCTGCAGCAGCCAAAGGCGGCCAAGCCAGCCCAGAGTTGAGGGCCACAAAGTTGGCCAAGGGTTTAGAGGGGAAGCCACGTGAGGAGCGGCTGAAGCCACTTGCTCTGTTCAGCCTGGAGGAGACTGAAGGGAGACCTCATGGCGCTTTGCAGGTTCCTCACATGGGGAGGAGGAGGAGGAGCAGGGGCTGAGCGGTTCTCCCTGACCCAAGGAAACGGCAGGAAGATCCATCAGGGAAGGGTTAGGTTGGGCATTAGGACAAGGTCCTTCACCCAGAGGGTGGTGGAGCACTGGAACATCTCCCCAGGGAAGAAGTCACAGCACCAAGACTGACAGTGTTCAAGAAGCCTTTGGTCAAGGCCCTCAAACACTCAGGGTGGGTTTTAGGGTTGTCCTGTGAAGGGAAAGGAGTTGGACTGAATGATCCTTCTGGGTGCCTTCCAACTCAGGGCATTCCCTGATTCACCACGCTCCTCCCAGCCCCACAGCGAACCTCCCCTTGCTCCTCTCCTGCTGCCCAGGCCACCCCAGCTGAGGTCCAGGGTCCCTGTCCTGCAGGGCTGCCCCAGGCCAGGCCGCGGTGGCCGAGGTCGCCCTGCTGACAGAGCGCTCTGCCTTGCAGCTCTGCCCTGCCCATGTGGGAGTTGATTTTCTCCGTGCCTCAAACAATGGAGAGAGTCTTGCTGGGGCTGTTCAGCTGGCATCAGGCGGAACACAATCAGCTCCTCTATGCTTTGCCTGAGGATACAGGGATCCTTCAGTTGCTGGTGAGTTACCACCCAAAGCCCTGGTGGCTTTGGCCTCAGCTGCTGTTGGAACCCAGAGCTGCACGGAGCGGGGAGCCCTGCCTGCTCTGCCGCTCGATCACTGCTGCCTTTCTTCCAGGTCCTGGCCTGCAAGGACTTTGAAAATGAGAACTTTGAGGGACTCTACAAATTCTGGAGATCCCTGAGGCGCCCAAGCCCCAGCAGTTCTCCGGGGTCTCCTCACGCTCTCTCAGAGACCCGAGACGGTGAGCACAGCCTGGCCGAAGGCCAGGGAGCTGGGGCACAGGGGAAGGTGGTGGCTTGGCCTTGGCTAGAGTCAGGCGGTGGGGTGATGGCCCCAAGCGCCATCCCTGCCAGAGTGGCCACCTGAGGAGTTTTCCAGGCATGGAGCTTTTCCCAACAAGGACATTCTCTTCTTCACATAGGCCAGAAGAATGGAGATCCTCCTGCCAGATGTGACTGAGGACCTGGAGCTCAGCAACACAGATGTTGTTGTGAAGGCCCTGAAGATCCTCCGAAACATTCTGGGTCACCTAAAGAAGAAGGACATCAGCTCCATCATGTTGCAGCTGGTGGAGAAGCTGCTGCCCCTCTTTCATCACGTAAGGCTATGGGAGAGCCCGAGCCTCACAGATGGGCACTGGGCATGGACAACTGCAGCACCTGGAGCAGGGCCACCTTCTCGCCTTTCTCCCCTGGGTTTTGCAGCCCAGGTTCTCCCTGAGAGCTGCTCTCAGAGCCCCGAGGACTCCTCCTTCCCTAGCTGTGCTGGGGAAGAGGACCAGATCTTCCCCCCAGGCAGCATGACCAGGGGTGCATGGCCCACAGACATTGCCCAGGACCAGCCTGTCTACTCCTCAGCCTGTTTTGGTGGGAACTCATCCCTAATGTGGCTGGTGGAGCTGGTGGGGAGCACTGGGTGGTCAGGAAAGCCCGTTGAGGGGCCTTGGACAAGTTTGTGGCCATGCAGCTGACCCTAAGGAGCTATCCCACACATCCAGTGACCAAATCCAAGCCTGGAGCATCTCCTCAGCCATCAGCCACGATGACGCTCCTGCTCACCATGGGCAAAGAGAATTTGGTTCTGAAGTCCTGCTGTCTTTCTCCCTAACAGAAGCTCAGCCAGGTGAGAGAACAAGCCATCAGGTTCTTCACCAAGCAGCTGAAGTGTGTGGTGTGGAACCACAAGAGGCAGATGAAGGAGCAAGTGCAAACGGCCTTGTTCCTGCTTGTTGCTCAACTATGTGACAAAATGCCAAGCGTGAGCAAGGTACGGATTTCAAAGCTGAGCTGTGACGCAGGGAGGAGACTCCCAGGCACCTGGGCCAGGACAGGTCCCACCTTCCTAAGGCCACCATGGCCCCACCAACAAAGCCAAGAGGAGGAGGACACCCAGTCTCCCTGTCTGGGCTGTGGTGCCATCTCCCACCTTCTGCTGCTCCACAGGCCTCCCAGGAAGGTCTCCTGGCTGTGGCAAAGTTCCTGGGCTGGAAACAGTCCAAAAGCCTCGTTCAGATGAAGATGACGTGGAACATCGCAGAGCGCTTGGTGAGAAGAACCCCCATACCCCGGGGCCCAGGCTGGACTAGGGCTGCACCCCATGTCTGGGGTGTGGGTCTCACCCACCTTGCTCCAGCCTGGAGCCCACAGGCTGGAGATGCATCCTTGCTCCCTGTCCTCAAGAACGGAGCCCCCAAAGGTTCTTCTCCACACTCTGTGGGAAGGAGGGAGGGGTCCTAGCAGCAGGGGGATACTGGGAGGAGAGACTGGGGCGGCCAGCTGGGGAGGGACTGGGACATGCCCGTACTCGTGGTCTCTCCAGCTGAAGCAGGAGAAGCAGAGGGCTGAGGACTATGTAAACCAGAGCCTGTAGTACCTGGATGTTCCTCACAATGCAGTGCGAGAGGCAGCTGTGACGTTCCTTGGTGAGCCACCGCCCCTTGGTCCCTGTTTGGGGTCACCCTTGTCCCTGTTCCCACCACGGAACTAGGAAGCAAGGGGGATCTGATGGAGTTCTGTCCCTAGCGGTTGCTGCTCAGCCCCTGAAGGACCAAAACCCGCAGAAGGCGTCAGAGATCTGCAAGGGTGAGGAGGGGCAAGGCTGGGTTGGCCGGGGCTGGTGGGACAGGGGATGGGGTTTTACCATGCCAGGTCCTGCTCCAGGGAAGCCTGTGTGGGGCAGCTGGGGCACTCCTGCTCAACAATTGTCTACTGGTTGGGGTTGGTGGGGTCTGGAGGTCTCTGTAGACACGGGACTTCATCTCAGCTCTGCTTTTCTCCATCACAGCCCTTGAACCCCTCAGAACACATATCTCCACCTCAGTCTGTGACATGACGTATGTGGCCATCTTCTTGCTGGGCTCTCAAAACAATAACCAAGGAACGGAAAGCCTTCTGCGAAGGATCTTCTGCTGGTGGCACTGAGCCAGGCAGAGAGGCAGCATTCCTTGTGGAGGCATTTTACAGAGAAGAAGGCCTGAATGCTGTGGGACTGATTGATACTGAGCATTTCTAACGAGGCCTTGAAACAGAGAACTGAAAGGTAAACAAAGACCAGCTCGGTGAGGAGGAAAGACTGCCTTCTGATAAGCAAAGGCCAGCTGAAAGGAATGCAAGAGCTAGTTTGGTGGGAACGAGTACCAACTGAAAGAAAAACAACAGAAGAAAAGTATCAACATAGTTAATTTTATTGTAACTTGGGGTTTTTTTAGCACGCGCAGTTGTTTAGCCAATAATATGTTAGTAATAGCTTTATGAACAGCTACCTTTAGCCAATAATACACTGTAGATAGCCTCGTGGACAGCCTGTTATGTAACCCAAAAGGGTATATAAGGAAACAGCTAACTCAATAAAGTGTCTTCGGTCCATCAGATTGAAGTCCGTGCCTTAATCCCCTCACCATATCCTCCATCCAGTCTCCATCCCAGCCCAGTATCCCTTCCCAGTCCCCATATCTCTCCTCCCCATCCCCCTCCCAGTGCCCTTCATCCCCTCAATTCCCAGAGGTGTCAACTTTGGAGAGTTTGGAGATTTGCGGTGTAAATTGTCCTTTTGCACCATTTGGAATGAGATTTGTGGCGAAAATCATGTACTGGGGGAGCTGGTTAGGAGACTTGGGGTAAAAATTCCCACATGGGGGGGACATTAAGTTGAAATTTGAGAAGATATGAGGTGAAAGTCTTGGTTTGGGGGAGTTTGGGGAGGGCTGTGGGGAGATTTTGGTGAAAGTTGCATTTCTGGGCATTTTGTGAGGGCATATTGTTTGACTTAATTCTCATGACTGCCCTGGGCAGCCTGGTCCAGAATCTCCCCACGTTCACAGGAGAACATTTCTGCTTGAGAACTCATCTCAATCTCCTCTCTTTCAGCTCAAAGATGTTCCCCTCATCCTTTCACAGACAGTTGGGGCTTTTCCCTATTAATGCAGCCACTGTAAATCCTGGTCTTCTAAGCCAAACTGACAAAGCATGTAATGGAAATCAGAATCAGAGAATAGTTTGGGTGGGAAGGGACCTCAAAGCCCACCCAGTTCCAGCCCCCTGCCATGGGCAGGGACACCCCCACTGGATCTGGTTACTGAGGGCTTCATCCAGGGCCAAGCTGGGAGCTGAAAGGCTCTGAGAACCTCGAAGCAGGGCTGCTCTTGCGACATCATCTGTTTGGTCACCATGGACACGCTCAGCCTCCCAACATCGCTGCTCCTTGGATCTCAGAGATCGGCCACCAGCAAACGCTGCCCAGGGAACCGTGAGCAGCAAGCCACTGGTGCTGCAACCAGCAGCTATTTGGGAAACCTCTGAAGAGCAAAGGGGCAGCAAAGGTCAGTGCTTTTAGAAAAAAAAAACCCTACATTTTATTTAATTCCAGCCTCAGCAACATCTGTTTTTTCCATGGCGATGTAATCATTCCTCTAACATTCTCACTGTTCTGCAATTACCTCTACCCTAGAACCACACAATTTGTGTTAACTCTGTTCATAGTGACATCCTTCCAGCTCTTCTGTCTCCTCAAAAAACTCCACAGATTCCTGTACAGATTCCTGTGCCTCCCCATTCCCACTCTACTCCTGATGCAGCTCTCACGTTTCCAGTTTGGAACCTATTCTGCTATTGCAGTGATGGGTGAATTTATTAGAATTATTCTATTATGTTCACCTCTCTACTTGCTTTGTTCATATTTTCTTTAAAAAAGGGCATCAGTTGTATTGGGAAACCATTAGACTTCTCCCTAGTTCTAAATCCTCGATTGCGTCCTTCCTCTTTTCAATAAATAGTTTACAAATTCAATGTGCAAAGTCCCTCTTTTACAAGTGCAAGAATCATTAACACTATGCAGGCTCTTTCTCAGTGCAGGGGCAGGATAAGGGGGAACAGTTTTAAGATGAAATAGGGGAGGCCAGGTTGGATGGGGCTTGGAGTCCCCTGAACCAGTGGGAGGTGTCCCTACCCATGGCAGGAGGTAGAACTGGGTGCGCTTTGAGGTTCTCTTCCCTCCTAAACCATTCCATGATTCTATGATTTTCCTTTCTTTAGTACCCGTTGTGGGCTCAGCTGTACCTCTTACATTGCAGGCACCTCGGCAGTTTTAAAACACAACACTGCAAGTTATAAAAAATCTGGATGCTCCCCTGAAAGGACTGGTTAAAAACAATCAGCAAATTCCTAAGGTAGGACTGCAGGCACAGAGCTTACTCTGTCCAGTGAGATAATCAAATAATTACTTACTACTTGCTGTTAGTTCAACAGCTCCCTGCCTCCTTCACATCACAAAAATCACATCTAATTACTAGACTTCCCTTTCCTATAATACATTATCTTTTAATAGCTTGGTATGTACAGATAATGGATTTTTCAAAGCACTGTAGAGGGCAGTGACCATTATTCATAGAATCATAGAATCGTGGAATGGTTTGGATTGGAAGGGACCATGAAGGTCATCTAGTCACAGAATCAAAGAATCATGGAATCATAAAATGGTTCAGGTTGGAAGGGACCTCAAACCCCATCTAGTTCTTACCTCCTGCCATGGGCAAGGACACCTCTCACTGGATCAGGGGGCTCCAAGCTCCATCCAACCTGACCTTGAAACCCTCCAGGGAGGTGTCACACCCCAAGGAAGAGAGAGTAGAACCCAGAACTGTATTTAAACATTTAGGTTACTACCTATAATGTTACAATTATAAGTCAAGAATATAAGCTTAAGTCTAGACCAATATTAGCATCCTATAAGGATGTGAAGGACTATACGACCTGTACAGGGTTCAGTGATAAAGCCCTTAGATGTTTCCTTGAAGCTGCTTTGAGTGAAGTTTCTGCAAATGCTCCGGTGTTGGTAGAACTGTTGACATCGGTGGGGGATCTCAGACCAGCTGAGAGGGAGCTCTGATTAATGCTCTCATCTCTTATAGTCCATTCTGGAGTGATAACAGCTGAGGTATCAGCCAGCCCATCTCCTTTACCTTTCACTGGTGGTGCCAATGGTAAGGCACGCAGGGGATTGCAGTGCAACCCCCACCAATGTGTAAGAACCCAGAAAACTCTGGGGTCACGCATCAGGATGTTTCCATCACAAAAACTCATAGTCTAAATCATCCAAGTACATCCTCTGCAGATTTCTAGTCACAAATCTTATTAATACTTTTGTTTCGAGGATCACCTCTGAGTTTTTGTTCTGTAGCTATGGTGTAACTCTGCATACCTGTGTTGGCATGCGGGAGGAGGTGACCAGGGGCCAGTTTGGTCATCCTGACAGGCAAACAAGTGGCAGAGACATAGTGGCTCATTCTTCCCAACTCATCCTTGCCGCACAGGTGGGCTTCGATGCGGCTGCTGGTGTGGAGTGGCCACCAGACTTCTGTATGGTCCCTCTCCACCCTGCGCCTCAGCAAAGCAGCAGCTTCAAGAGGGGGAGGGATATATCAGGAGGGAGCATCCATGACTTCTCTGAGCAACCTGGCTGAGGGCCTCCCCACCCTCACAGGAAAACATTTCTTCCTAAGATCTCATCTAATCCCCTTCCAATTTAAAGCCACTTCCCCTCATCCTATCACTCCAGACCCTTGGAAAAAGCCCAGCTTTCCTGGAGCCCCTTTCCGGACTGGAAGATGCTCTAAGGTCTCCCCAGAGCCTTTTTTTTATCCAGGCTGCACAACCCCAATTCTCTCATCCTGTCCCCATAGCAGAGGTGCTCCAGCCCTCTGATCATCTCCCTGGCCTCCTTTGGACCTGGTCCAACAGATCCATATCCTTCTTATATCGAGGATTCCAGAACTGGATGCAGGACTCCAGGTGGGGGTCTCACCAGAGTGGAGCAGAGGGGGGAGAATGCCTTCCTTTGCCCTGCTGGCATTGGATGCAGCTTTCTGGGCTGTAAGCGCACATTGCCAGCTCATGTTGAGCTTCTCCAAGACCTTCGCCGCCGTGCTGCTCTCAGTCACACCAAACATTGCAGCTGCCAGTTGAAAACACAAGAGGCCACAATGGCTGGGGGGGGCGGGGGAGAAGCAACAGTTATGCAAGTGGCATAAATGCTTACAATTTGTAATTGTTCGTTCTGTTACAGTTTGATTTACTACCCACCCTGGAACATGGCATTCACGACAAAGCAGATGAAACAAGACACAGCACGCACCGGGAAAGATAAGCAAGGAGCAAGAACCAAGAATGAACATCAGTCCAAAGGAACAAGTGACATGGAAGTGCTTGCACAAGAGAGGAAATCGTACTTGCAGAAGGAATACAAGATTCTCACTGATCTCATGAACACGTACGTGGGAAGAGTAGAGAGCCTGCTGCAGGAAAATAAGTTCCTAGAAGAGGAAGGCAAACGGATTCAGAAAGAGAGCAACGCCTACCTGTCCTACACTACAAAACGCAGCCAGAAGTACCAGCACCTGGTAATAACACTAAATGACCAGAATCACATTGACCTATCTAAAGTCCAGAAGGAGAAAGAGAAGCTGGTCTCGCACTGTGCAGCAAAGGAGGAGGAAGCCAGGAAAGCGCTAAAAGAGGTGAAGACAAAGCTCTCCCTTATGAACAAGGAGGTTGAAGACCTGCAGCGTCTCTTTGGCCCATCCATTCAGCTGGAACGGATGAAAAGGATTGAAGAGCTGGAGAAGGAATTGCTGGTCACAAAGACAGACTGCAGGGAACAAATGCACAAAATCAGGAGTGAGTTTCTGCGGGCCAAGGCTGACTGCGAGAGGGACTTCCACCGGAAGATCCAGGCTGTCACCAAGAGAGCAGAAGCAGCAGCAGCAGCAGCAACAGCACAATGTGTGATTGAGCAAATCAAAGAAATAAGGGCAGAGAATCGGCACCTGCGCCAGGAGCTGCTCAGACTCATGCAACACTCAAAAGTCCTTGAAGACACCAAAGTCCAACTGGAAGAGCAGCAGCAGCAGCTTCTTCGGGAGAACAAATATATTCTGAACACAGCACCCGTGCGCCACCGGTTACCCCTGCAGGAGGCATACAGTGCAGATAGCAAACCCTCCAGCTCTCACACGTTGGGACACATCCATTTACCTAAAGAACCACTTCTCCACCCCTTGCTCACACCTGGACAGTCAGATGTTGGGTTTACAGAGTAAATATCCTGTGGGTGGATGAAGAGGTTGATTTACGTAGTGCATGCTCAGCAAGCAATCCAGACAGCACATCTTCAAGGTAACCTCAGCTTTAACTTCCATGATGTCTGTATTAAGACATTTGAAACTGCAATTCCTTCAGGTCTCTACAGAAACAATGACATTTCCTCTCTGAGTTCAGACTTTGAAGTTTCATTAATCAGTAATTTTTCATAGGAAAAGTCTAGTCTTAGACGTAGTGACGCCACATCTCTGCTGCTTTTCACTGCTGCCATAGGATGAACCAGTGCAGGTCAGTTCTTGCCTCTGGCAACATTCATTTTCCGAGAGTCATAGAATGGTTTGGTTAGAAAAGACCTTTGAGATCTTCAATCCAACCATACCTGTCCACTACTAAACCCTAAGCACCTCATCTACACAGCTTCTAAACCCCCACAGGGATGCAGACTCCACCACCTCCCTGGGCAGCCTCAGCTAATGCCTGAAAACCCTTTCCAAGATGATATTTTTCCTGATGTCTGATCTAAACCTGCCCTGGTGACACTTGAGGCTATTTCCTCTCATCCTGTCAACTGCTACTTGGGAGAAGAGACCAGCACCCCCCTTGTCACAAACTCCTTTCAGGGAACTGTAGACAGTGATAAGGTCACTCCTCAGCCTTCTTTTCCCCAGGCTAAAAAAACACAGTTCCCTCAGCTGCTCCTCATAAGATTTGTTCTCCAGACCCTCCACCAGCTTCATTCCCCTTCTCTGAATGTGCTCCACCCCCTCAAATATCCTCCTTGAAGAAAGAAGCCCAGAATGGAACCCAGGATTCAAAGTGCGGCCTCACTAATGCTGAGTGCAGGGGCAGAATCACTTCACAGAATCATAGAATAGTTAGGGTTGGAAGGGACCTTCAAGATCATCTAGTTCTAAACCCCCTGCCAATGGGCAGGGAGATCCCTCTAGATCAGGTTACCTAAGGTCCCATCCAACCTGCCCTTGAACACCCCCAGTGATGGGGCAGCCACAGCTTCCCTGGGCAACCTGGTCCAGGGCCTCACCACTCTCACAGTGAAGAAACTCATCCTAACGCCTAATCTAAATCTGCCCATTCCCCCTTGTCCTATCACCACAAGCTTTTATAAATAGTCCCCCCCAGCTTTCTTGCAGGCTCCTTTCAGGTACTGGAAGGTCGCTATAAGATCTCCTCGGAGTCTTCTCTTCTCCAGGCTGAACAAGCCCAACTCTCTCAGCCTGTCCTCACAGGGAAGGTGCTCCAGCACCAGTGCAGGATCTTGCACTTGGCCCTGCTGAACCTCGTGAGGTTCTCACAGCCCCAGTTCTCCAACCTGTCCAGGCCCCTCTGGGTGACATCCCGTCTTTCTGGTGTTGCACCTGGCCCACTCAGCTTGGTGTCACCCAAGAACCTAAAGGGGCTCCAGGAAAGCTGGGGAGGGGCTGATCACCAACGGCTGGAGCGACAGGACCAGGGGGAACGGGGACAAACTCGAGAGGGGAGGATTGAGACTGGAAATAAGGCAGAATTTCTCCCTGCTGAGGGCGGGGAGGCCCTGGCCTAAGCTGCCCCGTCCCGGAGGGGCCCGAGGCCGGCTCGGACGGGCCTTGGTGGCCCCGATCCAGCGGGAGGTGCTCTCGCCTCGGCCCTTTGAGGTCCCTCCCGACCCAGCCTCGCCGGTACCTTGATCTCGGCGATGCTGAGGCCGAGGCGGAAGCGGCGGAGGGCGCGGGACCCGCTGACGGAGAGGGACAGGGAGCCGCCGCCATGGCGACCCCTCCGCGCGGTCCTGCCAGGCGGGGGCGGTGCCTCCTCCCGCGCAGCCAATAGGAAGGCGGCTCCTTCTCCCCGGCAACCAATGGGGAGACGGCTCCCTCTCCCGCTCAGCCAATGGGGAGGAGGCTCCTTCTACCTAGCAACCAATAGGAAAGCGGCTCCTTCTCCCTAGCAACCAATGGGGAGGCGACTCCTTTTCCCTGGGAACCAATGTGGAGGCGCCTCCTCCCGTTTAGGTTTGTATTGCCCCGATTCTCCTCCTCCCCATCCCAGTTTGCCCAGTTGGGTACCAAAGCCCCTCCCAGTGTCCCAAATTGCTGCCCCCCAGGCTCTAAATCACCCACTACCCCCCAGTTTACATTCCCTGTGCTCCCAGATGCCCCGTAGTGTGGTTCTGGTGCCCCTAGTTGCCCTTTCAGACCCCAATTTGCCCTAAATCATCTCCTTCCCAGCCCAGTTGGGCCCCAAAGCCCCTCCCAGTGCCTTGAACTGGTGCCACTGGTAGGGCACCCACACAAAAACTGCCCCCCCACTCCCCTCGTTTTGACCCAAACCATGAGTACTTGAAGAACCTTTAGAAGTGACAGGGCTGGAGGGGACATGGCAGCTTTGGGGGGGTCAGAGTGGGATGGGGTGGAAAGAGGAGCAAAAGAAATCTCAGAGAACCCTAAAACAAGTGAAAAGGTGGAGAATTTGAGAGTCTGTAGAGGACCCCAAGGCGAGTGATGAAGTTGTCACCCCAGAAGGACGTGGTGGCATCCGGAGGGACCTGGACAAGGTGGAGAAATGGGACCATATGAAGTTCATGATGTTCAACAAGGCTAAGGGCAAGGTCCTACACATGGGTCAGGGTGATCCTAAATCCAGGCTGGGTGGAGAATGGATTGGGAGCAGCTCTGAGAAGGACGGGGTGGTCGTGGTAGAGAAGTCGTCTCTGGAGGAGGTGTTGAGCCGACAACGGGCACTTGCAGCCCAAAGAGCCAGCCGTGTCCTGGGCTGCATCCAAAGCAGCGTGGCCAGCAGGACTAGGGAGGGGATGCTCCATCTCTGCTCCATCCTCATGAGGCCCCAGCTGGAGCCCTGTGTCCAGTTCTGGAATCTTCAGCATGAGAAGGAGATGGAACTCTTGGAGCAGGTCCCAAGGAGGCCACTAGGATGATCTGAGGACTGGAGAACCTCTGCTATGAGGACAGGCTAAGGGAGATTGGGTTGTCCAGCCTGGAGAAGAGAAGGTTCCAAGCAGTCCTTAGAGCAGTTTCCAGAACCTGAGGGGTGCCAGGAAAGCTGGGAAGGGACTTTGTGCGGGCCTGGAGTGACAGAACAAGGAACAGCTTGAATTGGGAGAAGGAAGATTTATACTGGACATGCGGAAGAAGTTCTTCATGCTGAGGGTGGGGAGGCCCTGGCCCAGAGCAGTGGTGACTGCCCCATCCCTGGAGGTGTTGAAGGCCAAGTTGGATGGGACTTGGAGCAACCTGATCCAGTGGGAGATGTCCCTGCCCATGGCAGGGGGTGGAACTGGATCGCTTTCGAGGTTTCTTCCAACCCAAACCATTGGAGCAACCTGATCATAGCAGGAGGTGTCCATGCCCACGGCAGAGGGTTGGATTGGATCATCTCTGAAATCCCTTCCACTCCAAACCATTGTGGGATGCAATGGATGGGGCTTGGAGCACTGTGAACCAGTGGAAGGTGTCCCCATGGCATGGGGTGGAACTGGATGGACTTGCAGGTCTCTTCCAACCCAAACCATCTCGTGTCTCCATGAATTGCCTCAAATACCCACAAAATTCAATGAGGAGATGAAGGTGGCACCACAATACCTTGATCTAAAGTGGTTCATGGTTGCTGCCCTCCAGCCGCCTCTGGACCATCTCCACCAGGGAGTCGGAGTAGATACGGAGCAGCCCCAGGGTCTCGGGGTCCAGCGGCAGCAGTGCCGCGGTGTTGGTGCCAGTGTCGGTGCTGGATGTGACAGCGCGAGAGCGCAGCTCCACTTTCATCCAGCCAAAGAGGTTGGCCAGCACTGTCCTGGCATGGTGGACATCCCACTCGGTGGCTTCGGCACAGACCTGAGGGACAGGGGTTCCATCATCATCCCTGGCCATCATTACGGGCACAGTGATGGCTCCCCAAGTGGAGTTTTTGGGGATGTGACCCCAAATCCATCAGCGCTTAGTCCCACCAGAGCAGGAGAAGCAGGGAGCGGCATCAAAACCACCATAAATTGGGATCCTCCACCTTGGGAGGCACCAACCTGGTCGTAGAACCGCAGCATCTCCTGGAAGCGAAGCCGGAGCAGCTCCAGGGCCGTAGTGAAGGTCTCCATGTGGAGATGGGACCCTGTGGGCACCATGGGTGGCGTGAGCTGTGTCCCCTGCTCCAGGAGGACTTCCTTGTCCCCATCCAGAGGGACCTGGGGTGCAGGAGTCCCCTCTAAGGCCTCACTCACCTATGGCTTTGCCAACACCCAGTTCCTCTCCCATTTCCTTGGGTTTTTCATCCAGGCATTTCTACAGAGTTGATGGAAGATCTGCCCAGTCTGACCCAAGGCTCAAAAATGCCATTTTTTTTGGCATTTCACCCCAAAATTTCCCTTTCCCCTTTGGTAGAAAAGCCACTCACCACTTCCTGGAGCTCCTTGGCTGCTGTCGGCTGCTTCCCAAGCACCTCCTGGCTCTGGACAGGGCTCCGTGGCCGCGCCGGGAAGGCGACCGCGAGCCTGTGGGACCAGACAAGGCGTTGGGAGAGCCAGTTCCCATCCTTGTCCCCATCATCCCCACAGAGCCCTCATCCCTCAGGGTTGAGGGCACAGTGGGGACAAGGACATCATGGGGACAAGGGTGCCATGAGGACAAGGACATTGTGGGGACATCATAGGGATGAGGACGTCATGGGGACAAGGATGTTGTGGGACGAGGACGTGGTGGGGACAGATGGACGCGGCAGCCAACCTGCCATTCTTCTGGCAGCGCAACAGGAACCGAGCGGAGATGCTCAAGCGCGGGTTGAAGATGAAGGTCTTCTCCTCCTCGCTGGCTTCAGGGGGTTTCAAGTCCCTCAAGGAGCCATTGAAGCGCTCTGGGGACACAGATTGGGAAGGGTTAGTGTCGGGAACAATGGGGATGAGGGTTCAATGAGGATGAGGGGACAACGGGGATGAAGGTGCCGTGGGGACAATGGGGAAGCACTAGCGACAAGGGTGCTGTGGGGATGGGGACACCGTGGGGAATTAAGGTGACGTGGGGACAAGGGCACGATGGAGCTTGATGTGAGCATCAGCCAAATCCCATGGGCCTGCCTGCCCACAGCATCACGCGGTACCTGGGGCAGCCGCCAGCGTCTCGAAGTGCTGCTTGAGGAACTTCCCCTTCTCGGGGCTGGGGGGCACAGAGCCACTCTCCGGCAGGGTCTCCTCCACCGCCCTGGTGGTTCCTGGTGAGTCCTTGTCTGCCAGGATGGAACCGGGAAGGAAAACCTACCGTGATCGACATTGGGATCCCCAAGAGTTGAAGCCACCCCTGAGATTTCTGCTTGGTCACAAGGGTTGGCACCGGCAAAGCTGATGCTCCTGGCAGAGCCTGGTGTTACCGTCTACAGAGTTGTCCTCCTGTCTGGCTCTGAGCTCCTCCGGACATGGTGGCAGCGGCTCCGTTGCACAATGCCTTGGGAGAGGGAGAGTGAATTGGCAATGGCAAAGCACCGGATGCCACCGGCAGGACTGCCTGCGGCAAAGCTCCAAGCTGGGGAAGAGGGCGCGGTGGGGATGAGGACACAGTGGGGATGAGGACCCTGCGCTGTGGCATTAATCGAAGCCCACATGAGATGGTTGATGTTGGCCCAACGCCGATAACCAAACCTGGCGCTTGCTTCCCTGCCTGCTGGCATCATCCAGCACCTACCTCCTCGCCTCCTCCAGGCCAGGCCCAGTTGGCAAATCCAGTGCCGTGTGGGCATCCTCGTCCACAGAGAGCTGGAAGTCCTCACTGGGGTCACCTGGAGATCTTTCCACCTGCTTGAGATGGGGATGGTGGTCAGGATCCATTTGCCGCAGAAAGATGGGCGTTGCCAGGCAGGGCATGGTGAAAACCAGACACGGGTGAGGGTTGATCCTCAGACATCCACGTGGGAACAAGCGACCTTGGCAAGCAGGAGCTCCAGGCTACGGGGTTCCAGGTCCACCTCATCCTCGGGGTGGGGTCTGAGGGGGGTGAAGTAGGGCGGCTCCACCTCCGGCAACGTCTTGATGGGGTCCATCTCCACCTGCTCAGCCCAGCGCCCCTGTGGGCGGTAACTGCGCCGGGCACCAGCAGCCACACCGTCATCCACCTCTCCCAGCTGGAAAGAGGGAGAAGAGAGGAGATCCAGTGGAGATGGAGCAAAGGGATTTCCACCAACCAGTTCCAACACCTCTTCCATGAGCAGGGTCACCTTCTGAGATCAGGTTGCTCCAACCTTCAACCACAGCATCCCACAAGGGCTTGGACTGGAAGGAACCTCCAAGCCCATCCAGTTCCACCCCCTGCCCTAGGCAGGGACACCTCCCGCTGGATCAGGGGCTCCAAGTCCCATCCAACTTGGCCTTGAACCTCCAGGGATGCGGCAGCCACCACTGCTCTGGGCAACCTGGGCCAGGGCCTCCTCACCCTCAGTGTGAAGAATTTCTTCCTGATGTCCTGTCTAATCCTCCCCCTCCAATTTTGAGCTGTTCCCCCTCGTCTTGTCACTACAGACAATTGGAAAAAGTCCCTCCTCAGCTTTCCTGGAGCCCCTTCAGGTTCTGGAAACTGATCTAAGGTCTGCTTGGTGCCTTGTCTGAACAAACCCAACTCTCCCACCCTGTCTTCACCTCACAGCAGAGGTTCTCCAGCCCTCAGATCATCCTAGTGGCCTCCTCTGGACCCGCTCCGACAGTTCCATCTCCTTCTTGTGTTGGAGATTCCAGAACTCGACACAGGGCTCCAGCTGGAGCCTCACAAGGGTGGAGCAGAGATGGAGAATCCCCTCCCTGGCCCTGCTGGCCACGCTGCTTTGGATGCAGCCCAGGACATGGTTGGATCTCTAGACTGGAGGCTCACATGGAGCTTCTCCTCTACCACGACCACCACGTCCTCCTCAGAGCTGCTCCTAATCCTTTTTCCACCCAATCTGGATTTGGGATCGCCCCAACCCAGGTGTAGGACCTTGCCCATGGCCTTCTTGAACATCATGAGGTTCACGTGGTCCCACCTCTCCAGCCAGTCCAGGTCTCTCTAGATGCCACCTCATGCTTCTAATGTGACAGCTGCACCAGTCAGCTTGGTGTCATCTGCAACCTTGCTGGAGGTAACCTCGATCTCATTTATATCATGGATGAAGACATTAAATAGCACTGGTCCCAGTATGGACAGCAGCGAGGGACAAGCCTGAGGGACACCAACTGTCACAGCCAAGTGGTGGCACGGCACAGCTGCGCAACTCACCAGCCTCTTTGCCCACAAGGGCAACCTCCCGTTGGTGAGGACGGACACTGGAGCTGGAGAAGAAGACCATGATGAGGAGCAGCACCATGTGCCAATGTCCTTGGAGAAAAGGGATGGAAAATGGAGGGCAACCACTGAGCAACCCCAACGCACGTGGCTCGGAGTCCTCCCTGGAGGGCGTCTGCAGGGAGAAGGCCAAATCTTCTTCCTCATGAGAAGCTTCACCAGGTGAGGACATCCCACCAGGAGCCATCACGTAGGTCTCACGCCTGGAGGACAGGAGAACGGTAGAGCTTTCTGTGGGAAGGAAGCCACGTCTTCCTCCTCCTGGGAAGCTCCACTGGATGGGGACATTCCATCAGGAGGTACCATGTAGGTCTCATGCCTGGAGGACAGGAGAACAATGGGGACAAACTGAAAGCCAGATGTGGAGGTGAGGGGTGCTTCTCAACTACCTGAGTGGCACTGAGCAACCGAGGTCCTTCTCTGGCGCTGGATGGAGGTGGTGGAACTCCAAGAAGTTGTGCCTCATGCGGGCAGTGAGCTCGGGGCTCAGGCGCCAGATGAAGATGCAGCTGGGGGTGAAAAAGAGCAGTGGGGTTAGGTCCATTCCACTGGTTGGCTATGGGGGCTTGACGTGAGGAACCTCAAGTGATGGAACCAACCCAAGCCCTCCAGAAACATCATCACAGGTGAACTCAAAGGCAGAGCTTCTCCCTTCGAGTGTGGGGAGAAGGTTGTGGGGCAGGGGGTGTGGACAGGGGCAGGACCCCTACCTGTCTCCAGACACGGTGATGAGCCTCTCGCCGCTGGTGCTGAACCGCAGCCCTGTGACGATTTCTGTGCCGGGGAGAAGCCATCACGTGGTTCCTCCTCGACACTGCAACCTCCACGCTCTGTGCCAGCGCTTGGAGACCTCCCAAGACCTCCCAAGAGTCTTCCCCCTACCTCCTCCCCATTCCCTGCCTTCTCCTCCTGGTTATCCCAGAGGAACCAGCCAGACCTGAATGACCAGAGAGTTTTGCCACGAGGTCCCCAGTGCGGAAGTCGAGGAGGCTGATGGTTTTATCGGAGCAGCTTGTGGCCACCAAGGTGGCTGAGGGATCCAGGTGGACCTGCAGGAGAGGAACCAGGTGGTAGTATCAGCAACAAGTAGGAAGGGAAGAGCGGCCAGGTAGGTTCTGTGGAGCACGGAAGGATTTGGGTGGAAGGATTTGGGTGGAAGGGACCCTTAAGGACCACCCAAGTTTGGAGCCTGCAAAGCTCTGAGCTTCTAATGAAGGCTTCCTAATGGGCCATCGTGGAAGGGCCCCTTGAAGAGCACCCATTCTCTGCAAGGTGCCTGTCCTTTTGTCTGTCCATCCAACTCTCCCTCCATCCATCCCCAAGTCCTCTATGGGGCTGCTCTCTCTCCATCCATCTGTCCATCCATACAGCTATCGCACTGCCTGTTCCTCTGTCCGTCCATCTCTCTGCCCATTCATGCCTCCATCCATCCCTCCATCCCCAAGTCCTTCTCCACAGGGCTGTTCTCCCCCCACCCTTCTGTCCACCCATCCATCTGTCCCTCTGTCCACCTGTCCCTCCATCCCCAAGTTCCCACCTGGCTGCCGGTCCTTGCGCTTGGCCCTGTTGAACCTCACGAGGTTCCCCCTGGCCAACATCTCCTGGGTCCTCCAGATGGTGGCTCTTCCCTGGAGGGTCTCAGCTTTCTCAGTGGCCTATAGCCCCCCAGCACCACCTATCCCACCCCACCGCTGCACCTGGTGCTGAGGGAGCCGCCATAGACACCTTGATGGTGGCACCACCTTCTCACCTTCAGCAAGGAGCCATCATCACCATGCGAGCCCTTGTAGCAGCTCCTCAGCTTCCCGGTGGCCATGCTGTAGACCCTGCAGGAGGAGCAGGACAGGTGGTCAAACTGGCACCAGGAAGAGAATCACGGGATGATTTGGGCTGGAAGGGACCTCCAAGCCCATGAGTTCCACCCCCTGGCACTTCTCTTCTCCAGGCTGAACAAACCCAATTCTTTCAGCCTGTCCTCATAGCAGAGGTTCTCCAGAGCTCTGATCATCCTCATGGCCTCCTCTGGACCCGCACCAACAGCTCCATGTCCTTCTCATGTTACAGATTTCAGAACTGCACACAGGGCTCCAGGTGGGATCTCATGAGGGTGGAGCAGGGCTGGAGAATCCTCTCCCTGGCCCTGCTGGCCACGCTGCTTTGGATGAAGCCCAGGACGTGGTTGGGTCTCTGGGCAGTGAGCGCATGTTGCCACCTCCCATTGAGCTTCTCCATCACCACCACCACGTCCTTCTCCTCAAAGCTGCTCTCAATCTGTTCTCCACCCAACCTGGATTTGGGATGGCCCCAAACCCACGTGTAAGACCTTGCCCTCAGCCTTGTTGAACTTCATGAGCTTCCCACAGAAGGTGAGAAAGTTGACCCCAAGCTGGCGTGGCCCAAGTGCCTTCACCTGATGTTTCTGTCCTGGCAGGCAACAGTGACGCGTTCCTGCCTCCGGTCGATGTCCATGTCATACAGGGTGGTCTTCTCAACGACGTGATGCGCCCGAAGGAAACTGAAGCCATTTGGGAGCTGGAGGAAGAACAGAAGAACCACGTTGCCCTTCCTATCCATTTGTTTTTTCCAGGAGAACCCCTGGAGATGTCCCCTGGAGATGCCAACAACCTACCTTGTGAGCGTGGCGGAAGTAGATGCTTTTATCAGCCCCGCAGCTTATCAGATGGACGTTCCCGTTCCCTATGGAAAGGTAATTGGAGAACACATCCGGTCCAAAGTCACCACCATGTGGATCCAAAAAGAGGAATGAATCCATCAAAATATGGATCGGGGTGGGATCCACCCGCTCGGGATCCTCTCTAATGGAAGGTTTCTTGCTCTTCCACTGGAGATGCCCATTTCCAACCCCGTCAATTGCAGACGTTGATGTTGAGGTATGGAAATCCAGAGGGAAAAAGCCCTCTGGAAGGAAAAACCTGGGAAGGGCAGAAGGAAGGGTGGGACACAGAGATGACTCCAGCCACCCACCGGCAAACCGGAGCGCCGTGACAGCCGAGGAGTGGTCATCTAGGGTTTGCTCCAGCTCGTAGCTCCGGTCAACGTTCAAGACGTGGATGAGCCCATCCCTGCTCGCCGACGCCAGCAGCGCAGCTCCTGGAGAGCCGGAGAAGTGGGAAGTAAAAGGTCCTCAGGCTTCTCAGCAGAGGCGTTTTCCACCAAAGCTCCTCCTCCAGGATCCATGGAGAGACCTTTCTCACCAAAGCTCCTCCTCCAGGATCCAGGGAGGGACCTTCCCCATCCAAGATCCTTTTCAGGGTCCCTCAAGAGACCTTTTTCAGGATGCCTCTGTCCTTAAGTGGAGGAGAAGATCTCCCACCACTAAATTCCAGTCACCGCAAAGCTGATCCCCAAGAGTTCCTGGCAAAGCCTGAGGACATTCCCAGTGGTGCCACCATTGGTGAGATGGATCCTTACCGGTCTCTGGCTTTGAATACTCCAGGCAAAGAACTTCTGAATCGTGAGCTTCCACTTTCACAACCTCCTGCAGGAACCGCAGCTCATGGATCCTGTGAGGTAAGCACACAGTTGGGTTGGCCACTGGGAACCAGAGGAACTGGGCAGGATACACGTTGGTGAGGTGGCTCGGAGAAGGTCACGATGGCTACCACAGGCAGTGGGTGGTCCACATGGTCACTCAGTGGCCACCACTGTCCCTTGGTGCCCCTTGCCTGATGGTTCCTCCTCTGTCCCCCGATGCCAAGTGCTCCCCGTCAGGGCTGACCTGCATCACCCGCACCCCAGATTTGACATCGAGGTGACCAACGGTCTCACCACGGTCGGGCATACCGGAGGAGTCCTGGAGGTGCTGAGGGTCCTTGTCCACGTAGATGATATTCTGCAGGGTCTTGGTGCAGGAGGAGAGGGGAGAAGCATGGAATCACAGAACGTTTGGAGTTGGAAGAGACCCACAAGGACTGTGGAGTCCAACCCCTGGCCCTGCATGGGACAACCCAACTCAGGCACTCGTGGAACGTCTTGAGTTGGAAGGGACACATAAGGACCATGGAGTCCAACCCCTGTCCCTTCACAGGACAGCCCAATGTTCTCCCTGTGTGTCTGAGGGACTTGGCCAAAGGCTTCTTGAACACTGTCAGCCTTGGTGCTGTGACTTCTTCCCTGGGGAGCTGTTCCAGTGCTCCACCACCCTCTGGGTGAAGAACCTTTTCCTAATGTCCAAACCAACCCTCCCCTGGTGCATCTTCCTGCTGTTCCCTTGGCTCAGAGAGAAGAGCTCAGCCCCTGCTCCTCCTCCTCCCCATGTGAGGAACCTGCAGAGTGCAATGAGGTCTCCCCTCAGTCTCCTCCAGGCTGAACAGATCAAGTGGCTTCAGCCGCTCCTCACATGGCTTCTCCTCTAAACCCTTCACTCCATGGCCTCCTCTGGACATTCCCCAGGAGCTTTAGATCCTGTGGTGCCCAAAACTGGACCCAGTGCTCAAGGTGGGGCCGGTGTGGAGCAGAGGACAATCCCCTCCCTCACTGGGTGGTGACACCATGCTGGATGCACCTGGGACATGGTTGTCCTCTTGGTCATGGCCAATTTGCCCTTGACCAGAAGCCCCAGATCCCTTTTCTCCAGCCTCTCGCTTCCCGCTCTGTGTCCACCCACCGTTCCTGTGTCCCAGGTCCAAAACCCAACCCATGTCCTTGTTGACCCCCATGTGGCTCCAGTTTGTCCACATCTGCTGCAGGTCCTCTTTGCCCTCAAGAGCATCAACACCTCCCCCCCAGTTCCATGTCATCTTAGTTCCTAAACCTTCAAGTCCTACATCCAGGCTGGATGGGGATTGGAGAAACCTGGTCCAGTGGGAGGTGTCCCTGCCCATGGCAGGGGGTGGAACTGGATGGTCTTTGAGGTCCCTTCCAACCCAAACCCTTCCATGATTCACCAGCATGAAGAAGCTAGAGAATATCTACAGCCCAGAGAAGCCACAGTTCCCCCAACACAACATTGTACCGTGCTGTAGGTGCTGTCCTGGCTGGAGCTCTTCTCCAAGGTCCACACGCGGATAGTGTTGTCTGAGGAGCACGTCAAGAAGGAGCCAGGTGGCAGCCTGGACCTCTTCTCCTCCAACACGGGGTACACCTGCACCAAGGGGTCACATGTCAAAAGGCTGTGGATGCCCCCAAATTGTCCCCTATGGGACCTGCTCGTCCTTCACCTCAACATTCCAGATGATGGAGCTGTGGAAAAGGTCCGACCACACCTTCTTGATCTTCTGGAGGTCCCTGATGTCCCAGACATAGACACTGTGGTCCTTGTAGATGCAGGCCACCCAGCAGTTGGAGGCGTCGTAGGCCAAGGTGATAGTGTCGGGATAGACCAGGTCCGTCCGACTTCAGGGAGAAGGAGATGGAACTGGGTCACATCCTGAGGGTGGAGCATTATGGGGGGCAACCAAGACCCCAAACACCTCCAGGTGCCCTCAAACCTCTCCAGGTGCCCCCAAATACCCCTAGGACCCTCCCATAACATCTCAAAATGCCTTAAATGCCTCCAGGTGGCCCCAAATGCCTGCAGGGAACAAGGGGGCTCCGGTGTCCCCACAGCCACCTCAGGTACCTCAGGGTGCAAGGCTGGGTGATGTCCACGCCCAAGGGGTGAGGTTTGGGGAGATCCCCCAGGAAGCGCAGGTCAGAAGCCTGGAAGATCCTCACGGTGCCATCAGAGCAACCACAGAAGATAAGGTCCTCGCTAAGGCAGAGGCAGGTGGCCAACGGCACCTGTTGCCAAAGAGGGTGAGGTCCTTCCTGGTGCGCTGCACCTCGAGGAACCTAGAAGATCCAAGCCCACCTTGAGAGCGATGCGTTCCTCTAGGACCCGTCGCTGGTTGAAGCGGCAGAGAAGCCCCGAGGAGGAGATGCAGAAGGTGCTGCCCAACGCCCGTCCTTGGCCGCAGCCAACGCCACAGAAGACATTGTCATGAAGGTCCCCCAGAAGCCCCGAGCGCCCCACCAGCGGCACTGTCTCATTGGTCTGCAAAGCAATTAATGAGCCTTAATGAAGGAAACAGCTCTCAGTCCTCAGGGCCAGGAGAAACCATGGGTGGTGGCAATGTCTCCGTGGCCACACCAGGCACCCATGGGTGTCCAGAAGCTGGAGGACCTCCAGCTCCACAACTTCAAGGTGGACAGAGCAAAACACCCTTGAGGTGGACGTGGCATGAAGTTTGGGGACAACCAAGATCAAGGGCACCTTCAGCAAGGTTGCAGATGACACCAAGGTGAGTGAAGCTGTCACCCCAGAAGGACGAGGTCACATCAAGAAGGACCTGGTCTGGCTGGAGAGGTGGGACCACATGAACCTCATGAGTTTCAAGAAGGCCAAGGGCAAGGTCCTACACCTTGGGCAGGGAAATTCCAAATCCAGGTTGGGTGGAGAATGGATTGGGAGCAGCTCCGAGGAGAAAAGCCCACGATTCTATGGTTCTACAGGTGGAAGAAGCTGGAGAACAGCTTCTACAGCCCCAGGAAGTCCTGGCTGCCCCATCCCTGGAGGTGTTGAAGGCCAGGTTGGATGGGGCATGGAGCAACCAGATCCAGTGGGAGGTGTCCTTACCCATGGTAAGGGGTGGAACTGGATGGGCTTAGAGGAAGGTCCCTTCCACTCACCTTTAGCTCCCTCAGGGAGTCCAGGAACCAGAACTTGACATGGCGGTGGCCAACAGTAACGAAGTAGCTGTCCTCAGAGAAGGCCACGGCCATAACCCTGCAGGACACCTTGTTGGAAGCCACCAGAGAATCCTTCTGCTCCCAAAAAGAGAAGCGGTTGGGTTGTGGCCCACCTGAAGGTCTGGAGCCACCACCACCCATGAGCAAAGATGGAAAAGAGTTGGATTTTCCACCAAGTTTTGGACAATTCCAAGCTCACCTTCCAGTCCCAAACGTTGATGACCATGTCATGCGGGTGCCCCACAGACACCAGGTACCTGGCGCTGGTGGAGAAGGCGACACAGGCCACACCGTGTTTGTGCCCGTGCAGCGTCGAGACCTGCGACCGCTCCTCCACATCCCACACACGGACGGCTGGGCGGTGCCCGTGCTGCAGGGTGGAATCGGGGTCATGGTAACAGCATCTTCCAGCTTCCCACCAGCCCCCACAGCCTCCAGAAACTGCTAAACCTCTCCACATTCCACCAAACACCTCCAGGAACCCAAAAGGTCTCCAGGAACCCAAAATGCCTCCAGATTCCACCACCATCTTCAGGTGCCCCCAAACGCCTCCAGGTTCCACCAACACTTCAAGGTGCCCCCAAGTGGCTCCAGGAGCCTCCCAAACAGGTTCCACAAGCAGGAGGTGTTTGAGGGGGATTCCTGGAGGCGTTTTGAAGTTCCTGGAGGTGGTTGAGGGAGTCCTACAACCCCCAAAAGAGGAGAGGAACAATCCTGATGGCACCATCTCACTGGTGCCAGGACACCCAAACCTAGGGTGCAGAGGAGTCCAAATGGGTGGCACTCACCTCTCCGGTGACGAGGAACTTCCCATCGGGTGAGAAGGCCACCGTGCTTAGGGCTTTCCTGCAAGACAGTGGGTCTTCTTGATCACCTGCGCTGCTCTGGAGGTTTAGGGGGGGGACCTGGAGGTGTTTTGGGAGTTCCTGGAGGGGACCTGGAGATGTTTGGGGGGGACTTGGAGATGTTTTGGGGTTCCTGGTGGATTTTGGGGTCCCTGGAGGTGTTTGAGGGCTCCTGGAGGGGCTTGGGAGTTCGTGAAGATGTTCTGGGGGGACCCGGAGATGTTTTGTGGGTCCCTGGAGATGTTTTGGGTTCCCAATGTTTTTTTGAGGAGGTCCTTGGGGGGTTTGGGGGCTCCTGTACGTGTTTGGGGGCATCTAAGAGGTTCTGGGGATCTCTGATGGGGATTTTTGGGAGTTCTGGGGAATCCTTGGGGCGGTTTAGGGTCACCTGGTGGGTTTTGGAGTCCCTGGGAGGGTTTTTTTGGGGGTCACCTGTTGGGTTCTGGGGTACCTGTTGGGGCTCAGGATGTGTCTCTGTGAGTTCTCCCGTGGATCCAGGATAACTACCACGCACCTGGGAGGGTGGAAGAGGGGGTCAGGGGGGGCTTTGGGGTGCGGGGGTGCCAGGAAGGGTTGAGGTTCAGGTTTTGGGGTTCACAGGGGGTTGAGGTTCAGAGTTTTGGAGTTCAGGAGGTTTGGGTTTCAGGGGTTTAGGGTTCTGATGGTTTTGGGGTTCAGACAGGGTGAGGAGGCGTTGGGGTTCAGGTTTTGGAGTTTGGGTTTTGAGGTTCGGGTTTTGGGGTTGGGGGTTCAAGGGGGGTTTGGGTTTTGAGGTTCAGAGGGAGATTAGGATTCAGGGTTTTGGGGCTAATGCGGTTTGGGGTTCAGGAGTGTTTGGGGTTGAGGTTTTGGGGTTCAGGGTGTCAGGAGGCGTTTGGAGTTGAGGTTTTGGGGTTTAGGGGTTCAGAGGGATTTGGAGTTGAGGTTTTGGGGTTTGGGGTTCAGATTTGGGGTTCACAGGCAGGTGGGTTTCAGGATTTTGGGGTTCAGGGGGGTCAGAGGGTTTGGGTCTTAGGGGGTTTAGGTTTTGGGGTTCAGGGAGGTTGGGGTTTAAGGGAGTCAGGAAGAGTTTAGGGTTCAGGGGGTTGGGGGGTTGATGGAAGGTTCAGGTTTGGGGGTTCAGGTTTGCGAGTCCCCTCACCCAGCTGCCAGCCCCAGGCGCCCTCCAGCACAGGCCCCTGGCCCCGAGCAACCCAGCACCAGCTCCAACTGCGCCTGCAGGCACAGAAACCAGTGCCACCAGTGCTCCCAGTACAGCACTGGTGCCACCACGGCCTCCCAATACAGCCCCAGGGTCTCCCAGCACCCTCCAGCACAGCCCCAGCATCCTCCTGGTCCCTCCAATTCCTCCCAGTGCCCCTTCAGTCCCTCCCAGTCTCCCTCATTGTCCCCTAGTACATCCCAGTTCCTCCCAGTAACCTCCCATTTTCCTCCCAGTGCCACTCCAGTCCCCTCATTTTCTTCCCAGTCCCTCTGAGTGGCCTCCAGCCCCTCCCAGTCCCTTCTGTTGTCCCCCCCATTGTCCCCCAGTTCCTCCCAGTACAACCCTAGCATAGTCCCAGTCCCCCAATTGTCCCCTCGTCACTCCCAGTCCCTCCTTGTTGTCCCCCAGACCCTCCCAGTATCCCCCCATTGTCTCCCAGCTCCTCCCAGTCTCTCCCAGTTCCTCATAGAATGCCAGAATGAACCCAGCATCGTCCCAGCCCCCCCCCTCCTGGTCCCCAAGTCTCTCTCAGCCCCACCCCGACTTCTCCCAGTTCCCTCCAGTCCCCCCCTACACTCTCCCAGTTCCTTCCAGTGTCCCCCTCAGTCCCTCCCAGTATAACCGCAGCAATCTCCCAGTCTCCTCTCTGTCCTCTAGTGTCCCCTGCTCCCTCACAGTGTCCTCCCAGTCCCTCCTCGTGTCTCCCAGTGCCCTCCAGTCCCTTCGAGTAGCCCCCAGTCCCTCCCAGTGTCACCCCAGCGACCATCCAGTCGCCCCCCCCGTCCCCCAGTCCTTCCCAGTGTCACCCCAGCAACCTCTCAGTCCCTCCCAGTGTCCCCCAATGCCCTCCCAGTCCCTTCGAGTAGCCCCCACTCCCTCCGAGTAGCCCCCACTCCCTCCCAGTCCCCCTGTAGTCCCTCCCAGTGGCACCCAGCAACCTCTCAGTCCCCCCAAGTATGATCCCAGAAACCTCCAAGTCCACTCCAACCGCCCTCCAGTCCCTCCCAGTGCCCCCAGTTCCCCTCACTGCCTCCTCTGGGCCCCTCCCGCGCCGCCGCGGCTGCGGAGCCGCCATCGCTACGAATCGCGCGCCTCGCGCCAGGCCCTGCCCCCTGCCAGCCCGGACCAATGGCAGCGCGAAACCGGCACCAGGGTCCCGCCTCCCGGCCCGCCGCGGCCAATGGCAGAGCGGAATCGGCCCCTAGTCCCCGGCGCCCTGCCCGCCCAGACCAATGGCAGCTTGGAACGGGCCCTCAGGCCCCGCCCACTGTCCTCCAGGGCCAATGGCAGCTAGGAACGGGGAGCAAATGGCAGCCCGGCAGGGCCAGTGCCAGCCCCTCGCCACAAGGAGGATGTTGAGGCTCTGGAGCGAGTCCAGAGAAGAGCAACGAAGCTGGGGAAGGGGCTGGAGAACAAGAGGAGCGGCTGAGAGAGCTGGGGGGTTTCAGCCTGGAGAAGAGGAGGCTAAGGGGAGACCTCATTGCTCTCTCCAACTACCTGAAGGGAGGTTGTGGAGAGGGGGGAGCCGGGCTCTTCTCCCACGGGACGAGAGGGAACGGCCTCAAGCTCCGCCGGGGCGGGTCAGGCTGAACATTAGGAAACAATTTTTCACAGAAAGCGTCCCTGGCAGAGGCTGCCCAGGGAGGGGGTTGAGTCACTATCTCTGGAGGAATTTAAAAGACCAGTGGGGAGTGGGACATTCCAGGTGCCACCGGACTATTTCTCTGGAGAATCTCCCATCCCGTCCCGTCTCTGCGGGGAGAGAGACGCCCATCAGTGGGTGGACAAGGTGTGTAACTCGGGGTGCGGGTACCTGCAGGGGACGAGGGGATGAGTCTATAAATCGTGTGTGGGACACGTGATGACAAGGAGCTGGATCGCTCACCCTGGAATTGTTGGGCCCAACGGGATGCGTGGTGAGGTGAGCCGCGGGGTTCCTAGAGCTTGCCAAGACCTTGTAAGGCGTCTGGAGCTGGGAATAGCTATCCTTGGATTTTAAGTGTTGTACGTGCCCGGCACCATGTGTGGTTCGGCTCTCCGTAACATCGGAAAGCGTGGATCCGACTCGATGGGTCGGAGCTCACGCTGTGTGAGTCGGGCTGGCCCCGAAACACCTGGCTGCGCGTTTGAGACGCCGCGTCGCTGCCAAGCGACCGAGGAGTTCTGGTTGTTGCGTGTGCTAAATTTGTTCTGTGCTCCATGAACTGTTTAATGTATGATAGCGTGCTGGAGTTTGGCAGGAATTTAAGGCTTGGGATAGCGGTGGGGAGAGAAGCGGGCACGCCGGGCTGGGCTCCGGCCGCTGCACTGCGCCACCAAGGAGCTTCCAGCACCGTGCGGGTGAAGCTGGACAGGACCCTCGCTCGCTGCGAATAGCTAAGGGCGCCGCCAGAGACAAAGCACTTAAAGCTTCAAACGTTTATAAGCTTACAAATTCGTTTTGAAAATATCTAGCAAAAAGGAAAAGAAAAAAAATGGAAAACCCCAGCCTTGGGGCTGTATGTGTGTATGGGTGGCCCCCCTTCTGCTTCTTTGCTGAGTCTGTGGGAGTCAAACGTGTTATCTCTGTAGGGAGATACTGGCTTACGAACAATTCTATTCGCATCAGAATAATGAGCAAAGCAGCTATTGTAGGGATTCCTAAACAGGCTTTATTAAAAGATGGGAGAAATTATCCTTAATATTTTAAGACTGCCAACTATTGATTTATCCAAAATTTGTTGTGTGATTATTTCTGCGGACAGTTTTATTGTGTATAATTGGGGAACAATACGTTCAGGGTTGGTATATGTGTGCGTATATTATGTTTATAATTAATGTAAGAAAGGTAGAGCTACTGCCTAATTGGCAAGGACAAAACTTAATGTAATTTAACAGCAAGTATGATCAGGAGTGGAAAAGAAAGTTTGGTTCCAGAAATCCGGGACCTTGAGGGGAAAGACCCGGAACAGGTTAAAGAACAGTGTAAAGAAAGTTTAAGAACTGAGAAAGAAAGAGGTGAAACCAAGGAAAAGGCAAACTAAAGAAACTAAAAATGGAAAACAAAAAGAGTCGTCTGGGGTGTATATTAACACATTGGAAGGATGTTGTTTGGAACTGGGAGCACTGAAAACAAAAAGACCTTTATTAAATATTATAATCAATGGTGACCACTTTGCAAATTAGATGATGGGGCAAAGTGGCCATTTAATGAGACAATAGATTATAACACCTTCTTATAATTAATATCGGTTTTGAGGAGTGAAGGAAAGTGGGATGAAGTGTTGTATGAGGATATGTTTTTAACCCTCCATAACAATCCGGAGTGATAAAGGGACCGTGGAATTGTGCCCCCACCGGACCCTCTGGCACTCGCCCTTGAGCGAGAAAACAACAAGGAATCTGGAGGTAAACTGAGGCAGCGTTGTTCAGCGTGCGGTGTCATTCAGAAGTGCACAAAGTTAAACAAAACTCGCCAGGCACCAGAACAGGATCTAACTGATCTGTTTAAGCCTCCCCCTCAATCACAGGAACAAGATGCTGACTCAGAAAGGACCCCCCGCTCCTCCGGATAGTCCTGTATCCCCCTGCATCAGAAAACGTCTCCTCCGATGGTCCTGCCGGCACCTCTCCGGGAGGCAGTAAGACCTGATGGAGGGACGATGCTCATCAAGGTGCCTTTTCCACTGTCGATTTAGAAGCATGGAAAGGGTTGCCCAGAACTACCAGAATGATCCGGTAAGCATAGCCAAATATTTTCAGTATATTATAAGACAGCACAACCCTGCTGAGGGCAATCTACAGTTATTATTGGAGTGTTTGACAGAGACAGAGAAACAATTAAACAGTCTTAAAGACTGTGGGGGATTTGGCCGAAGGTTATTATAAACCAGAAGGGATGGACGTTAAAGATTATTTCCCTCTTCAAGACCCAAAGTGGGATGGGAACAGGAACGCGCATAAAGAAAGGTTGCAAGCATATCGGGGGTGGATTCTGGAAGGGATGGAGAGAGCCATTCCCAAAACAATAAATTGGTCGGTATTATCTGCAGTTAAGCAAGGTCCTTACGAGTCACCATCTGAATTCCTGAATTGATTAAGGGATGCGGTGTCCCACAGCACAGCGCTGGATCTTGGGTCGGAGGTAGGAACACAACAACTAGTTTCTTTGTTCTTGGGTCACTCAGCAGGGGATATCAGGCATAAATTTCAAAGCTGCGTTCCATAGGAGACAGGAACCTGCAAGTATTGTTGAATGAGGCGAAAAAGAAATGAAAGAGTGAAGAGTGATCAGAAAGGACAGATAGATAGTGGCCCATGTGAAGGAGGATTGATGGAGATCTGGGAAATCCACCCTAGCAGATCATCTGGTTATAATGAAGCTAGGGAAAGAGTAAAAGAAGGTAGAATTTTTAGTTAATAACGGGGCAACATATTCAGTTTTAAATCAAGCTTTGAAAACCCTGGAAAATGACTACATGGGGGTTAAGGGAGCAACTAGCCGAAGAGAAAAGGCATATTTTTTGCAAACCTTTGAAACACAAATTTGGGAAACAATGGGGTATACACCAATTCCTGTATGTGCCCCAATTCCCCAAAGGCACTCTTGGGGAGGGATTTATTAAGCAATTAGGGGCTGTGATTAAATTTCAAAAAGGAGAAATATCTCTGGAGGTAAATGATCAACGATACATACAAATAATGAGCTTATCTCAAGATATGAGATTACAAACCAGGTATACCCTGGGGTATGGGCCACTGATGTGCCCAGAAAAGCAAAGAATGCTCCACCTGTTGAGGTCAAATCAAAGAAGGGCAGCAGCCAGTAAAAATTAAATAAGATCCCCCTAAAGAGAGAAAAAAGGGAAGAAATTCGGCCAATACCTGTCTGTAAGCCTGATGGATCATATCAAGTGGTCCAGGACTTAGGAGCTGTAAATAAAATAATAAAGACCTCTATCGAGTGTTGGCAAACCCATATACTCTATTGACTGTATTGACATCTGAACTAACCTAGGTTACCATTTTAGACCTGAAGGATGCCTTCTTTTGCCTCCCTCTCCATGAGGCCAGCCACAAAATATTTGCATTTGAAGGGGAGAATCTCAAAAGTGGATGCAGAAATGAGCTTACTTGGACAGTATTACTGCAGAGTTCAAACCAGCCCTACTATATCTGGCAATCAACTTGCAAAAGCTCTTGAGTCCTGAGAAGCCCCGTCTGAGGAAGAAAAACTGTTACAGTATGTGGACGATATCCTGATTGCCACCAGGACGAAGGACGCTTGCATGACCTGGACAGTGAGTCTATTGAATTTTCTAGGACTCCAGGGATATCGGGAATCCAAAAGGAAGGCCCAGATAATGCAGTGCAAGATGATTTACCAGGGCTACAAAGTCAGTGCTGGACAGAGGAGTTAGGGACAAACCTGAAAACTAGGAGAAGCCTGGCTGGAAAGCTGCCAGGAGGAGAAGGACCTGGGGGTGTTGGTTGACAGCGACTGAACATGAGCCAGCAGTGGCCCAGGTGGCCAAGAAGGCCAATGGCATCTTGGCTTATATCAGGAACGGCGTGACCAGCAGGTCCAGGGAGGTTCTTCTCCCCCTGTACTCGGCACTGGTGAGACCGGACCTTGAGTCCTGTGTTCAGTTCTGGGCCCCTCACCACAAGAGGGATGTTGTGGCTCTGGAGCGAGTCCAGAGAAGAGCAACGAAGCTGGTGAAGGGGCTGGAGAACAGGCCTTATGAGGAGCGACTGAGAGAGCTGGGGGTGTTTATCCTGGAGAAGAGGAGGCTGAGGGGAGACCTCATTGCTCTCTACAACTACCTGAGGGGAGGTTGTGGAGAGGAGGGTGCTGGCCTCTTCTCCCAAGTGACAGGGGACAGGATGAGAGGGAATGGCCTCAAGCTCCACCAGGGGAGATTTAGGCTTGAGATTAGGAAAAAGTTCTTCACGGAGAGGGTGGTTAGGCATTGGAACGGTCTGCCCAGGGAGGTGGTTGAGTCGCCGTCCCTGGAGGTGTTTAAGGTGAGGGTGGATGAGGTGCTTAGGAGCATGATATAGGGATTGGTGGGAATGGTTGGACTCGACGATCCAGTGGGTCTCTTCCAACCTGGTTATTCTGTGATTCTGTGAAAAGAGGCAATATGTAAACTCTGAGACTGCAAACAGTGAGAGAGTTATGAATTTTCCTGGGAATGACTGGGTGGTGCTGACTGTGGCTGGACTGCTTGTTAAATTCCTGTACACGCTAACAACCACTGAACGAAACACCTTCAACCTGGACACCTGGACACGTGAGCCAGGCAGAGCGTCCCAGTGCAGGGACTGCAGCTCTGCTCCTCAGCTGCCACAGCCTCACGGCTGCCTTGCATTCTTGCATCCCGCTCATGAAATACTTTTTTCTCTGTTCTACCCACAGATGCATTTCAAAACTTAGGTGAGGATGCTTCTTTCTCTTGTCTGAGTTTGTTAGGAGAAGGGTGAATGTAAGGATGATGTGTGATGTACTCGATGGGCCGTGGGAGGAATTGTCCTGTGGTTCCCTGGCCCTGGCCACGCAGCCTGGCTGGGGTGAGCACAGCTCAGTGGGGCCATCACACCCAGAGCACAGCACCTTCCCGTGCCGCCGCCAGCCTGTCCTTGCTGGAAACGGTGCTTAAAGTGACTCTGAGGATGTGACAAGAAGAAATCCGTGCCCTCGTTTCGTACTGCCTCATCTGTTAATTCTTAATCACAAAACATGTTTGTTTTAAGAAAAGAAAGCAGACACGTGCTTGCTGCTGCTGTTTGTCTTAAAAGCACAGCCTGAAGGAGAGCTGGCCAAACGGGGATACATCAGACTCCTTATCAGCTGGTCTGAAGCGAAAATCCTGCTGTGCTCCACAGGGATGTGCCCAAGTGCTGCAGTTTATCAGTCTGGGACTGTTATTTGACAAGACAGGGTTTAAAAAGACTTTTACAATCTTGCTGGCTCCTGCGTACACTGTGTTGAGTTTAGTGCTAGTTCGGTGGCTCACAGTTCTTTACATCTTTGTTGCACCAAGAACTGAGCAGAGTTTCCAAGCGGGGCCCTGAACCCGTTTCATGCGATGGTCCATAGGATAAGCACATTCCCTAGCGCCTGTTATCCCTTCCACTTGCAATCACACAGGCGCCGTCCTTTCTCAGCAACGGCTTCTGCTGCGGCTGCTGCAGGAACTGAGCATGGAATGCAACATCTGGAAAGCGTTTGGGGGTCTGAATTAATTATAATAAGGGAGAAAGGCGGTTCCAGCCTCCCCAGATTGTCCTGTGCAGGACAAAACAACCATGGTCACAGCCTGCAGGTACTGAGACACGTGTCTGAAGACTGTGTAGTGTCACTACCTAAATGCAGCTTTTCTTCTTTTTCCAGTGGCTGACTCTTGTCGTGTACACCTGAAGAGCTGTCAGAGCTTAGTCTGGCTGGTAAGAAATCTCATTAGTCCTTCATATACTGACAAAAGGGTAGTTGCCCTTACAGTGGGCACTGTGAACATGAGAGGAGGCTTGCAGAAAGCTAGCCCTGGGGTTGTGGTGGGCTCGGAGAGAAGGAAGAAAGGTGAGAACTGCCGTGTGAGTTGAGTGGGAGAGGGGATGCAGAGTCAATTGGACTCGAAACAGTTTTTTTCTGGGGAATTGCTGGTGGCCGTACTGGTTGCTGACACCACCACCAGCTCAGGTGGCCACATGGCCCTGTTCCCACCTGCAGTAAATACTTTCTCAATAGATCAGCTGGCAGAATTGTCTTTTTTGTCTTCTACAGGCTGCATTCACTCCTGCATATCTTACATGCCTGCAGCAGACGTAAAGCCAAGTAGGGGTGGGGATATGAAGTCACTTAGATTTCTTGGTCAGTCTGTTTTCATGTTTTTAACTGAATTAGGTAATTCAGTTTACCTTTGAACCGCAGCACCTACCTTGTTTCATGTGATATCTGCTTCCTTCACATCCTGAGGTTTCCCTGGACTTTCAATTCTACTTGGTTCTAGTGAGGAGCTCTGCCTTCTCCCGCAACGCTTGTCCTGTTTAAACATCCATAAACTCTCTCAGCCACTGTGCAGCAGTTCCCAGCTGGGATGGGTAAAGCGGTAGCTCTGCTCCCAGACAGGTGACGCTGAGGAGAAAACAGGGAAAAACTCAATCCTTAGAGAAAAGGTTAGTGGAGAGACAGCAGCCTCTTGCCGTTGTGTTCTGGTTGACCCCGGGAACTCACGGAGCGTTCTTGGGTGAAGTCGCATGCTTCCTTACCAGCCCTGTTCAAAAACTGAGTGAAAAAAGCCCCCGAAAACAGGACCTTCCTTGAAATTCGGGGACCGCGTCCAGATGGGAATTACAGTAATAATACACGAACAGCATCTCTGGTATCTCACATCGCATTCCTGATGGCGGTTGACATTGGATGCTGGCTTTGGTGAAAACCTGAAAGAGAAAATGTACAATAAGGGTTTAAACTGCGCTTCCCGGAAAGGGAGCGTGGGAGATTCATCCCCGAAGCAGGGGCAGATCACGGCTGTATTTGTACCGGGCTGCTCCTCTATCCTGGCTCCTAATTGCATCATGTATGTCTGTGTGCGGCAGGAGCTGGGCTGCACGACTCAGCCCAGCGATTCCTTCAGCTCTCTGAGCTCTGCACGCAGCGATTTGTTTACAGGGGACCCTTCTGGGCAGCGCGCCTGCCCCTTGTCAGGGCAAACTGTGCGGGATGCGGTGACGTGGGGGGACAGATCGGTATCCACCGCGCAGCGCCCACCCGGCTCCACAGGCTCTCGGTACGTGAACATAAGGCTGGAAGGACCTCACTTTGATGGATGAAGTTGTTTAAATTACTGCTTGCGATGATATTCGTAGGCTATTTAGTCTTTTTTTTCCTTTCATGAATCATTCATAAACTGATGGTAACTCCTGCAAATATATCATTAATCATAATTTTCACTTACTGGTTTTGAATGAAATTCTGCCCGTAGGGTATTCGTAAGCCGTTCGCTTAAACGGTTCTGAGCTGGGGACTGGGCGGTCACTGCAGGGGCCCCTCAGGGGGCTGGAATTCTAAACTAGAGCCCAGCAAACCGCGGGCCAGGTGAGAAAACACACTTAGGGCTTGGTGGGAAAAATGCTGTTGAAGAAAATATTCTCATTTCTAAAGACTGAGGGTGGCGCTCTGTTTCTGAGTGAGTCTCCTTGCCTCTGTTTTAGGTGGCTTTTCTGTTCCCCAGTGTGACACAGCCCAAGGAAACACACGCAAGAGCCGTTCGTGAAAAATGAAACGCGGGGAAGGAGCGAGGCCAGGTTTCTTACAGATATTTGCTTACGCTTGGTGGTACTCAGGTGCCTGGAAAGAGGGTCGTTTCCAGGAAAAGTGGATTTGCTTTGGAGAAAAGAGAGGGGATAATGTGGGAGATCCGTGGGCAAACTGGTGGGAGTTAATGGTCAGAGTAAGCTGGAAGTGCGGACTGTACTCTCCTCTCATCTTCCTGTAAAAAGCACGGCTGGTTCTCCTGGTTAACGCACAGGAGTCAGGAAAAGCTCCATTAACTCCGCTGCAAATAAGAGCAGAATCTGTGTGTAGGGAATGTCTATCGCTTAGGTTACAAAACCAATTAAGAGACTGTTTTATTGGAATTATTTCTTAATTTGCTTGTGTGCCATTTTTAAATGCCAGAAAAAAGGTTGAAGGAATTAATCATCATTCATAAATAACACAAGGCGATTTGCGATTTTTTTTTACTTGTTGTTACTAAAAAAGTCTTGTGTGTATTTGAATTCATCAACTGTAGGGATCCCATTTTATTCGCTACCGTAACGAAGAGGCGTATTGGAGATGCAGGACAGATCGCTCAGTGTGCTTTCATGATTTTCAGCATCTATAGCGGGAAGGAAGTTCATCTGACCTGCCTTCTCTTTCTCAGTTCCAATGTCTAAAAATACCGGGCTGCTTCTTATAAAATTCCTGCTCAAAAGTTTTAATTAAATCTGCTAGATAATGGTAACATTTCTGTAGTCCCCACACAAATTCTGCTTTCATACGTATTTATTGTGGTGATAAAAGGAAATCTAACAATCTACACAGCTGTCGGGGAAAAAAGTGTTTGAAGACTTTGTTAAACGCCAGAAAGAAGGATGTGGATGTTGATGGATGAAAGTAGTTCAGGGTTGCCGTGGCAACACAATCCATGCTGTGCCTCATGCAGACCTTGCATACGAGTTTCCATCGAGGCATCCCTGTGCCAGCAGCAGATTTCCTCGTTTGGCAGCGAGGAGTCGCACGCTGGGGCAACGACTGCGTCGCAACTTAGAGAAGGAACCTGCGTCTTCGTTACTGTGAGTTCAGTCTGTGGCAGCGTCTCCTCCTGCAGCCTGGGGAGCGTTCCTCACATTGGGGGACTTTGTACAAACAGGGCCGCTGAAACCACCTTTTTGCTGGGAATGGGAGAGGGAAAGCAGTAAAATCAGACTATTATAATATTTTTCAGTTATTTTTAAACAAAACCGATTCCTTCTCTGAAGTGTGACTTACACATCCCACCTGAACTCATTAATCATTAATCAAACTCTGAAAAGAAATGCCAAAGCTGTCACAGAGGGAAGGGAAATAAAAAAGGCAGCCATGGAAAAAATAACTTTGTTTTGCTAAGAAGGTGTATTAGTAGATGTATCGTGTGCCTGTTCAGTGTAGGCTGGGAATTCAAAAGGGTAAGGAGAAACCTGGAAGTGCTGCTGTGTGACACAGACCACGCGGAGACCCCGGAGACCCCCCTGCAGGCAACCCCACACAGCCCCAACCCCAACCCCCTCGCAGCGCGGCAGCCAATCAGCGCCAGCACACTGCCCGTGGAAGGGGGGGAAGAGGAGGGGACGAGCTGCACACCTGCTAAGGAGTTAATTAGCGTGCCAGCATGCTAAACGTCACGAATGTACAATGACTAATTTGCATGCGCCGCCATGTTGCAGGGCACGCGTGCGCAGGGGCTCCTAATGGGAGCCGTCGCGTTGCACGGCACGCGTGCGCAGGGGCTCCTAATGGGAGCCGTCGCGTTGCACGGCACGCGTGCGCAGGGGCTCCTAATGGGAGCCGTCGCGTTGCACGGCACGCGTGCACAGTGGCTCCTAATGGGAGCCGTCGTGTTGCACGGCACGCGGGCGCAGGGGCTCCTAATGGGAGCCGTCGTGTTGCACGGCACGCGTGCACAGTGGCTCCTAATGGGAGCCGTCGTGTTGCACGGCACGCGGGCGCAGGGGCTCCTAATGGGAGCCGTCGCGTTGCACGGCACGCGTGCGCAGGGGCTCCTAATGGGAGCCGTCGCGTTGCACGGCACGCGTGCGCAGGGGCTCCTAATGGGAGCCGTCGCGTTGCACGGCACGCGTGCGCATGGGCTCCTAATGGGAGCCGTCGCGTTGCACGGCACGCGGCGCAGGGGCTCCTAATGGGAGCCGTCGCGTTGCACGGCACGTGTGCACAGTGGCTCCTAATGGGAGCCGTCGCGTTGCACGGCACGCGTGCGCATGGGCTCCTAATGGGAGCCGTCGCGTTGCACGGCACGCGTGCGCATGGGCTCCTAATGGGAGCCGTCGCGTTGCACGGCACGCGGCGCAGGGGCTCCTAATGGGAGCCGTCGCGTTGCACGGCACGCGTGCGCAGGGGCTCCTAATGGGAGCCGTCGCGTTGCACGGCACACGGCGCAGGGGCTCCTAATGGGAGACGTCGCGTTGCACGGCACGCGTGCGCAGGGGCTCCTAATGGGAGCCGTCGCGTTGCACGGCACGCGGCGCAGGGGCTCCTATAACACGCCGACATGCTGTGCGGGGCGCATGCGCAGTAGCTCCGAATGGACGCCGCCATTATGCGCAAAACGCATGTGCAGTAGCTATTCATAGACGCCGCCATGTTGTACGGGATGCATGCGAAGTGGCTCGTCATAGAGACCGCCATGTTGTGCCGCACGCATGCGCAGTAGCTCCCATTAGGCGCCGCCATATTAAGGAGTACGCACGCGCAGTAATTCCAAATGGACGCCACCATGTTGAAATGCACGTGTTGTACGGAACGCATGCGCAGCAACTCCAAATTAGCGCTGCCATATTGCACGGCGGGCATGCGCAGTGGATCCAATGGGCGCCGCCATGTTCAGCGGCACGCCTGCGCAGCGGTTCCAAATGGGCGCCGCCATGTTGTACGGCACACGTGCGCAGTAGGAGTGTGCGGGCAGCGCCGCGGGAGCTGCTGCTGCGGGCGATTGGGCGCCCGTCGGGCTCGAACCCGCGACTCGAGAAAACGGTACAAAAATAGCTTCGCCCGGCTCGGTGCCGCCGCGTCGTGGCCGCGGAGCGGTACTGCAGCCCGGGGACGTGTGGTGACTCGGTGCTGCCGCGTCGTGGCCGCGCAGCGGTACTGCAGCCCGGGGACATGTGGTGACTCGGTGCCGCCGCGTCGTGGCCGCGGAGCGGTACTGCAGCCCGGGGACATGTGGTGACTCGGTGCTGCCGCGTCGTGGCCGCGGAGCGGTACTGCAGCCCGGGGACATGTGGTGACTCGGTGCCGCCGCGTCGTGGCCGCGGAGCGGTACTGCAGCCCGGGGACATGTGGTGACTCGGTGCTGCCGCGTCGTGGCCGCGCAGCGGTACTGCAGCCCGGGGACGTGTGGTGACTCGGTGCTGCCGCGTCGTGGCCGCGCAGCGGTACTGCAGCCCGGGGACGTGTGGTGACTCGGTGCTGCCGCGTCGTGGCCGCGCAGCGGTACTGCAGCCCGGGGACGTGTGGTGACTCGGTGCTGTCTTGACACTCTAACTATCGGCTCGTTAGACCCCAGGGTGTGCGAGTGAGGAGGATTAGCCCCTCGCCCCTGTCGGCAGATAAACACAGACCCGCCTTGTAACCCTTAACGGAGCTATAGAGCTGGATTCCTCCAAACAATCAAAGGGCAAACTGATCCTGAAAGGGCAAATTGACCATGTCAGGTAAACTGGGAAATTACCAAAAACTCTTGAGTGAGGACTGGGGAAGGGAGAAGGGAGGAGCCCGCCGCCATCGTGAGTGGGGGCACGGTGAGGGACTCTGGGTGGGCCTGCCGCCATCTTGAGTGAGGGCGCCGTGAGGGACTCTGGGTGGGCCTGCCGCCATCTTGAGTGAGGGCATGGTGAGGGACTCTGGGCGGGCCCGCCGCCATCTTGAGTGAGGGCACGGTGAGGGACTCTGGGTGGGCCTGCCGCCATCTTGAGTGAGGGCACGGTGAGGGACTCTGGGTGGGCCTGCCGCCATCGTGAGTGGGGGCACGGTGAGGGACTCTGGGTGGGCCTGCCGCCATCTTGAGTGAGGGCACGGTGAGGGACTCTGGGTGGGCCTGCCGCCATCGTGAGTGGGGGCACGGTGAGGGACTCTGGGTGGGCCCGCCGCCATCTTGAGTGAGAGCACGGTGAGGGACTCTGGGTGGGCCTGCCGCCATGTTGAGTGAGGGCACGGTGAGGGACTCTGGGTGGGCCTGCCGCCATCGTGAGTGAGGGCGCGGTGAGGGACTCTGGGTGGGCCTGCCGCCATCGTGAGTGGGGGCACGGTGAGGGACTCTGGGTGGGCCCGCCGCCATCGTGAGTGAGGGCACGGTGAGGGACTCTGGGTGGGCCTGCCGCCATCGTGAGTGGGGGCACGGTGAGGGACTCTGGGTGGGCCTGCCGCCATCGTGAGTGAGGGCACGGTGAGGGACTCTGGGTGGGCCTGCCGCCATCGTGAGTGAGGGCGCGGTGAGGGACTCTGGGTGGGCCTGCCGCCATCGTGAGTGGGGGCACGGTGAGGGACTCTGGGTGGGCCCGCCGCCATCTTGAGTGAGGGCACGGTGAGGGACTCTGGGTGGGCCTGCCGCCATCTTGAGTGAGGGCACGGTGAGGGACTCTGGGTGGGCCTGCCGCCATCGTGAGTGAGGGCACGGTGAGGGACTCTGGGTGGGCCTGCCGCCATGTTGAGTGAGGGCACGGTGAGGGACTCTGGGTGGGCCTGCCGCCATCGTGAGTGAGGGCACGGTGAGGGACTCTGGGCGGGCCTGCCGCCATCGTGAGTGAGGGCACGGTGAGGGACTCTGGGTGGGCCTGCCGCCATCGTGAGTGAGGGCACGGTGAGGGACTCTGGGTGGGCCTGCCGCCATCGTGAGTGGGGGCACGGTGAGGGACTCTGGGTGGGCCTGCCGCCATCTTGAGTGAGGGCATGGTGAGGGACTCTGGGTGGGCCTGCCGCCATCTTGAGTGAGGGCACGGTGAGGGACTCTGGGTGGGCCTGCCGCCATCTTGAGTGAGGGCACGGTGAGGGACTCTGGGTGGGCCTGCCGCCATCGTGAGTGAGGGCGCGGTGAGGGACTCTGGGTGGGCCCGCCGCCATCGTGAGTGGGGGCACGGTGAGGGACTCTGGGTGGGCCTGCCGCCATCTTGAGTGAGGGCACGGTGAGGGACTCTGGGTGGGCCTGCCGCCATCGTGAGTGAGGGCGCGGTGAGGGACTCTGGGTGGGCCTGCCGCCATCATGAGTGGGGGCACGGTGAGGGACTCTGGGCGGGCCTGCCGCCATCGTGAGTGAGGGCAGCGAGTGAAGATGTCGCCACAAACTCGAGTGTGGCCGTGGGCGAGGGAGACGGGAGAAGCCGCCGCCACTGTGAGTGAAGGCACGGGGCCCGCCGCCACCTTGAGTAAGGGTACGGGACGGAAACCGGAGGTCCTGCCGCCATCTTGGGTGGGGGCACGACAAGGGAGACGGGTGAAGCCGCCGCCATCTTGAGTGAGGTAACAGCATGTCCGTGTCGCCACCACCTTGAGTGAGGGCACTCCATGGCAGTTTCGCAGCATCTTGAGGGAGGGATCTGGGAGCTAAACAGGAGGTCATGCCGCCATCTTGAGTGAGGGCACAGCTTGTCAGGGTCGCCGCCATCTTGAGTGGGGGCGCAGGTCCCACCACCATCTTGAGTGAGGGCACAGCGTGTCAGTGTTGCCGCCATCTTGAGTAGGGACAAGGGGTCCTCCGGCATGTTGAGTAGGGCCATGTGTCCCGCTACCATCATGAGTGAGGGCACAGCTTGTCAGTGTTGCCGCCATTTGAATGGGGGCACGGGTCCCACAGCCATCCTGAATTAGGGCTCGGGGCCCGCCGCTCTCTTAAGTGAGGCCAAAGCTTGTCAGTGTTGCTGCCATCTTGAGTGGGGGCACGGAGTTCGTCGCCATCCTGATTGAGGGTACAGCATGTCGTTGTCGCCGCTATCTTGAGTAAGGGCAAGGGCGAGGGAGACGGGCGAAGCTGCCGCCATCTTGAGTGAGGGCAGGTTGAGGGAGAATGGGCAGGCCCGCCGCCATCTTGAATGAGGGCACGGCACCATACACTGTGCAGGCCCGCCGCCATCCTGAGTGAGGGCACAACGCTGCCACCTTTACTAAGGGCACGGCATGTCAGTGTCACCGCCCCCTTGAGTGAGGGCACTGGGCTCGCCGCCATCGTCTTGAGTGAGGTAACGACATGTCCATATCGCCGCCATCTTGAATGAGGGCACGGCGACGTACACTGGGCGGGCGCGCCGCCATCTTGAGTGAGGGCACTGGGAGGGAGCCGGACGGGCCCGGCCCCAGCGCGAGTGAGGTAACCGCAAATTCACCATATAAGGGCAAATTGAGCAGCTAAGGGCAAAGTTGGTGACCATAAAAGTGCAAATTGACCATGTCAGGGCAATCTTGGGCAATTGTATGAAAGGGAAAATTTACCGTAAAAGGGCGAACGTGGCCAATTTCCATAAAATGGGCAAATTTATCATATTACAGCAAACTTGGCCAATTTCCATAAAACAGGCAAATTCAGCATTAAAGGGCAAATTTATCATATTAGGGCAAACTCGGCCGATTTCCATAAAAGGGTAAATTGATCCTATAAGTGAAAAGTGACCATAAAATGGGCAAATTTAGCATAAAAGGGCACATTTATCATATTAGGGCAAACTTGGCCAATTGACCATATAAGCATAAACTTGGCCAATTGCTGTAAAGGGCAAATTTACCATTAAACAGGAATGGTCGGACTCGATGATCCGATGGGTCTTTTCCAACGTGGTGACTGTATGATTCTGTGCATTACATAATCATATTCTCATGCACCGTTTAGGTGGAACTGAGCATTGGACTGAGCACCTTTGATCTGTCTCGTACAGTAGCAAAATCACAGAGACTGTGCTATTTCTCAGCAGCCAAAGAAGCAGCAAACTCTAAAGGGCCTTTTCAACTCTTTGTTATCGATCCTCTTCTTGCCCTTCTCCCAGCAGCCTTACCATCGCCTACAGCCACTCCTTTCGTGTGGTCATCAGGCTGAAACATCCAGGCTGAGAAGCGAGCAATGTTGCCGTGAAGGCGCACGCTGTTATTTCTTGTGAGGATGCTTTCAGACCTGTAGTGGTGGTGTTCCTGCTGAGAATGTAAGGCAGAGTTAATAAACCCCAGCTGCTCCCCAGGCCCCGTTTATACCTGTGAGGGGGTTCACCACACCCCATCCACAGGTGGTGGGTGGGAGGGCCCAGGGGTATATAAACCATCGGCCTTGCTCAGGGGCTCTTTTGGGTTCTGTTTTCCCTTGAGGTAGGAGGTTTGCTGCTGTGTCTACTCCTTGTAGCTTTTGAGCAGACTAAGGTAGGATGAACAAGGTTGGGTTTTTTTGTCTTCTGAAGAAGCAGAGGCAGCTGTGGGAGGTATGAGTTTTGGAAGTGTCCAGGCTAAACATGCAGTTGTAACTATGGGATTTTTGATTTTTTGTGTGGGGGATGATGCGTTGGCCCTAGGGGCTGTGCAGTTTGTAACAGGCACCTCGTGGGTGATAATAATCTGGAATTAAGTGTGTCAGCGTAGGGTGGGAAGTTGAGTCTATGGGTTGGTGGAAGATAGAAGGGGCCAAGGGATCCCTGGGAAGGGCTCAGAAGCGCAGCTCCCAAGGAACAGCAACGCAGAAGGGTCGTGGGTTTAAAATATAGGGCAGTTTCTGTTAGGAAGGAGCAAGGTTCCTTCTCTAGCCCTTCAGAGGTGGAGAAGGGCTTTAATGGTTTGGGGAAAGGAAGATGGGTTCATCAGTCTTTCTTGGGCTGGTTTGGTGGTCGGATGCGAGTGCCATTCAGGTGTCCATTGCTCTAGTCTCTCTGCAGCTGATGGTAACGATGAGGTTGAGACACAAGGTGTGGATCACCTGGACCTTTGTACAGCAATTGTCTGGTTTGCACACGGAGTTTCCAGTTTAGGTCTCAGAGTAGTCAAATCCCAGTGTTGTGAGGGACCAAGGGTTGGCCCTGTCGAGAGGGACCAAGTGTTGTCCCTCAGCTTCTGCCGGCTCCGTGCTCTTCGCTGCCGACAGGGTGCGGGCCAGGGCTGGGAGATGGACAGCGCCCCGTGGGCCCCCGTGTCCCGCCCGAGCCCCGCGCGTCCCCCGTCCTTGCCCAGGGTGCCCGCGTCCCCCGAGAGCCCCACGCGTCCCGGCCGCGCTCGGCTGCCCCCGGGAAGGGCCCCGCAGAGAGCGCTCCCATTGGCTGCGCCGCGCGTCCCTCGGCGAGCGGCGGCCAATCGGCGCCGGGAGAGCGGCCGGGGGGCGGGCCGAGGCGGAGCGCGGGCGAGCGGTTCCTGCCGCGCACGTGGCGCGGGCGCCGCGCTCCCTCGCTGCCCGCCGGGGCCCGCGCCAGCCCCGCCGGGGAACGGCTGGAACGGGGCTGGGCTCGGGGGAGTCCGAGGCGCCCGGAGAGGCGCGGCTCGAGGGCGGGGGGGGCGGCCGGGAGCGGCGCGGGGCAGCGCTCTATGGCCGGCGGCGCCGCTCCGGGCTCGCTCTCCGCGGTCCTGCCGGGGCCGGGCTGTGTTTCGCTGCCCCCGGGGAAGGGCGGGAGGGGGAGCGCAGGGGCTGTATGGGGCACAGTGGGAGGAGAAGGGGGGGAAGGAGCGGAAAGGGAGGCTTGGAAAGCGCTTTTGTGTTGTCAGTCTAGAGAGAGCGAGGGGGGTGTCGCTTTTTTGGGGTGTTGTGTGCGGCGGTGAGAACTGCGGGGGCGGGGGGGGGTTCATTTCAACCACGGTTCCTCGGAGTATTTTGCCCTGAGAGCTCGTTCCTTTTGCTTTGATCCCCTCGAGCTCAATCGCGGTGAGGATGGGGCCGAGTGCCTGGGGGTTAAAATCGGGGGAGCCCCCAAGAGGCAGATCCTGTGATGGAGTCTGTTCCCGAGCAGCCAGCCGAGAAGCAGCAGCTGATCAGCTCTTCCATAAGCACCTGGGGACAGTCTCAAGATCGCTGCCTCTTGTCCTCGGGGCAGGCTTCAATCTTCCGGGTATCTGCTGGAAGTACAATAGAGCCGAGAGGAAGCAGCCTGGGAGGCTCCTGGAGTGCGTGGAAAGCAACGTCCTCACACAAGTGGTGAGTGAAGCGCCAAGGGCAGGTGCCCTCCTGGACCTGCTGTTCGTGAACAGAGAAGGCCTTGGGGGGGGTGAGGTGGTAGGAGGACGCCTGGGACACAACAGTCACGAGGTGATGGGGTTTTCTGCTCTAGGTGAGGTGAAGAGGGGGATTAGCAGGACAGTCGCATTAAATCTCCAGAGGGCAGACTTTAGACTGTCCAGAAGGCTGGTTGGCAAAGTCCCATGGGAGGCAGCGCTTGAGGGCGAGGGAGCCCCCGAGGGCTGGGAGCTCTTCAGAAAGGAACCCTAGCAGCTCAGGAGAAAGCCATCCCCATGTTCCGGAAAAGGAGCCGGCTGGGGAGAAAACCAGCTTGGTTGAGTAAGGAGATCTTGAGAGACATCAAAAAGGAGAGGAGGGTCTGTGAGCATCGGAAGAAGGGACAGGCCTCTTGGGTGAACTACATGGAGGAACTGAGATCGTGCAGAGAAAAAATCAGGAGGGCTAAGGCCCAACTAGGAATCAAATTGGCTAAGTGTGTGAAAGGCAATAAAAAATCTTTTTATAAATACATTAACAGTAAAAGAAGGACTAGGGAGAATATTCAGACCCTGTTGGATGCAGAACTGACAAGAGTGACAGGGGATGAGGGCAAGGCTGAGGTACTTAATGCTTTCTTTGCCTCAGTCTTTAATAGTAAGGAAGGTTGTTCCCTCTGTGTCCAAACCCAGGAGTTAGAGGAGCAGAATGAGGCTCCCATGATCCAAGAGGAGGTGGTCAGAGCCTTGCTTGCCCAGCGAGACACCCACAGGTCTCTGGGGCGGGATGGGATCCAGCCAAGAGCATTGAAGGAGCTGGCGGCCGTGCTGGCCAAACCCCTTTCCATCATAGCTGGGGGTGTTCAGCCTGGAGAAGAGGAGGCTGAGGGGAGACCTCATTGCTCTCTCCAACTACCTGAGAGGAGGTTGTGGAGAGGGGGGAGCTGGGCTCTTCTCCCAAGGGACAGGGGACAGGACAAGAGGGAACGGCCTCAAGCTCCGCCAGGGGAGGTTCAGGCTGGACATTAGGAAACAATTGTTGACAGAAAGGGTCATTGGTCCCTGGCAGAGGCTGCCCAGGGAGGGGGTTGAGTCCCCTTCCCTGGAGGGGTTTAAGGGACGGGTGGATGAGGTTCTGAGGGACACGGGTTAGTGATTGATGGGAATGGTTGGACTCGCTGATCTGGTGGGTCCTTTCCAACCTATGGGTACTCTGATTCTATGATTGTTTTTGCTCTGTCAGCAGAGAGACTCTGTCAGACGTATTGATGATGAGAGAGCCCCTGCGGGATCCCGACACCTCCTCAGGGAGAGGGGGAGAAGAAGCGTGGCGGTGCCCTCCAGGTCAGCAGCATTTGGGTATGTGGCTTTCTCGGGCCCACACCACACACATGCAAATTCCCCCATGCCCTTCTCAGGCCCTGTTTGACTTTTGTGATCTCCTCTGCACTGCTTTGACCTCCTCTGCACTGCTTTGACCTCCTCTGCACTGCTTTGACCTCCTCTGCACTGCTTTGACCTCCTCTGCACTGCTTTGACCTCCTCTGCACTGCTTTGACCTCCTCTGCACTGCTTTGACCTCCTCTGCACCGCTTTGACCTCCTCTGCACCGCTTTGACCTCCTCTGCACCGCTTTGACCTCCTCTGCACCGCTTTGACCTCCTCTGCACCGCTTTGACCTCCTCTGCACCGCTTTGACCTCCTCTGCACCGCTTTGACCTCCTCTGCACCGCTTTGACCTCCTCTGCACCGCTTTGACCTCCTCTGCACCGCTTTGACCTCCTCTGCACCGCTTTGACCTCCTCTGCACCGCTTTGACCTCCTCTGCACCGCTTTGACCTCCTCTGCACCGCTTTGACCTCCTCTGCACCGCTTTGACCTCCTCTGCACCGCTTTGACCTCCTCTGCACCGCTTTGACCTCCTCTGCACCGCTTTGACCTCCTCTGCACCGCTTTGACCTCCTCTGCACCGCTTTGACCTCCTCTGCACCGCTTTGACCTCCTCTGCACCGCTTTGACCTCCTCTGCCCCGCTTTGACCTCCTCTGCCCCGCTTTGACCTCCTCTGCCCCGCTTTGACCTCCTCTGCCCCGCTTTGACCTCCTCTGCCCCGCTTTGACCTCCTCTGCCCCGCTTTGACCTCCTCTGCCCCGCTTTGACCTCCTCTGCCCCGCTTTGACCTCCTCTGCCCTTCTGCGAGCCCCTCTGTCCTTCTGCGAGCCCCTTTGACCTCCTCTGACCCCCTCTGTCCCGCTTCGAGCCCCTCTGTCCCGCTTCGAGCCCCTCTGTCCCGCTTCGAGCCCCTTCAACCTCCTCTAACCTCCTCTGTCCCGCTTCTACCTCCTCCGACCTTCTGCGAGCTCCTTCGACCTTCTCTGACCTCCTCCGACCTTCTGCGAGCTCCTTCGACCTTCTCTGACCGCCTCCGACCTTCTGCGAGCCCCTTCGACCTTCTCTGACCTCCTCCGACCTTCTGCGAGCCCCTTCGACCTTCTCTGACCTCCTCCGACCTTCTGCGAGCCCCTTCGACCTTCTCTGACCTCCTCCGACCTTCTGCGAGACCCTTCGACCTTCTTTGACCTCCTCCGTCCTTCTGCGAGCTCCTTGGACCTTCTCTGATCTCTTTTGACCTCCTGGGCCCTTCCGCGAGCTCCTTCGACCTTCTTCGACCTACTTTGAACTTCTCCGTCCTCCTGAGAGCTCTTTCACCTTCTCTGACCTTCTTTGATCTCCTCCGTCCTTCTGCGAGCTCGTTTGACCTTCTCTGACCTTCTTTGACCTCCTCGGTCCTTCTGTGAGCTCCTTTGACCTTTTTTGACCTTCTTTGACCTTCTTTGACCTCCTCCGTCCTACTGCGAGCTCCTTTGACCTTCTCTGACCTTCTTTGACCTCCTCTGTCCTTCTGCGAGCTCCTTCCACCTTCTTAGACCTTCTTTGACCTCCTCCGTCCTTCTGTGAGCTCCTTCGACCTTCTCTCATCTTCTTTGACCTCCTCCATCCTTCGGCGAGCTCCTTCAGCCATCCTTGACCTTCTTTGATCTCCTCCGTCCTACCAGTTCCTTCAACCTTCTCTAGACCTTCTTTGACCTCCTTCGTCGATCTGTGAGCTCCTTTGACCTTCTCTCACCTTCTTTGACCTCCTCCATCCTTCTGCGAGCTCCTTCGACCTCCTCTGACCTTCTTTGACCTCCTCCGTCCTTCTGCGAGCTCCTTTGACCTTCCTTGACCTTCTTTGACCTCCTCCGTACTTCTGCGAATTCCTTCGACCCTCTTAGACCTTATTTGACCTCCTCATTCTGTCTGCAAGCTGCTTCGACCTTCTTAGACCTTCTTTGACCTCCTCCGTCTTTCTGCAAGCTGCTTCGACCTTCTTTGACCTCCTCTGTCCGTCTGCGAGCTCCTTTGACCTCTTTGACCTTATTTGACCTCCTCCGTCTTCCTGTGAGGTCCTTCGACCTTCTTAGACCTTCTTTGACCTCCTCCGTCCTTCTGAGAGCTCCTTCAACCTTCTCCGACCTTCTTTTACCTCCTCCCTCCTTCTGCGAGCTCCTTCAACCTCCTTTGACCTTCTTTGACCTCCTCCGTCCTTCTGCGAGCTCCTTCGACCTTCTCTGACCTTCTTTGACCTCCTCCGTCCTTCTGCGAGCTCCTTTGACCTTTCTTGACCTTCTTTGACCTCCTCTGTCCTTCTGCGAGCTCCTTTGACCTTCTTTGACCTCCTCGGTCCTTCTGCGAGCTCCTTCGACCTTCTTTGATCTTCTTTGACCTCCTAAATTCTTCTGCGAGCTCCTTCGGCCTTCTTTGACCTTCTTTGACCTCCTCCCTCCTTCTGCGAGCTCTTTCGATCTTCTTAGACCTTCATTGACCTCCTCTGTCCTTCTGCGAGCTCCTTCGACCTTCTCTGAACTTCTTTGACCTCCTCCGTCCTTCTGCGAGCTCCTTCGTCCTTCTCTGACTTTCTTTGAACTCCTCCGTCCTTCTGCGAGCTCCTTCGGCCTTCCTTGACCTTCTTTGACCTCCTCCGTAATTCTGCGAGCTCCTTCGACCCTCTCTGACCTTCTTTGACTTCCTCCGTCCTTCTGCGAGCTCCTTCGACCTTCTCTGACCTTCTTTGACGTCCTCTGTCCTTCTGCGAGCTCCTTTGACCTCCTCTGACCTTCTTTGATCTCCTCCGTCCTGCTGCGAGCTCCTTCGACCTTCTCTGACCTTCCTTGACCTCCTCCGTCCTTCTGCGAGCTCCTTCAACCTTCTCTGACCTTCTTTGACCTCCTCCGTCATTCTGCGAGCTCCTTTGATCTTCTCTGACCTTCTTTGACCTCCTCCATCCTTCTGCGAGCTCTTTCGACCTCCTTTGACCTTCTTTGACCTCCTCTGTCCTTCTGCGAGCTCCTTTGACCTTCTTTGACTTTCTTTGACCTCCTCCGTCCTTCTGCGACCTCCTTTGACCTTCTTTGACCTTCTTTGACCTCCTCCATCGTTCTGCGAGCTCCTTCGACCTTCTCTGACCCTCTTTGACCTGCTCTGTCCTTCTGCGAGCTCCTTCGACCTTCTTTGGCCTTCTTTGACCTCCTCCGTCCTTCTGCGAGCTCCTTCGACCTTCTCTGACCTTCTTTGACCTCCTCCGTCCTTCTGCGACCTCCTTTGACCTTCTTTGACTTTCTTTTACCTCCTCTGTCCTACTGCGAGCTCCTTTGACCTTCTCTGACCTTCTTTGACCTCCTCTGTCCTTCTGCGAGTTCCTTCAACCCTTCTTAGACCTTCTTTGACCTCCTCCGTCCTTCTGCGAGCTCCTTCGACCTTCTCTCATCTTCTTTGACCCCCTCCGTCCTTCGGCGAGCTCCTTCAACCATCCTTGACCTTCTTTGATCTCCTCCGTCCTACCAGTTCCTTTGACCTTCTCTGACCTTCTTTGACCTCCTCCATCTTTCTGCGAGCTACTTCGACCTTCTCTGACCTTCTTTGACCTCCTCCGTCCTTCTGCGAGCTCCTTTGATCTTCTCTGACCTTCTTTGACCTCCTCCATCCTTCTGCGAGCTCTTTCGACCTCCTTTGACCTTCTTTGACCTCCTCCATCCTTCTGCGAGCTCCTTCGACCTTCTCTGACCTTCTTTGACCTCCTCCATCCTTCTGCGAGCTCCTTCGACCTTCTTTGATCTTCTTTGACCTCCTAAATTCTTCTACGAGCTCCTTCGACCTTTCTTGACCCTCTCCGACCCTCTCCGACCCTCTCCGACCCTCTCCGACCCTCTCCGACCCTCTCCGACCCTCTCCGACCCTCTCCGACCTTCTCCGACCTTCTCCGACCTTCTCCGACCTTCTCCGACCTTCTCCGACCTTCTTTGACCTTCTCCGACCTTCTTTGACCTTCTCCGACCTTCTTTGAACTTCTTCGACTTTCTCTGACCTTCTTCGATTTTCCTCGACCGTCTTTGACGTTCTCCGACCTTCTCCGACCTTCTCCGACCCTCTTTGACCCTCTTTGACCCTCTTTGACCCTCTTTGACCCTCTTTGACCCTCTTTGACCCTCTTTGACCCTCTTTGACCCTCTTTGACCCTCTTTGACCTCTCTTTGACCTTCTCCGACCTTCTCCGACCTTCTCCGACCTTCTCCGACCTTTTTCGACCTTTTTCGACCTTTTTCGACCTTCTCCGACCTTCTCCGACCTTCTCCGACCTTTTTCGACCTTTTTCGAACTTTTTCGAACTTTTTCGACCTTTTTTCGACCTTTTTCGACCTTTTTCGACCTTTTTCGACCTTTTTCGACCTTCCTCGACCTTCCTCGACCTTCCTCGACCTTCCTCGACCTTCCTCGACCTTCCTCGACCTTCCTCGACCTTCCTCGACCTTCCTCGACCTTCCTCGACCTTCCTCGACCTTCTCCGACCTTCTCCGACCCTCTTTGACCCTCTTCGCCCCTCTTCGCCCCTCTTCGCCCTCTTCGCCCCTCTTCGCCCCCTCTTCGCCCCTCTTCGCCCCTCTTCGCCCCTCTTCGCCCCTCTTCGCCCCTCTTCGCCCCCTCTTCGCCCCTCTTCGCCCCTCTTCGACCCCTCTTCGACCCTCTTCGACCCTCTTTGCCCCTCTTCGACCCCTCTTTGCCCCTCTTCGACCCTCTTTGCCCCTCTTCGACCCCTCTTTGCCCCTCTTCGACCCCTCTTTGCCCCTCTTCGACCCTCTTTGCCCCTCTTCGACCCTCTTTGCCCCTCTTCGCCCCTCTTCGCCCCCTCTTTCGCCCCTCTTCGCCCCTCTTCGACCCTCTTCGCCCCTCTTCGCCCCTCTTCGCCCCTCTTCGCCCCTCTTCGCCCCTCTTCGCCCTCTTCGCCCCTCTTCGCCCCTCTTCGCCCCTCTTCGCCCCTCTTCGCCCCTCTTCGCCCCTCTTCGCCCCCTCTTCGACCCTCTTCGCCCCTCTTTGCCCCTCTTCGACCCTCTTTGCCCCTCTTCGACCCTCTTTGCCCCTCTTCGACCCTCTTTGCCCCTCTTCGACCCCTCTTTGCCCCTCTTCGACCCTCTTCGCCCCTCTTCGCCCCTCTTCGACCCTCTTCGCCCCTCTTCGACCCTCTTCGACCCTCTTCGCCCCTCTTCGCCCCTCTTCGCCCCTCTTCGCCCCTCTTCGCCCCTCTTCGCCCCTCTTCGCCCCTCTTCGCCCCTCTTCGCCCCTCTTCGCCCCTCTTCGACCCCTCTTCGCCCCTCTTCGACCCCTCTTCGACCCTCTTCGCCCCTCTTCGACCCTCTTCGACCCTCTTCGCCCCTCTTCGACCCTCTTCGCCCCTCTTCGCCCCTCTTCGCCCCTCTTCGCCCCTCTTCGCCCCTCTTCGCCCCTCTTCGCCCCTCTTCGACCCTCTTCGACCCTCTTCGCCCCTCTTCGACCCTCTTCGCCCCTCTTCGACCCTCTTCGCCCCTCTTCGACCCTCTTCGCCCCTCTTCGACCCTCTTCGCCCCTCTTCGACCCTCTTCGCCCCTCTTCGCCCCTCTTCGACCCTCTTCGACCCTCTTCGACCCTCTTCGACCCTCTTCGACCCTCTTTGCCCCTCTTCGACCCTCTTTGCCCCTCTTCGACCCTCTTTGCCCCTCTTCGACCCTCTTTGCCCCTCTTCGACCCTCTTTGCCCCTCTTCGACCCTCTTCGCCCCTCTTCGACCCCTCTTCGCCCCTCTTCGACCCTCTTCGCCCCTCTTCGACCCTCTTCGCCCCTCTTCGACCCTCTTCGCCCCTCTTCGACCCTCTTCGCCCCTCTTCGCCCCTCTTCGACCCTCTTCGACCCTCTTCGACCCTCTTCGCCCCTCTTCGACCCTCTTCGCCCCTCTTCGACCCTCTTCGTCCCTCTTCGACCCTCTTCGTCCCTCTTCGACCCTCTTCGTC